>OZ010600.1:11733518-12066576 GCA_963932145.1 Acanthosepion lycidas
TGTGTGTGTGTGTGTGTTTGTGTGTCTGTGTGAAGATCTATCTATCTATGAAGACTTTCTTTCTAGGAATGAATATTCCATAAGTCTATGTCCGTCTTTAAAATCTATTTACCTATAGTCTCCTAGTCTGCCTCTCTTTCTTCTAATCTATCTATATTTCGATCTATAACATTGTGTCTAATTAATTGAAATTTACAGCAACAGAAACTCTTATACCGATAAGAATTAATGAAATCCCCAAAATCAGTTCCTATAAATTAATTTACCTCCCAATCAAGGCTACACCTACAAATACTAGAATGAGAAGCAGCAAATTTGAATATTGTACCATTTTTTTTTATCTTTCTCTAAGCGGCCGACATTTTCAATGATTAGATAAGCGGACATACATGCATTTGCTGGCGATTTCCATTGTATTATTTTAATTATTCAACGCTATGTGAAGTAGCTTAATGGCTATGGAAAGGGATCAGTGAATTGAGTCCGAGATCTGACTCATAATCTGGAATCATACTATGTAAAAAAAAACAAAAAAAAAACAAACAAACTAAACACTTAAGTAGGAAAAACTGAAAACAACGAGGAACCGAGGAAGATTATGTAAATGAATGAGAGAACAGGAAGTAAATTTTAAAATGCTAAACATTTTTAATAGCTTCTAATGGTATATATATATATATATATATATATATATATATATATATATATATATATATATATATATATATATTAAATTTTGTACTTATGGCAGCAGTTTCTCTTTTAAACATGTCTGATTAAATCTTCAGCATTCCTGTCCACATTCACTATATAAAAAATTACTAATCGACAACACTTCTATCCTACACCATGAAGACAACAAATGTGGATTACAAATACTAGAAGCAATTTATATTAAAATTTAAAACCGGCACTGAGCAGAATCCACCATGAATACTGCATTAATGTTCTGAAATGCCTGTAAAGGAACTGTTTATTCCCGCTTTAATGCGCGCCTGACCATATATCATAGAAGAAAAAATTCTATAATGGTTAATTTTTTTCATGTTCTAATGAATGCTCAGCACATTGTCAACAGTTTTGCATTTAAAAGTATGATGAAAAATGACGGTAATGCAAAACAACGCACAACTTTGTATAGATACTTGTACTAATGAACAACATATAGTTTTGTACTACTTGCACCCCTGAAGATGATCTTGGAAGAAGATCGAAAGTACTTGGGAAATGAAAATAAAAGAATTTTAAACAGCTATAGAACAATTCTCTTATCCTTTAACATCAATACACGGAAGGTTATTCATGAATATGAACAGATTTTATTAAAAATTAGCAGACATAATGTCTGTAATTTATTCAATCAGACATATGTGTGTGTGTGTGTGTGTGTGTGTGTGTGTAAGTGTGTGTGAGTGTCTATGAATATTGATGTCCATGTTTCATGCTTAAACACAATCTTCAGGTCATCTTAATAATCACCTGAAGTTACATTTAAGCATGAAACAGACTCACTGCTGGGTGTTGACTTCAATGTCCACTTTTATATTGACATACGCTCTATCGCTGATATTGAACACTTTAATTCATAAACATAACATAGCTTAAAACTATATTTTTATGATATTATGCATAGTTAATGGAAAACCTTTTTTATGATATATATATACATATATATATATATATATATATATATATATATATATATATATATATATATATATATTTCACAAAGTTATTCTTGAAATACCAAAATAATATAAGTACATCAATTCAGATATCTGGGGAAATGTTTTAACAGAGGACAGAAAGTGCAAAATTGAAATCCGAAAATGTATTGAAATAGCGAAAGTTGCCTGCCAAACGCTAAGCAAAGTAATAAGAAACTGGAAAATTTCTTGCGTTACGAAACTCCGACATTAATTGCCAAGGGAGTTTGATTTTTTTTCTATTTTCCTGTCTTATGTTCAATAATATGAAACTGTTGTTCATGATGACGGTCGTCTTTGAGTATAGAATTCAGAGGTTAGCGTTTTCAGGTTAGCAGTGGATATTTTGGTAAGAGTAGCAGATCGTAGTTATCCTTCTGTTTCTCTTCGCCTGACAAGCTGGAACTGGACATTCGGGAAGGAAAAACAAAATGGCCGCTTTTATACACGACGGATTGGATTTTCTACCTCTTCTGATTGGTTAACCTTCTATTGGTGGACTATAAAGTGAGTCAAGTCATTTGGGCTAACTCATTGGTATATACATAGACACAAAAAACTGCAGCAGAAACTACATTCAAAACTCTCTAATCCTTTTATTACACAAATATATATTTCTCATAAATACAATTTATATTGTTAGAATTAATATTTAAGGAAAATTTTATTTTATAAGTGTTTGTTTAGTATGGCTCATAAAATAAAAATTATATATAAATTATACATACCATACAGATGGTGAGAGGGACAAAAAAACAATCATATAAACTACCTATGTGCTAAAGATTTGTAGAACATGAATTTGAGAGAGAGAGAAAAAAGATAAAATATATTAAGAGTTGTGGGGAGCCATGAACTCTCAGGCCATGAAGAGGCACAGCATATAAAAGAATTAGAAAGAAAACAACAAGAGATTTGGAATTGCTTTCTGTCTTCTGTTATAGACTTGATAGCCTTGTCGGCACAGGGAAATAGGATATATTTTGTTGTGGTAAACCCTCCTACAGTAGAATGAACTCTTCCTCCTCTCATAAATACAAACTGCGCGAGTCGGAGAGCGTATAGTGTGAAGTGGTGTAGTAGACGCAGTGCTAATCTAATTTTTACTAACACTATTGTTTTGTATATATCTTCAATATACTTTTTCAACCTACTTTCGTCGTCCGTGTCTTTTTTTCTGGCCCCTAAGCAGGCCACAACAATTTGGCGATGAGGATTCGCACTTCACGGGGACCCCCCAAAATTGCCGTTGCCAGTGTCCACAACAGATTTGCGATTAATTGTTGATATATCCTGGCAATTTAAAGATCTGTTAATCGTTCACGCAGTCCTTTTGCTTCTCATTGTTCACCCGAAGATAAATCTTACTACTATAGAGTGAAAAGTAATGTGGTTCTACAGAAAGATACCATGAAAGGAAATTGTGAGCAACGAGAACGTTTTAAGACAAACGTAACGAAAAGTTACACACGCGATTCGAAATAGAGAAATATGCCTTTTGTTATATTCCAGGTTGTTGGGGCGAACAAAAACGAATGAAAATAAAAGACAAACGTAATCCGCTTCTTCTCTCCACTGCTATTGGTAAATAGATGGCCAGACCAGGTTCTATAGCCTTGGATGGCAACTGGTCTACCGCAGAAAGAAATGGCAAAATACTGCAGGAAAAAATTGTCAAAAATATGACCGCCTAAAAGAAATATGTACAAGAAGATCAATGTGTGTGGTATGGGCGGTGGAGTATGGATAGTGGATTGAGAAAATCTGAGAACTGAGTTCGAATTCCAGTCGAATCCATTACATTCACCTACGTTAATCCTTTTTGTTATGGGTAAATAGCAGGACAGACCAGGTTCGTTACCTTGGATGGCAACTGGTCTACCGCAGATAGAAATGGCAGTCTCGTCAGTCATGTATCGAGAGATACATGATCGCCTAAGCGTGTATCACGCATGGCATATAACTGACTGAATTTAACAATTTTTATTCATTTACTGCCTGAGAACAGTAAGGAATATTTTCGTTTTAAACCATGACTTCCACGTGCGTGTCTGCTTATCACCTTGTTGAAATCAGAAGTGTCTGCTTCAACTGGCGGACAAAGGAAGTAAAACTTAATTGTATTTTGAGTTATTGTCATTTATAGGGGAAGAAAGTTAGCATCCGCTAACACCTTTCAAAGCAGTTAGAAATATGACAACATTGTTAGAAATAAAGAAAGCAGTTCTAAACTGCTACTAAAATTAACTTGCTCCTGATGAGTAGAGAGCGTCTATGACATTTTGAAGTTTGTTAGATAACTTTTGAAGATTTTATTCTCTTCGTTTCGGTACCAAAAAAAAATGTAGTTTAATATATTAGGTAGAACTCGAGGGATGTTTAAGACCACGCCCATGAATTCGAATGCCATACATAAACGCATTATTGTTGAACACATTACATACGAAGACTGATTCTCTTAAATGCTTTATACTCCAGACATACACGCTAGTCGATAAGTTTGGGCGAAATACAATTTGGGATATATATTGTAAGGTAAAACAAAACAAAAAAAAAAAAAGCTGTCAATCTTAATTTTATTTTTCGTTGAGAAAGGACACAGGCGTTCCCGATAATTGCTCTTATCATCATGCTCTTATTTTGTCAATTGGCCTAATAATATGTCGTTATTATTATTTGTTAATGTAATGTTTCTTGCTTTGTATCCTGTAGAGGCGGGTCCAAACTATGTCCCTTAGATTGTATAGGAGAATTGCAATTTCATTGATAGCAATTTTCTTAGTAAATGGGATGTTCCTAGTATGACAATCTGCTGTGTAACTTGTATGTTGATGTTACCTGGGACACGGTTAGTAAAATTGTCCATTCCTTTTCTCAAGAGGCCCGAGCTCCGATTACTATTGGTTTTCATTACTTACATCCAATTAATCTCGATTTCCATGTTCTTGGATTTGGAAATTTTTCAATAATTTTCACGTTGGTGTTTCTCTCAGTTTTTATTTCGTTCTTTATTTTCCTAATTGCTTGGTTAGCGAGATTGATGATTTCCTTCACGTGATGTTTTTTCTTGCTTTTGGAATTGTTGGCACTTCCTCGAATTACATTTCCTTTACATTCTCCCATTTATATCGGATGTTTTTGTCATCACTGTTGTTGGCATTTAACGTTTAATCTATTTTGATGTTTTCTCGGATGCTTTCGAGCTCTATGTCAGGTATTTTATTTTTTCTGATTATATCACGCCTAATTTTAGCTAGTTTGTTGGTGTCGATGTTATTCTGTGTTTTTTTTTTTTTGAGAGGAGGTTCTCGTCATTTATTATAGGAAACTTTTGTCGTTGTTATCGTTGGAATTTTCGTAGCACTGTAAAAATGCTATCATTACACCAATATATTTTTCCTTAGATCATTTAATTATTGTTCTTTTTTCTGGGATGTTCTTTTAATGAATATTTCCAGCTCAGTCTGGTTCCTCACTGGAGATAGCCGTCCTTGTCACGTAACGGCCGATGCGGTAGAGCAATATTTTTCGTTTTGTCAGCATTATCGTTAGTTCGTATGTACCCATACATGGGGGCTGGCAAGTGGGCACCAGAGCGTATCGATACCATGGTGGGTCATCACGTTCAGGAAGCCGGGTCTCCGCCAGCTATTTTAAAAAAAAAATTATTACTATTGCCATTATTAACAACAGCGGTAAAATCCTCATTTATAAACGTTTAGATCGCAAAGAGACACGACGTGCTTCACGAAACTCCAACATAACTTCAATTTTCAACAGAGTTTTCTTTGATTTTTTTCTCATTTTCTCTCCTATGTTAAATAATATGAAACTACATTCAAATAACCCTAATGTTGTTACTACACGAATATATTTTCCCATAAATACAATTAATATATAAGGGTGTTCCAATAATTTGGACCCATTTTAAATGTAAAATAAGTTTAAGCGACTAATGAATTATTTTCTTTTCCTTTCAGATTTGGCGGACATTTGGGCGATATTATTTTCCACACACGCGTTCCCGATAATTGCAATGTCATCATGCTCTTATTTTGTCAATTGGCCTAATAATATGTCGTTATTATTATTTGTTTATGTTATATTTCTTGCTTTGTATCCTGTAGAGGGGGGTCCAAACTATGGTCCTTAGATTCTATAGGAGAATTGCATTTTAATTGATAGCAATTTTCTTAGTAAATGGGATTTCGTTATTTGCCATGACTTAAATAACATGATCCAATAGAGAAATAAAGAAATTTTCACCAATGTATGATGTATTTACTCCTGAATTTGATCCGTCTTAATGAAACACCATTATATATAATCCGTCTTAATGAAACAACCTTTAGTTACGATTAATATTTAAAGAAACGTTTATTATATGTGTTTGTTTTGTACGGCTTATAAAATAATAATTCTATATGAATTACTAATAAATAAATAACAAAAGACCATGCACAAATAGCCAATAAGTCACTATGACCATAATCTCCCCGACCATTATCATCATAACAAATACTGCTATTCTCACTTCTGGTTTCTATTTCTTCTTCGTATTATCAGTAATAAAAGTCTAATAATTGTCTAATTCTCTGTCCGAATCAAGTAATAAATTATGATTAGCATAAAAAAAAACAATGAAACTAATAGGTACCAATTACATATTGGGTATATCAACTAATGATATAAGTTAGTAACATGTCTCTAAAATTAAAATATTATCAAAAATGTATTAGGTTGGTGCAAAATTAATGACATAATAATGTCGTTTTCTGACGTTAAAAAATACGTCAAAAAACGACATTATGACGTCATTATTTTTGCACCAACCTAATAAATTGCGGCTTTATACGCATAGATGATGATGATGATGATGATGATGATGATGATCCAGCGCCTGATGACGTTCGCTCCCCACCTTGCACCTCTCTCTTGTGCATGACCCCCGAAGCTGACTTGCCAGGCCGGCATGACTTCTTACACTAGTGACAGACAAAAAATATGCTTGCCACAAGCTTGATGGTTTCAGACCACTGTGCTTGATTGGTGTGCATCAGCTTTTCAGTCCAGTGGCAGGTTTTGCATATCTTGTCACACAGCGTGCAGCCTGTGACACTCTGTGTCTGAGAAATGTCAAGGGTGATTTTTGTTCTTTCTGTAACGGCACGTGTTTCACCCAACCAGCCTTTGAAAGAAGTATCCGCGTTCAGAAGTCATACTTGCAACTCTTGATACCCTCGCCTAGTCCATTCCAATCGACGTATACATACATACATACACACATATACAAGTACAAACATATATACATACACATATATTCAAATTATATATTATGATCATTATTATTATTACAATTATTATTATTATTATTTGATTTCCTTTGATTATGCTGTACACATTTCTTTCCGGGCCTCGTCCAGGGACCTAAGGCTAGAAATGGCATCCTTACATTTTACACTGAATATATATATATATATATATATATATATATATATATATATATATATATATATATATATATATATATATATAATAAAAAGGCTTAAACACTAATATTCCATGGTCATAATTTATTCCATTGGAATCGTAAATACGATCCAATTCATCAGATGTATATATGTTTATGTGTACGTATGTGTATGTCCGTATGTATATATGTGTGTAAATGTATATATATGTAGGAGTGGATGTGTATGGATGTATGTGTATATGTATGCATGTGTGTGTGTGTTTATGTATGTATATATATATGTATATGTATATATACACACACACAAACACACACACACATATATATATATATATATATACACACAAACATATATATACACACACACACACACACACACATATATATATATATATACATACACACACACACACATATATATATATATATAATATTAGTGGTAAATATACACATACATATGCAAAATATATAAATATATATACATAGGTGCATACACATACATGTATATTTTTTGAATAAAAAATTCCTAGAGGATAGAATCCAGGTAGAACTCAATGTCCGGGACAGAGTAAGGATATAATAAAAAGGCTTAAACACTAATATTTCATGGTCATAATTTATTCCATTGGAATCGTAAATACGATCCAATTCATCAGACCTACAAATTCAAAAAGAAAACGGAAAAGA
Organism: Acanthosepion lycidas; assembly: GCA_963932145.1. Classification (NCBI taxonomy): domain Eukaryota; kingdom Metazoa; phylum Mollusca; class Cephalopoda; order Sepiida; family Sepiidae; genus Acanthosepion; species Acanthosepion lycidas. Next base: position 11,741,385 of record OZ010600.1, read on the forward strand.
ACATCTCCGGAAATAAAAATAGAATTTAGAGAGAGTGTAAGTATGAGAGTGTGGTACGAATGTTAGTTCTAAAGAGAGGGGTAACATACGAGAGAATTTGGGAGATTAAAACTTAACAGAGAGGGTTTTTTTAAAACTATGTGTGAGTGGAAGGGGGAAAAGGAATGTTGTCGGATGTCTAATACATTAAAGATACATTTCGTGGTGACATACACATACCATGGACAATCTAATGTTAAAGATCAGAATAAGAAGGAGGGAGAGATAAGGAAAGAAGTGGTGGGGGAGAAAGATAGGGCGGGTGAAATTAAAATTGAAAGGGACGCTGTGTAATTGAGAAAATTTGACAAAAATAATATCGACTACAGGTTACAAATCAAATATAAACATATAAAGAATAAATATGACAATATGATAATGTGTGTATATGCACCCGTGGATATATATGTATATTTACCTCTAATATTATCTATCTATCTCTCTCTCTCTCTATATATATATATATATATATATATATATATATATATATATATATATATATATATATATATATATATAGACAGATAGATAGATAGATATACTGGAAATACTGATATCCTTATTTCGTTATTATTATTATTATTATTATTATTATTATTATTATTATTATTATTATTATTATTATATTTCTTTTGATTTCTAGTGTGTACACATTTCTTTCCCAGTCCCCGCCAATGACCTAAGGTTAGAAATGGCAAAATGACATTTTTTTTCCACCGCGCAATTACAAAAAAACAAAAACAAAACAAAAAAAACATATTTTATATAGATAAAGCCCTTCGTAAGGTGTGGGATGTACTCATGAGAACATTTTTTTGTATTTTTTAAGACATGGGTTTCCAGAAATCCCTTGAATTAGTCTACTGGAAAGTTTTCAATCCAATCCGAGGGCCCCAACTAAAAAAGGGATTGTTGATCTTCTCATGTGCCACATTATTATTATTATTATTATTATTATTATTATTATTATTATTGCATTGTGCTTCATTTCTGATTCCTATCAGCTGTATCTGTCTTGTAACTTTCAGCGATTAGCTTAAATGACTGTTATAAGGAAACGCTTTTGCAATACAAAGACGCCATTAAGAGAATATAAAAAGAGATATAAAAACGAAACAAAACAAATCTAGAATTGTCTAAAAAATGTAAACAATAACAGTGCAATTATACGGTTAAATACGAATTACATAATATGTAGATCAATAACAATAATGGTAATAACAATAGAAATGACAATGGCAAATAACAATAAACCATCGGACACTATTGAAGCTTATAATAACTTAATAGCATTAAAATATCATTAATTAAAATATAATTTGCGGTAAGAAGGATATATATATATATATATATATATATATATATATATATATATAAGTAAACCTTAAGAGGCACTTAGTTTGCTCTACTTACTTTACTCGTGTCAGAGGCTTTTTCTTTGCCTCTGAACTTAGATTCTAGACGATTATTTTCGCCAGAATTACATGTTTTTAGTTCTTTTTTTACCCTTTTTTCCCTTGGGTATTGGTTTGTTCTTTGACAAGCATAAAAACCTAAGGTTTTGCCAGACGAATATCGCTGCTTATATTTATAAGATTATTAATATCATATATATATATATATATATATATATATATATATATATATATATATATATATATATATATATATATATATATATATATATATATATATATAGGCTATCTGCGTGCCGTCTGTGGAGTTATCCTTCAAGATAGGACATCTGACGTAGACCTGTGTAACAGGTGTAATATTGGAAGAATCGAGATCTTTCTCATACAGTCACGATGGACTGGTCCTGTCTTAGGAATGTCTGATGACAGGTTAGCCAAGATACTAATGTACAGCTAGTTAGATCACGGCTTAGGACGCCCGTAGCTAAGATACACAGACAAGCTAAAGACCAATAGCTGTCAATATACCTCATAAGACTCAAGCGCTTAGCCTTAGAGCGGGTAGAATGGAGATGAACGTGTTTTTCGTGGACTCAGCACTTTTCAATCTGCTTGTTGAATCGGCTTCAAAGAGCGACTGCAAGATCTAAAAGGTCAGCCAATCTAACAGTTATCTTATCCCACAATCCTCTTGCTCTATATGCAGCATCCTTTGTGAATCACAAGCGGGTCCTACGTGCCACTTAAGATTATCGCACAAAATTCCATAACTGAATCAATTAAGTTTTCAGATCTTCATACGTCGAAACCGACGGGAGAGTCCATTATATATATATATATATATATATATATATATATATATATATATCTTTTAAAGAAATATAACACTGGGTTACAAAAAATGTAAGTTGTCTATGTTTTTCAACTGAATTAGGAGCATTTTGCACCGCTGAATCCAAAAATGACATCCATTTTTCTCAATCTGGCTACGTTTTTAGGCTAATTTAATTTTGAAAAATCCGATCTTCTGACGAGATTCATTACATTTTTATGACATTATCAGTTGATTTTCGTTCATTTTTCTCATCCGAAAAATGTTTTAGGAGAAAAGAAAATTTCTAAATAATGTATTAATTAAATGTTGCAAACTTCAATTTCTGTAAATTGAATAATAGACATTGGTAAAGGTAAGTACATATAAATTGAACGTTATGCCGTCATTGTGCAAAATTCAGGACATGAACTTTTGTTTCTTCGAACCCCTCGGATGCTCAGCAGCAGGGATGTCTCTCTTCAGAGTCCAACAGTAATCAGCCATCATGACTCCATCCCAGCAACCCTGATAGCTGGTCTCCATCTCTTTCATGTCCTGATGTAATCTCTCCCCCTGCTCATCACTGATTGATCCCAGATTCTCAGGAAACCGATCCATATGTGAGAATAAGTAATGTATTTTGATGCTCATTTTGCTTCCAAGGTTTCTGAAAGAAATTAGCATATTGGTGACAAGTTCTGCGTAGTTCCTGGCCTTGTTGTTGCCAAGAAATTTCTTCAAGATCAGAACAAAAGCCTTCCATGTTTCCAGTTCCATTTCGTTCATTGAGTTTTCAAACGCAGCATCTCTGATGAGCTGACAAATTTGATGTCAGCTTCCAACTTCTCTATGGTTAATCCTGGAAAAGCATGGCACAAGTAAGTGAAGTAGACATCATCCTTGTCTAGAGCTTTGGTGAACTGTTTAATCAAGCTGAGCTTGAGGTGCGGCTGTGGGAAGACTATTTTGTCTCTGTCTACCAGAGGATTGTTAATAGACGTTCCTTGCTCTGCAATGCACTAATTCCTCCTGCATATGCCAGTCCTTCTTCATGTAATGCTGAGCAGTGTCCCTAATATTCCACATGCACAGAAAGCATGGTAACTCGGTGAAACCGGACTGTTGACCCAACCAAACAATTCAGCATCTACAAGTCTTCAAAAATAAGCCACTGATGTTGATCATAACACATTTTCTCCAGCACATACTTCACCGCTTCAAACTTCTCCTTCAGTGTAGTCGAGAGAGCAAACTGGTTGCCTTTGTGAAGCAGAACTCATTTCAGCGATCGCTTGCTGCTGTCAATGAACAGTCTCCAATATTCGGTTGGTTGGTTGGTTGGGTTTTATGGCATATCAAACACTGTGGGTCATTTAACGCCATATATATATATATATATATATATATATATATATATATATATATACAGTACTATTAAACATATAGCTGGCAACATTATTTTTTCAAAAACGCATAGTTGGCAACATTATTGTTTCAAAAACGTATAGCTGGCAACATTATTTTTCCGAAAACATTATCTGAGGCCTTGTTGCCGGACGTAGTTTATCGTCATACCCAGGACGCGGATGTAGTTTATCGTCATACCCAGGACGCGGATGTAGTTTATTGTCATACCCAGGACGCAAAACGTATAGCTGGCAACATTATCGTTTCAAAAACGTATAGCTGGCAACATTGTTGTTTTCAAAAAACGTATAGATGGCAACATTATTGTTTCAAAAACGTATAGCTGGCAACATTATTTTTCCGAAAACATTATCTGAGGCCTTGTTGTTGGACGTAGTTTATCGTCATACCCAGGACGCGGATGTAGTTTGGGTTCATACTCTGTCACTCAAAGCGACACACATGGTCGGCTCCCTCTAAACCATGGGTATTCCAAATTTCAGACAACACTTGTCTTTGGTCCACTGACGCGGATACTCGGTGAATGACTTGCATACAACGCGTGTCTCCCAAAGTTTATCCTGGGCACCAAGTTTAATACCAAAATAAGAATGGTAAGCACGCTTTATGAAACTCGTTGCTTGATTCCTGCTAGGTGTTAATGGTGTAGTCACCGCAGATGTAGTAGAATACGTCAGGCTTATTTTCGCAAGATCTTTTAGTCGAAGCCATTTCATTCATCTTCAATATACAACAAAAAATCAGTCATGAGTTGGCACATGCAAAATCTTCAGAATCCGTTTATTACAAGAAATATAAAAGAACTTTACATCATATGACGAGAAAAAAAACCGTACATGTAAACAAAAAACGTCAAAGAAAAAAAATGTAGTTTAGTTCAGAAAGTTGACCTGGTTGAGCAAAACCAAGATGATTTTTGGATTCAGCACATCAAAATTATCCTAAATCAGCAAAAAAACTTAAATAAATTTGGTGTTGACCAGAGTAATCGATTTCGTTATATTTTATTTCCGTTTTTAATAGTAACAATAAAAATGATTTATAGTCAAATAGATTTCAATTAAAAACAGATATTTACATCGAGTTAAATTTACGTTGAAGTATCTATTTCTGAAAACGAAATAAAATAAACGAAAAAATAAGCACAAAATTACAAGAAAACTAAAAATAATATAAAAAAAGAACTAAATAATTATTTAAAGTTAATTAAAAAATATTATTATTGTTTTCATTTCTTTTCGTGTCCTGTCCAGAGACCGAAGGTCTAAAATAGCATCATGATATATCCCACTGACCAATTAAAACACACACACACACATATTTTACATAGATAAAACCGTTTGTAAAGTGTGGGATGTACTCGTGAGAAAATATTTTTGTATTTCTTTAAGGCATGGAATTCCTGGAATATATATATATATATATATATATATATATATATATATATATATATATATATCCAAGTATAGGATTAGGGTAGACGGAATAAATTCCAATATCCAAAAATACTATTCTTAAAAGAGTGCTCAGTACAGAGTAAAGGAAACATTATTTATTCAAAGATTATAACATAAGCATGTTATAACATCACTACAAAAGTAGACATTTTGTTTCAACACTTCTGGTGTCTTATCAAGTTATGCTGTTGAACGCTACCACTTGATTAGAAGTCTTGAAAGAAAAAAAATATTTTTTGTGATGTTATAACATGTTTATGTTATAATTTTTGAATATATATATATATATATATATATATATATATTCAAATAACAACTGCCTGAGAATATATATATATATATATATATATATATATATATATATATATATATATATATATATATATTGTCATCCATAGACAGACGCAATCGTAGCCTGATGATTGCGTCTAGCATGAAACAGCCTGTCACCTCTAAGTATTGACTGCAATGTTCACTTTTATATGTACACACGCTCTATATCTGATATTGAGCACTTTATCCCATAAATATGACACACCTTAAGAGTATATTTCTTCATATATATATATATATATATATATATATATATATATATATATATATATATTTTCTCAAGCAGTAGTTATTTGAACATTAGTGTATACAGTGAATCAACTAAAACAGCGACACAGTTATCGACTACAAGTACGCACCTGTATACTTACTATAACTCGGAATGAATACGTGTAATCAATATCAAAACACGAATATTTTCTTTTGTTTCGGCTCGTGAACAATGTTTAAATCGGCAAAACATACAGAAAGAAAAGTGTTTTCACTCGGTGATCTTATGTGCAATCGCTTGAATCTTTCAAAAAGTTCGTTCCTCCCAGCCTGTTCCAATGTATGTGTGTTTGACAAATGTACCGGCAATTTATTTGATTCTCGTTCATTTAAAAAACAAAGATTAATTAATCAGTGCCTAGCCAGAGTTGGCTTTATATGGCCGACTGACTTTTGCCCAGCCATATTTGTTACAGTGTGCGTCTTTTATTTTAAAACCCTCCTTTTTTTTTCATACATTTTTAAAAATTTATTCTTGGTCTTTTATATTTTTTTCCACATCTCAATCGATTGCACAGACCGAAGGACCAAACATGGCGTCTGACGAGGTAGCAGGAGAAGTCGTCTGCTTTTTAATGTATTTCCCGCCATTTCTTTATTTTAGCGATTCTTTTTTTTTTTTTCTGCCAACCTCCGTGTTTGAGAAGCAGGAAATGGAAAAAGTGTTTATACCATTGTAAAACTTTCAGACAGCCATTACTCGAGATCTATTCATCCTTTTAATATATATTTTGTGATATTTTTTCTTTTATACTTTCTTTTTTTTTCATATTTCCGCCATCGGTGTCTTTAAAATATTTACATATACACAAAATATAAAACATACATATATATATACATTGCTATCTAAATATTGACTGTTTCGCTGTATCACAGCTCATCAGTGTTGTTAGACATCCGATTGCCTCAAGCCAGAATCGAAACCCGACTGATATATATATATATATATATATATATATATGAGGCACGGTCGAGAAATGGATATCGGCTTTAATTGAGGAATCGGAGAGCCGAGTTCAAATTCCAGTCGAATCCATTACATTCACTTACGTGCTAATACCCTTGGGAAAGGTATGAATCCTCTTCTTCTCCCTCCAGCTATGGGTAAAATAGCAGGACAGACTGGGTTCTAGAGCCTTGGATGGCAACTGGTCTAGGAGAAGGACAACTCAAAAGGTGTGGATGGTCCTGCACGAGGCCTTCACCACTATAATGAAATCTCATGTGTCGGGCTGTCGGTTTCCTGGAAACTGATCTGCTTGACCCTCATACGTCGAATCTCGACGGGGGAGTCGATCATCATATATATATATATATATATATATATATATATATATATATATATATCTTAAAATAAAAAGAAAGAAAAGTCAGATTAATAATCCACAGTTGTTAAGCATTTATTTTTAAACAAAGTGCTCAATACAAAGCAAAGTATAATTTTATAGTATAGTTATTTAAAAATATGTTTTCATCGCGATACAGAAATTACTATGTTTCGGAACTAAAAATTAAAATTAAAATGAAAAGTTTTGTTCCATTCTCAAGCGAATTTGAATAACTTCAGAAAAAATGATTTACTTTTTAAGTACAGTATTAATATACTTAAGAATTTAAGTTCGATGTGGGAGTGATATTTCAAAATTTTAACTGGGTGTTATCTTTTTGGCGAATCGAGAAACAGGTCAATGACGGAAAAGTTTTGATGTGGGTATGTAACTTCTCCTTGCCAAAAAGAAAACGCCCATACAGAATAATATCGGTGAAAATGTGTCAGAAACTTGGAAAAAGTTTTCTTTTAACGCGTTTCGTCATGTGGGATTTAATCAGACTTAATTTGTTATATTCGTTCGACTACACATGCGTACGGACGATGGATAATTGGAAATAAAAATTATTTTTTTTTTGTCACTCTGATCAAAGGAGAAACAATTCATTACGAGAAAAAATGTTTAGAGAGTACCTTCTTCTCAAGGTCATCCATTGATCGCAAGGTCGATCGTGGCAGATTTTCTATTATGACAGTGTGGGATATCTAATAACAGATGCGATGCGAAAAAAGGAGAAATAATCTAAATGGAATCGGATAGATTATATATAAAAAATAAATAAATTTAAAATTCCCAGCATCCCTCGTTCGCGCGCATGCGTAGTCACACGAGCATAACAAACGCGTGCCAGGAATACTTTTTTAATAATTTGTAATACATTTTTCTACAAAATTGTTCTTTATATGAAAAATTACATATCTTTATCTCATACATATATATATATATATATATATATATATATATATATATATATATATATATATATATATATATATCTTTTCCTCTCACCATTGCTCATTAGGGAAACGTAGTGTGGCTGACACATAACGATTTTAACCTATTCTGTTTCTAACTGAATAACTGAGTTTTTCATTCTTTCTAAAAATAATATTAGAAACTAGAGCGTTAATTAATTATATTTCTGTAATTCATTATATTATTAGGTTGGTGCAAAAATAATGTCGTTTTCTCACATATGTAACTATGTGAGAAAACGATATTGTTTTTGCACCAACCTAATATATATATATATATATATATATATATATATATATATATATAATGAATACAGAATCTTTACAAAAACATCTGGTTATAATTTATTTCGTCGACTCTTCCATCCATCTCTTCAGTGCAGCGTTTTGTTAATAAATGAAGTTCAATGAATCCAGACGCAAAGAGAAGGAATAAAGAAAAAAGAATTTCATATTAAATATAAAGTAAGAAAGAGAAACAAACATTTCAATATAAGTATTTTTTGGTTGGTGGGGGGGAAGAAAGAGAGAGATAGGGAGCGGGGAAGACGTGAGATAGAGAGTGAGTGAGGGGAGGAAAGAAGGAAGAATTAAACATGAGTTGAGAGGGTGATCCAGAAATGAGATTTTATTTCAGAATTGGACAAGTTCAAAAATCAGATTATTGGAGTGGAGTGATCTAATTTAAATTGATACATTAGATTGTCTAGTCTTTTTCAGCAATGAAACCATCACCATCGCATTATAACCTCACAATTACAAATTTATGATAATAATATTTGACATCAGTATAATGAAATAAGTTAAAGTAATATATATATATATATATATATATATATATATATATATATATATATATATATATATATGAAGAAAATATACGGGAAAAAACAAACAAAAATCCTTACAAGCAATAATGCTGTTTTAATGTTAATATGTCGACGTCGGACGTTTCGGTCAATAAACCATCTTCAGGACATATTCAATATAAAATATAAAATATAAATAACATTATCAAACTTAACATGACAAAAACGATGGACACAAGAACAAGACAGGTATTTATTTGAACAAAAAGTACAAATTGTGGCACAAGGCCAATAAAGGGGAGGGGTAGAGGCTGGTCAACACTAACTATCTTATACCTAGCTAATCAGATTCGCGACCCATTCGTACATTACATTTTACACATTCACCAAAAGAACTCGTCCATCACCAAACAATCCTTCAACCACCATAATACCACGTTCTCTCAAGGGAGACCTACCAAAATCGCGCCCCATACCATGAAAATTCTAATGATGATATATATATATACAATTCTAATAATGATAAAATGAGAGGGGAGGGAAATGAACCCAATAATAAACTTAAAATAAACACAAATACAAACTAAACATAATTGATGTTAGTAGGGACCGTCCAACCCATAAAACAGAGAGGCCGCTGTATTCTGCCCAGGGGACAAAATCAAGAGACGCTCTCGCTAAGGGAGTGGGAAAAAGTATAAAATATTAGGCTGGAATGGGAAAATATAAAACTGACCCAGTCGAGATGAAAATGGGGCGGGGGTCAAAACAAACTGGGGAGGATGGGAATGTCGACTTGGATCATAACCAAAGAACGGCCGGGATGCAGGCCAGGAACAACACTTACTCACATTAACTAGGTACACTGAAGCTTGTCTAACCTAACCAAGGGGAGGGTTCCACAGGAAGCCACCCCGATGTGCAATAGGTTGACCTAGAAGAGAAAATCAAGGCTAGCCCCGTTCACACGAAGCAAGCTCGCTTCTTTTACCCACCTTTCGCTAAAGACTGTCGAATGCAATCGTTTTCTATCCGATCTAATCTTCATCTTGAGCTGATGCTCAAAGAATCGAATTAGATCCGAATGAGAAAGACGATTGCCTCGCAAGACTTCCTCCTTTCGCGTCGTCCAAATCACCATTCGAGCCGTGGCCATCAGCGTCAGAAACACCATCCGTTTCATCCCGGAATACGGGGGCGACACATTGTCACACGCGTATGCGCGATCAATGGACACAAGCTGTTCGGGAGCGAGACGAGCCGTCAGCTCGCCGACATGGTCCCATAAGGGGCGGACCTGGGGGCAATGGTAGAAGGCGTGCGCAGCCGTTTCCTCTAAGCCAAGGACACACCGTTCACAGTCTGGCAAATCCGCCAAGCCCCATATGAAAGCCTTGTCGTTGAGAGGCAGCCGATTCCGAGCCAATCGCCAGCTAAGCGAAAACTCAAGGTTACTGAGGTAATCCGCCGCTGGCGCCCAAGACCAGTAGGAGCAATACTCCTCCTCCGACAAGCCGAGCGTATCTCGTAGGAGATCCTTCGCGGGCCTCTCCACTAATTCACGATAGAAGACCTTCCTAGGCCGAGAAAGGTCACTGGACCGGGGAACGGCCCTCAAGGCCGACCGACACTCGCGAAGGAAAACCGATTGATCCCGGGGTTTACGACCGCGCTCAACCCGTGAGATGGGGGGACTGATGGTAAGGCCAGGGAACGCGTCCCTAACAATCCCCTCCAGAATCGGATCTCCTCCAGTCAATGCACGGCGTAGGAAAGCCAACCTAGAGGCACGGATGTGACTCGGCAGGTGCGGCATTCCCAGCCCCCCATGACACGGACGTTTAGTGCAGACTCGTCTGTCGACCCGATTCCCGCGTCCCCTCCATAAAATGGAGGATAGCGATTGCTCGAGCGCCTTCTTGTGAGTCTTACAGAGAGGAAGTACGGACAATCGATAAAGAATCAGGGGGAAAATGTATGTAGCACACACCTCCGCCCTGCCCTTCACGGACAACCTCCGTCGATTCCAAGTCTGACCGGCGGAATCGACCTTTGCTCGTACTTCAGACCAATTCTTCTCCAGCTGGAGGTCAGGCCCAAACCACACTCCAAGAATGCGGACAGGACCGTCTGTCCAACCGAAGCGGCCCGGAAGAGCGACCCCCTTCCAGGCACCTAACCGCAAGCCGGACGACTTGTCGCGGTTTATTTTAGCCCCTGTCACCTTCTCGTACCGATCAAGCGCCTTCTGTACCACCTCAATGTCGTTGCGGGACGACACGAAAGCAGATACGTCATCGGCGTACGCGGAAACCCTGGCTCGAGACCCTCCAGGAACGGCAATTCCACGTAGGGCCGGACTGCCGGTCTCGTCCTTCAGCCGGCGAAGGAGAGGCTCCAACGCCAAAGCATAAAGGAGAGGCGACAGCGGACAACCCTGACGAACCGACCTAGACAGCACGAACGCGTCCGACAGCCTTCCGTTCACCTGTACCACCGCACTGGGGGAGCGATACAGGAGGCTAATCCAGCGGCAGAAGTTGGGTGCGAATCCAGCGGCCTGCAGGACAGCTGCAAGGTAGCGATGGTCGACCCTATCAAATGCCTTGGACTGATCCAAATTGATCAGCGCGGCTTCTTCGTCGTCTTTTACACCCTCTATGATCGTGCGGATCAGATGCAGGTTGCTCTGAATTGTTCGGCCCCTCACAGAACAAGTCTGCTCAGGTCCCAACAGAGACTCGGCAACTGACTGCAAACGCTCCTGCAGGATCTTGGCCATAATCTTTAACTCTGTGTTTAGCAGAGTTATGGGCCTGTAATCATCTAGGTTCCCCCCACCACCTTTGCCCTTTTTCAACAGAGTGATCACACCCCTGGATGGACCCCGACCGAAACCAGTTGTTGAACACTGCAGTCAAAATTGGAACAAAGATGTGCGACAGCCTCAAGTACAATTCATAGGGCAAACCATCCAGACCGGGCGACTTGCCTCTGCCGACCTTCTTCAAAACCGCGTAGACATCGCCCTCTGTAATCTCTCCCTCGCAGCTAGCCGCTTCAGTCGGCGAAAGCCGAGGAAAGTCAGCCAAATAGCTACGAAACTCCTCCTCACGAAGACCAGGCTCCTTGGTAAACCGGTTCTCAAAATGGCGCCGAAACGCTCCGCACATGTCGTCAGTGGCCCGAAGAGTACGCCCCTCCGGGGATTTGACTTCACGAATGTAACGATCGCCACCTCGACGGACCTCTTCCCTGCGCAGATCTGCGCCCAAGTTCACGGCTTCGGAAGACATCTTGCTTAACTTATGTCTAATTACCTGACCCATGTACCGCTCGCTATTCGATCGATCCAGGGCCTCCTTAGCTAAGGCTATCTCTAGGGGATCCCCCCCAGCCACCGCCCGGGAATAACTAGCTTTAAGCGTCTTCACCTTTTCAGCTCTATCTAGAGCGAGCCGTTTGCTGAAATCAGTGCTGAAGGACCTAATCCTACATTTAAGGCGTTCCCACCACCTATTCCCACTAGCTCCCGCTGCACTAGTCTAGTTAGCTGCTCCTGGAAGTCCCGCCTGTCCAGTAAAGACAGATTGAACTTCCAGTACCCAGCCATTCTAGGCCTATTGTCTAACGCCACCCGGGCACAAACGAGTTTGTGATCCGAATAGCCTACCCAGTGGAACGTAGGGCAATCTAGTAGTTCTATGTCGGCTCTTCTCACTAACATTCTGTCAAGGTAGCTAACCACCTTGTCAAAAGGCCAATTAAGAGCCCACGTCCACATTTTTCCCTTGGGATGATCGACCCGGTATCTATCGACGAGACCATAATCAGACCAAGCTGCGATCGCCCCCTCTCCCGCTAGCACCCCGCCACCTGTCTAACTTGGGGTCCAGGATGGCATTCCAGTCCCCCATTAAAACTAGGCGCGTTGAATCCACCAGGAACGGCCCCAACCGCCGAAAGAACGAGACCCGCTCCCTCTGGTCATTGGGCGCATAAACATGGAATACTTCAAGCTTATCCGAAAATACAGGAATCTATTAATCTCCGCGCATTCCTATATGAACAGAAAGGATTTCTTATCTAACTATTTATATGTGAGAATCGTCTCCATCGGGCTTATCTCATATTCTGAAATCATCTTCATATATTTCAAACTCTACTTGGATTTAATAGCACCAGCAAACAACATATTACATCCGATGCTTTCATCTACCAAGTCTCATGCAAAAACTGTGACTTAAAATGTCGGCACGACAAGCGTACATATACATTTTAGATCAAATAGAATTTTATTTCCCTGACTACATCAGACTCTACTTGGATTTAATAGCACCAGCAAACAACAGATTACATCCGATGCTTGCATCTACCAAATCTCATACACAAACTGTGACTTAAAATATGTGGGCTCGACAAGCGTACATATAAGTTTTAGATCAAATAGAATTTCTTTCATTTTTCTTTCATAATATTCAAATTTAGGAATACGTTTTCACAACGTCGCAAACGTGGTGACAACGTGACCATGTTTAAAACTAAACGCTGATCGCAAAAACTTTTAGTTATCTGTTTGGATATGTCTTGTTCTTGTGTCCATCGTTTTTGTCATGTTAAGTTTGATAATGTTATTTATATTTTATATTTTATATTGAATATGTCCTGAAGATGGTTTATTGACCGAAACGTCCGACGTCGACATATTAACATTAAAACAGCATTATTGCATATAAGGATTTTTGTTTGTTTTTTCCCGTATATTTTCTTCATACTGTCGGATTCTATATCCATATATTTGCTTACATATATATATATATATATGCAGTTGTGTATTTGGGTAGCAAACCATCTCTAATAGATATTTTGTTAAAAATTACTGAAAAGGTACTTCTCTAAATTTCGTTTTCGATTTTATTTCTGTTAACATCAGTTGAATGTTTTAAAAAACTTGTTGCGTGTAGAAAATGTTTGAAGCCCTTATCATAAAACACAAAGTAACAACTCTTGACCGTCCACCAAAATAACCGTTAGAATAATACATTAAGCTACCCATAATGCAACATTAACCTGCATGTATAAATATTCGAGCAAAAACACAATGCATATGGCTAGACGACTACGTGTAGCATTAAACAAACTGTAGTTTCTGGGTGTTGACATTAATTTCCACACACACACACACACACACACACACACAAATATATATATATATATATATATATATATATATTCTCACCATTGCTCATTTTGGAAGACATAGTTTGGGTGACGCAAAACTATTTTAACCTGTTCTATTTATAGCTGAAAAAGTGAAAGAGTATTTCAGTGTTTCTTAAAAAAAACAAAAACAAAAAAAAACTAGAGCATTAATAATAATTTATGATAAAATTACTTAATCTTTTAAATATCAATTTTAACTCGCCTTCAAAGTTTCTTGGTAGAATTTCTAATTCTAAGAGGCTTCGGATTTCTACGATATTTTCCAAATTTTTCAATTAAAAAATTGGAAATATCGTTTAAAACCAGACCCCCCTGAAGACAGGATAGATAAAGTAATTAAAAATAAATAAATGAACAAATTAACAAACCACTTCCGTTAAATAACCGTTAAAACAAATAAAAATGAAAATAAATAAGCAAAAACAAGGAAAAATATCAATCCAAATAAATGATATTGGTCGAATAAATAGATTTAATTATCTACTAAGACCAAAAGAAACTATTAAATAATCGACCTAAGTGAATCGCCAAAAAATCTTTACTGCGATAATAAAACATCGAAAACCGAAAAGAAGAAACAAATATATATAAAAAAAAATGAAAATAAATAAAATCAAGTAAAATAAATTAACCCAAATAAATAAGTAAATGAACAAGACACTCCCGCCAAAATAACCGCCATAATGGATTACCCACAATGCATTACTGACCCATATATATAAATAGTCGAGAAAAAAAAAAACAACACTCGCGACCTGACGATTGCGTCTGGCATGAAATAGACTGTCGCCTCTGAGTGTTGACATGACTGTTCATTTTATATTTATGTATATATATATATATATATATACGTCTGTGTTTGTGTGTGTATATATACAAATACCAAGAACAGAAGCTAAAGCTTAAAATAACCTAAAAGCTGAAAATATAAAATAAACCGGAAGATTGTTTATAAAGGTAAGTTGATTAGTGGTGGAGAGACCAAGCAGTACGTTGGAGCTGGCGAAGGTGAATGGAAAAGGCGATACTACAATCATCAGATGAATTGCAGAAACAGTAAATCCCAAAATACCACAGTTCTTACTAACTACTATTGTAAAGTCATGAACAGCGGAAAAGAACAGCTACAATCGCCTGGAAAGTACTGGCCAAATCAAAACCATATAACGGGGCCTGTAAAGGCTGTAATTTCTCCCTGGTTGCTAAACTGATAATCCTACAAAAAACGAGTGCCCAGCTGTTGAATAAAAAAGCGAGATTATGACCGAATGCCGACATAAGACCAAATATTTAATTAAAAATATACACCAGGGTCACCGCTGGAATATATAAGTTAAATGATAGCTTGCTTCTGTATTATTCCCACTTGATGTTTCGTGACATTATTTAAGTTCTATATAACATTTCTTAGAGTCGATTATGCTTGCACCCGGCGGCAAGTCTTCGTGTCCTGTCCGCTCTCCAAACTCCGGTGTAAATCGCATCTCTAACGTGAGCGAGCGTTGACGGCGTCTTCCCACTTCTTAAAGACAATGCACACCGACCTCGTCACTTTTGAAGACGTCCTTCAAGTGAAGATAGGGTCGGCCTTGTGCCCTCTTGCCAGTGGCCAGCTCACCGTAAGGAACCGTCATATAGCGTGACGTGCCTTTAACAGATTTAACAGAGGAGCGTTCGGTTAGTAAGGTCGAGTTTACTGTCTTTAAACTATAATCTTCCATGATTCCCTCACGTACATTCATATCTGCTCATGGCGTAACCGAATATAAACAAATGACGTTACACATTACGAAAAGGACAAAGCCCGACAATTATTTTAAGACATGACGGTTCCGCATAGGATACAGGTTCGAATCCTGTCGGAGGGCGAATATTTTCTATGAAAGTTTCTCGGACATTCAGGCCGGTAAATGTTGTTTAATGCTGTTTATTATAAACAGAGCATTTACTTAAATATTTGTATCTATAAAAAGAATACCCGCTCGGCCCGGTGGCTAGGATCAAAGTGTAGTATCTGTGCTTTGTGAGCTACCGGGTCGGGTGTCTGTCGAACTCTCTGCTTGCAGGGAGGAACTCTGACGAAGCTCCGCCGAAGGGTGGGGTTTCGTTGGGGGAGGTTGACGGAACTGGCCCCCCTCGGGGGGTTTGATGGTTATTTATTTTTGGCTGGGCCTACGGGCTCGGAGATAACCACATTAAAAAGGCCTTGTGCCACATTCAATTCTCGTGGGTGGATTGATAAATACCATCTATAAAAAGAATACCCGCTCGGCCCGGTGGCTAGGATCAAAGTGTAGTATCTGTGCTTTGTGAGTTGCCGGATGTCTGTCGAACTCTCTGCTTGCAGAGAGGAACCCTGACGAAGCTCCGCCGACGGGTAGAGTTTCGTTGGGGGAGGTTGACGGAACTGACCCCCCTCGGGGGGTTTGGATGGTTATTTATTTTTGGCTGAGCCTACGGGCTCGGGGATACCCACATTAAAAAGGCCTTTTGCCACATTCAATCCTCGTGGGTGGATTGATAAATACCATCTCTAAAAAGAATACCCGCCCGGCCCGGTGGCTAGGATCAAAGTGTAGTATCTGTGCTTTGTGAGCTGCCGGGTCGGATGCCTGTCGAACTCTCTGCTTGCAGGGAGGAACCCTGACGAAGCTCCGCCGAAGGGTAGGGTTTTGTTGGGGGAGGTTGACGGAACTGAACCCCCTCGGGGGGTTTGGATGGTTATTTATTTTTGGCTGGGCTTTCGGGCTCGGATATACCCACATTAAAAAGGCCTTTGTCCACATTCGAACCCCGTGGGTGGATTGATAAATACCATCTATAAAAAGAATACCCGCTCGGCCCGGTGGCTAGGATCAAAGTGTAGTATCTGTCCTTTGTGAGCTGCCGGGTCGGGTGTCTGTCGGACTCTCTGCTTGCAGAGCGGAACGCAGACGAAGCTCCGCCGAAGGGTAGGGTTTCGTTGGGGGAGGTTGACGGAAGTGGCCCGCCTCGGCGCGTTTGGATGGTTATTTATTTTTGGCTGGGCCTACGGGCTCAGAGATACCCACATTATAAAGGCCTTGTGCCACATTCGATCACCGTGGGTGGATTGATAAATACCATCTATGGAAAGAATAACCGCTCGGTCCGGTGGCTAGGATCAAAGTGTAGTATCTGCGCTTTGTGGGCTGCTGGGTCGGGTGTCTCTCGAACTCTCTGCTTGCAGAGAGGAACCCGGACGAAGATCCGCCGAAGCGTAGGGTTTCGTTGGGGAATGTTGACGGAACTGGTCCGCCTCGGCGGGTTTGAATGGTTATTTATTTTTGGCTGGGCCTACGGGCTCAGAGATACCCATATTAAAAAGGCCTTGTGCCACATTCGATCCCCGCGGGTGGATTGATAAATACCATCTATAAAAAGAATGTATAAACATAAAAATTTCATAATATATATATATATATATATATATATATATATATATATATATATATATATATATTATGACCTTTATATATATATATGATTTGTTGAATACAAACACAATTACTTTGTTTATAACTTTTAATTATTGTTCTACTTTACTTGATATCCTTTTAATGAATTTGAACCAAAACCCAATAAAAGTAAATAAACAAAGATGTTAAACTTTTATAGACTAAACGTGCCAGCAATGAGAAAGAAATGCCCAAATAGAACCTAAACATTTTAGATCATTGCAAAAGACAGTGTCCAATTAATAAACGGGATATTATTTGTTGTTACCCCGTTAAAATAAAACATAAGAAAGTTTTCTTCTCCATAGAAAGTGTTACGTACTGAGACACATTGAAACGAGAAGTGTTAATACCAAAATCCCGTCGAAAATATTGAGGATTTAATTCACACATAAACGATTTGAATTGTATGTCGAGCAGTTTGAACGATGGAAAAGTGAATCAGACTTAGGGGGGAAATAATGACTGACATGTGTTCTACGCAGCTAAAAATGCAAGCTCTAAAGCGAAAATTTCATTTTTCGTAAACAACGAATTTGGATTTGATTCCCATAGTCTAAAGTTGAGTTGAAATCACAGGAGAGGTGGGGATAATCCACCCATGCTCAGTGAGGAGATTTACTGAGTGGTACAAATATGTGAGAGTGTGGAAGAAGGGAATTTCCCAGAATTATCGAATTCTCTTATGTGGCCAATTTGGATGAATGTCCTTAAACACGAATGGGCGAAGCGAATTCGCTCGACGAGTCGCAGGAGATAAACGAGTGGTAGAAGAGACGGAGACGAGACCAGAGACAGGAGGGAGCCCAACGTGATTATCTGCATACGAAAGACTCGACTTCAGCCTTGTGTCAAACTTTACCAAAAAAGGCAAACCAAACTTTACCTATTTCAACAGCGATAGTAACACTTCCGATTTAGATATGGGTTGGACTGATAATTATTTGCATGCGAACTCTGATATAAACCAATTATTGTACGAAGGACTGATATAAAAACAGTATTTATTTTTGTGCATTTTAATCGAGTGTTTTTTTTTTTTATCTGTACGTATTCGACCTGCATCGACCAGCCTAACACGAACATAACTGCGACGATTCGATCTTGGTTGCCTTATGATCAAACTTAAATCACAACGTGGATATGGTTAAACTCAGGATTGAAGCGGTCACTTCAGCGACCAGCCGCCGTGTGGGAAGTCTTGGACGGCCGGGGAGTGGTTTAAACGATTACATAAAAACAAAATTTTATATACTCACAACGAAAAAATAATTCAGTAAAATACATAATATCCATTGTTTTTAACAATTGTCTCCTATCGATCCACAGGATTGCTGATCCATTTAGAGGAAAGTTCTTTCTTTCGATTGATTAATTAATTTTCTACGACTTATCAACATTTTGCTGGTTATTTAAAGCCAGAAAAAATTTTTTTACATCCTAAGAATTTTTTGTAGAGGTAGTAATGGTTTACTGATCCAAGTCTTACTAATTAACCCATAGCAGAGGAGAGATGAGTTGGATTCGTACAAGTAGTTTGCAGAGAGATAGATTCTCAGAATTTAAATTGTTTTATGGAGACAGGAACAATTGATTGTCTAAAAGAGTCGAGTCAGGTGAATAGGGTGGGCGCTGGAGGGTGGGTTTCTATTTCAGCTGTTTCTTGCGTTGTCGTGTAGGAAAATGACAACCGGAAGTAACTTCTGATAATGTGGGATGTTGTAGCAAATATATATTAACTGAAAAAATGATCTATCTATCTATCTATCTATCTGTCTGTTAGTTCACATAATCTATCTATCTATCTATCTATCTATCTATCTATCTATTCTTTTCTCTTTTTCTCGGTACTTTTCTTTCTCTCTCTCTCTCTCTCTCTCTCTCTCTATATATATATATATATATATATATATATATATATATATATATATATATATATATATATACATATCTGTTCTTTTCTGTCTATCTATCTATCTATCTATCTATCTATCTATTCTTTTGTCTTTTTCTCGGTACTTTTCTTTCTATCTATCTATATCTATCTCTCTCTCTCTCTCTCTCTCTCTCTCTCTATATATATATATATATATATATATATATCTGTTCTTTTCTATCTATCTATCTATCTATATATATATATATATATATATATATATATATATATATATATATATATACATATATATACATGTCTGTTCTTTTCTGTCTATCTATCTATCTATCTATCTATCTATTCTTTTCTCTTTTTCTCGGTACCTTTCTATCTATCTATCTATCTATCTATTTCTGTTCTTTTCTATCTACCTATAATGATTAATTCGAAGCTATATATTTATCTATCGATTTATCTATGAAGTTTTGTTTAAAGCTATCTATCTATGCAGATTGATCAGATCCCGAACTACTGCCAGTCTCGTTGAACTGGCAGTATGTCCTCGTGGAGGCCCCGTACCTAAAGAGGTTATTGGGCCTCAGACTCTCACCCGACCTCAAGAGGATGTCTTATATACGATCCATCGTTAAAGATGCAGGTAAAATGATCGTCTCCCTGTACCGTTCCAGTAAGTATCTGTCTCCTCATGCTATTCTCTACCTTTATAAGAAACATAGGCCGATAATGTAGTACTTTGGCATATTTGCGCAGGAGATGTGCAGACCTCAATTCCCATCAACCTCTTCTCTCTCTCTCTCACACAGGCGGAAGGACGCTAGTCTCTCGTTGTTCTATCGCTACTACCAAGGAAAGGGCAACGGACGAACAACATTTCCTGGCTTCTTCAGGTCTTACCTTCACAGCTAGGACCCGCCATGTTGCAAACGAGCAACATCAAATACGTATTCCATTGGCGGGAAGTAAGTTCCACTCAAATAGTTTCTTCCCGTCATCCACTGACTTATTCTCTGGTCGCTACAATCATAACCTGTTCATATTTAGTGTCAACTGTTATGTTCCCGTCCTATCCATAAAAACTACGTTTTATTGAAACCATTTACCTCAAGTTGCACATGGACTTGTACACGATTCTGATCATATCTATCTATCTATCTATCTATCTATCTATCTATCTATCTATCTATCTATCTATCTGTTTCTGTTCATACCTATCTGTCTACTTGTCCATATCTATCTCTCTATATTCGTATCTATCTATCTGACTACCAGTCCATACCAATCTATTTGATTCTGATCATATCTATCTATCTATCTATCTATCTATCTATCTATCTATCTATCTATCTTACTACCAGTCTATACCTATTTGATTCTGTTCAAATCTATCTATCTATCTATCTATCTATCTATCTATCTATCTATCTATCTATCTTACTACCAGTCTATACCTATTTGATTCTGTTCAAATCTATCTATCTATCTATCTATCTATCTATCTATCTATCTGTCCATACCTATCTATTTGATTCTGTTCAAATCTATCTATCTATCTATCTATCTATCTATCTATCTATCTATCTATCTATCTATCTATCTATCTATCTATCTATCTATCTATGTGAATTATCTATCTATCTATCTATCTATCTATCTATCTATCTATCTATCTATCTATCTATCTGAATACTATCCTTCCAAGAAAGAACATTCCTCTCTAACTGTCAATGAATCTATCTTTCGAACCGAATGATGCAAATCTAACGCCAGGCCATTTATTTGCTTTTCCCCCGAAACAAACTTTCGACAATTTGAGATCATTTAACAAGTAGATTTGCCTGACAGCTCTTTAGTACTCTTCTTTTTTTTTTTTTTTTTTTTGGCCGATTTCATAATAACGTAAAACATTTCTCGTCGCATTCATTCTGAATTTACTTTTCTCAATTTCTTTCCACGTGAAAAGGTATCTATTTTTTCTTAGATCTTTTCAGTAACCGAGAAACATTTACGAAACTGGAAAATACGAGGAACATCGGAAGTAAATCAATATAAAAAGGAAAAGATGTTGAAAAAACAAAGGGACATAATCCCGATTTTCATGAAGACAAGGCGTAAAGGGAAAAAAAAAACACAAGTGAATCAGGTTGAGAAAGTTTAATGATTTTTTTTTTTTTTTTTTTTTTGTGGTATGACAAATTTCACACCAGGAAATCAGGCAGACTGAAAAACCAGAATCCGGAAAGAAAAACTGAAAAACGGAAATGAAACAAAGATAAAACACACAAACGTACATGACTTACAGGAAATGAAGGAAATCTATAAATTTAAATAAAATACTAGATAGATAGATAGATAGATAGATAGATATGAACAGAATGAGATAGATAGATAGATAGATAGATAGATAGATAGATAGATATGAATAGACCGAGATAGATAGATGAACATTAACTCTTGTTAAATGTTTTAATAGATAGATAGATAGATAGATAGATAGATAGATAGATAGATAGATAGATAGATAGATTTGAATAGGCCAGGATAGATAGATAGATAGATACAGACTTAGATAGATAGATAGATAGATACAGACTTAGATAGATAGATAGATAGATAGATAGATAAATAGATAGATACAGACTTAGATAGAGAGATAGATAGATAGATATATAGATAGATAGATAAATAAAAAGTAGGTTATGATGCATAACAGACTAAGTCTGATAGATAGATAGATAGATAGATAGATAGATAGATAGATAAATTGGGGACACACAGGAATTATATATATATATATATATATATATATATATATATATATATATATATATATATATATATTATGATTTTATCATATAGACAAAAACACTTTACTCACTAGAAAGATGCAACTTTGTGAAAACCAAAAATGGTTTCCATTTTTGGTTCTCACTAGTCGAGGTGCAATTGAAATGCACAGAAACGAAGTTGCATCTTTGTAGTGAGTAAACTGTTTTTGTCTATATGATAAAATTATAATAAATAATTATAGCTCTACTATCGCTATTCAGCCCTTTTTTAGGGATTAATGCTGTGAAAGTTTTAATTTATTTACTACTTTCGGTCTCATTGCATCGGATATATATATATATATATATATATATATATATATATATATATAAAGATATATAATTTTGTAAAAACAAAAAAGAAAAACATTTCGTTTGTCTTATATATATATATATATATATAATCAAATGGATAAATATAGGTAAATTTGAAAAATATGTGTAAATATTTTTCGTACACAATAGGGTATATATATATATATATATATATATATATATATATATATATATATATATATATATATATACATATATACCCTATAGTGTACGAAAAATAAATGCTAAATGGTTCATAACAGAACTATTTAATATATTAAAAAATATACATAACACCCTACACTGATTGCACAACTTTGAGTTTCAGGCTATCTGCAATCATCAGGTGCCAATTCACAGGTGGGAATGATCTTACCCCAAACAAAAGGGATTATTTCGTCTATTTAACTCTGCAAACTGAAAACCTCATCAGAATTAATTTGAACCTTTTAAAAACTTTATTCTACAATCTACATTCAACATCATCCCCTGATTAGGCAAAGAGGTGTTGAAACAAAATTACTGTTTGTGTAGTGATTTTTTAACATATTTATATTATCATTTTTAAATAAATAATTACATATATATATATATATATATATATATATATATATATATATATATATATATATATATGAGGAGTTTATAGTTGTTCCAAGGAAAGAAAAATGTATATAATAATAACAAGAATGAAACCGCAAACACTGTTGCTTTTAATGTCATTTTTTAAAAAAAATATATATTATGCTTTATTTTCCATAATTTTGCATTACGTGTTTCGGGTCTCGCGACCTTCTTCAGACAAAGCGTAGATATTTCCGCATATTATTAAAATGAAGTAATTTTTCTTATGTTTTTCGATGTTAAACATTCTCGATGTTAATTGTTTTATTACCCTTCCAGCAGAAGAACGTTCTCACTGCCAGTTCCAGGAAGACATTTGTGTCACTACCACACAAAAAAGAGAATGTTTACCGGTTACTGAAGAGAGAAAAAATGCCTGTCTACGAAACTTTCGAATTTCGTTTGGCTGACCTTTTAGTAATGGTTCTGTCCACTCTTCCGGAGAAATAATCAACTTTCCATAAGAGTGGAAAAAGCGATTACTAAAAGTTTCATCTATCAAACTTCAATAGTGTAAAGATTTTGAATATAACACCAATTATCAATTTTATATTTGATTTAATGTTATTAATACTCAGTCTCTGATATCAAGCAAAAGCTTCTTGATTTAAATTCCTTTTCTTTAAGATTTGCACTGACTGACAACGTTTCTGGCTTCATAATATCTTTGTTACCGCTATTACGTACTGACACAATCATTATTTAAACATTAGAAAGTCTGACGTTCAATTCCACGAGAGAACCTATTTGCGACTGCTCAGTCTCACATTGTCTGCTGACCTGAGTTGGAACGAATACATTGAGTCAATAGCTTCGTTCATCGCAAGGAAAGTTGCCCCCCTATGCCGCGCCAGGAAATTTTTCTCGCTGGATTCGATCCTTCAAATCTACAAATCAACCATTCGCCCTTGCATGGAGTATTGCTGCCATATATGGTCTGGAGCCACTTCTAATTGTTTCAAGGTCCTTGATAAAATCCAAAGACAGATATGCAATGTTATTGGCCCTGATCTGGCATCTCGTCTGCAGACGCTCTCTCACAGACGTGCCGTTGCCCCCCTCTGTCTTTTTTTAAAAAATACTTTCACGGTAACTGCTCCGGTGAGCTGCTTTCGCTGGTTCCCAGATTTCATGAATTTAAGCGTTCAACTAGGCTGGAATCTTGCTCTCAGCCTTTTACTGTCGAAACTGTTAAATGTAGGCGTCTCTTCTACTCCAATAGCTTCATGTCTGGCACTTCTCGCCTGTGGAACTCCCTCCCTATTTCTAGTTTTCCTGATAGCTATAATCTCCAACTATTTAAATGTAACGTCAATCGACGTTTCCAGATGCGCTGATATATCCCTAACCTTCTCTTCATCCTTTCTTCTATCACTCCAACACTCTGTAACTCCTTGCGTGCTAGTGGGTTTCCGTCTTACTTGGGGTTGAATGCTTTAAAAAAAACAAAAAAACAAAACAAAACAAAACAAAAAAAAAACGGACAATAAATGTATGGTTGCTTCTTTGGAATTCTTTTGAATATATTTATAAATAAACAATCGAGTTTGGCTTAATGGATTTGCATATTAAAACCTGACAACGCATCCGAAAATTTATTATAACTTTTTTCAACAGGGGGATATATATATATATATATATATATATATATATATATATATATGAGTACTAGAGTCAATGCATATCAAGTCTCGCAAACCTACCCTTTGTAAACATCGTGTTTGCTTGCTGGGAATTGCTATGATTAGTTACCCACCCTTTTTGTCCTCTCATCAATCATTCGCAAATTTAAATTTGTTGTATTATACCCTTTCTACTCATAATCCAAAAACTTTGAGACCGGTTAGTTTTCGTCTTTCATATTTTTTTATTATATATATATATATATATATATATATATATATATATATAATTATTTTTTTTTAAATATGATTCCTTCGCTACACAAGAATTCTCATGTTTCAAAAACGAGAGCCGAAAACCTCAATATAATTATTAAAATTAAATTGAATTATCAAACCCTGTTTTATCCACAAGCGAAAATTTAGGAATAACTAATATTGAAATTTACGCATCTTTATAAGCATGTTCATTCGCAAAATTGATTACTATGGAAACGGCTGTGTTATTTTCCATATCGACATACTTTGTTTTATGGATTTGAAGACGACGAATGATAGCTTGTACATTTTTAAAGACTTTAAATTCCAGGAATGGGGTAGACTATTGAATGCCTTACCTTAATCTATCCAGGCAGTACTGAAATTTTACTTTGTATTGAAGCTGTTTTTCCAGACCATTCTATTAATAAGTAATTGTTCTTTACATCCGTAAGAACCACGTTTGCACCCTTTTTTCTCAAGACGTAGTATGTCATTTTTTTCTAAGAAGGGAGATATGTTTTGTCATCAGTTAGTAAGCATTAAATAGACATTAAATAGGTCTGTAGTTTGTTTTTTGTTTTACATTTGTGTCCATATTCTTGCGTAGAAGGAAGGTAATTCCTTTAGTTAACCATTCCGGAACTTTAGTAAGACTACTGATCATTTCTTGATGTTCTTTGACTAGTTTTGGTGTGCTGCATACAGCCAAAAGTTAGGTATTGTATCTATATCTTGAGATTTCGAGTTGTGTGTTTTTCCCTATATATCCAACATTCTCTTCTATGAGTTCTTTCTATATTTGTTCTGTGCTTTGCATACATTCTACCTATTGCATAACCAAATTTCTTTCTTTCTTATGTTCCTAAGGGAAACACCATATTTTTCCCGAGAAATCTATAACCATTGGGGGGTGGGGGAAGATTGTCACTTTAATTTTTTGGTTAAGCGATTTCTCTGTAAAATTTCTTCTCATTGGTTTGAAAGACCTTGTTCTATCTGTAGAATCTTTTTTTTTTTCATAGCACCTGATTCTCTGAGCAGTTTCCATTGTAATTAATTTTGAGAATGGACATGCTTATAAAGATCCGTAAATTTCAAGATTGGTTATTCCTAAATTTTCGCCTGAGGATGAAACAGTGCTTCATACTTTAATTCAATTTAATTTTAATAATTATATTGAGATTTTCGGCTCTTGTTTCTGAAACATGAGAACTCTTATATAGCGAAGGAATCATATTTTTAAAAAAATAATTGTAATTTAAGCTCTACTTTTGTATGGAGCACTGATTTTTAAAATAAAAACAAAAATACGAAAGAACTCCGGATTATTTACGTAACGTGTTCTTTCCTACTTTCCTACATATCTGCATATATATATATATATATATATATATATATATATATATATATATATATATATATATATATATATATATATAGAACAGACAATGAATGTGTATTATGTTTGTCCAATATTTGGATATTATTTTTTATTAAGCTGTTCCTTGATCTAAGTTTTCGATTCACATGAATCATCTTGGGAGTGGTTATGCGGACATTTAAACAAAGATATTCACCATCAAAGATGATATTCAGTTATGTTGACATAGAAGAGTTCTATGCGACGACTACGGTCATGGAAGAGCAGACGCAGGTCGTAAATTCCTGATGCGGTTCTATGACGTCATACCACGTGAGAGAACGAAATATCAAGAACAGAACCATATGTCTAGATGCAATGTAATGTGTTGCGACTAGTTTAAAATGTAATTTTGTTGAATCTGGCATACTTTGTTTCAATGTAGATGGCCTGTATTATCTGAAGTGCATGTGTGAGTATTGTGTTATCAACTATGGTCTGCCTAATATTATGTACATGGCCATGTTTTTCTAAGAAAAGTTGCTTAATAAAAAAATGTATCCAAATGTTGGGTAATTTTTGTCTTGATTTTCGCCCGAAATTTAAAGCAAATATTATTTATTATATGTTATATTTAACACTATATATATATATATATATATATATATATATATATATATATATATATATATATATATATAATTAGTCAATGTTTTTATACTTTTGAAAAGAGGCGTTTGTGAAATTTATAAAAAAAAACTTATATAAAATTGTTCAAATTCTTTTCCCTCGATTCGTTTTTAACGGCAAAGATTTTCTGCTGTTTTGATCATTTTTCATGGCTTTTTTTCTAAATGTTCTCTCTGTAATCGAAAGAATTTTGATTTTAAACAAACGTAATTTTAGTTTTAACGCACGAATTGAAAACGTATGATTCCTCATTCAAAAAAGGGAGAGAAAAGAAAAAGAAATCACATGTAATTTAAATTTATTTACATATTATTTATAAAAAAAATGTAATCATTATAATTTTCGACAACTGATGTTCAACAAGAATCAAACATTTCGATTCTACATTTAAAGGAATCTAAGTTCTTCGCCAAAAGAAAAAAAATCTTATAGGACACTTTTTAATTTCTTCATTTTTGAATGTTCTGGCAGTTTGTAGATGCCCTAGGGAAAGTCTGTAAGCGTGAAATCTGTTAAGTATGGATGATGTAAAAAAAAAGACACCATAATAGAGCGTGTTTCATTAAGACGGATTAAATATAAGGTTGTTTCATTAAGCCAGATTACATATAATGATGCTTCATTAAGATGTATTATATATAAGGGGGTTTCATTAAGACGGATCAAAGTCAGCAGTAAATAAATCAGTGTTATTGGTGAAAATTTATTTATTTCTCTATTGGATCATGTTATTTAAGTCATGGCAATTATGTGTGAAAAATAATATCGCCCAAATGTCCGCCAAATCTGAAAGAAAAAGAAAAAAATCATTAGACGCTTAAACTTAATTCACATTTAAAATCGGTCCAAGTTATTAACATACTCTTATATTTTAATTGTATTTATGGGAAAATATATTCGTGTAGTAACAACATTAGGGTGATTTGAATCAAGTTTCATATTATTGAACGTAAGAGAGAAAATGAGAAAAAAAAATCAAAGAAAACTACGTTGAAAATTGAAGTTATGTCGGAGTTTCCTGAAGGACGTCGTTCCTCTTTGGGATCTAAACGTTTATAAATGAAGATTTTACAGCTATTGTTAATAATGGCAATAGTAATAAAAAATTAAAAAAAGATAGCTGGCGGAGACCCGGCATCCTGAACGTGATAACCCACCATAATATCGATATGCTCTGGTGCCCACTTGCCAGCCCCCATGTATGGGTACATACGAACTAATTATAATGCTGACAAAACAAAAATAAATATTGAAACGTCCCTATTATTTTTCTGTTTGTTTTGCAGAGTCTGTCATTGTCTTATCATTGTGTGTTCGCCCTGTCGGCTGGAGTTTTAGAAGATGCTGACTGCACCTCTGTAGAGAGGTAACCCACCCCACTCAATGAGGCGTCCTGGTTAAGATGATAAACTACATCCAATTGCAATGTCTCTGATCAGGAGGTTTTGAGGAGTGTGGAATTACCTCTTAATTGCTGGTGTTTCCAGGTCTACCCTGATCCGGGGTGGTAGCACCTGTTAGGATCCCAGCTACTATTACATTGGTGCAAAAAAAATGTCGTTTTTCTTTTGAAGTTCAACGTCCAAAACACTATGAAAATGTAAAAATAGATTTTAATGCCACAAATACAATTTTGTAAATTATTAGTACCAGCAATACATTTTTGAAGAGAAAAATTATTATCAGCTATATATTTTTGAGGGGAAAAAAAGGTGGAAACTTATTAACAGCAATACATTTTTTGAAGGAAAAATATTACTAGCAATATTTTTTTTTAAGAAAAAAAGATATTATCAGCAACACATTTAAGGGAAAAAATATTACCAGCAGTACATTTTTCAAGAAAAAAAGAAATTATAAGCAACACATTTTTTGGGAAAAAATATTAGCAGCTATAAAAATTTTGTCGTCATTAAATAACCCATTGAGGTTCATATGTCGTAAAACAAAACAAACCAAACCATATTTTCTGTTTAAAGAAATAGCACACTTTCGACATTGTGCATCCTTTATCGAACCAAGTTGTTGGAATAAACGTAGACAGCTGTTGCCCTTCCTTGCTTCTACAGACTCTTAATGTAAGACACCGTTTCAGTAGACACAAATCAAGAACTTTTGTGCGTGCAATCATGATTTTGGTTTTGGCTTTGTTTCGCGTTCTGTGATATCTACTCTATTTTTCATCATCTTGATGCAAAAATGCAAGGTTGGCTTTTCAGATTAAGGAACCGCTACAGAAAGTTAAACGTTGTGTTCGGTTTTCAAATAAAAAATCAGGAGAAATCAAAATACCTACTTTAAAAAATTCCAATTCGACTCTGAAATAAATGACGAGAAGTTGGTGAAAAAATAATGTTGAGCCTTGGTGTAGTCTTAATTGTTGAACGTATAATTCAGCGCAATGAAAATAGTAATTGCTTTCAGATCAGCCAACCATATCAATTCATTTTAAAAGATATTGACGGTCATGGCTCTCTATAACGCTCTACCGTTTGCTTTGTTGCTCATAGTGTTTTTTGTACTATTCCACGCCCCATACCGTCAGTCATCTCTTCACAGTCTCATCAGGGAGGTGTCACACTGCTTTCCGTGTGTTTTTAATAACCAGAGGGCCTAAATTCTGTTTCAATTCTAAGCAAAATTAAAACAGAAAATAATTTTCTAAACGCAAACCTGCAAACAATTTCCTTCTACGCTACCTACAATCACATCAGTTCGAAAAGAAATAAATAACATTCACATAACTTATTTCTAACACCAAAGAAAAATAAACGACCGAAAGAATAAAAAATTAAATGAAAAAAAATAATAATGATATACCAAAAATATAGTGTTTCAGTATATATATATATATATATATATAAACCATTAACCTCTATATTTGTTTTTTGTCTGAATGATTCATGTAATTATAAATTGAACTGCACCGATAATCGAAATTAAAATAATTGAACCAACGTGCAACTTTCGGATAATAAATGTGACATTTCTGTAATTTTTGAACAATATAGTTCATGCCACATTTACGGAAAACCTACCAGCACAAAAGAATTCTCTTATTACTATATTTGTACAAAAACGCACAACGTCAATAATTTAAAAAACAAACTCACCGTTGCCACCGCCCGTTCCAAAACAATAACACATTTCTCATAGCATTTTTTCGGATTACATCTATATTTTCGTTGTCCTCTTATTACCGAGAAGTAAAAAACAAGAACTAATCTATTTCCATACCCGAGGATGTCTGTAGGAACAGACGAAAGCTTCTAAAAACTAAAAAAAAACTTATAAAACTGGAATTTATAAACAGGGATCATATCATTCATAAACAGGTTCGGGGTTAGTGTAACTTATTGAAATTGTTTGCGAAGATGTATTTTCGCCATTTAAATCATTAACCTGTATATTTTTTTTTTGTATGAATGATTCATGTAATTATAAATATATATATATATATATATATATATATATATATATATATATATATATATATATATATATTCAGTTGAATGGATATGAATTTTGTGAAGCTAAATGCGTACACCTGTGTGTGTATGCCTTTGCCTGCGAGAGTGTCACCCCAACGAAATACATAAGTTGATTTCCCTCCTGCCACCAAACACAGACCCAATTTAAAAAATAAACCAGTTTCTCTGATGATTGCAAAAGCGTGAAACCGATGGTCACAAACTCATATCCATACAACTAAATATGTTAGCTCTATCACTGATATTGAGCGCTTTCCACAAAGTACTGCGTCTATAAAATAATAATAATAATAATAATAATAATATATATATATATATATATATATATATATATATATATATATATATATATATATATATATATATATTTGTCACATGGTTGTTTTTGGTTTAAGCTATATATTCAGGTTTCATCTGTACCTCTTTGGCCAGTTTTACACTGACGATCCATTTAGGTGAAACCTAGGTATGTTTACCTGCTTTTTACGTTTAAATTAGCTTTGCTCTACTTCGTGTATTGAGCACTTTACGTAGTTGCATTTTACTCGTCTTAGAGTTTGTTTTTTTTCTTTGGACTCTGAACTTGAACTCTAGACGATTGTTTTCTACTCATTTTTATGTTATTTGTTCTTTCTTTTTTTTATTCCTCTTTTTCACTGGGTCACTGGTTTGTTCTAGTACAAGCCGATATGCACCAAGTTTTTCAAAGCGAGTACCACTATATATATATATATATATATATATATATAATTGCGCAGGTATGCAGAAAATAGAAAAGAACACGTTGGGTTTATAATCCGGAGTTCCTTAGTATTTTTGTTTTCATTTTTAAGAAGACAGTGCTCCATACAGAAGTAGAGCTTATATTATAATATTTTTTGTTAAAAAATAGGATTCCTTCGCTACATAAGATTTGTCATGTTTCAAAAACGAGAGCCGAAATAATTATTAAAATTATGTTGAATTGAGGTGTTTAGTCCCGTTTCATCTTTAAGATGAAACGGGACTAAACACCTCAATTCAACTTAATTTTAATAATTATTTGGATGGTTCGGCTCTCGTTTTTGAAACATGAGAACTCTTATGTAGCGAAGGAATCATATTTTTAAACAAAAAATATTATGATATATATATATGTATGTTTGTGTGTATGTAGGTGTGTGTATGTGTGTGTGGGGGTATATACAGGGTGTGTCAAAATACTTTTACAAAATTTTGGGTCCATATAACTTTGAATATACGTTCTTTAGTGGCAGAGTGCGTCGTCAGTGATGTTCTGAATTGGATCACTAAGCAGTTTCGGGTCTTTCAAACATCATACTACCCTCACCAAGTCGACCCCATCAGAGCTGATCAGTCTCTGATCAGCCCTCTAAATTAACAGCCTGAAGACACTGACTTATATTAGGCAAACCATAACCCGCTATCACGCATTTGATTGGAAGTTGACTAACAGCCAATCACAATGGTGTGAGCTGCATTCAAATTAAATTTTATTTTTTTTATGTGAATATTCATCGGATACTCGGAAGGTAATTATATGTTTTCCGTTTTTTTTTAATTTTTTCCACATGCCCCTTCAAGTTTCATCTCGCCAGCTGATAATTACTGTTATTCAAAAAAACAAAAAAAACGAAACAAAAAAAAACAGGATGGTTTGGAAAAACAACTTAAGTACAAATAAAATTTCAATACTGCCTGGATAGATTAGCGTAAGACATTCAATAGTCTACCCCATTCCTGGAACTTAGTCTTTAAAAATCTACAGGCTATTGTTCGTCGTCTTCAATTTCATCAAACAAAGTATGTTGATATGTAAAATAACACCTCAACTCAATTATATGAATGAATTTTATAAGTCTGATGAAATAAATAACGACAGTTTCTCTTTTGTTTCCCTATTTTCTATATCCCTAACAGCATTCACCAGCCTACTTAACAGGACACCTTTGAATATACGCTCTTTAGCGCTAGACGGCGTCGTTAGTGATGTTCTGATTTGGATCATTGGGTAGTTTCGAGTCTTTCAAGCATCATACTACCCTCACCAAGTCGAACCCATCTGAGCTGATCAGTCTCTGATCTGCCCTCCAAAATTGACACTGATCTATATTAGATAAACCATAACCCGCTATCACGCATTTGATTGGAAGTTGACCAACAGCCAATCACAGTGGTGTCAGCCCCATTTAAATTGATTACGGGGGATTTTTTTTCTTTTTTTATGTGGATATCCTGTAATCGGATAATCGGAAGGTAATTATGTTTTCTATTGTTTTTGCTGTTTTCTTTCCCATATACCCCATCAAGATTTAATCTCTTCGTCTAATAATTATAGTTATTAATAAATAAAAAAATGAAACCATAAAATAATAAAAAATGCATCGTTTTTTTTGTTTTTTTTTATATATGAACACAAGAAATATGTCGTCGTAAAAATAAGACCCTGATGATGACATTGTGCTAATATCGAAAGTACTCGGAACAAAATGAAGATGCATCAAAATGGTAACTTTCTTTCTTCTTTTTATAAGGATACTAAGAAACTTCTCCGTATATATGAGCGGGTTCTCTTAAGAATAAGTAAACAAAACTTGAATAAATTATCTAATGAGACATGTCGTAACATTTCGTGAGTATTCGAAGAATAAATACGCAAAAATTCGCCTTCTTCTATTCCGCTGATGGCTCGGGGGTAAAATCTCCGACTGATGCCAATTCAGCCGGATTTCGATCCCGGCTTAAGGCAATCGGATGTCTAGCCACACTGATGGGGTGTGATACAGCGAAACAGACTCTCTGCGAAACACTATATATATATATATATATATATATATAAATCGTTAAATTCCCAGATCAATTCTGTGGACAAGACAAATTGTTAAAAAATGATATTGTCATTTCATACCAATTTGTTTTGTCCACAGAATTGACCTGGGAATTTAACTGTATTGTCGAAATAGAAAAAAAATGTCTAAGTATATTGGAAATTTACACTAACCAGAAAAAGTCTTACAAGCGTCTATCTTTTTAAATTTGCATTTTCTAAATGTAACTATAACAACAAAGAAATTTCGATTTCATTTTTGCCTTGAAAAAGTCGGAAGACGAAACGCGTCGGTAAAATCTAAGATATTTTTCTGTCATTTTATACCATATATATATATATATATATATATATATATATATATATATATATATATATATATATATATACTAATTTACACCAAGCAAGCCGATAAGGCCAAAAACAGAAAAAAAGACGCAAGGGACTAT
The DNA here is from genome assembly GCA_963932145.1 of Acanthosepion lycidas. Lineage (NCBI taxonomy): Eukaryota > Metazoa > Mollusca > Cephalopoda > Sepiida > Sepiidae > Acanthosepion > Acanthosepion lycidas. The sequence goes on from OZ010600.1 coordinate 11,775,315, forward strand.
TCAAAGTAAAAGCGATGTAACAGAATTCAGAAGAACGAGAAACTCAATCAAGAAAACAGTGATAAACCTCTACTCCTGTTCAAAAGACCAGTGGGTAGTACGTATCGGACGATAGGGGAATCTATCTACTATTAAGTATGAATGCAAAAGCAGTAACTAAAACTGACAGCTCATGTAAATCGAAATGAATATAATGGCGTCATCACGACATTCACTAATTTGAACAAACGTTTAGGAAGGAAACGCCAATCGGCAGTGAAAAGAGCGATAATAGTGGATTTGTGACACTTATTTTCCAAAAATATTGTTTTAAGATTAAGTTGCTATTAATTTTAACCGACAGTGGTATTATTGGCTCCTCGGTCAATGATTGGTGAATATTTGCTTAGAAGGAAACAAGCTAATATTATTATAACCACGTATATTCACATAGCTGGACGAGGAAGAACTAAGCTAGAGAAAGTAAAGAGAGAAAGAAAAGTAAAGAAGAAAATAAAGGTTAGAAGTGGAGGAATGTATAAACTAAATAAATACGAAAGAAAAAAAAGGAAAAGAAAGGAAGAATACCAGAAAAGAATAAAGGAAAAGAAAAAAAATAATTAATTAAAGAAAGAAAGAAAGAAAGAGTAAAAGAAAGGAAGGGAGGAAGAGAATGAAAGAAAAGAAGAAAGAAAGAAAGTGAATAAAATAAAAAGAATGAAAGAAAGAAACACAATGAAAAACCTAAATGATGAAAGAGATAAAGTGAATGAAATAAAGAAAGAGAATGAAATAAGGAAAGAAAGGTATAAAAAAGAAAGAAACAAAGAAAAAGGGAATGAAAAAAAGGAAGAGAATTAAATAAATAAAGAAAGAAAAGAAGACAAATAAATAAATAAAGAAAAATAAATATATAAAGGATGAAAGAAAGAGCATGAAAGAAAGAGTGAAAGGCAGGAAGAGAAAGAAAGAAAGAAAGAAAGAAGACGATGAAATAAATAAAGAAGGAGAAATAGAGAAAGAAAATGAAGTAAAGAAAAAGAAAGAAAGGAAAGAAGAGAATGAAATAAAGAAAGAAATATAAAGAAAGAAAGAAAAAGAAAGGACAATGAAATAAAGAAAGAAAGCGATAGAAATAAATAAATAAATAAAGGAAGGAGGAGAATGAAATAAAGAAAGAAAAAAGAAAGGGAATGAAAAAAAGAAAGAGAATGAAGTAAAGTAAAAGAAAGAAAAAAGAAAGAAAGACAAAGAAAGATAGAAAGAAAAAAATAAAAGAATGAAATAAAGAAAGAAAGCGAAAGGAAGTAGGAGAATTAAATAAAGTAAGAAAAAGGAAGGAAGAGAATGAAAGAAATAAAGAAAGATAGACCATGAAAAAATGTAAGAGAAAGAAAAAAGAAAAAAAAAAAACAAGAAAGAAAGTATGAAAATGAAATAAAGATCCAGGACAGAGTGAACAAATTTAAAATGAAATACACAGATAAAAAAATCCGAAAGATTTGCCAGACAAATGAGAAAAAATAAAAAGGAAGAAAAGAAAACGGAACGAAGGAAATGAAAAATATGTAAAATGAAACGATATAAAAGGAGAAAAACCGAGAATGAAAAAGGAACCGAATAATGGCAAAGTTGATAGCAAAAGGAAAAAAAAAAAAAAAAAGATGGCATCCGACACGCCGAAAACCGGTACAATGCCAGGTGACTGGAACGTCAAGGAGCACTCAATTTTACTTACTGCCGGTAAAATGGTGAAATGGACAGGAACGCACCCAGAACATTTTAAAATGTCTCTCTTAGTCGGCAGGTGTGCATATAACATTCGGGGGTCTGACTTGAAACCTCTAAGTGTCCTTCAGCGCTGAGAGGAATGGTACTCATGAAATGTCACGTTCTTGGGAGAAAAAAAATAAGTTCTTGCAAATCACAGAGAGTGGTTCAGATAACAAATACGGGAGAGATAGATAGATAGATAGATATGATAAGAGTTAGCGAAATATATTCATATGAGCATATATATATATATATATACTATTTACTCTGTTCGGACTATCATCTTCATCATTGTTGCCATATTGATAACGTATCGGCCGTTGTACGCTCCGACCTTCTTCAGGTATTTGGAATATTGAACTGAACCCTTTATTTCACCCGCTGGGGTAGACTCTTCTAGTTCCACATTCAGTTCGACATTCCAACTACCTGAAGAAGGCCGGAGCGTACAACGGCCGAAAGGTTGTAATAAATATGGCAACAAAGATGAGGATGATAGTCTGAATAATGTAAATAGTATACATAATACCTCATCTCAGAAATATATATATATATATATATATATATATATATATATATATATATAATGTTCAAACATGTTTCATTGAATAATATGAATATATGTTACTTTTATTTATTTTTATAATGGCCTATTCTAGTTCACTAATCAATTCCTTGATGCAACAGTCACCTCTGAGTGTTGACTTCAATGTTCACACACACACACACACACACACACACACACACACATATATATATATATATATATATATATATATATATATATATATATATATATATATATTCGTCCGTTAAACGCTTTTCATCCCTTTAAACTTTTTCGTCCGTACGACATGTTAATTATTGTCACATACCCAATATAGAAAGACTTCCCAGCACCAAACCAAACAACTATAAAAGATTCCCCAAAAAACAAAACAAAAAACGAAACACGATAAGAGTGACTTTTTACGAGCTGCCGTGCCTTCGTAATCACTATTAGACTCATCCAGCTCCTTTTTGAATTCTTTGCATTGTCCGCAGATTGACACTCAAACACTCAAAAATAGTTCTCAAAGAAGCCGTTTCCAATTTCTGGCGGAGTGATTTGTGTCAAGGTGCTCTTTTTCTCAAAGACGGTGCTCAACTGACCCCACTATACTGTGCGGTCGACATAATCAAAAACAAAGTGCCTGCATAAATTTAAAAATCTAAAATGCCAAGAAATATATCCATCTCAACGTATTTACATACCATCACACGGTACCATCAGAGAAATCGAAATAAACAAACTGATAAGGACACTGCTAAAACGATTCCTGATATTATTCGATTTAATCAGCCACAATATTATATGAGGCGATAAAAAACATAGATATAAATGTAAACAAATTGAAAACATAATTACATCCAACAATCCTCCTCAACAACAAACAGTACACATACCTTCAGCCAGCAACAGGCACATCCACCGCCATAGATATATTTCTGTGTGACGTCACTATAATGATGAACTTCAGCTGGCAAGTTTTCCATGGCCCTCACGGTAGTGACCATTTCCCAATCATCATCGATTTAAACAACCACAGTATTATATAATATAACCAATATAGAAAAGATTTCCACCATCAATCCAAACCACACACCAAAAACTACAAAAATAAAAAGCCCGAAACATCAGTTACAAAAATCAGACATAGATCAACTTCAAGAAGAAAGGAAAAGGACGGAACTCAAAAGCCAATTCAAAACTCCATCCACCCAAAAAAAAATAAATAAATAAAAAAATATAGCTAATGGATGTTGAAATAGACTCAACACTGACTATTCAAAATACGAACATAAAATAAAGCATTCAAATCTTTCAAAGAAAAGCCATGGCACATAAAATAATACAGTGCAATATTATTGGAATCACATCCAGTTTAGAAGAACTTCATCTTCTTATAAACGAACACAACCCAAGTATTATATAACTCCAGAAACCCCCGCCTTTTTTTTATAGAAAAAAAAATCAATATCAGAATACCACTATACACAGGACTCTAGTTAAAATACCTTCGGAGGTGTGTCCATATACATTAAGAAAGACACACCCCAAAACAAAATCCGCTTGCAAACTAACCTTCAAGTACAAACTGTTAACGCTATTCTACACAAAATCATTAATATGTGTACTGTACGGGGTGCGATGGATAAATTGTCGTATAAATGCCGCAAAAATGAAATTATAACTAGCATGTCTTTTTAACAGATATATTTACCAAAAATGATACAACAAATATCTTGAAATACTAAAGAGCAAATTTGGTCAATAAAATCGCCATTGGCATGAACCTCGGAATACAGACGACTTCTGAATCTCCTGAAACTCTTCTGGACGTTCTCCTTAAGTTGATGAATGCTGACATCATCCTTGCTTTCAGTTCAACTTTGGGGTTACAGGGAGTGTTGTTTCTCTCTCTCTCTTTCTCAACTGAGTCCCACACATAATAAACAAGCGTTTTGCAGTTTGGGGAGTTAGGTGGCCAAATGCAAAGAGTGATATGGTCGATAAAATTGTCTGACAGACATAACTAGATTGTGTGACATGATGCAGAGTCCTGTTACCAGACATAAGGGCTTCCAGCAGCCACTTTCTTGACCCAGAGTAAAACTACCAACTCGATGCAATTGATGTAGATCTTTGTATTAAGTCGGCGAGCCTCAACAATAAATTGGGGAGTTGTTTTCTTATCAGAACTTTTAGAGTGAGCTTTACGAGTTGCCATCCATTCGTAATCAAAATTAGACTCATGCAACACATTCTGAATAATCTGCACTGTCCTCAGATTGACACACAAACATACTTAAATATTTCAATTAGAGCGAATGACAACAGTAAAATATGTTTCCTGAATTCTGGCAGAGTGACAATGAATTAATGCCCAGCCATCGGTTGAACAGAGGTAGAGAAAAATGACTTAATGCCCAGCCATCGGTTGAACAGAGGTAGAGAAAAATGACTTAATGCCCAGCCATCGGTTGAACAGATGTAGGGAAAAATGAATTAATGCCCAGACACCGGTTGAACAGAGGTAGAGAAAAATGACTTAATGCCCAGCCACCGGTTGAACAGAGGTAGAGAAAAATGACTTAATGCCCAGCCACCGGTTGAACAGAGGTAGAGAAAAATGACTTAATGCCCAGCCACTGGTTGAACAGAGGTAGAGAAAAATGACTTAATGCCCAGCCACCGGGTGAACAGAGGAAGAGAAAAATGACAATGCCCAGCCACCGGTTGAACAGAGGTAGAGAAAAATGACTTAATGCCCAGACACCGGTTGAACAGAGGTAGAGAAAAATGACTTAATGCCCAGCCACCGGTTGAACAGAGGTAGAGAAAAATGACTTAATGCCCAGCCATCGGTTGAACAGAGGTAGAGATAAATGACTTAATGCCCAGCCACCGGTTGAACAGTGGTAGAGAAAAATGACTTAATGCCCAGCCACCGGTTGAACAGAGGTAGAGAAAAATGACTTAATGCCCAGCCACCGGATGAACAGAGGTAGAGAAAAATGACTTAATGCCCAGCCACCGGGTGAACAGAGGTAGAGAAAAATGACTTAATGCCCAGCCACCGGTTGAACAGAGGTAGAGAAAAATGACAATGCCCAGCCACCGGTTGAACAGAGGCAGAGAAAATTGACTTAATTCAGAGCCATCGGTTGAACAGAGGTAGAGATAAATGACTTAATGCCCAGCCACCGGTTGAACAGAGGTAGAGAAATATGACTTAATGCCCAGCCATCGGTTGAACAGAGGTAGGGAAAATGACTTAATGCCCAGCCATCGGTTGAACAGAGGTAGAGAAAAATGACAATGCCCATCCACAGGTTGAAAAGGGTAGAGAAAAATGACTTAATGCCCAGCCACCGGTTGAACAGAGGTAGAGAAATATGACTTAATGCCCAGCCATCGGTTGAACAGAGGTAGGGAAAATGACTTAATGCCCAGCCACCGGTTGAACAGTGGTAGAGAAAAATGACTTAATGCCCAGCCACCGGTTGAACAGAGGTAGAGAAAAATGACTTAATGCCCAGCCACCGGTTTAACAGAGGTAGAGAAAAATGACTTAATGCCCAGCCGTCGGTTGAACAGAGGTAGAGAAAAATGAATTAATGCCCAGACACCGGTTGAACAGAGGTAGGAAAAATGACTTAATGCCCAGCCATCGGGTGAACAGAGGTAGAGAAAAATGACTTAATGCCCAGCCATCGGGTGAACAGAGGTAGAGAAAAATGACTTAATGCCCAGCCGTCGGTTGAACAGAGGTAGAGAAAAATGACTTAATGCCCAGACACCGGTTGAACAGAGGTAGAGAAAAATGACTTAATGCCCAGCCACCGGTTGAACAGAGGTAGAGAAAAATGACTTAATGCCCAGCCATCGGTTGAACATAGGTAGAGAAAAATGACTTAATGCCCAGCCACCGGTTGAAATGAGGTAGAGAAAAATGACTTAATGCCCAGCCACCGGGTGAACAGAGGTAGAGAAAAATGACTTAATGCCCAGCCGTCGGTTGAACAGAGGTAGAGAAAAATGACTTAATGCCCAGACACCGGTTGAACAGAGGTAGAGAAAAATGACTTAAAGCCCAGCCACCGGTGGAACAGAGGTAGAGAAAAATGACTTAATGCCCAGCCATCGGTTGAACATAGGTAGAGAAAAATGATTTAATGCCCAGCCATCGGTTGAACAGAGGTAGAGAAAAATGACTTAATGCCCAGCCACCGGTTGAAAAGGGTAGAGAAAAATGACTTAATGCCCAGCCACCGGTTGAACAGAGGTAGAGAATAATGACATAATTCTCAGCTACTGGTTGAACAGTGTTAGAGAAAAATGACTTAATGCCCAGCAACCGGTTGAACAGAGGTAGAGAAAAATGACTTAATGCCCAGCCACCCGGTAGAACAGAGGTAGAGAAAAATGAATTAATGCCCAGCCATCGGGTGAACAGAGGTAGAGAAAAATGACTTAATGCCCAGCAGTCGGTTGAACAGAAGTAGAGAAAAATGACTTAATGCCCAGACACCGGTTGAACAGAGGTAGAGAAAAATGACTTAATGCCCAGCCACTGGTTGAACAGAGGTAGAGAAAAATGACTTAATGCCCAGCCATCGGTTGAACATAGGTAGAGAAAAATGACTTAATGCCCAGCCACCGGTTGAAATGAGGTAGAGAAAAATGATTTAATGCCCAGCCACCGGGTGAACAGAGGTAGAGAAAAATGACTTAATGCCCAGCCACCGGTTGAACAGAGGCAGAGAAAATTGACTTAATACCCAACCACCGGTTGAACAGAGGTAGAGAAAAATGACTTAATGCCCAGACACCGGTTGAACAGAGGTAGAGAAAATTGACTTAATTCAGAGCCATCGGTTGAACAGAGGTAGAGATAAATGACTTAATGCCCAGCCACCGGTTGAACAGAGGTAGAGAAATATGACTTAATGCCCAGCCATCGGTTGAACAGAGGTAGAGAAAAATGACTTAATGCCCAGCCATCGGTTGAACAGAGGTAGAGAAGAATGACTTAATGCCCATCCACAGGTTGAAAAGGGTAGAGAAAAATGACTTAATGCCCAGCCACCGGTTGAACAGTGGTAGAGAAAAATGACTTAATGCCCAGCCACCGGTTGAACAGAGGTAGAGAAAAATGACTTAATGCCCAGCGATCGGTTGAACAGAGGTAGAGAAAAATGACTTAAAGCCCAGCCACCGGTTGAACAGAGGTAGAGAAAAATGACATAATGCCCAGCCACCGGTGGAACAGAGGTAGATAAAAATGACTTAATGCCCAGCCACCGGTTGAACAGAGGTAGAGAAAAATGACTTAATGCCCAGCCACCGGTTGAACAGCGGTAGAGAAAAATGACTTAATGCCCAGCCACCGGGTGAACAGAGGTAGAGAAAAATGACAATGCCCAGCCACCGGTTAAACAGAGGTAGAGAAAAATTACTTAATGCCCAGACGCCGGTTGAGCAGAGGTAGAGAAAAATGACTTAATGCCCAGCCACCGGTTGAACAGAGGTAGAGAAAAATGACTTAATGCCCAGCCATCGGTTGAACAGAGGTAGAGAAAAATGACTTAATGCCCAGCCACCGGTTGAAGAGTGGTAGAGATAAATGACTTAATGCCCAGCCACCGGTTGAACAGAGGTAGAGAAAAATGACATAATTCTCAGCTACTGGCTGAACAGTGCTAGAGAAAAATGACTTAATGCCCAGCCACCGGTTTAACAGAGGTAGAGAAAAATGACTTAATGCCCAGCCGTCGGTTGAACAGAGGTAGAGAAAAATGACTTAATGCCCAGACACCGGTTGAACAGAGGTAGGAAAAATGACTTAATGCCCAGCCACCGGGTGAACAGAGGTAGAGAAAAATAACTTAATGCCCAGCCATCGGGTGAACAGAGGTAGAGAAAAATGATTTAATGCCCAGCCGTAGGTTGAACAGAGGTAGAGAAAAATGACTTAATGCCCAGACACCGGTTGAACAGAGGTAGAGAAAAATGACTTAATGCCCAGCCACCGGTTGAAAAGGGTAGAGAAAAATGACTTAATGCCCAGCCACCGGTTGAACAGAGGTAGAGAATAATGACATAATTCTCAGCTACTGGTTGAACAGTGGTAGAGAAAAATGACTTAATGCCCAGCAACCGGTTGAACAGAGGTAGAGAAAAATGACTTAATGCCCAGCCACCCGGTGAACAGAGGTAGAGAAAAATGACTTAATGCCCAGCCGTCGGTTGAACAGAGGTAGAGAAAAATGACTTTATGCCCAGACACCGGTTGAACAGAGGTAGAGAAAAGTGACTTAATGCCCAGCCACCGGTAGAACAGAGGTAGAGAAAAATGAATTAATGCCCAGCCATCGGGTGAACAGAGGTAGAGAAAAATGACTTAATGCCCAGCCGTCGGTTGAACAGAGGTAGAGAAAAATGACTTAATGCCCAGACACCGGTTGAACAGAGGTAGAGAAAAATGACTTAATGCCCAGCCACTGGTTGAACAGAGGTAGAGAAAAATGACTTAATGCCCAGACACCGGTTGAACAGAGGTAGAGAAAATTGACTTAATTCAGAGCCATCGGTTGAACAGAGGTAGAGATAAATGACTTAATGCCCAGCCACCGGTTGAACAGAGGTAGAGAAATATGACTTAATGCCCAGCCATCGGTTGAACAGAGGTAGAGAAAAATGACTTAATGCCCAGCCATCGGTTGAACAGAGGTAGAGAAGAATGACTTAATGCCCATCCACAGGTTGAAAAGGGTAGAGAAAAATGACTTAATGCCCAGCCACCGGTTGAACAGTGGTAGAGAAAAATGACTTAATGCCCAGCCACCGGTTGAACAGAGGTAGAGAAAAATGACTTAATGCCCAGCGATCGGTTGAACAGAGGTAGAGAAAAATGACTTAAAGCCCAGCCACCGGTTGAACAGAGGTAGAGAAAAATGACATAATGCCCAGCCACCGGTGGAACAGAGGTAGATAAAAATGACTTAATGCCCAGCCACCGGTTGAACAGAGGTAGAGAAAAATGACTTAATGCCCAGCCACCGGTTGAACAGCGGTAGAGAAAAATGACTTAATGCCCAGCCACCGGGTGAACAGAGGTAGAGAAAAATGACAATGCCCAGCCACCGGTTAAACAGAGGTAGAGAAAAATTACTTAATGCCCAGACGCCGGTTGAGCAGAGGTAGAGAAAAATGACTTAATGCCCAGCCACCGGTTGAACAGAGGTAGAGAAAAATGACTTAATGCCCAGCCATCGGTTGAACAGAGGTAGAGAAAAATGACTTAATGCCCAGCCACCGGTTGAAGAGTGGTAGAGATAAATGACTTAATGCCCAGTCACCGGGTGAACAGAGGTAGAGAAAAATGACTTAATGCCCAGCCACCGGTTGAACAGAGGTAGAGAAAAATGACATAATTCTCAGCTACTGGTTGAACAGTGCTAGAGAAAAATGACTTAATGCCCAGCCACCGGTTTAACAGAGGTAGAGAAAAATGACTTAATGCCCAGCCGTCGGTTGAACAGAGGCAGAGAAAAATGACTTAATGCCCAGACACCGGTTGAACAGAGGTAGGAAAAATGACTTAATGCCCAGCCACCGGGTGAACAGAGGTAGAGAAAAATAACTTAATGCCCAGCCATCGGGTGAACAGAGGTAGAGAAAAATGATTTAATGCCCAGCCGTAGGTTGAACAGAGGTAGAGAAAAATGACTTAATGCCCAGACACCGGTTGAACAGAGGTAGAGAAAAATGACTTAATGCCCAGCCACCGGTTGAAAAGGGTAGAGAAAAATGACTTAATGCCCAGCCACCGGTTGAACAGAGGTAGAGAATAATGACATAATTCTCAGCTACTGGTTGAACAGTGGTAGAGAAAAATGACTTAATGCCCAGCAACCGGTTGAACAGAGGTAGAGAAAAATGACTTAATGCCCAGCCACCCGGTGAACAGAGGTAGAGAAAAATGACTTAATGCCCAGCCGTCGGTTGAACAGAGGTAGAGAAAAATGACTTTATGCCCAGACACCGGTTGAACAGAGGTAGAGAAAAGTGACTTAATGCCCAGCCACCGGTAGAACAGAGGTAGAGAAAAATGAATTAATGCACAGCCATCGGGTGAACAGAGGTAGAGAAAAATGACTTAATGCCCAGCCGTCGGTTGAACAGAGGTAGAGAAAAATGACTTAATGCCCAGACACCGGTTGAACAGAGGTAGAGAAAAATGACTTAATGCCCAGCCACTGGTTGAACAGAGGTAGAGAAAAATGACTTAATGCCCAGCCATCGGTTGAACATAGGTAGAGAAAAATGACTTAATGCCTAGCCACCGGATGAAATGAGGTAGAGAAAAATGACTTAATGCCCAGCCACCGGGTGAACAGAGGTAGAGAAAAATGACTTAATCCCCAGCCACCGGGTGAACAGAGGTAGAGAAAAATGACAATGCCCAGCCACCGGTTGAACAGAGGCAGAGAAAATTGACTTAATACCCAGCCCCCGGTGAACAGTGGTAGAGAAAAATGACTTAATGCCCAGACACCGGTTGAACAGAGGTAGAGAAAATTGACTTAATTCAGAGCCATCGGTTGAACAGAGGTAGAGATAAATGACTTAATGCCCAGCCACCGGTTGAACAGAGGTAGAGAAATATGACTTAATGCCCAGCCATCGGTTGAACAGAGGTAGAGAAAAATGACTTAATGCCCATCCACAGGTTGAAAAGGGTAGAGAAATATGACTTAATGCCCAGCCACCGGTTGAACAGTGGTAGAGAAAAATGACTTAATGCCCAGCCACCGGTTGAACAGAGGTAGGGAAAAATGACTTAATGCCCAGCCATCGGTTGAACAGAGGTAGAGAAAAATGACTTAAAGCCCAGCCACCGGTTGAACAGAGGTAGAGAAAAATGACATAATGCCCAGCCACCGGTGGAACAGAGGTAGATAAAAATGACTTAATGCCCAGCCACCGGATGAACAGAGGTAGAGAAAAATGACTTAATGCCCAGCCACCGGTTGAACAGCGGTAGAGAAAAATGACTTAATGCCCAGCCACCGGGTGAACAGAGGTAGAGAAAAATGACAATGCCCAGCCACCGGTTAAACAGAGGTAGAGAAAAATTACTTAATGCCCAGACGCCGGTTGAGCAGAGGTAGAGAAAAATGACTTAATGCCCAGCCACCGGTTGAACAGAGGTAGAGAAAAATGACTTAATGCCCAGCCACCGGTTGAACAGTGGTAGAGAAAAATGACTTAATGCCCAGCCACCGGGTGAACAGAGGTAGAGAAAAATGACTTAATGCCCAGCCACCGGTTGAACAGAGGTAGAGAAAAATGACATAATTCTCAGCTACTGGTTGAACAGTGCTAGAGAAAAATGACTTAATGCCCAGCCACCGGTTTAACAGAGGTAGAGAAAAATGACTTAATGCCCAGCCGTCGGTTGAACAGAGGTGGAGAAAAATGACTTAATGCCCAGACACCGGTTGAACAGAGGTAGGACAAATGACTTAATGCCCAGCCACCGGGTGAACAGAGGTAGAGAAAAATAACTTAATGCCCAGCCATCGGGTGAACAGAGGTAGAGAAAAATGATTTAATGCACAGCCGTAGGTTGAACAGAGTTAGAGAAAAATGAATTAATGCCCAGACACCGGTTGAACAGAGGTAGAGAAAAATGACTTAATGCCCAGCCACTGGTTGAACAGAGGTAGAGAAAAATGACTTAATGCCCAGCCATCGGTTGAAGATAGGTAGAGAAAAATGACTTAATGCCCAGCCACCGGTTGAAATGAGGTAGAGAAAAATGACTTAATGCCCAGCCACCGGGTGAACAGAGGTAGAGAAAAATGACTTAATGCCCAGCCACCGGTTGAACAGAGGTAGAGAAAAATGATTAATCCCCAGCCACCGGGTGAACAGAGGTAGAGAAAAATGACAATGCCCAGCCACCGGTTGAACAGAGGCAGAGAAAATTGACTTAATGCCCAGCCACCGGTTGAACAGAGGTAGAGAAAAATGACTTAATGCCCAGACACTGGTTGAACAGAGGTAGAGAAAATTGACTTAATTCAGAGCCATCGGTTGAACAGTGGTAGAGATAAATGACTTAATGCCCAGCCACCGGTTGAACAGAGGTAGAGAAATATGACTTAATGCCCAGCCATCGGTTGAACAGAGGTAGAGAAAAATGACTTAATGCCCAGCCATCGGTTGAACAGAGGTAGAGAAAAATGAATTAATGCCCATCCACAGGTTGAAAAGGGTAGAGAAAAATGACTTAATGCCCAGTCACCGGTTGAACAGTGGTAGAGAAAAATGACTTAATGCCCAGCCACCGGTTGAACAGAGGTAGAGAAAAATGACTTAATCCCCAGCCACCGGGTGAACAGAGGTAGAGAAAAATGACAATGCCCAGCCACCGGTTGAACAGAGGCAGAGAAAATTGACTTAATACCCAGCCACAGGTTGAACAGAGGTAGAGAAAAATGACTTAATGCCCAGACACCGGTTGAACAGAGGTAGAGAAAATTGACTTAATTCAGAGCCATCGTTTGAACAGAGGTAGAGATAAATGACTTAATGCCCAGCCACCGGTTGAACAGAGGTAGAGAAATATGACTTAATGCCCAGCCATCGGTTGAACAGAGGTAGAGAAAAATGACTTAATGCCCAGCCATCGGTTGAACAGAGGTAGAGAAAAATGACTTAATGCCCATCCACAGGTTGAAAAGGGTAGAGAAATATGACTTAATGCCCAGCCACCGGTTGAACAGTGGTAGAGAAAAATGACTTAATGCCCAGCCACCGGTTGAACAGAGGTAGGGAAAAATGACTTAATGCCCAGCCATCGGTTGAACAGAGGTAGAGAAAAATGACTTAAAGCCCAGCCACCGGTTGAACAGAGGTAGAGAAAAATGACATAATGCCCAGCCACCGGTGGAACAGAGGTAGATAAAAATGACTTAATGCCCAGCCACCGGTTGAACAGAGGTAGAGAAAAATGACTTAATGCCCAGCCACCGGTTGAACAGCGGTAGAGAAAAATGACTTAATGCCCAGCCACCGGGTGAACAGAGGTAGAGAAAAATGACAATGCCCAGCCACCGGTTAAACAGAGGTAGAGAAAAATTACTTAATGCCCAGACGCCGGTTGAGCAGAGGTAGAGAAAAATGACTTAATGCCCAGCCACCGGTTGAACAGAGGTAGAGAAAAATGACTTAATGCCCAGCCATCGGTTGAACAGAGGTAGAGAAAAATGACTTAATGCCCAGCCACCGGTTGAACAGTGGTAGGGAAAAATGACTTAATGCCCAGCCACCGGGTGAACAGAGGTAGAGAAAAATGACTTAATGCCCAGCCACCGGTTGAACTGAGGTAGAGAAAAATGACATAATTCTCAGCTACTGGTTGAACAGTGCTAGAGAAAAATGACTTAATGCCCAGCCACCGGTTTAACAGAGGTAGAGAAAAATGACTTAATGCCCAGCCGTCGGTTGAACAGAGGTGGAGAAAAATGACTTAATGCCCAGACACCGGTTGAACAGAGGTAGGAAAAATGACTTAATGCCCAGCCACCGGGTGAACAGAGGTAGAGAAAAATGACTTAATGCCCAGCCATCGGTTGAACAGAGGTAGAGAAAAATGACTTAAAGCCCAGCCACCGGTTGAACAGAGGTAGAGAAAAATGACATAATGCCCAGCCACCGGTGGAACAGAGGTAGATAAAAATGACTTAATGCCCAGCCACCGGTTGAACAGAGGTAGAGAAAAATGACTTAATGCCCAGCCACCGGTTGAACAGCGGTAGAGAAAAATGACTTAATGCCCAGCCACCGGGTGAACAGAGGTAGAGAAAAATGACAATGCCCAGCCACCGGTTAAACAGAGGTAGAGAAAAATTACTTAATGCCCAGACGCCGGTTGAGCAGAGGTAGAGAAAAATGACTTAATGCCCAGCCACCGGTTGAACAGAGGTAGAGAAAAATGACTTAATGCCCAGCCATCGGTTGAACAGAGGTAGAGAAAAATGACTTAATGCCCAGCCACCGGTTGAACAGTGGTAGGGAAAAATGACTTAATGCCCAGCCACCGGGTGAACAGAGGTAGAGAAAAATGACTTAATGCCCAGCCACCGGTTGAACTGAGGTAGAGAAAAATGACATAATTCTCAGCTACTGGTTGAACAGTGCTAGAGAAAAATGACTTAATGCCCAGCCACCGGTTTAACAGAGGTAGAGAAAAATGACTTAATGCCCAGCCGTCGGTTGAACAGAGGTGGAGAAAAATGACTTAATGCCCAGACACCGGTTGAACAGAGGTAGGAAAAATGACTTAATGCCCAGCCACCGGGTGAACAGAGGTAGAGAAAAATAACTTAATGCCCAGCCATCGGGTGAACAGAGGTAGAGAAAAATGATTTAATGCACAGCCGTAGGTTGAACAGAGTTAGAGAAAAATGAATTAATGCCCAGACACCGGTTGAACAGAGGTAGAGAAAAATGACTTAATGCCCAGCCACTGGTTGAACAGAGGTAGAGAAAAATGACTTAATGCCCAGCCATCGGTTGAACATAGGTAGAGAAAAATGACTTAATGCCCAGCCACCGGTTGAAATGAGGTAGAGAAAAATGACTTAATGCCCAGCCACCGGGTGAACAGAGGTAGAGAAAAATGACTTAATGCCCAGCCACCGGTTGAACAGAGGTAGAGAAAAATGATTAATCCCCAGCCACCGGGTGAACAGAGGTAGAGAAAAATGACAATGCCCAGCCACCGGTTGAACAGAGGCAGAGAAAATTGACTTAATGCCCAGCCACCGGTTGAACAGAGGTAGAGAAAAATGACTTAATGCCCAGACACTGGTTGAACAGAGGTAGAGAAAATTGACTTAATTCAGAGCCATCGGTTGAACAGTGGTAGAGATAAATGACTTAATGCCCAGCCACCGGTTGAACAGAGGTAGAGAAATATGACTTAATGCCCAGCCATCGGTTGAACAGAGGTAGAGAAAAATGACTTAATGCCCAGCCATCGGTTGAACAGAGGTAGAGAAAAATGAATTAATGCCCATCCACAGGTTGAAAAGGGTAGAGAAAAATGACTTAATGCCCAGCCACCGGTTGAACAGTGGTAGAGAAAAATGACTTAATGCCCAGCCACCGGTTGAACAGAGGTAGAGAAAAATGACTTAATCCCCAGCCACCGGGTGAACAGAGGTAGAGAAAAATGACAATGCCCAGCCACCGGTTGAACAGAGGCAGAGAAAATTGACTTAATACCCAGCCACAGGTTGAACAGAGGTAGAGAAAAATGACTTAATGCCCAGACACCGGTTGAACAGAGGTAGAGAAAATTGACTTAATTCAGAGCCATCGGTTGAACAGAGGTAGAGATAAATGACTTAATGCCCAGCCACCGGTTGAACAGAGGTAGAGAAATATGACTTAATGCCCAGCCATCGGTTGAACAGAGGTAGAGAAA
This sequence comes from Acanthosepion lycidas, assembly GCA_963932145.1. Taxonomy (NCBI): domain Eukaryota; kingdom Metazoa; phylum Mollusca; class Cephalopoda; order Sepiida; family Sepiidae; genus Acanthosepion; species Acanthosepion lycidas. The sequence continues at coordinate 11,791,115 of OZ010600.1, forward strand.
AATGACTTAATGCCCAGCCATCGGTTGAACAGAGGTAGAGAAAAATGACTTAATGCCCATCCACAGGTTGAAAAGGGTAGAGAAATATGACTTAATGCCCAGCCACCGGTTGAACAGTGGTAGAGAAAAATGACTTAATGCCCAGCCACCGGTTGAACAGAGGTAGGGAAAAATGACTTAATGCCCAGCCATCGGTTGAACAGAGGTAGAGAAAAATGACTTAAAGCCCAGCCACCGGTTGAACAGAGGTAGAGAAAAATGACATAATGCCCAGCCACCGGTGGAACAGAGGTAGATAAAAATGACTTAATGCCCAGCCACCGGTTGAACAGAGGTAGAGAAAAATGACTTAATGCCCAGCCACCGGTTGAACAGCGGTAGAGAAAAATGACTTAATGCCCAGCCACCGGGTGAACAGAGGTAGAGAAAAATGACAATGCCCAGCCACCGGTTAAACAGAGGTAGAGAAAAATTACTTAATGCCCAGACGCCGGTTGAGCAGAGGTAGAGAAAAATGACTTAATGCCCAGCCACCGGTTGAACAGAGGTAGAGAAAAATGACTTAATGCCCAGCCATCGGTTGAACAGAGGTAGAGAAAAATGACTTAATGCCCAGCCACCGGTTGAACAGTGGTAGAGAAAAATGACTTAATGCCCAGCCACCGGGTGAACAGAGGTAGAGAAAAATGACTTAATGCCCAGCCACCGGTTGAACTGAGGTAGAGAAAAATGACATAATTCTCAGCTACTGGTTGAACAGTGCTAGAGAAAAATGACTTAATGCCCAGCCACCGGTTTAACAGAGGTAGAGAAAAATGACTTAATGCCCAGCCGTCGGTTGAACAGAGGTAGAGAAAAATGACTTAATGCCCAGACACCGGTTGAACAGAGGTAGGAAAAATGACTTAATGCCCAGCCACCGGGTGAACAGAGGTAGAGAAAAATAACTTAATGCCCAGCCATCGGGTGAACAGAGGTAGAGAAAAATGATTTAATGCACAGCCGTAGGTTGAACAGAGTTAGAGAAAAATGACTTAATGCCCAGACACCGGTTGAACAGAGGTAGAGAAAAATGACTTAATGCCCAGCCACTGGTTGAACAGAGGTAGAGAAAAATGACTTAATGCCCAGCCATCGGTTGAACATAGGTAGAGAAAAATGACTTAATGCCCAGCCACCGGTTGAAATGAGGTAGAGAAAAATGACTTAATGCCCAGCCACCGGGTGAACAGAGGTAGAGAAAAATGACTTAATGCCCAGCCACCGGTTGAACAGAGGTAGAGAAAAATGATTAATCCCCAGCCACCGGGTGAACAGAGGTAGAGAAAAATGACAATGCCCAGCCACCGGTTGAACAGAGGCAGAGAAAATTGACTTAATGCCCAGCCACCGGTTGAACAGAGGTAGAGAAAAATGACTTAATGCCCAGACACTGGTTGAACAGAGGTAGAGAAAATTGACTTAATTCAGAGCCATCGGTTGAACAGTGGTAGAGATAAATGACTTAATGCCCAGCCACCGGTTGAACAGAGGTAGAGAAATATGACTTAATGCCCAGCCATCGGTTGAACAGAGGTAGAGAAAAATGACTTAATGCCCAGCCATCGGTTGAACAGAGGTAGAGAAAAATGAATTAATGCCCATCCACAGGTTGAAAAGGGTAGAGAAAAATGACTTAATGCCCAGCCACCGGTTGAACAGTGGTAGAGAAAAATGACTTAATGCCCAGCCACCGGTTGAACAGAGGTAGAGAAAAATGACTTAATGCCCAGCCATCGGTTGAACAGAGGTAGAGAAAAATGACTTAAAGCCCAGCCACCGGTTGAACAGAGGTAGAGAAAAATGACATAATGCCCAGCCACCGGTGGAACAGAGGTAGATAAAAATGACTTAATGCCCAGCCACCGGTTGAACAGAGGTAGAGAAAAATGACTTAATGCCCAGCCACCGGTTGAACAGCGGTAGAGAAAAATGACTTAATGCCTAGCCACCGGGTGAACAGAGGTAGAGAAAAATGACAATGCCCAGCCACCGGTTAAACAGAGGTAGAGAAAAATTACTTAATGCCCAGACACCGGTTGAACAGAGGTAGAGAAAAATGACTTAATGCCCAGCCACCGTTTGAACAGAGGTAGAGAAAAATGACTTAATGCCCAGACATCGGTTGAACAGAGGTAGAGAAAAATGACTTAATGCCCAGCCACCGTTTGAACAGTGGTAGAGAAAAATGACTTAATGCCCAGCCACCGGGTGAACAGAGGTAGAGAAAAATGACTTAATGCCCAGCCACCGGTTGAACAGAGGTAGAGAAAAATGACATAATTCTCAGCTACTGGTTGAACAGTGCTAGAGAAAAATGACTTAATGCCCAGCCACCGGTTTAACAGAGGTAGAGAAAAATGACTTAATGCCCAGCCACCGGTTGAAATGAGGTAGAGAAAAATGACTTAATGCCCAGCCACCGGGTGAACAGAGGTAGAGAAAAATGACTTAATGCCCAGCCACCGGTTGAACAGAGGTAGAGAAAAATGACTTAATCCCCAGCCACCGGGTGAACAGAGGTAGAGAAAATGACAATGCCCAGCCACCGGTTGAACAGAGGCAGAGAAAATTGACTTAATGCCCAGCCACCGGTTGAACAGAGGTAGAGAAAAATGACTTAATGCCCAGACACCGGTTGAACAGAGGTAGAGAAAATTGACTTAATTCAGAGCCATCGGTTGAACAGAGGTAGAGATAAATAACTTAATGCCCAGCCACTGGTTGAACAGAGGTAGTGAAATATGACTTAATGCCCAGCCATCGGTTGAACAGAGGTAGAGAAAAATGACTTAATGCCCAGCCATCGGTTGAACAGAGGTAGAGAAAAATGACTTAATGCCCATCCACAGGTTGAAAAGGGTAGAGAAAAATGACTTAATGCCCAGCCACCGGTTGAACAGTGGTAGAGAAAAATGACTTAATGCCCAGCCACCGGTTGAACAGAGGTAGAGAAAAATGACTTAATGCCCAGCCATCGGTTGAACAGAGGTAGAGAAAAATGACTTAAAACCCAGCCACCGGTTGAACAGAGGTAGAGAAAAATGACATAATGCCCAGCCACCGGTGGAACAGAGGTAGATAAAAATGACTTAAAGCCCAGCCACCGGTTGAACAGAGGTAGAGAAAAATGATTTAATGCCCAGCCGCCGGTTGAACAGAGGTAGAGAAAAATGACATAATTCTCAGCTACTGGTTGAACAGTGCTAGGGAAAAATGACTTAATGCCCAGCCACCGGTTTAACAGAGGTAGAGAAAAATGAATTAATGCCCAGACACCGGTTGAACAGAGGTAGAGAAAAATGACTTAATGCCCAGCCACCGGGTGAACAGAGGTAGAGAAAAATAACTTAATGCCCAGCCATCGGGTGAACAGAGGTAGAGAAAAATGACTTAATGCCCAGCCGTCGGTTGAACAGAGGTAGAGAAAAATGACTTAATGCCCAGACACCGGTTGAACAGAGGTAGAGAAAAATGACTTAATGCCCAGCCACCGGTTGAACAGAGGTAGAGAAAAATGACTTAATGCCCAGCCATCGGTTGAACATAGGTAGAGAAAAATGATTTAATGCCCAGCCACCGGTTGAAATGAGGTAGAGAAAAATGACTTAATGCCCAGCCACCGGTTGAACAGAGGTAGAGAAAAATGACTTAATGCCCAGCCACCGGTTGAACAGAGGTAGAGAAAAATTATTTAATGCCCAGCAATCGGTTGAACAGAGGTAGAGAAAAATGACTTAATGCCCAGACACCGGTTAAACAGAGGTAGAGAAAAATGACTTAATGCCCAGCCACCGGTTGAACAGAGGTAGAGAAAAATTATTTAATGCCCAGCAATCGGTTGAACAGAGGTAGAGAAAAATGACTTAATGCCCAGACACCGGTTAAACAGAGGTAGAGAAAAATGATTTAATTCACAGCCATCGGTTGAACAGAGGTAGAGATAAATGACTTAATGTCCAGCCACCGGTTGAACAGAGGTAGAGAAAAATGACTTAATGCCCAGCCACCGGTTGAACAGAGGTAGAGAAAAATGACTTAATGCCCAGCCACCGGTTGATCAGAGGTAGAGAAAAATGACTTAATGCCCAGCCACCGGTTGAACAGAGGTAGAGAAAAATTATTTAATGCCCAGACACCGGTTAAAAAGAGGTAGAGAAAAATGATTTAATTCACAGCCATCGGTTGAACAGAGGTAGAGATAAATGACTTAATGTCCAGCCACCGGTTGAACAGAGGTAGAGAAAAATGACATAATGCCCAGCCACCGGTTAAACAGAGGTAGAGAAAAATGACTTAATGCCCAGCCACCGGTTGAACAGAGGTAGAGAAAAATGACTTAATGCCCAGCCACCGGTTGATCAGAGGTAGAGAAAAATGACTTAATGCCCAGCCACCGGTTGAACAGAGGTAGAGAAAAATGACTTAATGCCCAGCCATCGGTTGAACAGAGGTAGAGAAAAATGAATTAATGCCCAGCCACCGGTAGAACAGAGGTAGAGAAAAATGACTTAATGCCCAGCCATCGGTTGAACAGAGGTAGAGAAAAATGACTTAATGCCCAGCCACCGGTAGAACAGAGGTAGAGAAAAATGACTTAATGCCCAGCCACCGGTTGAACAGTGGTAGAGAAAAATGACTTAATGCCCAGCCACCGGGTGAACAGAGGTAGAGAAAAATGACTCAATGCCCAACCACCGGTTGAATAGAGGTAGAGAAAAATGACTTAATGCCCAGCCATCGGTTGAACATAGGTAGAGAAAAATGACTTAATGCCCAGCCACCGGTTGAAATGAGGTAGAGAAAAATGACTTAATGCCCAGCCACCGGGTGAACAGAGGTAGAGAAAAATGACTTAATGCCCAGCCACCGGTTGAACAGAGCTAGAGAAAAATGACTTAATCCCCAGCCACCGGGTGAACAGAGGTAGAGAAAAATGACAATGCCCAGCCACCGGTTGAACAGAGGAAGAGAAAAATGACTTAATGCCCAGCCACCGGTTGAACAGTGGTAGAGAAAAATGACTTAATGCCCAGACACCGGTTGAACAGAGGGAGAGAAAATTGACTTAATTCAGAGCCAGCGGTTGAACAGAGGTAGAGAAAAATGACTTAATGCCCAGCCACCGGTTGAACAGAGGTAGAGAAATATGACTTAATGCCCAGTCATCGGTTGAACAGAGGTAGAGAAAAATGACTTAATGCCCAGCCATCGGTTGAACAGAGGTAGAGAAAAATGACTTAATGCCCATCCACAGGTTGAAAAGGGTAGAGAAAAATGACTTAATGCCCAGCCACCGGTTGAACAGTGGTAGAGAAAAATGACTTAATGCCCAGCCACCGGTTGAACAGAGGTAGAGAAAAATGACTTAATGCCCAGCCATCGGTTGAACAGAGGTAGAGAAAAATGACTTAAAGCCCAGCCACCGGTTGAACAGAGGTAGAGAAAAATGACATAATGCCCAGCCACCGGTTGAACATAGGTAGAGAAAAATGACTTAATGCCCAGCCACCGGTTGAAATGAGGTAGAGAAAAATGACTTAATGCCCAGCCACCGGGTGAACAGAGGTAGAGAAAAATGACTTAATGCCCAGCCACCGGTTGAACAGAGGTAGAGAAAAATGACTTAATCCCCAGCCACCGGGTGAACAGAGGTAGAGAAAAATGACAATGCCCAGCCACCGGTTGAACAGAGGCAGAGAAAATTGACTTAATGCCCAGCCACCGGTTGAACAGAGGTAGAGAAAAATGACTTAATGCCCAGACACCGGTTGAACAGAGGTAGAGAAAATTGACTTAATTCAGAGCCATCGGTTGAACAGAGGTAGAGATAAATGACTTAATGCCCAGCCACCGGTTGAACAGAGGTAGAGAAATATGACTTAATGCCCAGCCATCGGTTGAACAGAGGTAGAGAAAAATGACTTAATGCCCAGCCATCGGTTGAACAGAGGTAGAGAAAAATGACTTAATGCCCATCCACAGGTTGAAAAGGGTAGAGAAAAATGACTTAATGCCCAGCCACCGGTTGAACAGTGGTAGAGAAAAATGACTTAATGCCCAGCCACCGGTTGAACAGAGGTAGAGAAAAATGACTTAATGCCCAGCCATCGGTTGAACAGAGGTAGAGAAAAATGACTTAAAGCCCAGACACCGGTTGAACAGAGGTAGAGAAAAATGACATAATGCCCAGCCACCGGTGGAACAGAGGTAGATAAAAATGACTTAATGCCCAGCCACCGGTTGAACAGAGGTAGAGAATAATGACTTAATGCCCAGCCACCGGTTGAACAGAGGTAGAGAAAAATGACATAATTCTCAGCTACTGGTTGAACAGTGCTAGAGAAAAATGACTTAATGCCCAGCCACCGCTTTAACAGAGGTAGAGAAAAATGACTTAATGCCCAGACACCGGTTGAACAGAGGTAGAGAAAAATGACTTAATGCCCAGCCATCGGTTGAACAGAGGTAGAGAAAAATGATTTAATGCCCAGCCACCGGTTGAAATGAGGTAGAGAAAAATGACTTAATGCCCAGCCACCGGTTGAACAGAGGTAGAGAAAAATGACTTAATGCCCAGCCACCGGTTGAACAGAGGTAGAGAAAAATGACTTAATGCCCAGCCACCGGTTGATCAGAGGTAGAGAAAAATGACTTAATGCCCAGCCACCGGTTGAACAGAGGTAGAGAAAAATTATTTAATGCCCAGCAATCGGTTGAACAGAGGTAGAGAAAAATGACTTAATGCCCAGACACCGGTTAAACAGAGGTAGAGAAAAATGACTTAATGCCCAGCCACCGGTTGAACAGAGGTAGAGAAAAATTATTTAATGCCCAGCAATCGGTTGAACAGAGGTAGAGAAAAATGACTTAATGCCCAGACACCGGTTAAACAGAGGTAGAGAAAAATGATTTAATTCACAGCCATCGGTTGAACAGAGGTAGAGATAAATGACTTAATGTCCAGCCACCGGTTGAACAGAGGTAGAGAAAAATGACTTAATGCCCAGCCACCGGTTGAACAGAGGTAGAGAAAAATGACTTAATGCCCAGCCACCGGTTGATCAGAGGTAGAGAAAAATGACTTAATGCCCAGCCACCGGTTGAACAGAGGTAGAGAAAAATTATTTAATGCCCAGACACCGGTTAAAAAGAGGTAGAGAAAAATGATTTAATTCACAGCCATCGGTTGAACAGAGGTAGAGATAAATGACTTAATGTCCAGCCACCGGTTGAACAGAGGTAGAGAAAAATGACATAATGCCCAGCCACCGGTTAAACAGAGGTAGAGAAAAATGACTTAATGCCCAGCCACCGGTTGAACAGAGGTAGAGAAAAATGACTTAATGCCCAGCCACCGGTTGATCAGAGGTAGAGAAAAATGACTTAATGCCCAGCCACCGGTTGAACAGAGGTAGAGAAAAATGACTTAATGCCCAGCCATCGGTTGAACAGAGGTAGAGAAAAATGAATTAATGCCCAGCCACCGGTAGAACAGAGGTAGAGAAAAATGACTTAATGCCCAGCCATCGGTTGAACAGAGGTAGAGAAAAATGACTTAAAGCCCAGCCACCGGTTGAACAGAGGTAGAGAAAAATGACATAATGCCCAGCCACCGGTGGAACAGAGGTAGATAAAAATGACTTAATGCCCAGCCACCGGTTGAACAGAGGTAGAGAAAAATGACTTAATGCCCAGCCACCGGTTGAACAGCGGTAGAGAAAAATGACTTAATGCCCAGCCACCGGGTGAACAGAGGTAGAGAAAAATGACAATGCCCAGCCACCGGTTAAACAGAGGTAGAGAAAAATTACTTAATGCCCAGACGCCGGTTGAGCAGAGGTAGAGAAAAATGACTTAATGCCCAGCCACCGGTTGAACAGAGGTAGAGAAAAATGACTTAATGCCCAGCCATCGGTTGAACAGAGGTAGAGAAAAATGACTTAATGCCCAGCCACCGGTTGAACAGTGGTAGGGAAAAATGACTTAATGCCCAGCCACCGGGTGAACAGAGGTAGAGAAAAATGACTTAATGCCCAGCCACCGGTTGAACTGAGGTAGAGAAAAATGACATAATTCTCAGCTACTGGTTGAACAGTGCTAGAGAAAAATGACTTAATGCCCAGCCACCGGTTTAACAGAGGTAGAGAAAAATGACTTAATGCCCAGCCGTCGGTTGAACAGAGGTGGAGAAAAATGACTTAATGCCCAGACACCGGTTGAACAGAGGTAGGAAAAATGACTTAATGCCCAGCCACCGGGTGAACAGAGGTAGAGAAAAATAACTTAATGCCCAGCCATCGGGTGAACAGAGGTAGAGAAAAATGATTTAATGCACAGCCGTAGGTTGAACAGAGTTAGAGAAAAATGAATTAATGCCCAGACACCGGTTGAACAGAGGTAGAGAAAAATGACTTAATGCCCAGCCACTGGTTGAACAGAGGTAGAGAAAAATGACTTAATGCCCAGCCATCGGTTGAACATAGGTAGAGAAAAATGACTTAATGCCCAGCCACCGGTTGAAATGAGGTAGAGAAAAATGACTTAATGCCCAGCCACCGGGTGAACAGAGGTAGAGAAAAATGACTTAATGCCCAGCCACCGGTTGAACAGAGGTAGAGAAAAATGATTAATCCCCAGCCACCGGGTGAACAGAGGTAGAGAAAAATGACAATGCCCAGCCACCGGTTGAACAGAGGCAGAGAAAATTGACTTAATGCCCAGCCACCGGTTGAACAGAGGTAGAGAAAAATGACTTAATGCCCAGACACTGGTTGAACAGAGGTAGAGAAAATTGACTTAATTCAGAGCCATCGGTTGAACAGTGGTAGAGATAAATGACTTAATGCCCAGCCACCGGTTGAACAGAGGTAGAGAAATATGACTTAATGCCCAGCCATCGGTTGAACAGAGGTAGAGAAAAATGACTTAATGCCCAGCCATCGGTTGAACAGAGGTAGAGAAAAATGAATTAATGCCCATCCACAGGTTGAAAAGGGTAGAGAAAAATGACTTAATGCCCAGCCACCGGTTGAACAGTGGTAGAGAAAAATGACTTAATGCCCAGCCACCGGTTGAACAGAGGTAGAGAAAAATGACTTAATCCCCAGCCACCGGGTGAACAGAGGTAGAGAAAAATGACAATGCCCAGCCACCGGTTGAACAGAGGCAGAGAAAATTGACTTAATACCCAGCCACAGGTTGAACAGAGGTAGAGAAAAATGACTTAATGCCCAGACACCGGTTGAACAGAGGTAGAGAAAATTGACTTAATTCAGAGCCATCGGTTGAACAGAGGTAGAGATAAATGACTTAATGCCCAGCCACCGGTTGAACAGAGGTAGAGAAATATGACTTAATGCCCAGCCATCGGTTGAACAGAGGTAGAGAAAAATGACTTAATGCCCAGCCATCGGTTGAACAGAGGTAGAGAAAAATGACTTAATGCCCATCCACAGGTTGAAAAGGGTAGAGAAATATGACTTAATGCCCAGCCACCGGTTGAACAGTGGTAGAGAAAAATGACTTAATGCCCAGCCACCGGTTGAACAGAGGTAGGGAAAAATGACTTAATGCCCAGCCATCGGTTGAACAGAGGTAGAGAAAAATGACTTAAAGCCCAGCCACCGGTTGAACAGAGGTAGAGAAAAATGACATAATGCCCAGCCACCGGTGGAACAGAGGTAGATAAAAATGACTTAATGCCCAGCCACCGGTTGAACAGAGGTAGAGAAAAATGACTTAATGCCCAGCCACCGGTTGAACAGCGGTAGAGAAAAATGACTTAATGCCCAGCCACCGGGTGAACAGAGGTAGAGAAAAATGACAATGCCCAGCCACCGGTTAAACAGAGGTAGAGAAAAATTACTTAATGCCCAGACGCCGGTTGAGCAGAGGTAGAGAAAAATGACTTAATGCCCAGCCACCGGTTGAACAGAGGTAGAGAAAAATGACTTAATGCCCAGCCATCGGTTGAACAGAGGTAGAGAAAAATGACTTAATGCCCAGCCACCGGTTGAACAGTGGTAGAGAAAAATGACTTAATGCCCAGCCACCGGGTGAACAGAGGTAGAGAAAAATGACTTAATGCCCAGCCACCGGTTGAACTGAGGTAGAGAAAAATGACATAATTCTCAGCTACTGGTTGAACAGTGCTAGAGAAAAATGACTTAATGCCCAGCCACCGGTTTAACAGAGGTAGAGAAAAATGACTTAATGCCCAGCCGTCGGTTGAACAGAGGTAGAGAAAAATGACTTAATGCCCAGACACCGGTTGAACAGAGGTAGGAAAAATGACTTAATGCCCAGCCACCGGGTGAACAGAGGTAGAGAAAAATAACTTAATGCCCAGCCATCGGGTGAACAGAGGTAGAGAAAAATGATTTAATGCACAGCCGTAGGTTGAACAGAGTTAGAGAAAAATGACTTAATGCCCAGACACCGGTTGAACAGAGGTAGAGAAAAATGACTTAATGCCCAGCCACTGGTTGAACATAGGTAGAGAAAAATGACTTAATGCCCAGCCATCGGTTGAACATAGGTAGAGAAAAATGACTTAATGCCCAGCCACCGGTTGAAATGAGGTAGAGAAAAATGACTTAATGCCCAGCCACCGGGTGAACAGAGGTAGAGAAAAATGACTTAATGCCCAGCCACCGGTTGAACAGAGGTAGAGAAAAATGATTAATCCCCAGCCACCGGGTGAACAGAGGTAGAGAAAAATGACAATGCCCAGCCACCGGTTGAACAGAGGCAGAGAAAATTGACTTAATGCCCAGCCACCGGTTGAACAGAGGTAGAGAAAAATGACTTAATGCCCAGACACTGGTTGAACAGAGGTAGAGAAAATTGACTTAATTCAGAGCCATCGGTTGAACAGTGGTAGAGATAAATGACTTAATGCCCAGCCACCGGTTGAACAGAGGTAGAGAAATATGACTTAATGCCCAGCCATCGGTTGAACAGAGGTAGAGAAAAATGACTTAATGCCCAGCCATCGGTTGAACAGAGGTAGAGAAAAATGAATTAATGCCCATCCACAGGTTGAAAAGGGTAGAGAAAAATGACTTAATGCCCAGCCACCGGTTGAACAGTGGTAGAGAAAAATGACTTAATGCCCAGCCACCGGTTGAACAGAGGTAGAGAAAAATGACTTAATGCCCAGCCATCGGTTGAACAGAGGTAGAGAAAAATGACTTAAAGCCCAGCCACCGGTTGAACAGAGGTAGAGAAAAATGACATAATGCCCAGCCACCGGTGGAACAGAGGTAGATAAAAATGACTTAATGCCCAGCCACCGGTTGAACAGAGGTAGAGAAAAATGACTTAATGCCCAGCCACCGGTTGAACAGCGGTAGAGAAAAATGACTTAATGCCTAGCCACCGGGTGAACAGAGGTAGAGAAAAATGACAATGCCCAGCCACCGGTTAAACAGAGGTAGAGAAAAATTACTTAATGCCCAGACACCGGTTGAACAGAGGTAGAGAAAAATGACTTAATGCCCAGCCACCGTTTGAACAGAGGTAGAGAAAAATGACTTAATGCCCAGACATCGGTTGAACAGAGGTAGAGAAAAATGACTTAATGCCCAGCCACCGTTTGAACAGTGGTAGAGAAAAATGACTTAATGCCCAGCCACCGGGTGAACAGAGGTAGAGAAAAATGACTTAATGCCCAGCCACCGGTTGAACAGAGGTAGAGAAAAATGACATAATTCTCAGCTACTGGTTGAACAGTGCTAGAGAAAAATGACTTAATGCCCAGCCACCGGTTTAACAGAGGTAGAGAAAAATGACTTAATGCCCAGCCACCGGTTGAAATGAGGTAGAGAAAAATGACTTAATGCCCAGCCACCGGGTGAACAGAGGTAGAGAAAAATGACTTAATGCCCAGCCACCGGTTGAACAGAGGTAGAGAAAAATGACTTAATCCCCAGCCACCGGGTGAACAGAGGTAGAGAAAATGACAATGCCCAGCCACCGGTTGAACAGAGGCAGAGAAAATTGACTTAATGCCCAGCCACCGGTTGAACAGAGGTAGAGAAAAATGACTTAATGCCCAGACACCGGTTGAACAGAGGTAGAGAAAATTGACTTAATTCAGAGCCATCGGTTGAACAGAGGTAGAGATAAATAACTTAATGCCCAGCCACTGGTTGAACAGAGGTAGTGAAATATGACTTAATGCCCAGCCATCGGTTGAACAGAGGTAGAGAAAAATGACTTAATGCCCAGCCATCGGTTGAACAGAGGTAGAGAAAAATGACTTAATGCCCATCCACAGGTTGAAAAGGGTAGAGAAAAATGACTTAATGCCCAGCCACCGGTTGAACAGTGGTAGAGAAAAATGACTTAATGCCCAGCCACCGGTTGAACAGAGGTAGAGAAAAATGACTTAATGCCCAGCCATCGGTTGAACAGAGGTAGAGAAAAATGACTTAAAACCCAGCCACCGGTTGAACAGAGGTAGAGAAAAATGACATAATGCCCAGCCACCGGTGGAACAGAGGTAGATAAAAATGACTTAAAGCCCAGCCACCGGTTGAACAGAGGTAGAGAAAAATGATTTAATGCCCAGCCGCCGGTTGAACAGAGGTAGAGAAAAATGACATAATTCTCAGCTACTGGTTGAACAGTGCTAGGGAAAAATGACTTAATGCCCAGCCACCGGTTTAACAGAGGTAGAGAAAAATGAATTAATGCCCAGACACCGGTTGAACAGAGGTAGAGAAAAATGACTTAATGCCCAGCCACCGGGTGAACAGAGGTAGAGAAAAATAACTTAATGCCCAGCCATCGGGTGAACAGAGGTAGAGAAAAATGACTTAATGCCCAGCCGTCGGTTGAACAGAGGTAGAGAAAAATGACTTAATGCCCAGACACCGGTTGAACAGAGGTAGAGAAAAATGACTTAATGCCCAGCCACCGGTTGAACAGAGGTAGAGAAAAATGACTTAATGCCCAGCCATCGGTTGAACATAGGTAGAGAAAAATGATTTAATGCCCAGCCACCGGTTGAAATGAGGTAGAGAAAAATGACTTAATGCCCAGCCACCGGTTGAACAGAGGTAGAGAAAAATGACTTAATGCCCAGCCACCGGTTGAACAGAGGTAGAGAAAAATTATTTAATGCCCAGCAATCGGTTGAACAGAGGTAGAGAAAAATGACTTAATGCCCAGACACCGGTTAAACAGAGGTAGAGAAAAATGACTTAATGCCCAGCCACCGGTTGAACAGAGGTAGAGAAAAATTATTTAATGCCCAGCAATCGGTTGAACAGAGGTAGAGAAAAATGACTTAATGCCCAGACACCGGTTAAACAGAGGTAGAGAAAAATGATTTAATTCACAGCCATCGGTTGAACAGAGGTAGAGATAAATGACTTAATGTCCAGCCACCGGTTGAACAGAGGTAGAGAAAAATGACTTAATGCCCAGCCACCGGTTGAACAGAGGTAGAGAAAAATGACTTAATGCCCAGCCACCGGTTGATCAGAGGTAGAGAAAAATGACTTAATGCCCAGCCACCGGTTGAACAGAGGTAGAGAAAAATTATTTAATGCCCAGACACCGGTTAAAAAGAGGTAGAGAAAAATGATTTAATTCACAGCCATCGGTTGAACAGAGGTAGAGATAAATGACTTAATGTCCAGCCACCGGTTGAACAGAGGTAGAGAAAAATGACATAATGCCCAGCCACCGGTTAAACAGAGGTAGAGAAAAATGACTTAATGCCCAGCCACCGGTTGAACAGAGGTAGAGAAAAATGACTTAATGCCCAGCCACCGGTTGATCAGAGGTAGAGAAAAATGACTTAATGCCCAGCCACCGGTTGAACAGAGGTAGAGAAAAATGACTTAATGCCCAGCCATCGGTTGAACAGAGGTAGAGAAAAATGAATTAATGCCCAGCCACCGGTAGAACAGAGGTAGAGAAAAATGACTTAATGCCCAGCCATCGGTTGAACAGAGGTAGAGAAAAATGACTTAATGCCCAGCCACCGGTAGAACAGAGGTAGAGAAAAATGACTTAATGCCCAGCCACCGGTTGAACAGTGGTAGAGAAAAATGACTTAATGCCCAGCCACCGGGTGAACAGAGGTAGAGAAAAATGACTCAATGCCCAACCACCGGTTGAATAGAGGTAGAGAAAAATGACTTAATGCCCAGCCATCGGTTGAACATAGGTAGAGAAAAATGACTTAATGCCCAGCCACCGGTTGAAATGAGGTAGAGAAAAATGACTTAATGCCCAGCCACCGGGTGAACAGAGGTAGAGAAAAATGACTTAATGCCCAGCCACCGGTTGAACAGAGCTAGAGAAAAATGACTTAATCCCCAGCCACCGGGTGAACAGAGGTAGAGAAAAATGACAATGCCCAGCCACCGGTTGAACAGAGGAAGAGAAAAATGACTTAATGCCCAGCCACCGGTTGAACAGTGGTAGAGAAAAATGACTTAATGCCCAGACACCGGTTGAACAGAGGGAGAGAAAATTGACTTAATTCAGAGCCAGCGGTTGAACAGAGGTAGAGAAAAATGACTTAATGCCCAGCCACCGGTTGAACAGAGGTAGAGAAATATGACTTAATGCCCAGTCATCGGTTGAACAGAGGTAGAGAAAAATGACTTAATGCCCAGCCATCGGTTGAACAGAGGTAGAGAAAAATGACTTAATGCCCATCCACAGGTTGAAAAGGGTAGAGAAAAATGACTTAATGCCCAGCCACCGGTTGAACAGTGGTAGAGAAAAATGACTTAATGCCCAGCCACCGGTTGAACAGAGGTAGAGAAAAATGACTTAATGCCCAGCCATCGGTTGAACAGAGGTAGAGAAAAATGACTTAAAGCCCAGCCACCGGTTGAACAGAGGTAGAGAAAAATGACATAATGCCCAGCCACCGGTTGAACATAGGTAGAGAAAAATGACTTAATGCCCTGCCACCGGTTGAAATGAGGTAGAGAAAAATGACTTAATGCCCAGCCACCGGGTGAACAGAGGTAGAGAAAAATGACTTAATGCCCAGCCACCGGTTGAACAGAGGTAGAGAAAAATGACTTAATCCCCAGCCACCGGGTGAACAGAGGTAGAGAAAAATGACAATGCCCAGCCACCGGTTGAACAGAGGCAGAGAAAATTGACTTAATGCCCAGCCACCGGTTGAACAGAGGTAGAGAAAAATGACTTAATGCCCAGACACCGGTTGAACAGAGGTAGAGAAAATTGACTTAATTCAGAGCCATCGGTTGAACAGAGGTAGAGATAAATGACTTAATGCCCAGCCACCGGTTGAACAGAGGTAGAGAAATATGACTTAATGCCCAGCCATCGGTTGAACAGAGGTAGAGAAAAATGACTTAATGCCCAGCCATCGGTTGAACAGAGGTAGAGAAAAATGACTTAATGCCCATCCACAGGTTGAAAAGGGTAGAGAAAAATGACTTAATGCCCAGCCACCGGTTGAACAGTGGTAGAGAAAAATGACTTAATGCCCAGCCACCGGTTGAACAGAGGTAGAGAAAAATGACTTAATGCCCAGCCATCGGTTGAACAGAGGTAGAGAAAAATGACTTAAAGCCCAGACACCGGTTGAACAGAGGTAGAGAAAAATGACATAATGCCCAGCCACCGGTGGAACAGAGGTAGATAAAAATGACTTAATGCCCAGCCACCGGTTGAACAGAGGTAGAGAAAAATGACTTAATGCCCAGCCACCGGTTGAACAGAGGTAGAGAAAAATGACATAATTCTCAGCTACTGGTTGAACAGTGCTAGAGAAAAATGACTTAATGCCCAGCCACCGCTTTAACAGAGGTAGAGAAAAATGACTTAATGCCCAGACACCGGTTGAACAGAGGTAGAGAAAAATGACTTAATGCCCAGCCATCGGTTGAACAGAGGTAGAGAAAAATGATTTAATGCCCAGCCACCGGTTGAAATGAGGTAGAGAAAAATGACTTAATGCCCAGCCACCGGTTGAACAGAGGTAGAGAAAAATGACTTAATGCCCAGCCACCGGTTGAACAGAGGTAGAGAAAAATGACTTAATGCCCAGCCACCGGTTGATCAGAGGTAGAGAAAAATGACTTAATGCCCAGCCACCGGTTGAACAGAGGTAGAGAAAAATTATTTAATGCCCAGCAATCGGTTGAACAGAGGTAGAGAAAAATGACTTAATGCCCAGACACCGGTTAAACAGAGGTAGAGAAAAATGACTTAATGCCCAGCCACCGGTTGAACAGAGGTAGAGAAAAATTATTTAATGCCCAGCAATCGGTTGAACAGAGGTAGAGAAAAATGACTTAATGCCCAGACACCGGTTAAACAGAGGTAGAGAAAAATGATTTAATTCACAGCCATCGGTTGAACAGAGGTAGAGATAAATGACTTAATGTCCAGCCACCGGTTGAACAGAGGTAGAGAAAAATGACTTAATGCCCAGCCACCGGTTGAACAGAGGTAGAGAAA
This sequence comes from Acanthosepion lycidas, assembly GCA_963932145.1. NCBI lineage: Eukaryota > Metazoa > Mollusca > Cephalopoda > Sepiida > Sepiidae > Acanthosepion > Acanthosepion lycidas. The sequence goes on from OZ010600.1 coordinate 11,807,621, forward strand.
AATGACTTAATGCCCAGCCACCGGTTGATCAGAGGTAGAGAATAATGACTTAATGCCCAGCCACCGGTTGAACAGAGGTAGAGAAAAATTATTTAATGCCCAGACACCGGTTAAAAAGAGGTAGAGAAAAATGATTTAATTCACAGCCATCGGTTGAACAGAGGTAGAGATAAATGACTTAATGTCCAGCCACCGGTTGAACAGAGGTAGAGAAAAATGACATAATGCCCAGCCACCGGTTAAACAGAGGTAGAGAAAAATGACTTAATGCCCAGCCACCGGTTGAACAGAGGTAGAGAAAAATGACTTAATGCCCAGCCACCGGTTGATCAGAGGTAGAGAAAAATGACTTAATGCCCAGCCACCGGTTGAACAGAGGTAGAGAAAAATGACTTAATGCCCAGCCATCGGTTGAACAGAGGTAGAGAAAAATGAATTAATGCCCAGCCACCGGTAGAACAGAGGTAGAGAAAAATGACTTAATGCCCAGCCATCGGTTGAACAGAGGTAGAGAAAAATGACTTAATGCCCAGCCACCGGTAGAACAGAGGTAGAGAAAAATGACTTAATGCCCAGCCACCGGTTGAACAGTGGTAGAGAAAAATGACTTAATGCCCAGCCACCGGGTGAACAGAGGTAGAGAAAAATGACAATGCCCAGCCAGCGGTTGAACAGAGGTAGAGAAAAATGACTTAATGCCCAGCCACCGGTTGAACAGAGGTAGAGAAAAATGACTTAATGCCCAGCCACCGGTTGAACAGTGGTAGAGAAAAATGACTTAATGCCCAGCCACCGGTTGAACAGAGGTAGAGAAAAATGACTTAATGCCCAGCCACCGGTTGAACAGAGGTAGAGAAAAATGACTTAATGCCCAGCCACCGGGTGAACAGAGGTAGAGAAAAATGACAATGCCCAGCCACCGGTTGAACAGAGGTAGAGAGAAATGTCTTAATGTCCAGCCACCGGTTGAACAGAGGCAAAGAAAAATGACTCAATGCCCAACCACCGGTTGAATAGAGGTAGAGAAAAATGACTTAATGCCCAGCCACCGGTTGAAATGAGGTAGAGAAAAATGACTTAATGCCCAGCCACCGGGTGAACAGAGGTAGAGAAAAATGACTTAATGCCCAGCCACCGGTTGAACAGAGCTAGAGAAAAATGACTTAATCCCCAGCCACCGGGTGAACAGAGGTAGAGAAAAATGACAATGCCCAGCCACCGGTTGAACAGAGGAAGAGAAAAATGACTTAATGCCCAGCCACCGGTTGAACAGTGGTAGAGAAAAATGACTTAATGCCCAGACACCGGTTGAACAGAGGGAGAGAAAATTGACTTAATTCAGAGCCAGCGGTTGAACAGAGGTAGAGAAAAATGACTTAATGCCCAGCCACCGGTTGAACAGAGGTAGAGAAATATGACTTAATGCCCAGTCATCGGTTGAACAGAGGTAGAGAAAAATGACTTAATGCCCAGCCATCGGTTGAACAGAGGTAGAGAAAAATGACTTAATGCCCATCCACAGGTTGAAAAGGGTAGAGAAAAATGACTTAATGCCCAGCCACCGGTTGAACAGTGGTAGAGAAAAATGACTTAATGCCCAGCCACCGGTTGAACAGAGGTAGAGAAAAATGACTTAATGCCCAGCCATCGGTTGAACAGAGGTAGAGAAAAATGACTTAAAGCCCAGCCACCGGTTGAACAGAGGTAGAGAAAAATGACATAATGCCCAGCCACCGGTTGAACATAGGTAGAGAAAAATGACTTAATGCCCAGCCACCGGTTGAAATGAGAAAGAGAAAAATGACTTAATGCCCAGCCACCGGGTGAACAGAGGTAGAGAAAAATGACTTAATGCCCAGCCACCGGTTGAACAGAGGTAGAGAAAAATGACTTAATCCCCAGCCACCGGGTGAACAGAGGTAGAGAAAAATGACAATGCCCAGCCACCGGTTGAACAGAGGCAGAGAAAATTGACTTAATGCCCAGCCACCGGTTGAACAGAGGTAGAGAAAAATGACTTAATGCCCAGACACCGGTTGAACAGAGGTAGAGAAAATTGACTTAATTCAGAGCCATCGGTTGAACAGAGGTAGAGATAAATGACTTAATGCCCAGCCACCGGTTGAACAGAGGTAGAGAAATATGACTTAATGCCCAGCCATCGGTTGAACAGAGGTAGAGAAAAATGACTTAATGCCCAGCCATCGGTTGAACAGAGGTAGAGAAAAATGACTTAATGCCCATCCACAGGTTGAAAAGGGTAGAGAAAAATGACTTAATGCCCAGCCACCGGTTGAACAGTGGTAGAGAAAAATGACTTAATGCCGAGCCACCGGTTGAACAGAGGTAGAGAAAAATGACTTAATGCCCAGCCATCGGTTGAACAGAGGTAGAGAAAAATGACTTAAAGCCCAGACACCGGTTGAACAGAGGTAGAGAAAAATGACATAATGCCCAGCCACCGGTGGAACAGAGGTAGATAAAAATGACTTAATGCCCAGCCACCGGTTGAACAGAGGTAGAGAAAAATGACTTAATGCCCAGCCACCGGTTGAACAGAGGTAGAGAAAAATGACATAATTCTCAGCTACTGGTTGAACAGTGCTAGAGAAAAATGACTTAATGCCCAGCCACCGCTTTAACAGAGGTAGAGAAAAATGACTTAATGCCCAGACACCGGTTGAACAGAGGTAGAGAAAAATGACTTAATGCCCAGCCATCGGTTGAACAGAGGTAGAGAAAAATGATTTAATGCCCAGCCACCGGTTGAAATGAGGTTGAGAAAAATGACTTAATGCCCAGCCACCGGGTGAACAGAGGTAGAGAAAAATGACTTAATGCCAGCCGTCGGTTGAACAGAGGTAGAGAAAAATGACTTAATGCCCAGACACCGGTTGAACAGAGGTAGAGAAAAATGACTTAAAGCCCAGCCACCGGTGGAACAGAGGTAGAGAAAAATGACTTAATGCCCAGCCATCGGTTGAACATAGGTAGAGAAAAATGACTTAATGCCCAGCCACCGGTTGAACAGAGGTAGAGAAAAATGACTTAATGCCCAGCCACCGGTTGAACAGAGGTAGAGAAAAATAACTTAATGCCGAGCCATTGGTTGAACAGAGGTAGGGAAAAATGACTTAATGCCCAGCCACCGGTTGAACAGATGTAGAGAAAAATGACTTAATGCCCAGCCACCGGTTGATCAGAGGTAGAGAAAAATGACTTAATGCCCAGCCACCGGTTGAACAGAGGTAGAGAAAAATGATTTAATACCCAGCCATCGGTTGAACAGAGGTAGAGAAAAATGACTTAATGCCCAGACACCGGTTAAACAGAGGTAGAGAAAAATGATTTAATTCACAGCCATCGGTTGAACAGAGGTAGAGATAAATGACTTAATGTCCAGCCACCGGTTGAACAGAGGTAGAGAAAAATGACATAATGCCCAGCCACCGGTTGAACAGAGGTAGAGAAAAATGACTTAATGCCCAGCCACCGGTTGAACAGAGGTAGAGAAAAATGACTTAATGCCCAGCCACCGGGTGAACAGAGGTAGAGAAAAATGACAATGCCCAGCCACCGGTTGAACAGAGGTAGAGAAAAATGTCTTAATGTCCAGCCACCGGTTGAACAGAGGCAAAGAAAAATGACTCAATGCCCAACCACCGGTTGAATAGAGGTAGAGAAAAATGACTTAATGCCCAGCCATCGGTTGAACATAGGTAGAGAAAAATGACTTAATGCCCAGCCATCGGTTGAACAGAGGTAGAGAAAAATGGCTTAATGCCCAGCCAACGGTTGAACAGAGGTAGAGAAAATTTACTTAATGCCCAGCCACCGGTTGAACAGAGGTAGAGAAAAATGGCATAATTCTCAGCTACTGGTTGAACAGTGGTAGAGAAAAATGAATTAATGCCTAGCCACCGGTTGAACAGAGGTAGAGAAAAATGACTTAATGCCCAGCCACCGGGTGAACAGAGGTAGAGAAAAATGACTTAATGCCCAGCCACCGGTTGAACAGAGGTAGAGAAAAATGACATAATTCTCAGCTACTGGTTGAACAGTGGTAGAGAAAAATGACTTAATGCCCAGCCACCGGTTGAACAAAGGTAGAGAAAAATGACTTAATGCCCAGCAACCGGTTGAACAGAGGTAGAGTAAAATGACTTAATTCCCAGCCATCGGTTGAACAGAGGTAGAGATAAATGACTTAATGCCAAGCCACCGTTTGAACAGAGGTAGCGAAAAATGAATTAATGCCCAGACACCGGTTGAACTGAGGTAGAGAAAAATGGCTTAATGCCCAGCCAACGGTTGAACAGAGGTAGAGAAAAATGACTTAATGCACAGCCATCGGTTGAACAGAGGTAGGGAAAATGACTTAATGCCTAGCCACCGGTTGAACAGTGGTAGAAAAAAATCACTTAATGCCCAGCCACCGGGTGAACAGAGGTAGAGAAAAATGACTTAATGCCCAGCCATCGGTTGAAAAGAGGTAGAGAAAAATGACTTAATGCCCAGCCACCGGTTGAACAGAGGTAAAGAAAAATGACAATGCCCTGCCTCCGGTTGAACAGAGGCAGAGAAAAATGACTTAATGCCCAGCAACCGGTTGAACAGAGGTAGAGAAAAATGACTTAATGCCCAGACACCGGTTGAACAGAGGTAGAGAAAAATGACTTAATTCCCAGCCATCGGTTGAACAGAGGTAGAGATAAATGACTTAATGCCCAGCCATCGGTTGAACAGAGGTAGAGATAAATGACTTAATGCCAAGCCACCGTTTGAACAGAGGTAGCGAAAAATGAATTAATGCCCAGACACCGGTTGAACTGAGGTAGAGAAAAATGGCTTAATGCCCAGCCAACGGTTGAACAGAGGTAGAGAAAAATGACTTAATGCACAGCCATCGGTTGAACAGAGGTAGGGAAAATGACTTACTGCCCAACCATCGGTTAAACAGAGGTAGAGAAAAATGACTTAATGCCCAGCCACCGGTTGAACAGTGGTAGAAAAAAATCACTTAATGCCCAGCCACCGGGTGAACAGAGGTAGAGAAAAATGACTTAATGCCCAGCCATCGGTTGAAAAGAGGTAGAGAAAAATGACTTAATGCCCAGCCACCGGTTGAACAGAGGTAAAGAAAAATGACAATGCCCTGCCTCCGGTTGAACAGAGGCAGAGAAAAATGACTTAATGCCCAGCAACCGGTTGAACAGAGGTAGAGAAAAATGACTTAATGCCCAGACACCGGTTGAACAGAGGTAGAGAAAAATGACTTAATTCCCAGCCATCGGTTGAACAGAGGTAGAGATAAATGACTTAATGCCCAGCCAACGGTTGAACAGAGGTAGAGAAAAATGAATTAATGCCCAGCCACCGGTTGAACAGAGGTAGAGAAAAATGAATTAATGCCCAGCCACCGGTTGAACAGTGGTAGAGAAAAATGACTTAATGCCTAGCCACCGGGTGAACAGAGGTAGAGAAAAATGACTTAATGCCCAGCCATCGGTTGAACAGAGGTAGAGAAAAATGACTTAATGCCCAGCCACTGGGTGAACAGAGGTACAGAAAAATGACTTAATGCCCAACCACCGGTTGAACAGAGGTAGAGAAAAATGACATAATTCCCAGCCATCGGTTGAACAGAGGTAGAGATAAATGACTTAATGCCCAGCCAACGGTTGAACAGATGTAGAGAAAAATGAATTAATGCCCAGCCACCGGTTGAACAGAGGTAGAGAAAAATGACTTAATGCCAAGCCATCGGTTGAACAGAGGTAGAGAAAAATGACTTAATGCCCAGCCATCGGTTGAACAGAGGTAGAGAAAAATGACTTAATGCCCAGCCACCGGTTGAAAAGGGTAGAGAAAAATGACTTACTGCCCAGACACCGGTTGAACAGAGGTAGAGAAAAATGGCTTAATGCCCAGCCACCGGTTGAACAGAGGTAGACAAAATTGACTTAATTCCCAGCCACCGGTTGAACAGAGGTAGAGAAAAATGGCATAATTCTCAGCTACTGGTTGAACAGTGGTAGAGAAAAACGAATTAATGCCTAGACATCGGTTGAACAGAGGTAGAGAAAAATGACTTAATGCCCAGCCACCGTTTGAACAGAGGTAGAGTAAAATGACTTTATGCCCAGACACCGGTTGAACAGAAGTAGAGAAAAATGACATAATTCTCAGCTACGGGTTGAACAGTGGTAGAGAAAAATGGCTTAATGCCTAGCCAACAGTTGAACAGAGGTAGAGAAAAATGACTTAATGCCCAGCCACCGTTTGGACAGAGGTAGAGTAAAATGACTTTATGCCCAGACACCGGTTGAACAGAAGTAGAGAAAAATGACATAATTCTCAGCTACGGGTTGAACAGTGGTAGAGAAAAATGACTTAATGCCCAGCCACCGGTTGAACAGAGGTAAAGAAAAATGACAATGCCCTGCCTCCGGTTGAACAGAGGCAGAGAAAAATGACTTAATGCCCAGCAACCGGTTGAACAGAGGTAGAGAAAAATGACTTAATGCCCAGACACCGGTTGAACAGAGGTAGAGAAAAATGACTTAATTCCCAGACATCGGTGAACAGAGGTAGAGATAAATGACTTAATGCCCAGCCAACGGTTGAACAGAGGTAGAGAAAAATGAATTAATGCCCAGCCACCGGTTGAACAGAGGTAGAGAAAAATGAATTAATGCCCAGCCACCGGTTGAACAGTGGTAGAGAAAAATGACTTAATGCCCAGCCACCGGGTGAACAGAGGTAGAGAAAAATGACTTAATGCCAAGCCATCGGTTGAACAGAGGTAGAGAAAAATGACTTAATGCCCAGCCACTGGGTGAACAGAGGTACAGAAAAATGACTTAATGCCCAACCACCGGTTGAACAGAGGTAGAGAAAAATGACATAATTCTCAGCTACTGGTTGAACAGTGGTAGAGAAAAATGACTTAATGCCCAGCCACCGGTTGAACAGAGGTAGAGAAAAATGACTTAATTCCCAGCCACCGGTTGAACAGAGGTAGAAAAAAATGACTTAATACCCAGCCACCGGGTGAACAGAGGTAGAGAAAAATGAAAATGCCCAGCCACCGGTTGAAAAGAGGTAGAGAAAAATGACTTAATGCCCAGCCACCGGGTGATCAGAGGTAGAGAAAAATGACAATGCCCAGCCACCGCTTGAACAGAGGTAGAGAAAAATGACTTAATGCCCAGACACCGGTTGAACAGAGGTAGAGAAAATTTACTTAATGCCCAGCCACCGGTTGAACAGAGGTATAGATAAATGGCATAATTCTCAGCTACTGGTTGTACAGAGGTAGCGAAAAATGAATTAATGCCTAGCCACCGGTTGAACAGAGGTAGAGAAAAATGGCTTAATGCCCAGCCAACGGTTGAAGAGAGGTAGAGAAAATTTACTTAATGCCCAGCCACCGGTTGAACAGAGGTAGAGAAAAATGGCATAATTCTCAGCTACTGTTTGAACAGTGGTAGAGAAAAATGACTTAATGCCCAGCCACCGGGTGAACAGAGGTAGAGAAAAATGACTTAATGCCCAGCCACCGGTTGAACAGAGGTAGAGAAAAATGACATAATTCTCAGCTACTGGTTGAACAGTGGTAGAGAAAAATGACTTAATGCCCAGCCACCGGTTGAACAAAGGTAGAGAAAAATGACTTAATGCCCAGCAACCGGTTGAACAGAGGTAGAGTAAAATGACTTAATTCCCAGCCATCGGTTGAACAGAGGTAGAGATAAATGACTTAATGCCAAGCCACCGTTTGAACAGAGGTAGCGAAAAATGAATTAATGCCCAGACACCGGTTGAACTGAGGTAGAGAAAAATGGCTTAATGCCCAGCCAACGGTTGAACAGAGGTAGAGAAAAATGACTTAATGCACAGCCATCGGTTGAACAGAGGTAGGGAAAATGACTTACTGCCCAACCATCGGTTAAACAGAGGTAGAGAAAAATGACTTAATGCCCAGCCACCGGTTGAACAGTGGTAGAAAAAATGACTTAATGCCCAGCCACCGGGTGAACAGAGGTAGAGAAAAATGACTTAATGCCCAGCCATCGGTTGAAAAGAGGTAGAGAAAAATGACTTAATGCCCAGTCACCGGTTGAACAGAGGTAAAGAAAAATGACAATGCCCTGCCTCCGGTTGAACAGAGGCAGAGAAAAATGACTTAATGCCCAGCAACCGGTTGAACAGAGGTAGAGAAAAATGACGTAATGCCCAGACACCGGTTGAACAGAGGTAGAGAAAAATGACTTAATTCCCAGCCATCGGTTGAACAGAGGTAGAGATAAATGACTTAATGCCCAGCCAACGGTTGAACAGAGGTAGAGAAAAATGAATTAATGCCCAGCCACCGGTTGAACAGAGGTAGAGAAAAATGAATTAATGCCCAGCCACCGGTTGAACAGTGGTAGAGAAAAATGACTTAATGCCTAGCCACCGGGTGAACAGAGGTAGAGAAAAATGACTTAATGCCCAGCCATCGGTTGAACAGAGGTAGAGAAAAATGACTTAATGCCCAGCCACTGGGTGAACAGAGGTACAGAAAAATGACTTAATGCCCAACCACCGGTTGAACAGAGGTAGAGAAAAATGACATAATTCTCAGCTACTGGTTGAACAGTGGTAGAGAAAAATGACTTAATGCCCAGCCACCGGTTGAACAGAGGTAGAGAAAAATGACTTAATTCCCAGCCACCGGTTGAACAGAGGTAGAGAAAAATGACTTAATTCCCAGCCACCGGTTGAACAGAGGTAGAGAAAAATGACTTAATACCCAGCCACCGGGTGAACAGAGGTAGAGAAAAATGACAATGTCCAGCCACCGGTTGAACAGAGGTAGAGAAAAATGACTTAATGCCCAGCCACCGGGTGAACAGAGGTAGAGAAAAATGACAATGCCCAGCCACCGCTTGAACAGAGGTAGAGAAAAATGACTTAATGCCCAGACACCGGTTGAACAGAGGTAGAGAAAAATGGCTTAATGCCCAGCCACCGGTTGAACAGAGGTAGAGAAAATTTACTTAATGCCCAGCCACCGGTTGAACAGAGGTAGAGAAAAATGGCATAATTCTCAGCTACTGGTTGAACCGAGGTAGCGAAAAATGAATTAATGCCTAGCCACCGGTTGAACAGAGGTAGAGAAAAATGGCTTAATGCCCAGCCAACGGTTGAACAGAGGTAGAGAAAACTTACTTAATGCCCAGCCACCGGTTGAACAGAGGTAGAGAAAAATGGCATAATTCTCAGCTACTGGTTGAACAGTGGTAGAGAAAAATGAATTAATGCCTAGCCACCGGTTGAACAGATGTAGAGAAAAATGACTTAATGCCCAGCCACCGGGTGAACAGAGGTAGAGAAAAATGACTTAATGCCCAGCCACCGGTTGAACAGAGGTAGAGAAAAATGACATAATTCTCAGCTACTGGTTGAACAGTGGTAGAGAAAAATGACTTAATGCCCAGCAACCGGTTGAACAGAGGTAGAGAAAAATGACTTAATGCCCAGCCATCGGTTGAACAGAGGTAGAGAAAAATGACTTAATGCCCAGCCATCGGTTGAACAGAGGTAGAGAAAAATGACTTAATGCCCAGTCACCGGTTGAAAAGGGTAGAGAAAAATGACTTACTGCCCAGACACCGCTTGAACAGAGGTAGAGAAAAATGGCTTAATGCCCAGCCACCGGTTGAACAGAGGTAGACAAAATTGACTTAATTCCCAGCCACCGGTTGAACAGAGGTAGAGAAAAATGGCATAATTCTCAGCTACTGGCTGAACAGTGGTAGAGAAAAACGAATTAATGCCTAGACATCGGTTGAACAGAGGTAGAGAAAAATGACTTAATGCCCAGCCACCGGTTGAACAGAGGTAGAGAAAAATGACATAATTCTCAGCTACTGGTTGAACAGTGGTAGAGAAAAATGACTTAATGCCCAGCCACCGGTTGAACAGAGGTAGAGAAAAATGACTTAATGCCCAGCCACCGTTTGAACAGAGCTAGAGTAAAATGAATTAATGCCCAGACACCGGTTAAACAGAGGTAGAGAAAAATGACTTAATTCCCAGTCATCGGTTGAACAGAGGTAGAGATAAATGACTTAATGCCAAGCCACCGTTTGAACAGAGGTAGCGAAAAATGAATTAATGCCCAGACACCGGTTGAACAGAGGTAGAGAAAAATGGCTTAATGCCTAGCCAACGGTTGAACAGAGGTAGAGAAAAATGACTTAATGCCCAGCCATCGGTTGAACAGAGGTAGAGAAAAATGACTTAATGCCCAACCATCGGTTAAACAGAGGTAGAGAAAAATGACTTAATGCCCAGCCACCGGTTGAACAGTGGTAGAAAAAAATGACTTAATGCCCAGCCACCGGGTGAACAGAGGTAGAGAAAAATGACTTAATGCCCAGCCATCGGGTGAACAGATGTAGAGAAAAATGACTTTATGCCCAGACACCGGTTGAACAGAAGTAGAGAAAAATGACATAATTCTCAGCTACGGGTTGAACAGTGGTAGAGAAAAATGACTTAATGCCCAGCCACCGGTTGAACAGAGGTAAAGAAAAATGACAATGCCCTGCCTCCGGTTGAACAGAGGCAGAGAAAAATGACTTAATGCCCAGCAACCGGTTGAACAGAGGTAGAGAAAAATGACTTAATGCCCAGACACTGGTTGAACAGAGGTAGAGAAAAATGACTTAATTCCCAGCCAACGGTGAACAGAGGTAGAGATAAATGACTTAATGCCCAGCCAACGGTTGAACAGAGGTAGAGAAAAATGAATTAATGCCCAGCCACCGGTTGAACAGAGGTAGAGAAAAATGAATTAATGCCCAGCCACCGGTTGAACAGTGGTAGAGAAAAATGACTTAATGCCCAGCCACCGGGTGAACAGAGGTAGAGAAAAATGACTTAATGCCCAGACATCGGTTGAACAGAGGTAGAGAAAAATGACTTAATGCCCAGCCACTGGGTGAACAGAGGTACAGAAAAATGACTTAATGCCCAACCACCGGTTGAACAGAGGTAGAGAAAAATGACATAATTCTCAGCTACTGGTTGAACAGTTGTAGAGAAAAATGACTTAATGCCCAGCCACCGGTTGAACAGAGGTAGAGAAAAATGACTTAATTCCCAGCCACCGGTTGAACAGAGGTAGAGAAAAATGACTTAATACCCAGCCACCGGGTGAACAGAGGTAGAGAAAAATGAAAATGCCCAGCCACCGGTTGAAAAGAGGTAGAGAAAATTTACTTAATGCCCAGCCACCGGTTGAACAGAGGTAGAGAAAAATGGCATAATTCTCAGCTACTGGTTGTACAGAGGTAGCGAAAAATGAATAAATGCCTAGCCACCGGTTGAACAGAGGTAGAGAAAAATGGCTTAATGCCCAGCCAACGGTTGAACAGAGGTAGAGAAAATTTACTTAATGCCCAGCCACCGGTTGAACAGAGGTAGAGAAAAATGGCATAATTCTCAGCTACTGGTTGAACAGTGGTAGAGAAAAATGAATTAATGCCTAGCCACCGGTTGAACAGAGGTAGAGAAAAATGACTTAATGCCCAGCCACCGGGTGAACAGAGGTAGTGAAAAATGACTTAATGCCCAGCCACCGGTTGAACAGAGGTAGAGAAAAATGACATAATTCTCAGCTACTGGTTGAACAGTGGTAGAGAAAAATGACTTAATGCCCAGCCACCGGTTGAACAAAGGTAGAGAAAAATGACTTAATGCCCAGCAACCGGTTGAACAGAGGTAGAGTAAAATGACTTAATTCCCAGCCATCGGTTGAACAGAGGTAGAGATAAATGACTTAATGCCAAGCCACCGTTTGAACAGAGGTAGCGAAAAATGAATTAATGCCCAGACACCGGTTGAACTGAGGTAGAGAAAAATGGCTTAATGCCCAGCCAACGGATGAACAGAGGTAGAGAAAAATGGCTTAATGCCCAGCCATCGGTTGAACAGAGGTAGGGAAAATGACTTACTGCCCAACCATCGGTTAAACAGAGGTAGAGAAAAATGACTTAATGCCCAGCCACCGGTTGAACAGTGGTAGAAAAAAATGACTTAATTCCCAGCCACCGGGTGAACAGAGGTAGAGAAAAATGACTTAATGCCCAGCCATCGGTTGAAAAGAGGTAGAGAAAAATGACTTAATGCCCAGCCACCGGTTGAACAGAGGTAAAGAAAAATGACAATGCCCTGCCTCCGGTTGAACAGAGGCAGAGAAAAATGACGTAATGCCCAGCAACCGGTTGAACAGAGGTAGAGAAAAATGACTTAATGCCCAGACACCGGTTGAACAGAGGTAGAGAAAAATGACTTAATTCCCAGCCATCGGTTGAACAGAGGTAGAGATAAATGAATTAATGCCCAGCCAACGGTTGAACAGAGGTAGAGAAAAATGAATTAATGCCCAGCCACCGGTTGAACAGAGGTAGAGAAAAATGAATTAATGCCCAGCCACCGGTTGAACAGTGGTAGAGAAAAATGACTTAATGCCTAGCCACCGGGTGAACAGAGGTAGAGAAAAATGACTTAATGCCCAGCCATCGGTTGAACAGAGGTAGAGAAAAATGACTTAATGCCCAGCCACTGGGTGAACAGAGGTACAGAAAAATGACTTAATGCCCAACCACCGGCTGAACAGAGATAGAGAAAAATGACATAATTCTCAGCTACTGGTTGAACAGTGGTAGAGAAAAATGACTTAATGCCCAGCCACCGGTTGAACAGAGGTAGAGAAAAATGACTTAATTCCCAGCCACCGGTTGAACAGAGGTAGAGAAAAATGACTTAATACCCAGCCACCGGGTGAACAGAGGTAGAGAAAAATGACAATGTCCAGCCACCGGTTGAACAGAGGTAGAGAAAAATGACTTAATGCCCAGCCACCGGGTGAACAGAGGTAGAGAAAAATGACAATGCCCAGCCACCGCTTGAACAGAGGTAGAGAAAAATGACTTAATGCCCAGACACCGGTTGAAAAGAGGTAGAGAAAAATGGCTTAATGCCCAGCCACCGGTTGAACAGAGGTAGAGAAAATTTACTTAATGCCCAGCCACCGGTTGAACAGAGGTAGAGAAAAATGGCATAATTCTCAGCTACTGGTTGAACCGAGGTAGCGAAAAATGAATTAATGCCTAGCCACCGGTTGAACAGAGGTAGAGAAAAATGGCTTAATGCCCAGGCAACGGTTGAAAAGAGGTAGAGAAAATTTACTTAATGCCCAGCCACCGGTTGAACAGAGGTAGAGAAAAATGGCATAATTCTCAGCTACTGGTTGAACAGTGGTAGAGAAAAATGAATTAATGCCTAGCCACCGGTTGAACAGATGTAGAGAAAAATGACTTAATGCCCAGCCACCGGGTGAACAGAGGTAGAGAAAAATGATTTAATGCTCAGCCACCGGTTGAACAGAGGTAGAGAAAAATGACATAATTCTCAGCTACTGGTTGAACAGTGGTAGAGAAAAATGACTTAATGCCCAGCAACCGGTTGAACAGAGGTAGAGTAAAATGACTTAATTCCCAGCCATCGGTTGAACAGAGGTAGAGATAAATGACTTAATGCCAAGCCACCGTTTGAACAGAGGTAGCGAAAAATGAATTAATGCCCAGACACCGGTTGAACAGAGGTAGAGAAAAATGGCTTAATGCCCACCCAACGGTTGAACAGAGGTAGAGAAAAATGACTTAATGCCCAGCCATCGGTTGAACAGGGGTAGGGAAAATGACTTAATGCCCAACCATCGGTTAAACAGAGGTAGAGAAAAATGACTTAATGCCCAGCCACCGGTTGAACAGTGGTAGAAAAAAATGACTTAATGCCCAGCCACCGGGTGAACAGAGGTAGAGAAAAATGACAATGCCGTGCCTCCGGTTGAACAGAGGCAGAGAAAAATGACTTAATGCCCAGCAACCGGTTGAACAGAGGTAGAGAAAAATGACTTAATGCCCAGACACCGGTTGAACAGAGGTAGAGAAAAATGACTTAATTCCCAGCCATCGGTTGAACAGAGGTAGAGATAAATGACTTAATGCCCAGCCAACGGTTGAACAGATGTAGAGAAAAATGAATTAATGCCCAGCCACCGGTTGAACAGAGGTTGAGAAAAATGAATTAATTCCCAGCCACCGGTTGAACAGTGGTAGAGAAAAATGACTTAATGCCCAGCCACCGGGTGAACAGAGGTAGAGAAAAATGACTTAATGCCCAGCCATCGGTTGAACAGAGGTAGAGAAAAATGACTTAATGCCCAGCCACTGGGTGAACAGAGGTACAGAAAAATGACTTAATGCCCAACACCGGTTGAACAGAGGTAGAGAAAAATGACATAATTCTCAGCTACTGGTTGAACAGTGGTAGAGAAAAATGACTTAATGCCCAGCCACCGGTTGAACAGAGGTAGAGAAAAATGACTTAATTCCCAGCCACCGGGTGAACAGAGGTAGAGAAAAATGACTTAATGCGCAGCCACCGGTTGAACAGAGGTAGAGAAAAATGACATAATTCTCAGCGACTGGTTGAACAGTGGTGGAGAAAAATGACTTAATGCCCAGCCACCGGTTGAACAGAGGTAGAGAAAAATGACTTAATGCCCAGCCACCGGTTGAACAGAGGTAGAGAATAATGACTTAATGCCCAGCCACCGGTTGAACAGAGGTAGAGAAAAATGACTTAAAGCCCAGCCACCGGTTGAACAGAGGTAGAGAAAAATGACATAATGCCCAGCCACCGGTTGAACAGAGGTAGATTAAAATGACTTAATGCCCAGCCACCGGTTGAACAGAGGTAGAGAAAAATGACTTAATGCCCAGCCACCGGTTGAACAGAGGTAGAGAAAAATGACTTAATGCCCAGCCACCGGTTGAACAGAGGTAGAGAAAAATGACATAATTCTCAGCTACTGGTTGAACAGTGGTAGAGAAAAATGACTTAATGCCCAGCCACCGGTTGAACAGAGGTAGAGAAAAATGACTTAATGCCCAGCCACCGTTTGAACAGAGGTAGAGTAAAATGACTTAATGCCCAGACACCGGTTGAACAGAGGTAGAGAAAAATGACTTAATTCCCAGCCATCGGTTGAACAGATGTAGAGATAAATGACTTAATGCCAAGCCACCGTTTGAACAGAGGTAGCGAAAAATGAATTAATGCCCAGACACCGGTTGAACAGAGGTAGAGAAAAATGGCTTAATGCCTAGCCAACGGTTGAACAGAGGTAGAGAAAAATGACTTAATGCCCAGCCATCGGTTGAACAGAGGTAGAGAAAAATGACTTAATGCCCAACCATCGGTTAAACAGAGGTAGAGAAAAATGACTTAATGCCCAGCCACCGGTTGAACAGTGGTAGAAAAAAATGACTTAATGCCCAGCCACCGGGTGAACAGAGGTAGAGAAAAATGACTTAATGCCCAGCCATCGGTTGAAAAGAGGTAGAGAAAAATGACTTTATGCCCAGACACCGGTTGAACAGATGTAGAGAAAATTGACTTAATGCCCAGCCACCGGTTGAACAGAAGTAGAGAAAAATGACATAATTCTCAGCTACGGGTTGAACAGTGGTAGTGAAAAATGACTTAATGCCCAGCCACCGGTTGAACAGTGGTAAAGAAAAATGACAATGCCCTGCCTCCGGTTGAACAGAGGCAGAGAAAAATGACTTAATGCCCAGCAACCGGTTGAACAGAGGTAGAGAAAAATGACTTAATGCCCAGACACCGGTTGAACAGAGGTAGAGATAAATGCCTTAATGCCCAGCCAACGGTTGAACAGAGGTAGAGAAAAATGAATTAATGCCCAGCCACCGGTTGAACAGAGGTAGAGAAAAATGAATTAATGCCCAGCCACCGGTTGAACAGTGGTAGAGAAAAATGACTTAATGCCCAGCCACCGGGTGAACAGAGGTAGAGAAAAATGACTTAATGCCCAGCCATCGGTTGATCAGAGGTAGAGAAAAATGATTAATGCCCAGCCACTGGGTGAACAGAGGTACAGAAAAATGACTTAATGCCCAACCACCGGTTGAACAGAGGTAGAGAAAAATGACATAATTCTCAGCTACTGGTTGAACAGTGGTAGAGAAAAATGACTTAATGCCCAGCCACCGGTTGAACAGAGGTAGAGAAAAATGACTTAATTCCCAGCCACCGGTTGAACAGAGGTAGAGAAAAATGACTTAATACCCAGCCACCGGGTGAACAGAGGTAGAGAAAAATGAAAATGCCCAGCCACCGGTTGAACAGAGGTAGAGGAAAATGACTTAATGCCCAGCCACCGGGTGAACAGAGGTAGAGAAAAATGACAATGCCCAGCCACCGCTTGAACAGAGGTAGAGAAAAATGACTTAATGCCCAGACACCGGTTGAACAGAGGTAGAGAAAATTTACTTAATGCCCAGCCACCGGTTGAACAGAGGTAGAGAAAAATGGCATAATTCTCAGCTACTGGTTGTACAGAGGTAGCGAAAAATGAATTAATGCCTAGCCACCGGTTGAACAGAGGTAGAGAAAAATTGCTTAATGCCCAGCCAACGGTTGAACAGAGGTAGAGAAAATTTACTTAATGCCCAGCCACCGGTTGAACAGATGTAGAGAAAAATGGCATAATTCTCAGCTACTGGTTGAACAGTGGTAGAGAAAAATGAATTAATGCCTAGCCAACGGTTGAACAGAGGTAGAGAAAAATGACTAAATGCCCAGCCACCGGGTGAACAGAGGTAGAGAAAAATGACTTAATGCCCAGCCACCGGTTGAACAGAGGTAGAGAAAAATGACATAATTCTCAGCTACTGGTTGAACAGTGGTAGAGAAAAATGACTTAATGCCCAGCCACCGGTTGAACAAAGGTAGAGAAAAATGACTTAATGCCCAGCAACCGGTTGAACAGAGGTAGAGTCAAATGACTTAATTCCCAGCCATCGGTTGAACAGAGGTAGAGATAAATGACTTAATGCCAAGCCACCGTTTGAACAGATGTAGCGAAAAATGAATTAATGCCCAGCAACCGGTTGAACAGAGGTAGAGAAAAATGACTTAATGCCCAGACACCGGTTGAACAGAGGTAGAGAAAAATGACTTAATTCCCAGCCATCGGTTGAACAGAGGTAGAGATAAATGACTTAATGCCCAGCCACTGGGTGAACAGAGGTACAGAAAAATGACTTAATGCCCAACCACCGGTTGAACAGAGGTAGAGAAAAATGACATAATTCTCAGCTACTGGTTGAACAGTGGTAGAGAAAAATGACTTAATGCCCAGCCACCGGTTGAACAGAGGTAGAGAAAAATGACTTAATTCCCAGCCACCGGTTGAACAGAGGTAGAGAAAAATGACTTAATACCCAGCCACCGGGTGAACAGAGGTAGAGAAAAATGACAATGTCCAGCCACCGGTTGAACAGAGGTAGAGAAAAATGACTTAATGCCCAGCCACCGGGTGAACAGAGGTAGAGAAAAATGACAATGCCCAGCCACCGCTTGAACAGAGGTAGAGAAAAATGACTTAATGCCCAGACACCGGTTGAACAGAGGTAGAGAAAAATGGCTTAATGCCCAGCCACCGGTTGAACAGAGGTAGAGAAAATTTACTTAATGCCCAGCCACCGGTTGAACAGAGGTAGAGAAAAATGGCATAATTCTCAGCTACTGGTTGAACCGAGGTAGCGAAAAATGAATTAATGCCTAGCCACCGGTTGAACAGAGGTAGAGAAAAATGGCTTAATGCCCAGCCAACAGTTGAACAGAGGTAGAGAAAATTTACTTAATGCCCAGCCACCGGTTGAACAGAGGTAGAGAAAAATGGCATAATTCTCAGCTACTGGTTGAACAGTGGTAGAGAAAAATGAATTAATGCCTAGCCACCGGTTGAACAGATGTAGAGAAAAATGACTTAATGCCCAGCCACCGGGTGAACAGAGGTAGAGAAAAATGACTTAATGCCCAGCCACCGGTTGAACAGAGGTAGAGAAAAATGACATAATTCTCAGCTCCTGGTTGAACAGTGGAAGAGAAAAATGACTTAATGCCCAGCAACCAGTTGAACAGAGGTAGAGTAAAATGACTTAATTCCCAGCCATCGGTTGAACAGAGGTAGAGATAAATGACTTAATGCCAAGCCACCGTTTGAACAGAGGTAGCGAAAAATGAATTAATGCCCAGACACCGGTTGAACAGAGGTAGAGAAAAATGGCTTAATGCCTACCCAACGGTTGAACAGAGGTAGAGAAAAATGACTTAATGCCCAGCCATCGGTTGAACAGAGGTAGGGAAAATGACTTAATGCCCAACCATCGGTTAAACAGAGGTAGAGAAAAATGACTTAATGCCCAGCCACCGGTTGAACAGTGGTAGAAAAAAATGACTTAATGCCCAGCCACCGGTTGAACAGAGGTAGAGAAAATTTACTTAATGCCCAGCCACCGGTTGAACAGAGGTAGAGAAAAATGGCATAATTCTCAGCTACTGGTTGAACCGAGGTAGCGAAAAATGAATTAATGCCTAGCCACCGGTTGAACAGAGGTAGAGAAAAATGGCTTAATGCCCAGCCAACGGTTGAACAGAGGTAGAGAAAATTTACTTAATGCCCAGCCACCGGTTGAACAGAGGTAGAGAAAAATGGCATAATTCTCAGCTACTGGCTGAACAGTGGTAGAGAAAAATGAATTAATGCCTAGCCACCGGTTGAACAGATGTAGAGAAAAATGACTTAATGCCAAGCCACCGGGTGAACAGAGGTAGAGAAAAATGACTTAATGCCCAGCCACCGGTTGAACAGAGGTAGAGAAAAATGACATAATTCTCAGCTACTGGTTGAACAGTGGAAGAGAAAAATGACTTAATGCCCAGCAACCGGTTGAACAGAGGTAGAGTAAAATGACTTAATTCCCAGCCATCGGTTGAACAGAGGTAGAGATAAATGACTTAATGCCAAGCCACTGTTTGAACAGAGGTAGCGAAAAATGAATTAATGCCCAGACACCGGTTGAACAGAGGTAGAGAAAAATGGCTTAATGCCCACCCAACGGTTGAACAGAGGTAGAGAAAAATGACTTAATGCCCAGCCATCGGTTGAACAGAGGTAGGGAAAATGACTTAATGCCCAACCATCGGTTAAACAGAGGTAGAGAAAAATGACTTAATGCCCAGCCACCGGTTGAACAGTGGTAGAAAAAAATGACTTAATGGCCAGCCACCGGGTGATCAGAGGTAGAGAAAAATGACTTAATGCCCAGCCATCGGTTGAAAAGAGGTAGAGAAAAATGACTTAATGCCCAGCCACCGGTTGAACAGAGGTAAAGAAAAATGACAATGCCCTGCCTCCGGTTGAACAGAGGCAGAGAAAAATGACTTAATGCCCAGCAACCGGTTGAACAGAGGTAGAGAAAAATGACTTAATGCCCAGACACCGGTTGAACAGAGGTTGAGAAAAATGAATTAATTCCCAGCCACCGGTTGAACAGTGGTAGAGAAAAATGACTTAATGCCCAGCCACCGGGTGAACAGAGGTAGAGAAAAATGACTTAATGCCCAGCCATCGGTTGAACAGAGGTAGAGAAAAATGACTTAATGCCCAGCCACTGGGTGAACAGAGGTACAGAAAAATGACTTAATGCCCAACCACCGGTTGAACAGAGGTAGAGAAAAATGACATAATTCTCAGCTACTGGTTGAACAGTGGTAGAGAAAAATGACTTAATGCCCAGCCACCGGTTGAACAGAGGTAGAGAAAAATGACTTAATTCCCAGCCACCGGGTGAACAGAGGTAGAGAAAAATGACTTAATGCGCAGCCACCGGTTGAACAGAGGTAGAGAAAAATGACATAATTCTCAGCTACTGGTTGAACAGTGGTAGAGAAAAATGACTTAATGCCCAGCCACCGGTTGAACAGAGGTAGAGAAAAATGACTTAATGCCCAGCAACCGGTTGAACAGAGGTAGAGAAAAATGACTTAATGCCCAGACACCGGTTGAACAGAGGTAGAGAAAAATGACTTAATTCCCAGCCATCGGTTGAACAGAGGTAGAGATAAATGACTTAATGCCAAGCCACTGTTTGAACAGAGGTAGAGAAAAATGACTTAATGCCCAGCCACCGGTTGAACAGAGGTAGAGAAAAATGACTTAATGCCCAGCAACCGGTGAACACAGGTAGAGAAAAATGACAATGCCCAACCAGCGTTTGAAGAGAGGTAGAGAAAAATGACTTAATGCCCAGCCACCGGTTGAACAGAGGTAGAGAAAAATGACTTAATGCCCAGCCACCAGTTGAAAAGGGTAGAGAAAAATCATTTAATGCCCAGCCACCGGTTGAATAGAGGTAGAGAAAAATGACTTAATGCCCAGCCACCGGTTGAACAGAGGTAGAGAAAAATGACTTAATGCCCAGCCACCGGTTGAACAGAGGTAGAGAAAAATGACTTAAAGCCCAGCCACCGGTTGAACAGAGGTAGAGAAAAATGACATAATGCCCAGTCACCGGTTGAACAGAGGTAGATAAAAATGACTTAATGCCCAGCCACCGGTTGAACAGAGGTAGAGAAAAATGACTTAATGAACAGCCACCGGTTGAACAGAGGTAGAGAAAAATGACTTAATTCCCAGCCATAGTTTGAAGAGAGGTAGAGATAAATGACTTAATGCCAAGCCACCGTTTGAACAGAGGTAGAGAAAAATGACTTAATGCCCAGCCACCGGTTGAACAGAGGTAGAGAAAAATGACTTAATGCCCAGCCACCGGGTGAACACAGGTAGAGAAAAATGACAATGCCCAGCCAGCGGTTGAACAGAGGTAGAGAAAAATGACTTAATGCCCAGCCACCGGTTGAACAGAGGTAGAGAAAAATGACTTAATGCCCAGCCACCGGTTGAAAAGGGTTGAGAAAAATGACTTAATGCCCAGCCACCGGTTGAACAGAGGTAGAGAAAAATGACTTAATGCCCAGCCACCGTTTGAACAGAGGTAGAGAAAAATGACATAATGCCCAGCTACCGGTTGAACAGATGTAGAGAAAAATGACTTAATGCCCAGCCACCGGTTGAACAGAGGTAGAGAAAAATGACTTAATGCCCAGCCACCAGTTGATCAGAGGTAGAGAAAAATGACTTAATGCCCAGCCACCGGTGAACAGAGGTAGAGAAAAATGACAATGCACAGCCACCGGTTGAACAGAGGTAGAGAAAAATGACTTAATGCCCAGGCACCGGTTGAACAGAGGTAGAGAAAAATGACTTAATGCCCAGCAACTGGTTGAACAGAGGTAGAGAAAAATGACTTAATGCCCAGACACCGGTTGAACAGAGGTAGAGAAAAATGACTTAATTCCCAGCCATCGGTTGAACAGAGTAGAGATAAATGACTTAATGCCAAGCCACCGTTTGAACAGAGGTAGAGAAAAATGACTTAATGCCCAGCCACCGGTTGAACAGAGGTAGAGAAAAATGACTTAATGCCCAGCCACCGGTTGAAAAGGGTAGAGAAAAATCACTTAATGCCCAGCCACCGGTTGAACAGAGGTAGAGAAAAATGACTTAATGCCCAGCCACCGGTTGAACAGAGGTAGAGAAAAATGACTTAATGCCCAGCTACCGGTTGAACAGAGGTAGAGAAAAATGACTTAATGCCCAGCCACCGGTTGAAAAGGGTAGAGAAAAATGACTTAATGCCCAGCCACCGGTTGAACAGAGGTAGAGAAAAATGACTTAATGCCCAGCCACCGGTTGAACAGAGGTAGAGAAAAATGACTTAATGCCCAGCCACCGGGTGAACAGAGGTACAGAAAAATGACTTAATGCCCAGCCACCGGTTGAACAGAGGTAGAGAAAAATGACATAATTCTCAGCTACTGGTTGAACAGTGGTAGAGAAAAATGACTTAATGCCCAGGCACCGGTTAAACAGAGGTAGAGAAAAATGACTTAATTCCCAGCCATCGTTTGAAGAGAGGTAGAGATAAATGACTTAATGCCAAGCCACCGTTTGAACAAAGGTAGAGAAAAATGACTTAATGCCCAGCCACCGGTTGAACAGAGGTAGAGAAAAATGACTTAATGCCCAGCCACCGGGTGAACAGAGGTAGAGAAAAATGACTTAAAGCCAAGCCACCGGTTGAACAGAGGTAGAGAAAAATGACATAATGCCCAGTCACCGGTTGAACAGAGGTAGATAAAAATGACTTAATGCCCAGCCACCGGTTGAACAGAGGTAGAGAAAAATGACTTAATGCGCAGCCACCGGTTAAACAGAGGTAGAGAAAAATGACTTAATTCCCAGCCATCGTTTGAACAGAAGTAGAGATAAATGACTTAATGCCAAGCCACCGTTTGAACAGAGGTAGAGAAAAATGACTTAATGCCCAGTCACCGGTTGAACAGAGGTAGAGAAAAATGACTTAATGCCCAGCCACCGGGTGAACAGAGGTAGAGAAAAATGACAATGCCCGGCCAGCGGTTGAACAGAGGTAGAGAAAAATGACTTAATGCCCAGCCACAGGTTGAACAGAGGTAGAGAAAAATGACTTAATTCCCAGCCACCGGTTGAAAAGGGTAGAGAAAAATGACTTAATGCCCAGCCACCGGTTGAACAGAGGTAGAGATAAATGACTTAATGCCCAGCCACCGGTTGAACAGAGGTAGAGAAAAATGACTTAATGCCCAGCCACCGGTTGAACAGAGGTAGAGAAAAATGACTTAAAGCCCAGCCACCGGTTGAACAGAGGTAGAGAAAAATGACATAATGCCCAGCCACCGGTTGAACAGAGGTAGATTAAAATGACTTAATGCCCAGCCACCGGTTGAACAGAGGTAGAGAAAAATGACTTAATGCCCAGCCACCGGTTGAACAGAGGTAGAGAAAAATGACTTAATGCCCAGCCACCGGTTGATCAGAGGTAGAGAAAAATGACTTAATGCCCAGCCACCGGTGAACAGAGGTAGAGAAAAATGACAATGTCCAGCCACCGGTTGAACAGAGGTAGAGAAAAATGACAATGCCCAGCCACCGGTTGAACAGAGGTAGAGAAAAATGACTTAATGCCCAGCCACCGGTTGAACAGATGTAGAGAAAAATGACTTAATGCCCAGCCACCGGTTGAACAGAGGTAGAGAAAAATGACTTAATGCCCAGCCACCGGTTGAACAGAGATAGAGAAAAATGACTTTATTCCCAGCCATCGTTTGAACAGATGTAGAGATAAATGACTTTATGCCAAGCCACCGTTTGAACAGAGGTAGAGAAAAATGACTTAATGCCCAGCCACCGGGTGAACACAGGTAGAGAAAAATGACAATGCCCAGCCAGCGGTTGAACAGAGGTAGAGAAAAATGACTTAATGCCCAGCCACCGGTTGAACAGAGGTAGAGAAAAATGACTTAATGCCCAGCCACCGGTTGAAAAGGGTAGAGAAAAATGACTTAATGCCCAGCCACCGGTTGAACAGAGGTAGAGAAAAATGACTTAATTCCCAGCCACCGGTTGAAAAGGGTAGAGAAAAATGACTTAATGCCCAGCCACCGGTTGAACAGAGGTAGAGATAAATGACTTAATGCCCAGCCACCGGTTGAACAGAGGTAGAGAAAAATGACTTAATGCCCAGCCACCGGTTGAACAGAGGTAGAGAAAAATGACTTAAAGCCCAGCCACCGGTTGAACAGAGGTAGAGAAAAATGACATAATGCCCAGCCACCGGTTGAACAGAGGTAGATTAAAATGACTTAATGCCCAGCCACCGGTTGAACAGAGGTAGAGAAAAATGACTTAATGCCCAGCCACCGGTTGAACAGAGGTAGAGAAAAATGACTTAATGCCCAGCCACCGGTTGATCAGAGGTAGAGAAAAATGACTTAATGCCCAGCCACCGGTGAACAGAGCTAGAGAAAAATGACAATGTCCAGCCACCGGTTGAACAGAGGTAGAGAAAAATGACAATGCCCAGCCACCGGTTGAACAGAGGTAGAGAAAAATGACTTAATGCCCAGCCACCGGTTGAACAGATGTAGAGAAAAATGACTTAATGCCCAGCCACCGGTTGAACAGAGGTAGAGAAAAATGACTTAATGCCCAGCCACCGGTTGAACAGAGGTAGAGAAAAATGACTTTATTCCCAGCCATCGTTTGAACAGATGTAGAGATAAATGACTTTATGCCAAGCCACCGTTTGAACAGAGGTAGAGAAAAATGACTTAATGCCCAGCCACCGGGTGAACACAGGTAGAGAAAAATGACAATGCCCAGCCAGCGGTTGAACAGAGGTAGAGAAAAATGACTTAATGCCCAGCCACCGGTTGAACAGAGGTAGAGAAAAATGACTTAATGCCCAGCCACCGGTTGAAAAGGGTAGAGAAAAATGACTTAATGCCCAGCCACCGGTTGAACAGAGGTAGAGAAAAATGACTTAATGCCCAGCCACCGGTTGAACAGAGGTAGAGAAAAATGACTTAATGCCCAGCCACCGGTTGAACAGAGGTAGAGAAAAATGACTTAAAGCCCAGCCACCGGTTGATCAGAGTTAGAGAAAAATGACATAATGACCAGCCACCGGTTGAACAGAGGTAGATTAAAATGACTTAATGCCCAGCCACCGGTTGAACAGAGGTAGAGAAAAATGACTTAATGCCCAGCCACCGGTTGAACAGAGGTAGAGAAAAATGACTTAATGCCCAGCCACCGGTTGATCAGAGGTAGAGAAAAATGAATTATGCCCAGCCACCGGTGAACAGAGGTTGAGAAAAATGAGAATGCCCAGCCACCGGTTGAACAGAGGTAGAGAAAAATGACTTAATGCCCAGCCAACGGTTGAACATATGTAGAGAAAAATGACTTAATTCCCAGCCACCGGTTGAAGAGAGGTAGAGAAAAATGACTTAATGCCCAGCCACCGGTTGAACAGAGGTAGAGAAAAATGACTTAATCCCCAGCCACCGGTTGAACAGAGGTAGAAAAAAATGACTTAATGCCCAGCCGCCGGGTGAACAGAGGTAGAGAAAAATGACAATGCCCAGCCACCGGTTGAACAGAGGTAGAGAAAAATGACTTAATGCCCAGCCACCGGTTGAACAGAGGTAGAGAAAAATGACTTAAAGCCCAGCCACCGGTTGATCAGAGGTAGAGAAAAATGACATAATGCCCAGCCACCGGTTGAACAGAGGTAGATTAAAAAGACTTAATGCCCAGCCACCGGTTGAACAGAGGTAGAGAAAAATGACTTAATGCCCAGCCACCGGTTGAACAGAGGTAGAGAAAAATGACTTAATGCCCAGCCAGCGGTTGATCAGAGGTAGAGAAAAATGACTTAATGCCCAGCCACCGGTGAACAGAGGTTGAGAAAAATGAGAATGCCCAGCCACCGGTTGAACAGAGGTAGAGAAAAATGACTTAATGCCCAGCCATCGGTTGAACAGAGGTAGAGAAAAATGACTTAATTCCCAGCCACCGGTTGAAGAGAGGTAGAGAAAAATGATTTAATGCCCAGCCACCGGTTGAACAGAGGTAGAGAAAAATGACTTAATCCCCAGCCACCGGTTGAACAGAGGTAGAAAAAAATGACTTAATTCCCAGCCGCCGTGTGAACAGAGGTAGAGAAAAATGACAATGCCCAGCCACCGGTTGAACAGAGGTAGAGAAAAATGACTTAATGCCCAGCCACCGGTTGAACAGAGGTAGAGAGAAATGACTTAATGCCCAGCCACCGGTTGAACAGAGATAGAGAAAAATGACTTAATGCCCAGCCACCGGGTGAACAGAGGTAGTGAAAAATGACAATGCCCAGCCACCGCTTGAACAGAGGTAGAGAAAAATGACTTAATGCCCAGACACCGGTTGAACAGAGGTAAAGAAAAATGGCTTAATACCCAGCCACCGGTTGAACAGAGGTAGAGAAAAATGACTTAATGCCCAGCCATCGGTTGAACAGAGGTAGAGTAAAATGACTTAGTGCCCAACCATCGGTTAAACAGAGGTAGAGAAAAATGACTTAATGCCCAGCCACCGGTTGAACAGAGGTAGAGAAAATTGACTTAATGCCCAGCCACCGGTTGAACAGAGGTAGAGAAAAATGGCATAATTCTCAGCTACTGGTTGAACAGTGGTAGAGAAAAATGAATTAATGCCCAGCCAATGGGTGAACAGAGGTAGAGAAAAATGAATTAATGCCCAGCCACCGGTTGAACAAAGGTAGAGAAAAATGACATAATTCTCAGCTACTGGTTGAACAGTGGTAGAGAAAAATGACTTAATGCCCAGCAACCGGTTGAACAGAGGTAGAGAAAAATGACTTAATGCCCAGACACCGGTTGAACAGAGGTAGAGAAAAATGACTTAATTCCCAGCCACCGGGTGAACAGAGGTAGAGAAAAATGACTTAATGCCCAGCCACCGGTTGAACAGAGGTAGAGAAAAATGACATAATTCTCAGCTACTGGTTGAACAGTGATAGAGAAAAATGACTTAATGCCCAGCCACCGGTTGAACAGAGGTAGAGAAAAATGACTTTATTCCCAGCCATCGTTTGAACAGATGTAGAGATAAATGACTTTATGCCAAGCCACCGTTTGAACAGAGGTAGAGAAAAATGACTTAATGCCCAGCCACCGGGTGAACACAGGTAGAGAAAAATGACAATGCCCAGCCAGCGGTTGAACAGAGGTAGAGAAAAATGACTTAATGCCCAGCCACCGGTTGAACAGAGGTAGAGAAAAATGACTTAATGCCCAGCCACCGGTTGAAAAGGGTAGAGAAAAATGACTTAATGCCCAGCCACCGGTTGAACAGAGGTAGAGAAAAATGACTTAATGCCCAGCCACCGGTTGAACAGAGGTAGAGAAAAATGACTTAATGCCCAGCCACCGGTTGAACAGAGGTAGAGAAAAATGACTTAAAGCCCAGCCACCGGTTGATCAGAGTTAGAGAAAAATGACATAATGACCAGCCACCGGTTGAACAGAGGTAGATTAAAATGACTTAATGCCCAGCCACCGGTTGAACAGAGGTAGAGAAAAATGACTTAATGCCCAGCCACCGGTTGAACAGAGGTAGAGAAAAATGACTTAATGCCCAGCCACCGGTTGATCAGAGGTAGAGAAAAATGAATTATGCCCAGCCACCGGTGAACAGAGGTTGAGAAAAATGAGAATGCCCAGCCACCGGTTGAACAGAGGTAGAGAAAAATGACTTAATGCCCAGCCAACGGTTGAACATATGTAGAGAAAAATGACTTAATTCCCAGCCACCGGTTGAAGAGAGGTAGAGAAAAATGACTTAATGCCCAGCCACCGGTTGAACAGAGGTAGAGAAAAATGACTTAATCCCCAGCCACCGGTTGAACAGAGGTAGAAAAAAATGACTTAATGCCCAGCCGCCGGGTGAACAGAGGTAGAGAAAAATGACAATGCCCAGCCACCGGTTGAACAGAGGTAGAGAAAAATGACTTAATGCCCAGCCACCGGTTGAACAGAGGTAGAGAAAAATGACTTAAAGCCCAGCCACCGGTTGATCAGAGGTAGAGAAAAATGACATAATGCCCAGCCACCGGTTGAACAGAGGTAGATTAAAAAGACTTAATGCCCAGCCACCGGTTGAACAGAGGTAGAGAAAAATGACTTAATGCCCAGCCACCGGTTGAACAGAGGTAGAGAAAAATGACTTAATGCCCAGCCAGCGGTTGATCAGAGGTAGAGAAAAATGACTTAATGCCCAGCCACCGGTGAACAGAGGTTGAGAAAAATGAGAATGCCCAGCCACCGGTTGAACAGAGGTAGAGAAAAATGACTTAATGCCCAGCCATCGGTTGAACAGAGGTAGAGAAAAATGACTTAATTCCCAGCCACCGGTTGAAGAGAGGTAGAGAAAAATGATTTAATGCCCAGCCACCGGTTGAACAGAGGTAGAGAAAAATGACTTAATCCCCAGCCACCGGTTGAACAGAGGTAGAAAAAAATGACTTAATTCCCAGCCGCCGTGTGAACAGAGGTAGAGAAAAATGACAATGCCCAGCCACCGGTTGAACAGAGGTAGAGAAAAATGACTTAATGCCCAGCCACCGGTTGAACAGAGGTAGAGAGAAATGACTTAATGCCCAGCCACCGGTTGAACAGAGATAGAGAAAAATGACTTAATGCCCAGCCACCGGGTGAACAGAGGTAGTGAAAAATGACAATGCCCAGCCACCGCTTGAACAGAGGTAGAGAAAAATGACTTAATGCCCAGACACCGGTTGAACAGAGGTAAAGAAAAATGGCTTAATACCCAGCCACCGGTTGAACAGAGGTAGAGAAAAATGACTTAATGCCCAGCCATCGGTTGAACAGAGGTAGAGTAAAATGACTTAGTGCCCAACCATCGGTTAAACAGAGGTAGAGAAAAATGACTTAATGCCCAGCCACCGGTTGAACAGAGGTAGAGAAAATTGACTTAATGCCCAGCCACCGGTTGAACAGAGGTAGAGAAAAATGGCATAATTCTCAGCTACTGGTTGAACAGTGGTAGAGAAAAATGAATTAATGCCCAGCCAATGGGTGAACAGAGGTAGAGAAAAATGAATTAATGCCCAGCCACCGGTTGAACAAAGGTAGAGAAAAATGACATAATTCTCAGCTACTGGTTGAACAGTGGTAGAGAAAAATGACTTAATGCCCAGCAACCGGTTGAACAGAGGTAGAGAAAAATGACTTAATGCCCAGACACCGGTTGAACAGAGGTAGAGAAAAATGACTTAATTCCCAGCCACCGGGTGAACAGAGGTAGAGAAAAATGACTTAATGCCCAGCCACCGGTTGAACAGAGGTAGAGAAAAATGACATAATTCTCAGCTACTGGTTGAACAGTGATAGAGAAAAATGACTTAATGCCCAGCCACCGGTTGAACAGAGGTAGAGAAAAATGACTTAATGCCCAGCAACAGGTTGAACAGAGGTAGAGAAAAATGAATTAATGCCCAGAAACCGGTTGAACAGAGGTAGAGAAAAATGACTTAATGCCCAGCCACCGGGTGAACAGAGGTAGAGAAAAATGACAATGCCCAGCCACCGCTTGAACAGAGGTAGAGAAAAATGACTTAATGCCCAGACACCGGTCGAACAGAGGTAGAGAAAAATGGCTTAATGCCCAGCTACCGGTTGAACAGAGGTAGAGAAAAATGACTTAATGCCCAGCCATCGGTTGAACAGAGGTAGAGAAAAATGACTTAAAGCCCATTCACCGGTTGAACAGAGGTAGAGAAAAATGGCATAATTCTCAGCTACTGGTTGAACAGTGGTAGAGAAAAAAGAATTAATGCCTAGCCACCGGTTGAACAGAGGTAGAGAAAAATGACTTAATGCCCAGCCACCGGGCGAACAGAGGTAGAGAAAAATGACTTAATGCCCAGCCACCGGTTGAGCAGAGGTAGAGAAAAATGACATAATTCTCAGCTACTGGTTGAACACTGGTAGAGAAAAATGACTTAATGCCCAGCCACCTGTTGAACAGAGGTAGAGAAAAATGACTTAATGCCCAGCAACCGGTTGAACAGAGGTAGAGAAAAATGACTTAATGCCCAGACACCGGTTGAACAGAGGTAGAGAAAAATGACTTAATTCCCAGCCACCGGGTGAACAGAGGTAGAGAAAAATGACTTGATGCCCAGCCACCGGTTGAACAGATGTAGAGAGAAATTACATAATTCTCAGCTACTGGTTGAACAGTGGTAGAGAAAAATGACTTAATGCCCAGCCACCGGTTGAACAGAGGTAGAGAAAAATGACTTAATGCCCAGCAACCGGTTGAACAGAGGTAGAGAAAAATGACTTAATGCCCAGAAACCAGTTGAACAGAGGTAGAGAAAAATGACTTAATGCCCAGCCACCGGTTGAACAGAGGTAGATAAAAATGACTTAATGCCCAGCCACCGGTTGAACAGAGGTAGAGAAAGATGACTTAATGCCCAGCAACCGGTTGAACAGAGGTAGAGAAAAATGACTTAATGCCCAGCCACCGGTTGGTCAGAGGTAGAGAAAAATGACTCAATGCCCAGCCACCGGTTGAATAGAGGTAGAGAAAAATGACTTAATGCCCAGCCATCGGTTGAACAGAGGTAGAGAAAAATGACTTAATGCCCAGCCACCGGGAGAACAGAGGTAGAGAAAAATGACTTAATGCCCAGCCACCGGTTGAACAGAGGTAGAGAAAAATGACTTAATGCCCAGCCACCGGGTGAACAGAGGTAGAGAAAAATGACAATGCCCAGCCACCGCTTGAACAGAGGTAGAGAAAAATGACTTAATGCCCAGACACAGGTTGAACAGAGGTAGAGAAAAATGGCTTAATGCCCAGCCACCGGTTGAACAGATGTAGAGAAAATTGACTTAATGCCCAGCCACCTGTTGAACAGATGTAGAGAAAAATGGCATAATTCTCAGCTACTGGATGAACAGTGGTAGAGAAAAATGAATTAATGCCTAGCCACCGGTTGAACAGAGGTAGAGAAAAATGACTTAATGCCCAGCCACAGGATGAACAGAGGTAGAGAAAAATGAGTTAATGCCCAGCCACCGGTTGAACAGAGGTAGAGAAAAATGACATAATTATCAGCTACTGGTTGAACAGTGGTAGAGAAAAATGACTTAATGCCCAGCCACCGGTTGAACAAAGGTAGAGAAAAATGACTTAAAACCCAGCAACCGGTTGAACAGAGGTAGAGGAAAATGACTTAATGCCAAGACACCAGTTGAACAGAGGTAGAGAACAATGACTTAATTCCCAGCCATCGGTTGAACAGAGGTAGAGATAAATGACTTAATGCCAAGCCACCGTTTGAACAGAGTTAGCGAAAAATGACTTAATGCCCAGCCACCGGGAGAACAGAGGTAGAGAAAAATGACTTAATGCCCAGCCACCGGTTGAACAGAGGTAGAGAAAAATGACTTAATGCCCAGCCACCGGTTGAACAGAGGTAGAGAAAAATGACTTAATGCCCAGCCATCGGTTGAACAGAGGTAGAGAAAAATGACTTGATACCCAGCCATCGGGTGAACAGAGGTAGAGAAAAATGACAATGCCCAGCCACCGGTTGAACAGAGGTAGAGAAAAATGACTTAATGCCCAGCCACCGGGTGAACAGAGGTAGAGAAAAATGACAATGCCCAGCCACCGCTTGAACAGAGGTAGAGAAAAATGACTTAATGCCCAGACACAGGTTGAACAGAGGTAGAGAAAAATGACTTAATGCCCAGCCACCGGTTGAACAGAGGTAGAGAAAATTGACTTAATGGCCAGCCACCGGTTGAACAGAGGTAGAGAAAAATGGCATAATTCTCAGCTACTGGATGAACAGTGGTAGAGAAAAATGAATTAATGCCTAGCCACCGGTTGAAAAGAGGTAGAGAAAAATGACTTAATGCCCAGCCACCGGGTGAACAGAGGTAGAGAAAAATGAGTTAATGCCCAGCCACCGGTTGAACAGAGGTAGAGAAAAATGACTTAATACCCAGCAACCGGCTGAACGGAGGTAGAGTAAAATGACTTAATGCCCAGACACCAGTTGAACAGAGGAAGAGAAAAATGACTTAATTCCCAGCCATCGTTTGAACAGAGGTAGAGATAAATGACTTAATGCCCAGCCACCGTTTGAACAGAGGTAGCGAAAAATGAATTAATGCCCAGACACCGGTTGAACAGAGGTAGAGAAAAATGGCTTAATGCCCAGCCAACGGTTGAACAGAGGTAGAGAAAAATGACTTAATGCCCAGCCATCGGTTGAACAGAGGTAGAGAAAAATGACTTAATGCCCAACCATCGGTTAAACAGAGGTAGAGAAAAATGACTTAATGCCCTGCTACAGGTTGAACAGTGGTAGAGTAAAATGACTTAATTCCCAGCCACCGGGTGAACAGAAGTAGAGAAAAATGACATAATTCTCAGCTACTGGTTGAACAGTGGTAGAGAAAAATGAGTTAATGCCCAGCCACCGGTTGAACAGAGGTAGAGAAAAATGACAATGCCCTGCCTCCGGTTGAACAGAGGTAGAGAAAAATGACTTAATGCCCAGCAACCGGTTGAACAGAGGTAGAGAAAAATGACTTAATTCCCAGCCATCGGTTGAACAGAGGTAGAGATAAATGACTTAATGCCCAGCCAACGGTTGAACAGAGGTAGAGATAAATGAATTAATGCCCAGCCACCGGTTGAACAGAGGTAGAGAAAAATGACTTAATGCCCAGCCATCGGTTGAACAGAGGTAGAGAAAAATGACTTAATGCCCAGCCACCGGCTGAACAGAGGTAGAGAAAAATGACTTAATGCCCAGCCATCGGTGGAACAGAGGTAGAGAAAAATGACTTAATGCCCAGCCACCGGGAGAACAGAGGTAGAGAAAAATGACTTAATGCCCAGCCACCGGTTGAACAGAGGTAGAGAAAAATGACTTAATGCCCAGCCACCGGGTGAACAGAGGTAGAGAAAAATGACAATGCCCAGCCACCGCTTGAACAGAGGTAGAGAAAAATGACTTAATGCCCAGACACAGGTTGAACAGAGGTAGAGAAAAATGACTTAATGCCCAGCCACCGGTTGAACAGAGGTAGAGAAAATTGACTTAATGGCCAGCCACCGGTTGAACAGAGGTAGAGAAAAATGGCATAATTCTCAGCTACTGGATGAACAGTGGTAGAGAAAAATGAATTAATGCCTAGCCACCGGTTGAAAAGAGGTAGAGAAAAATGACTTAATGCCCAGCCACCGGGTGAACAGAGGTAGAGAAAAATGAGTTAATGCCCAGCCACCGGTTGAACAGAGGTAGAGAAAAATGACTTAATACCCAGCAACCGGCTGAACGGAGGTAGAGTAAAATGACTTAATGCCCAGACACCAGTTGAACAGAGGAAGAGAAAAATGACTTAATTCCCAGCCATCGTTTGAACAGAGGTAGAGATAAATGACTTAATGCCCAGCCACCGTTTGAACAGAGGTAGCGAAAAATGAATTAATGCCCAGACACCGGTTGAACAGAGGTAGAGAAAAATGGCTTAATGCCCAGCCAACGGTTGAACAGAGGTAGAGAAAAATGACTTAATGCCCAGCCATCGGTTGAACAGAGGTAGAGAAAAATGACTTAATGCCCAACCATCGGTTAAACAGAGGTAGAGAAAAATGACTTAATGCCCAGCTACAGGTTGAACAGTGGTAGAGTAAAATGACTTAATTCCCAGCCACCGGGTGAACAGAAGTAGAGAAAAATGACATAATTCTCAGCTACTGGTTGAACAGTGGTAGAGAAAAATGAGTTAATGCCCAGCCACCGGTTGAACAGAGGTAGAGAAAAATGACAATGCCCTGCCTCCGGTTGAACAGAGGTAGAGAAAAATGACTTAATGCCCAGCAACCGGTTGAACAGAGGTAGAGAAAAATGACTTAATTCCCAGCCATCGGTTGAACAGAGGTAGAGATAAATGACTTAATGCCCAGCCAACGGTTGAACAGAGGTAGAGATAAATGAATTAATGCCCAGCCACCGGTTGAACAGAGGTAGAGAAAAATGACTTAATGCCCAGCCATCGGTTGAACAGAGGTAGAGAAAAATGACTTAATGCCCAGCCACCGGCTGAACAGAGGTAGAGAAAAATGACTTAATGCCCAGCCATCGGTGGAACAGAGGTAGAGAAAAATGACTTAATGCCCAGCCACCGGGAGAACAGAGGTAGAGAAAAATGACTTAATGCCCAGCCACCGGTTGAACAGAGGTAGAGAAAAATGACTTAATGCCCAGCCACCGGGTGAACAGAGGTAGAGAAAAATGACAATGCCCAGCCACCGCTTGAACAGAGGTAGAGAAAAATGACTTAATGCCCAGACACAGGTTGAACAGAGGTAGAGAAAAATGGCTTAATACCCAGCCACCGGTTGAACAGATGTAGAGAAAATTGACTTAATGCCCAGCCACCTGTTGAACAGAGGTAGAGAAAAATGGCATAATTCTCAGCTACTGGATGAACAGTGGTAGAGAAAAATGAATTAATGCCTAGCCACCGGTTGAACAGAGGTAGAGAAAAATGACTTAATGCCCAGCCACAGGATGAACAGAGGTAGAGAAAAATGAGTTAATGCCCAGCCACCGGTTTAACAGAGGTAGAGAAAAATGACATAATTATCAGCTACTGGTTGAACAGTGGTAGAGAAAAATGACTTAATGCCCAGCCACCGGTTGAACAAAGGTAGAGAAAAATGACTTAAAACCCAGCAACCGGTTGAACAGAGGTAGAGTAAAATGACTTAATGCCAAGACACCAGTTGAACAGAGGTAGAGAACAATGACTTAATTCCCAGCCATCGGTTGAACAGAGGTAGAGATAAATGACTTAATGCCAAGCCACCGTTTGAACAGAGTTAGCGAAAAATGACTTAATGCCCAGCCACCGGGAGAACAGAGGTAGAGAAAAATGACTTAATGCCCAGCCACCGGTTGAACAGAGGTAGAGAAAAATGACTTAATGCCCAGCCACCGGTTGAACAGAGGTAGAGAAAAATGACTTAATGCCCAGCCATCGGTTGAACAGAGGTAGAGAAAAATGACTTGATACCCAGCCATCGGGTGAACAGAGGTAGAGAAAAATGACAATGCCCAGCCACCGGTTGAACAGAGGTAGAGAAAAATGACTTAATGCCAGCCACCGGGTGAACAGAGGTAGAGAAAAATGACAATGCCCAGCCACCGCTTGAACAGAGGTAGAGAAAAATGACTTAATGCCCAGACACAGGTTGAACAGAGGTAGAGAAAAATGACTTAATGCCCAGCCACCGGTTGAACAGAGGTAGAGAAAATTGACTTAATGGCCAGCCACCGGTTGAACAGAGGTAGAGAAAAATGGCATAATTCTCAGCTACTGGATGAACAGTGGTAGAGAAAAATGAATTAATGCCTAGCCACCGGTTGAAAAGAGGTAGAGAAAAATGACTTAATGCCCAGCCACCGGGTGAACAGAGGTAGAGAAAAATGAGTTAATGCCCAGCCACCGGTTGAACAGAGGTAGAGAAAAATGACTTAATACCCAGCAACCGGCTGAACGGAGGTAGAGTAAAATGACTTAATGCCCAGACACCAGTTGAACAGAGGAAGAGAAAAATGACTTAATTCCCAGCCATCGTTTGAACAGAGGTAGAGATAAATGACTTAATGCCAAGCCACCGTTTGAACAGAGGTAGCGAAAAATGAATTAATGCCCAGACACCGGTTGAACAGAGGTAGAGAAAAATGGCTTAATGCCCAGCCAACGGTTGAACAGAGGTAGAGAAAAATGACTTAATGCCCAGCCATCGGTTGAACAGAGGTAGAGAAAAATGACTTAATGCCCAACCATCGGTTAAACAGAGGTAGAGAAAAATGACTTAATGCCCAGCTACAGGTTGAACAGTGGTAGAGTAAAATGACTTAATTCCCAGCCACCGGGTGAACAGAAGTAGAGAAAAATGACATAATTCTCAGCTACTGGTTGAACAGTGGTAGAGAAAAATGAGTTAATGCCCAGCCACCGGTTGAACAGAGGTAGAGAAAAATGACAATGCCCTGCCTCCGGTTGAACAGAGGTAGAGAAAAATGACTTAATGCCCAGCAACCGGTTGAACAGAGGTAGAGAAAAATGACTTAATTCCCAGCCATCGGTTGAACAGAGGTAGAGATAAATGACTTAATGCCCAGCCAACGGTTGAACAGAGGTAGAGATAAATGAATTAATGCCCAGCCACCGGTTGAACAGAGGTAGAGAAAAATGACTTAATGCCCAGCCATCGGTTGAACAGAGGTAGAGAAAAATGACTTAATGCCCAGCCACCGGCTGAACAGAGGTAGAGAAAAATGACTTAAAGCCCAGCCAGCGGTTGAACAGAGGTAGATAAAAATGACTTAATGCCCAGCCACCGGTTGGTCAGAGGAAGAGAAAAATGACTCAATGCCCAGCCACCGGTTGAATAGAGGTAGAGAAAAATTACTTAATGCCCAGCCATCGGTTGAACAGAGGTAGAGAAAAATGACTTAATGCCCAGCCACCGGGAGAACAGAGGTAGAGAAAAATGACTTAATGCCCAGCCACCGGTTGAACAGCGGTAGAGAAAAATGACTTAATGCCCAGCCACCGGTTGAACAGATGTAGGCAAAAATGACTTAATGCCCAGCCACCGGTT
Source organism: Acanthosepion lycidas (assembly GCA_963932145.1). Taxonomy (NCBI): domain Eukaryota; kingdom Metazoa; phylum Mollusca; class Cephalopoda; order Sepiida; family Sepiidae; genus Acanthosepion; species Acanthosepion lycidas. The sequence continues at coordinate 11,843,787 of OZ010600.1, forward strand.
GAACAGAGGTAGAGAAAAATGACTTGATACCCAGCCACCGGGTGAACAGAGGTAGAGAAAAATGACAATGCCGCGCCACCGGTTGAACAGAGGTAGAGAAAAATGACTTAATGCCCAGCCACCGGGTGAACAGAGGTAGAGAAAAATGACAATGCCCAGCCACCGCTTGAACAGAGGTAGAGAGAAATGACTTAATGCCCAGACACCGGTTGAACTGAGGTAGAGAAAAATGGCTTAATGCCCAGCCACCGGTCGAACAGAGGTAGAGAAAATTAACTTAATGCCCAGCCACCGGTTGAACAGAGGTAGAGAAAAATGGCTTAATTCCCAGCCACCGGTTGAACAGAGGTAGACAAAATTGACTTAATGCCCAGCCACCGGTTGAACAGAGGTAGAGAAAAATGTCTTAATGCCCAGCAACCGGTTGAACAGAGGTAGAGAAAAATGACTTAATTCCCAGAAACCAGTTGAACAGAGGTAGAGAAAAATGACTTAATGCCCAGCCACCGGTTGAACAGAGGTAGAGAAAAATGACTTAAAGCCCAGCCACCGGTTGAACAGAGGTAGAGAAAAATGACATAATTCTCAGTTACTGGTTGAACAGTGCTAGATAAAAATGACTTAATGCCCAGCCACCGGTTGAACAGAGGTAGAGAAAGATGACTTAATGCCCAGCCACCGGTTGAACAGAGGTAGAGAAAAATGACTTAATGCCCAGCCACCGGTTGGTCAGAGGTAGAGAAAAATGATTCAATGCCCAGCCACCGATTGAATAGAGGTAGAGAAAAATGAATTAATGCCCAGCCATCGGTTGAACAGAGGTAGAGAAAAATGACTTAATGCCCAGCCACCGGGAGAACAGAGGTAGAGAAAAATGACTTAATGCCCAGCCACCGGTTGAACAGCGGTAGAGAAAAATGACTTAATGCCCAGCCACCGGTTCAACAGAGGTAGGGACAAATGACTTAATGCCCAGCCACCGGTTGAACAGAGTTAGAGAAAAATTACTTGATACCCAGCCACCGGGTGAACAGAGGTAGAGAAAAATGACAATGCACCGCCACCGGTTGAACAGAGGTAGGGAAAAATGACTTAATGCCCAGCCACCGGTTGAACAGAGGTAGAGAAAAATGACTTGATACCCAGCCACCGGGTGAACAGAGGTAGAGAAAAATGACAATGCCCCGCCACCGGTTGAACAGAGGTAGAGAAAAATGACTTAATGCCCAGCCACCGGCTGAACAGAGGTAGAGAAAAATGACAATGCCCAGCCACCGCTTGAACAGAGGTCGAGAAAAATGACTTAATGCCCAGACACCGGTTGAACAGAGGTAGAGAAAAATGGCTTAATGCCCAGCCACCGGTTGAACAGAGGTAGAGAAAATTGACTTAATGCCCAGCCACCGGTTGAACAGAGGTAGAGAAAAATGGCTTAATGCGCAGCCACTGGTTGAACAGAGGTAGACAAAATTGACTTAATGACCAGCCACCGGTTGAACAGAGGTAGAGAAAAATGTCTTAATGCCCAGCAACCGGTTGAACAGAGGTAGAGAAAAATGACTTAATGCCCAGAAACCAGTTGAACAGAGGTAGAGAAAAATGACTTAATGCCCAGCCACCGGTTGAACAGAGGTAGAGAAAAATGACTTAATGCCCAGCCACCGGTTGAACAGAGGTAGAGAAAAATGACTTAAAGCCCAGCCACCGGTTGAACAGAGGTAGAGAAAAATGACATAATTCTCAGTTACTGGTTGAACAGTGCTAGATAAAAATGACTTAATGCCCAGCCACCGGTTGAACAGAGGTAGAGAAAAATGACAATGCCCAGCCACCGGTTGAACAGAGGTAGAGAAAAATGACTTAATGCCCAGCCACCGGTTGGTCAGAGGTAGAGAAAAATGACTCAATGCCCAGCCACCGGTTGAATAGAGGTAGAGAAAAATGACTTAATGCCCAGCCACCGGGAGAACAGAGGCAGAGAAAAATGACTTAATGCCCAGCCACCGGTTGAACAGCGGTAGAGAAAAATGAATTAATGCCCAGCCATCGGTTGAACAGAGGTAGAGAAAAATGACTTAATGCCCAACCATCGGTTAAACAGAGGTAGAGAAAAATGACTTAATGCCCAGCTACAGGTTGAACAGTGGTAGAGAAAAATGACTTAATTCCCAGCCACCGGGTGAACAGAAGTAGAGAAAAATGACATAATTCTCAGCTACTGGTTGAACAGTGGTAGAGAAAAATGAGTTAATGCCCAGCCACCTGTTGAACAGAGGTAGAGAAAAATGAAAATGCCCTGCCTCCAGTTGAACAGAGGTAGAGAAAAATGAATTAATGCCCAGCAACCGGTTGAACAGAGGTAGAGAAAAATGACTTAATTCCCAGCCATCGGTTGAACAGAGGTAGAGATAAATGACTTAATGCCCAGCCAACGGTTGAACAGAGGTAGAGATAAATGAATTAATGCCCAGCCACCGGTTGAACAGAGGTAGAGAAAGATGACTTAATGCCCAGCCACCGGTTGGTCAGAGGTAGAGAAAAATGACTCAATGCCCAGCCACCGGTTGAATAGAGGTAGAGAAAAATTACTTAATGCCCAGCCATCGGTTGAACAGAGGTAGAGAAAAATGACTTAATGCCCAGCCACCGGGAGAAAAGAGGTAGAGAAAAATGACTTAATGCCCAGCCACCGGTTGAACAGCGGTAGAGAAAAATGACTTAATGCCCAGCCACCGGTTGAACAGATGTAGGCAAAAATGACTTAATGCCCAGCCACCGGTTGAACAGAGGTAGAGAAAAATGACTTGATACCCAGCCACCGGGTGAACAGAGGTAGAGAAAAATGACAATGCCGCGCCACCGGTTGAACAGAGGTAGAGAAAAATGACTTAATGCCCAGCCACCGGGTGAACAGAGGTAGAGAAAAATGACAATGCCCAGCCACCGCTTGAACAGAGGTAGAGAGAAATGACTTAATGCCCAGACACCGGTTGAACAGAGGTAGAGAAAAATGGCTTAATGCCCAGCCACCGGTTGAACAGAGGTAGAGAAAATTGACTTAATGCCCAGCCACCGGTTGAACAGAGGTAGAGAAAAATGACTCAATGCCCAGCCACCGGTTGAATAGAGGTAGAGAAAAATTACTTAATGCCCAGCCATCGGTTGAACAGAGGTAGAGAAAAATGACTTAATGCCCAGCCACCGGGAGAAAAGAGGTAGAGAAAAATGACTTAATGCCCAGCCACCGGTTGAACAGCGGTAGAGAAAAATGACTTAATGCCCAGCCACCGGTTGAACAGATGTAGGCAAAAATGACTTAATGCCCAGCCACCGGTTGAACAGAGGTAGAGAAAAATGACTTGATACCCAGCCACCGGGTGAACAGAGGTAGAGAAAAATGACAATGCCGCGCCACCGGTTGAACAGAGGTAGAGAAAAATGACTTAATGCCCAGCCACCGGGTGAACAGAGGTAGAGAAAAATGACAATGCCCAGCCACCGCTTGAACAGAGGTAGAGAGAAATGACTTAATGCCCAGACACCGGTTGAACAGAGGTAGAGAAAAATGGCTTAATGCCCAGCCACCGGTTGAACAGAGGTAGAGAAAATTGACTTAATGCCAAGCCACCGGTTGAACAGAGGTAGAGAAAAATGGCTTAATTCCCAGCCACCGGTTGAACAGAGGTAGACAAAATTGACTTAATGCCCAGCCACCGGTTGAACAAAGGTAGAGAAAAATGTCTTAATGCCCAGCAACCGGTTGAACAGAGGTAGAGAAAAATGACTTAATGCCCAGAAACCAGTTGAACAGAGGTAGAGAAAAATGACTTAATGCCCAGCCACCGGTTGAACAGAGGTAGAGAAAAATGACTTAAAGCCCAGCCACCGGTAGAACAGAGGTAGAGAAAAATGACATAATTCTCACTTACTGGTTGAACAGTGCTAGATAAAAATGACTTAATGCCCAGCCACCGGTTGAACAGAGGTAGAGAAAGATGACTTAATGCCCAGCCACCGGTTGAACAGAGGTAGAGAAAAATGACTTAATGCCCAGCCACTGGTTGGTCAGAGGTAGAGAAAAATGATTCAATGCCCAGCCACCGATTGAATAGAGGTAGAGAAAAATGAATTAATGCCCAGCCATCGGTTGAACAGAGGTAGAGAAAAATGACTTAATGCCCAGCCACCGGGAGAACAGAGGTAGAGAAAAATGACTTAATGCCCAGCCACCGGTTGAACAGCGGTAGAGAAAAATGACTTAATGCCCAGCCACCGGTTCAACAGAGGTATGGACAAATGACTTAATGCCCAGCCACCGGTTGAACAGAGGTAGAGAAAAATTACTTGATACCCAGCCACCGGGTGAACAGAGGTAGAGAAAAATGACAATGCCCCGCCACCGGTTGAACAAAGGTAGGGAAAAATGACTTAATGCCCAGCCACCGGTTGAACAGAGGTAGAGAAAAATGACTTGAAACCCAGCCACCGGGTGAACAGAGGTAGAGAAAAATGACAATGCCCCGCCACCGGTTGAACAGAGGTAGAGAAAAATGACTTAATGCCCAGCCACCGGGTGAACAGAGGTAGAGAAAAATGACAATGCCCAGCCACCGCTTGAACAGAGGTAGAGAAAAATGACTTAATGCCCAGACACCGGTTGAACAGAGGTAGAGAAAAATGGCTTAATGCCCAGCCACTGGTTGAACAGAGGTAGAGAAAATTGACTTAATGCCCAGCCACCGGTTGAACAGAGGTAGAGAAAAATGGCTTAATGCGCAGCCACTGGTTGAACAGAGGTAGACAAAATTGACTTAATGCCCAGCCACCGGTTGAACAGAGGTAGAGAAAAATGTCTTAATGCCCAGCAACCGGTTGAACAGAGGTAGAGAAAAATGACTTAATGCCCAGAAACCAGTTGAACAGAGGTAGAGAAAAATGACTTAATGCCCAGCCACCGGTTGAACAGAGGTAGAGAAAAATGACTTAATGCCCAGCCACCGGCTGAACAGAGGTAGAGAAAAATGACTTAAAGCCCAGCCACCGGTTGAACAGAGGTAGAGAAAAATGACATAATTCTCAGTTACTGGTTGAACAGTGCTAGATAAAAATGACTTAATGCCCAGCCACCGGTTGAACAGAGGTAGAGAAAAATGACAATGCCCAGCCACCGGTTGAACAGAGGTAGAGAAAAATGACTTAATGCCCAGCCACCGGTTGGTCAGAGGTAGAGAAAAATGACTCAATGCCCAGTCACCGGTTGAATAGAGGTAGAGAAAAATGACTTAATGCCCAGCCACCGGGAGAACAGAGGTAGAGAAAAATGACTTAATGCCCAGCCACCGGTTGAACAGCGGTAGAGAAAAATGACTTAATGCCCAGCCACCGGTTCAACAGAGGTAGGGAAAAATGACTTAATGCCCAGCCACCGGTTGAACAGAGGTAGAGAAAATTGACTTGATACCCAGCCACCGGGTGAACAGAGGTAGAGAAAAATGACAATGCCCCGCCACCGGTTGAACAGAGGTAGAGAAAAATGACTTAATGCCCAGCCACCGGGTGAACAGTGGTAGAGAAAAATGACAATGCCCAGCCACCGCTTGAACAGAGGTAGAGAAAAATGACTTAATGCCCAGACACCGGTTGAACAGAGGTAGAGAAAAATGGCTTAATGCCCAGCCACCGGTTGAACAGAGGTAGAGAAAATTGACTTAATGCCCAGCCACCGGTTGAACAGAGGTAGAGAAAAATGGCATAATTCTCAGCTACTGGATGAACAGTGGTAGAGAAAAATGAATTAATGCCTAGCCACCGGTTGAACAGAGGTAGAGAAAAATGACTTAATGCCCAGCCACCGGGTGAACAGAGGTAGAGAAAAATGAGTTAATGCCCTGCCACCGGTTGAACAGAGGTAGAGAAAAATGTCATAATTCTCAGCTACTGGTTGAACAGTGGTAGAGAAAAATGACTTAATGCCCAGCCACCGGTTCAACAGAGGTAGGGACAAATGACTTAATGCCCAGCCACCGGTTGAACAGAGGTAGAGAAAAATTACTTGATACCCAGCCACCGGGTGAACAGAGGTAGAGAAAAATAACAATGCCCCGCCACCGGTTGAACAGAGGTAGGGAAAAATGACTTAATGCCCAGCCACCGGTTGAACAGAGGTAGAGAAAAATGACTTGATACCCAGCCACCGGGTGAACAGAGGTAGAGTAAAATGACTTAATGCCCAGACTCCAGTTGAACAGAGGTAGAGAAAAATGACTTAATTCCCAGCCATCGGTTGAACAGAGGTAGAGATAAATGACTTAATGCCAAGCCACCGTTTGAACAGAGGTAGCGAAAAATGAATTAATGCCCAGACACCGGTTGAACAGAGGTAGAGAAAAATGGCTTAATGCCCAGCCAACGGTTGAACAGATGTAGAGAAAAATGACTTAATACCCAGCCATCGGTTGAACAGAGGTAGAGAAAAATGAATTAATGCCCAACCATCGGTTAAACAGAGGTAGAGAAAAATGACTTAATGCCCAGCCACCAGTTGAACAGTGGTAGAGAAAAATGACTTAATGCCCAGCCACCGGGTGAACAGAGGTAGAGAAAAATGACTTAATGCCCAGCCATCGGTTGAACAGAGGTAGAGAAAAATGACTTAATGCACAGCCACCGGTTGAACAGAGGTAGAGAAAATTGACTTAATGCCCAGCCACCGGTTGAACAGAAGTAGAGAAAAATGACATAATTCTCAGCTACTGGTTGAACAGTGGCAGAGAAAAATGACTTAATGCCCAGCCACCGGTTGAACAGAGGTAGAGAAAAATGACAATGCACTGCCTCCGGTTGAACAGAGGTAGAGAAAAATGACTTAATGCCCAGCAACCGGTTGAACAGAGGTAGAGAAAAATGACTTAATGCCCAGACACCGGTTGAACAGAGGTAGAGAAAAATGACTTAATTCCCAGCCATCGGTTGAACAGAGGTAGAGATAAATGACTTAATGCCCAGCCAACGGTTGAACAGAGGTAGAGAAAAATGAATTAATGCCCAGCCACCGGTTGAACAGAGGTAGAGAAAAATGACTTAATGCCCAGCCATCGGTTGAACAGAGGTAGAGAAAAATGACTTAATGCCCAGCCATCGGTTGAACAGAGGTAGAGAAAAATGACTTAATGCCCAGCCACCGGTTGAAAAGGGTAGAGAAAAATGACTTACTGCCCAGACACCGGTTGAACAGAGGTAGAGAAAAATGGCTTAATGCCCAGCCACCGGTTGAACAGAGGTAGACAAAATTGACTTAATGCCCAGCCACCGGTTGAACAGAGGTAGAGAAAAATGGCATAATTCTCAGCTACTGGTTGAACAGTGGTAGAGAAAAATGAATTAATGCCTAGACATCGGTTGAACAGAGGTAGAGAAAAATGACTTAATGCCCAGCCACCGGGTGAACAGAGGTAGAGAAAAATGACTTAATGCCCAGCCACCGGTTGAACAGAGGTAGAGAAAAATGACATAATTCTCAGCTACTGGTTGAACAGTGGTAGAGAAAAATGACTTAATGCACAGCCACCGGTTGAACAGAGGTAGAGAAAAATGACTTAATGCCCAGCCACCGGCTGAACAGAGGTAGAGAAAAATGACTTAAAGCCCAGCCACCGGTTGAACAGAGATAGAGAAAAATGACATAATGCCCAGCCACTGGTTGAACAGAGGTAGATAAAAATGACTTAATGCCCAGCCACCGGTTGAACATAGGTAGAGAAAGATGACTTAATGCCCAGCCACCGGTTGAACAGAGGTAGAGAAAAATGACTTAATGCCCAGCCACCGGTTGGTCAGAGGTAGAGAAAAATGACTCAATGCCCAGCCACCGGTTGAATAGAGGTAGAGAAAAATGACTTAATGCCCAGCCATCGGTTGAACAGAGGTAGAGAAAAATGACTTAATGCCCAGCCACCGGGAGAACAGAGGTAGAGAAAAATGACTTAATGCCCAGCCACCGGTTGAACAGCGGTAGAGAAAAATGACTTAATGCCCAGCCACCGGTTGAACAGAGGAAGGGAAAAATGACTTAATGCCCAGCCACCGGTTGAACAGAGGTAGAGAAAAATGACTTGATACCCAGCCACCCGGTGAACAGAGGTAGAGAAAAATGACAATGCCCCGCCACCGGTTGAACAGAGGTAGAGAAAAATGACTTAATGCCCAGCCACCGGGTGAACAGTGGTAGAGAAAAATGACAATGCCCAGCCACCGCTTGAACAGAGGTAGAGAAAAATGACTTAATGCCCAGCCACCGGGTGAACAGAGGTAGAGAAAAATGGCTTAATGCCCAGCCACCGGTTGAACAGAGGTAGAGAAAATTGACTTAATGCCCAGCCACCGGTTGAACAGAGGTAGAGAAAAATGGCATAATTCTCAGCTACTGGATGAACAGTGGTAGAGAAAAATGAATTAATGCCTAGCCACCGGTTGAACAGAGGTAGAGAAAAATGAGTTAATGCGGAGCCACCGGTTGAACAGAGGTAGAGAAAAATGTCATAATTCTCAGCTACTGGTTGAACAGTGGTAGAGAAAAATGACTTAATGCCCAGCCACCGGTTGAACAAAGGTAGAGAAAAATGACTTAATGCCCAGCAACCGGTTGAACAGAGGTAGAGTAAAATGACTTAATGCCCAGACTCCAGTTGAACAGAGGTAGAGAAAAATGACTTAATTCCCAGCCATCGGTTGAACAGAGGTAGAGAAAAATGACTTAATTCCCAGCCATCGGTTGAACAGAGGTAGGGATAAATGACTTAATGCCCAGCCAACGGTTGAACAGAGGTAGAGAAAAATGAATTAATGCCCAGCCACCGGTTGAACAGAGGTAGAGAAAAATGACTTAATGCCCAGCCATCGGTTGAACAGAGGTAGAGAAAAATGACTTAATGCCCAGCCATCGGTTGAACAGAGGTAGAGAAAAATGACTTAATGCCCAGCCACCGGTTGAAAAGGGTAGAGAAAAATGACTTACTGCCCAGACACCGGTTGAACAGAGGTAGAGAAAATGGCTTAATGCCCAGCCACCGGTTGAACAGAGGTAGACAAAATTGACTTAATGCCCAGCCACCGGTTGAACAGAGGTAGAGAAAAATGGCATAATTCTCAGCTACTGGTTGAACAGTGGTAGAGAAAAATGAATTAATGCCTAGACATCGGTTGAACAGAGGTAGAGAAAAATGACTTAATGCCCAGCCACCGTGTGAACAGAGGTAGAGAAAAATGACTTAATGCCCAGCCACCGGTTGAACAGAGGTAGAGAAAAATGATAATTCTCAGCTACTGGTTGAACAGTGGTAGAGAAAAATGACTTAATGCCCAGCCACCGGTTGAACAGAGGTAGAGAAAAATGGCTTAATGCCCAGCCACCGGTTGAACAGAGGTAGAGAAAATTGACTTAATGCCCAGCCACCGGTTGAACAGAGGTAGAGAAAAATGGCATAATTCTCAGCTACTGGATGAACAGTGGTAGAGAAAAATGAATTAATGCCTAGCCACCGGTTGAACAGAGGTAGAGAAAAATGAGTTAATGCCGAGCCACCGGTTGAACAGAGGTAGAGAAAAATGTCATAATTCTCAGCTACTGGTTGAACAGTGGTAGAGAAAAATGACTTAATGCCCAGCCACCGGTTGAACAAAGGTAGAGAAAAATGACTTAATGCCCAGCAACCGGTTGAACAGAGGTAGAGTAAAATGACTTAATGCCCAGACTCCAGTTGAACAGAGGTAGAGAAAAATGACTTAATTCCCAGCCATCGGTTGAACAGAGGTAGAGAAAAATGACTTAATTCCCAGCCATCGGTTGAACAGAGGTAGGGATAAATGACTTAATGCCCAGCCAACGGTTGAACAGAGGTAGAGAAAAATGAATTAATGCCCAGCCACCGGTTGAACAGAGGTAGAGAAAAATGACTTAATGCCCAGCCATCGGTTGAACAGAGGTAGAGAAAAATGACTTAATGCCCAGCCATCGGTTGAACAGAGGTAGAGAAAAATGACTTAATGCCCAGCCACCGGTTGAAAAGGGTAGAGAAAAATGACTTACTGCCCAGACACCTGTTGAACAGAGGTAGAGAAAAATGGCTTAATGCCCAGCCACCGGTTGAACAGAGGTAGACAAAATTGACTTAATGCCCAGCCACCGGTTGAACAGAGGTAGAGAAAAATGGCATAATTCTCAGCTACTGGTTGAACAGTGGTAGAGAAAAATGAATTAATGCCTAGACATCGGTTGAACAGAGGTAGAGAAAAATGACTTAATGCCCAGCCACTGGGTGAACAGAGGTAGAGAAAAATGACTTAATGCCCAGCCACCGGTTGAACAGAGGTAGAGAAAAATGATAATTCTCAGCTACTGGTTGAACAGTGGTAGAGAAAAATGACTTAATGCCCAGCCACCGTTTGAACAGAGGTAGAGAAAAATGACTTAATGCCCAGCAACCGGTTGAACAGAGGTAGAGTAAAATGACTTAATGCCCAGACACCGGTTGAACAGAGGTAGAGAAAAATAACTTAATTCACAGCCATCGGTTGAACGGAGGTAGAGATAAATGACTTAATGCCAAGCCACCGTTTGAACAGATGTAGAGAAAAATGAATTAATGCCCAGACACCGGTTGAACAGAGGTAGAGAAAAATGGCTTAATGCCCAGCCAGAGGTTGAAGAGAGGTAGAGAAAATTGACTTAATGCCCAGCCACCGGTTGAACAGAGGTAGAGAAAAATGGCATAATTCTCAGCTACTGGATGAACAGTGGTAGAGAAAAATGAATTAATGCCTAGCCACCGGTTGAACAGTGGTAGAGAAAAATGACTTAATGCCCAGCCACCGGGTGATCAGAGGTAGAGAAAAATGACTTAATGCCCAGCCATCGGTTGAACAGAGGTAGAGAAAAATGACTTAATGCCCAGCCACCGGTTGAACAGAGGTAGAGAAAATTGACTTAATGCCCAGCCACCGGTTGAACAGAAGTAGAGAAAAATGACATAATTCTCTGCTACTGGTTGAACAGTGGTAGAGAAAAATGACTTAATGCCCAGCCTCCGGTTGAACAGAGGTAGAGAAAAATGACTTAATGCCCAGTAACCGGTTGAACAGAGGTAGAGAAAAATGACTTAATGCCCAGACACCGGTTGAACAGAGGTAGAGAAAAATGACTTAATTCCCAGCCATCGGTTGAACAGAGGTAGAGAAAAATGACTTAATGCCCAGCCATCGGTTGAACAGAGGTAGAGAAAAATGACTTAATGCCCAGCCACCGGTTGAACAGAGGTAGAGAAAAATGACTTAATGCCCAGACACCGGTTGAACAGAGGTAGAGAAAAATGATTAATGCCCAGCCATCGGTTGAACAGAGGTAGAGAAAAATGACTTAATGCCGAGCCACTGGGTGAATAGAGGTAGAGAAAAATGAATTAATGCCCAGCCACCGGTTGAACAGAGGTAGAGAAAAATGCCATAATTCTCAGCTACTGGTTGAACAGTGGTAGAGAAAAATGACTTAATGCCCAGACACCGGTTGAACAGAGGTAGAGAAAAATGACTTAATTCCCAGCCATCGGTTGAACAGAGGTAGAGAAAAATGACTTAATGCCCAGCCACCAGTTGAACAGAGGTAGAGAAAAATGAATTAATACCCAGCAACCGGTTGAACAGAGGTAGAGAAAAATGACTTAATGCCCAGACACCGGTTGAACAGAGGTAGAGAAAAATGACTTAATTCCCAGCCACCGGGTGAACAGAGGTAGAGAAAAATGACTTAATGCCCAGCCACCGGTTGAACAGAGGTAGAGAAAAATGACATAATTCTCAGCTACTGGTTGAACAGTGGTAGAGAATAATGACTTAATGCCCAGCCACCGGTTGAACAGAGGTAGAGAAAAATGACTTAATGCCCAGCAACCGGTTGAACAGAGGTAGAGTAAAATGACTTAATGCCCAGACAGCGGTTGAACAGAGGTAGAGAAAAATGACTTAATTCCCAGCCATCGGTTGAACAGAGGTAGAGATAAATGACTTAATGCCAAGCCACCGTTTGAACAGAGGTAGAGAAAAATGAATTAATGCCCAGACACCGGTTGAACAGAGGTAGAGAAAAATGACTTAATGCCCAGCCACCGGTTTAACAGAGGTAGAGAAAAATGACTTAATGCCCAGCCATCTGTTGAACAGAGGTAGAGAAAAATGACTTAGTGCCCAACCATCGGTTAAACAGAGGTAGAGAAAAATGACTTAATGCCCAGCAACCGGTTGAACAGCGGTAGAGAAAAATGACTTAATGCCCAGCCACCGGTTGAACAGAGGTAGAGAAAAATGACTTAATGCCCAGCAACCGGTTGAACAGAGGTAGAGTAAAATGACTTAATGCCCAAACACCGGTTGAACAGAGGTAGAGAAAAATGACTTAATTCCCAGCCATCGGTTGAACAGAGGTAGAGATAAATGACTTAATGCCAAGCCACCGTTTGAACAGAGGTAGAGAAATATAAAATAATGCCCAGACACCGGTTGAACAGGGGTAGAGTAAAATGACTTAATGCCCAGCCACCGGTTGAACAGAGGTAGAGAAAAATGACTTAGTGCCCAGCCATCGGTTGAACAGAGGTAGAGAAAAATGACTTAATGCCCAGCCACCGGTTGAACAGAGGAAGAGAAAAATGACTTAATGCCCAGCCATCGGTTGAACAGTGGTAGAGATAAATGACTTAATGCCAAGCCACCGTTTGAACAGAGGTAGAGAAAAATGACTTAATGCCCAGCCATCGGTTGAACAGAAGTAGAGAAAAATGACTTAATGCCCAGCCATCGGTTGAACATAGGTAGAGAAAAATGACTTAATGCCCAGCCACCGGTTGAACAGAGGTAGAGAAAAATGACTTAATGCCCAGCCACCGGGTGAACAGAGGTAGTAAAAAATGACAATGCCCAGCCACCGGTTGAACAGAGGTAGAGAAAAATGACTTAATGTCCAACCACCGGTTGAACAGAGGTAAAGAAAAATGACTCAGTGCCCAACCACCGGTTGAACTGAGGTAGAGAAAAATGACTTAATGCCCAGCCACCGGTTGAACAGAGGTAGAGAAAAATGACATAATGCCCAGCCACCGGGTGAACAGAGGTAGAGGAAAATGACAATGCCCTTCCACGAGTTGAACAGAGGTAGAGAAAAATTACTTAATGCTCAGCCACCGGTTAAACAGAGGTAGAGAAAAATGACTTAATGCCCAGCGACCGGTTAAACAGAGGTAGAGAAAAATGACTTAATGCCCAGCCACCGGTTGAACAGACGTAGAGAAAAATAACTTAATGCCCAGCCATTGGTTGAACAGAGGTAGAGAAAAATGACTTAATGCCCAGCCACCGGTTGAACAGAGGTAGAGAAAAATGACTTAATGCCCAGCCACCGGTTGAACAGAGGTAGAGAAAAATGACAATGCCCAGCCACCGGTTGAACAGAGGTAGAGAAAATGACTTAATGCACAGCCACCGGTTGAACAGAGATAGAGAAAAATGATTTAATGCCCAGCCATCGGCTGAACAGAGGTAGAGAAAAATGACTTAATGCCCAGCCATCGGTTGAACAGAGGTAGTGAAAAATGACAATGCCCAGCCACCGGTTGAACAGAGGTAGAGAAAAATGACTTAATGTCCAACCACCGGTTGAACAGAGGTAAAGAAAAATGACTCAGTGCCCAACCACCGGTTGAACTGAGGTAGAGAAAAATGACTTAATGCCCAGCCACCGGTTGAACAGAGGTAGAGAAAAATGACATAATGCCCAGCCACCGGGTGAACAGAGGTAGAGGAAAATGACAATGCCCTTCCACGAGTTGAACAGAGGTAGAGAAAAATTACTTAATGCTCAGCCACCGGTTAAACAGAGGTAGAGAAAAATGACTTAATGCCCAGCGACCGGTTAAACAGAGGTAGAGAAAAATGACTTAATGCCCAGCCACCGGTTGAACAGACGTAGAGAAAAATAACTTAATGCCCAGCCATTGGTTGAACAGAGGTAGAGAAAAATGACTTAATGCCCAGCCACCGGTTGAACAGAGGTAGAGAAAAATGACTTAATGCCCAGCCACCGGTTGAACAGAGGTAGAGAAAAATGACAATGCCCAGCCACCGGTTGAACAGAGGTAGAGAAAATGACTTAATGCACAGCCACCGGTTGAACAGAGATAGAGAAAAATGATTTAATGCCCAGCCATCGGCTGAACAGAGGTAGAGAAAAATGACTTAATGCCCAGCCATCGGTTGAACAGAGGTAGAGAAAATGACTTAATGCCCAGCCACCTGTAGAACAGAGGTAGAGAAATATGACTTAATGCCCAGCAACCGGTTGAACAGAGGTAGAGAAAAATGACTTAATGCCCAGACACCGGTTGAACAGAGGTAGAGAAAAATGACTTAATGCCCAGCCATCGGTTGAACAGAGGTAGAGAAAAATGACTTAAACCCCAGCCACCGGTTAAACAGAGGTAGAGAAAAATGACATAATGCCCAGCCACCGGTTGAACAGAGGTAGATAAAAAAGACTTAATGCCCAGCCAACGGTTGAACAGAGGTAGAGAAAAATGACTTAATGCCCAGCCACCGGTTGAACAGAGGTAGAGAAAAATGACTTAATGCCCAGCCACCGGTTGATCAGAGGTAGAGAAAAATGACTTAATGCCCAGCCACCGGTTGAACAGAGGTAGAGAAAAATGACTTAATGCCCAGCCATCGGTTGAACAGAGGTAGAGAAAAATGACTTAATACCCAGCCACCGGTAGAACAGAGGTAGAGAAAAATGACTTAATGCCCAGCCACCGGTTGAACAGAGGTAGAGAAAAATGACTTAATGCCCAGCCACCGGGTGAACACAGGTAGAGAAAAATGACAATGCCCAGCCAGCGGTTGAACAGAGGTAGAGAAAAATGACTTAATGCCCAGCCACCGGTTGAACAGAGGTAGAGAAAAATGATTTATGCCCAGCCTCCGGTTGAAAAGGGTAGAGAAAAATGACTTAATGCCCAGCCACCGGTAGAACAGAGGTAGAGAAAAATGACTTAAAGCCCAGCCACCGGTTGAACAGAGGTAGAGAAAAATGACATAATGCCCTGCCACCGGTTGAACAGAGGTAGATAAAAATGACTTAATGCCCAGCCACCGGTTGAACAGAGGTAGAGAAAAATGACTTAATGCCCAGACTCCGTTTGAACAGAGGTAGAGAAAAATGACTTAATGCCCAGCCACCGGTTGAACAGAGGTAGAGAAAAATGAATTAATGCCCAGCCACCGGTTGAACAGAGGTAGAGAAAAATGAATTAATGCCCAGCCATCGATTGAACATAGGGAGAGAAAAATGACTTAATGCCCAGCCACCGGTTGAACAGAGGTAGAGAAAAATGAATTAATGCCCAGCCACCGGTTGAACGGAGGTAGAGAAAAATGACTTAATGCCCAGCCATCGGTTGAACATAGGTAGAGAAAAATGACTTAATGCCCAACCATCGGTTGAACATAGGTAGAGAAAAATGACTTAATGCCCAACCACCGGTTGAATAGAGGTAAAGAAAAATGACTCAATGCCCAACCACCAGTTGAATAGAGGTAGAGAAAAATAACTTAATGCCCAGCCATCTGTTGAACAGAGGTAGAGAAAAATGACTTAATACCCAGCCATCGGTTGAACAGAGGTAGAGAAAAATAACTTAATGCCAAGCCATCTGTTGAACAAAGGTAGAGAAAAATGACTTAATACCCAGCCATCGGTTGAACAGAGGTAGAGAAAAATGACTCAATGCCCAACCACCGGTTGAACAGAGGTAAAGAAAAATGACTTAATGCCCAGCCACCGGTAGAACAGAGGTAGAGAAAAATGACTTAATGCCCAGCCACCGTTTGAACAGAGGTAGAGAAAAATGACATAATGCCCAGCCACCGGGTGAACAGAGGTAGAGAAAAATGACAATGCCCCTCTACCAGTTGAACAGAGGTAGAGAAAAATGACTTAATGCTCAGACACCGGTTGAACAGAGGTAGAGAAAAATAACTTAATGCCCAGCCATCTGTTGAACAGAGGTAGAGAAAAATGACTTAATACCCAGCCATCGGTTGTATAGAGGTAAAGAAAAATGACTTAATGCCCAGCCACCGGTAGAACAGAGGTAGAGAAAAATGACTTAATGCCCAGCCACCGTTTGAACAGAGGTAGAGAAAAATGACATAATGCCCAGCCACCGGGTGAACAGGGGTAGAGAAAAATGACAATGCCCCTCTACCAGTTGAACAGAGGTAGAGAAAAATGACTTAATGCCCAGCCACCGGTTGAACAGATGTAGAGACAAATGAATTAATGCCCAGCCACCGGTTGAACAGAGGTAGAGAAAAATAACTTAATGCCCAGCCACCGGTTGAACAGAGGTAGAGAAAAACGACTTAATGCCCAGCCACCGGGTGAACAGTGGTAGAGAAAAATGACAATGCCCAGCCACCGGTTGAACAGAGGTAGAGAAAAATGACTTAATGCCCAGACACCGGTTGAACAGAGGTAGAGAAAGATGACTTAATGCCCAACCACCGGTTGAACAGAGGTAGAGAAAAATGACTTAATGCCCAGCCACCGGTTGAACAGAGGTAGAGAAAAATGACATAATTCTCAGCTACTGGTTGAACAGTGGTAGAGAAAAATGACTTAATGCCCAGCCACTGGTTTAACAGAGGTAGAGAAAAATGACTTAATGCCCAGCCATCGGTTGAACAGATGTAGAGAAAAATGACTTAATGCCCAGACACCGGTTGAAGAGAGGTAGAGAAAAATGACTTAATGCCCAGCCACCGCTTGAACAGAGGTAGAGAAAAATGACTTAATGACCAGCCATCGGGTGAACAGAGGTAGAGAAAAATGACTTAATGCCCAGCCGTCGGTTGAACAGATGTAGAGAAAAATGACGTAATGCCCAGACACCGGTTGAACAGAGGTAGAGAAAAATGACTTAAAGCCCAGCCAACGGTTGAACAGAGGTAGAGAAAAATGACTTAATGCCCAGCCATCGTTTGAACATAGGTAGAGAAAAATGACTTAATGCCCAGCCACCGGTTAAACAGAGGTAGAGAAAAATGACTTAATGCCCAGCCACCGGTTAAACAGAGGTAGAGAAAAATTACTTAATGCCCAGCCAATGGTTGAACAGAGGTAGAGAAAAATAACTTAATGCCCAGCCATTGGTCGAACAGAGGTAGAGAAAAATGACTTAATGCCCAGCCACCGGTTGAACAGAGTTAGAGAAAAATGACTTAATGCCCAGCCACCGGTTGAACAGAGGTAGAGAAAAATGACAATGCCCAGCCACCTGTTGAACAGAGGTAGAGAAAAATGACTTAATGCACAGCCAACGGTTGAACAGAGATAGAGAAAAATGATTTAATGCCCAGCCATCGGCTGAACAGAGGTAGAGAAAAATGACTTAATGCCCAGCCATCGGTTGAACAGAGGTAGAGAAAATGACTTAATGCCCAGCCACCTGTAGAACAGAGGTAGAGAAAAATGACTTAATGCCCAGCCACCGGTTGAACAGAGGTAGAGAAAAATGACTTAAACCCCAGCCACCGGTTGAACAGAGGTAGAGAAAAATGACATAATGCCCAGCCACCGGTTGAACAGAGGTAGATAAAAAAGACTTAATGCCCAGCCAACGGTTGAACAGAGGTAGAGAAAAATGACTTAATGCCCAGCCACCGGTTGAACAGAGGTAGAGAAAAATGACTTAATGCCCAGCCACCGGTTGATCAGAAATAGAGAAAAATGACTTAATGCCCAGCCACCGGTTGAACAGATGTAGAGAAAAATGACTTAATGCCCAGCCACCGGTTGAACAGATGTAGAGAAAAATGACTTAATGCCCAGCCACCGGTTGAACACAGGTAGAGAAAAATGACAATGCCCAGCCAGCGGTTGAACAGAGGTAGAGAAAAATGACTTAATGCCCAGCCACCGGTTGAACAGAGGAAGAGAAAAATGACTTAATGCCCAGCCACCGGTTGAAAAGGGTAGAGAAAAATGACTTAATGCGCAGCCACCGGTTGAACAGAGGTAGAGAAAAATGACTTAATGCCCAGCCACCGGTTGAAAAGAGGTAGAGAAAAATGACTTAATGCCCAGCCACCGGTTGAACAGAGGTAGAGAAAAATGACTTAAAGCCCAGCCACCGGTTGAACAGATTTAGAGAAAAATGACATAATGCCCAGCCAACGGTTGAACAGAGGTAGATAAAAATGACTTAATGCCCAGCCACCGGTTGAACAGAGGTAGAGAAAAATGACTTAATGCCCAGCCACCGGTTGAACAGAGGTAGAGAAAAATGACTTAATGCCCAGCCACCGGTTGATCAGAGGTAGAGAAAAATGACTCAATGCCCAGCCACCGGTTGAATAGAGGTAGAGAAAAATGACTTAATGCCCAGCCATCGGTTGAACAGAGGTAGAGAAAGATGACTTAATGCCCAGCCACCGGTAGAACAGATGTAGAGAAAAATGACTTAATGCCCAGCCACCGGTTGAACAGAGGTAGAGAAAAATGACTTAATGCCCAGCCACCGGTGAACACAGGTAGAGAAAAATGACAATGCCCAGCCACCGGTTGAACAGAGGTAGAGAAAAATGACTTAATGCCCAGCCACCGGTTGAACAGAGGTAGAGAAAAATGACTTAATGCCCAGCCACCGGTTGAACAGAGGTAGAGAAAAATGAATTAATGCCCAGCCACCGGTTGAACAGAGGTAGAGAAAAATGACTTAATGCCCAGCCGCCGGGTGAACAGAGGTAGAGAAAAATGACAATGCCCAGCCACCGGTTGAACAGAGGTAGAGAAAAATGACTTAATGCCCAGCCACCGGTTGAACAGAGGTAGAGAAAAATGACTTAATGCCGAGCCACCGGTTGAACAGAGGTAGAGAAAAATGACTTAATACCCAGCCACCGTGTGAACAGAGGTAGAGAAAAATGACAATGCCCAGCCACCGGTTGAACAGAGGGAGAGAAAAATGACTTAATGCCCAGCCACCCGGTGAACAGAGGTAGAGAAAAATGATAATGCCCAGCCACCGCTTGAACAGAGGTAGAGAAAAATGACTTAATGCCCAGCCACCGGTTGAACAGAGGTAGAGAAAATTGACTTAATGCCCAGCCACCGGTTGAACAGAGGTAGAGAAAATTGACTTAATGCCCAGCCACCGGTTGAACAGACGTAGAGAAAAATGGAATAATTCTCAGCTACTGCTTGAACAGTGGTAGAGAAAAATGAATTAATGCCTAGCCACCGGTTGAACAGAGGTAGAGAAAAATGACTTAATGCCCAGCCACCGGGTGAACAGAGGTACAGAAAAATGACTTAATGCCCAGCCACCGGTTGAACAGAGGTAGAGAAAAATGAGATAATTCTCAGCAACTGGTTGAACAGTGGTAGAGAAAAATGACTTAATGCCCAGCCACCGGTTGAACAGAGGTAGAGAAAAATGACTTAATGCCCAGCAACCGGTTGAACAGAGGTAGAGAAAAATGACTTAATGCCCAGACACCGGTTGAACAGAGGTAGAGAAATATGACTTAATTCCCAGCCATCGGTTGAACAGAGGTAGAGATAAATGACTTAATGCCAAGCCACCGTTTGAACAGAGGTAGAGAAAAATGACTTAATGCCCAGCCACCGGTTGAACAGAGGTAGAGAAAAATGACTTAATGCCCAGCCACCGGTGAACACAGGTAGAGAAAAATGACAATGCCCAGCCAGCGGTTGAACAGAGGTAGAGAAAAATGACTTAATGCCCAGCCACCGGTTGAACAGAGGTAGAGAAAAATGACTTAATGCCCAGCCACCGGTTGAACAGAGGTAGAGAAAAATGACTTAAAGCCCAGCCACCGGTTGAACAGATGTAGAGAAAAATGACATAATGCCCAGCCACCGGTTGAACAGAGGTAGATAAAAATGACTTAATGCCCAGCCACCGGTTGAACAGAGGTAGGGAAAAATGACTTAATGCCCAGTCACCGGTTGAACAGAGGTAGAGAAAAATGACTTAATTCCCAGCCATCGTTTGAACAGAGGTAGAGATAAATGACTTAATGCCAAGCCACCGTTTGAACAGAGGTAGAGAAAAATGACTTAATGCCCAGCCACCGGTTGAACAGAGGTAGAGAAAATTGACTTAATGCCCAGCCACCGGGTGAACACAGGTAGAGAAAAATGCCAATGCCCAGCCAGCGGTTGAACAGAGGTAGAGAAAAATGACTTAATGCCCAGCCACCGGTTGAACAGAGGTAGAGAAAAATGACTTAATGCCCAGCCACTGGTTTAACAGAGGTAGAGAAAAATGACTTAATGCCCAGCCATCGGTTGAACAGATGTAGAGAAAAATGACTTAATGCCCAGACACCGTTTGAAGAGAGGTAGAGAAAAATGACTTAATGCCCAGCCACCGCTTGAACAGAGGTAGAGAAAAATGACTTAATGACCAGCCATCGGGTGAACAGAGGTAGAGAAAAATGACTTAATGCCCAGCCGTCGGTTGAATAGATGTAGAGAAAAATGACGTAATGCCCAGACACCGGTTGAACAGAGGTAGAGAAAAATGACTTAAAGCCCAGCCAACGGTTGAACAGAGGTAGAGAAAAATGACTTAATGCCCAGCCATCGTTTGAACATAGGTAGAGAAAAATGACTTAATGCCCAGCCACCGGTTAAACAGAGGTAGAGAAAAATGACTTAATGCCCAGCCACCGGTTAAACAGAGGTAGAGAAAAATTACTTAATGCCCAGCCAATGGTTGAACAGAGGTAGAGAAAAATAACTTAATGCCCAGCCATTGGTCGAACAGAGGTAGAGAAAAATGACTTAATGCCCAGCCACCGGTTGAACAGAGTTAGAGAAAAATGACTTAATGCCCAGCCACCGGTTGAACAGAGGTAGAGAAAAATGACAATGCCCAGCCACCTGTTGAACAGAGGTAGAGAAAAATGACTTAATGCACAGCCAACGGTTGAACAGAGATAGAGAAAAATGATTTAATGCCCAACCATCGGCTGAACAGAGGTAGAGAAAAATGACTTAATGCCCAGCCATCGGTTGAACAGAGGTAGAGAAAATGACTTAATGCCCAGCCACCTGTAGAACAGAGGTAGAGAAAAATGACTTAATGCCCAGCCACCGGTTGAACAGAGGTAGAGAAAAATGACTTAAACCCCAGCCACCGGTTGAACAGAGGTAGAGAAAAATGACATAATGCCCAGCCACCGGTTGAACAGAGGTAGATAAAAAAGACTTAATGCCCAGCCAACGGTTGAACAGAGGTAGAGAAAAATGACTTAATGCCCAGCCACCGGTTGAACAGAGGTAGAGAAAAATGACTTAATGCCCAGCCACCGGTTGATCAGAAATAGAGAAAAATGACTTAATGCCCAGCCACCGGTGGAACAGATGTAGAGAAAAATGACTTAATGCCCAGCCACCGGTTGAACAGATGTAGAGAAAAATGACTTAATGCCCAGCCACCGGTTGAACACAGGTAGAGAAAAATGACAATGCCCAGCCAGCGGTTGAACAGAGGTAGAGAAAAATGAATTAATGCCCAGCCACCGGTTGAACAGAGGAAGAGAAAAATGACTTAATGCCCAGCCACCGGTTGAAAAGGGTAGAGAAAAATGACTTAATGCGCAGCCACCGGTTGAACAGATGTAGAGAAAAATGACTTAATGCCCAGCCACCGGTTGAACAGATGTAGAGAAAAATGACTTAATGCCCAGCCACCGGTTGAACACAGGTAGAGAAAAATGACAATGCCCAGCCAGCGGTTGAACAGAGGTAGAGAAAAATGACTTAATGCCCAGCCACCGGTTGAACAGAGGAAGAGAAAAATGACTTAATGCCCAGCCACCGGTTGAAAAGGGTAGAGAAAAATGACTTAATGCGCAGCCACCGGTTGAACAGAGGTAGAGAAAAATGACTTAATGCCCAGCCACCGGTTGAAAAGAGGTAGAGAAAAATGACTTAATGCCCAGCCACCGGTTGAACAGAGGTAGAGAAAAATGACTTAAAGCCCAGCCACCGGTTGAACAGATTTAGAGAAAAATGACATAATGCCCAGCCAACGGTTGAACAGAGGTAGATAAAAATGACTTAATGCCCAGCCACCGGTTGAACAGAGGTAGAGAAAAATGACTTAATGCCCAGCCACCGGTTGAACAGAGGTAGAGAAAAATGACTTAATGCCCAGCCACCGGTTGATCAGAGGTAGAGAAAAATGACTCAATGCCCAGCCACCGGTTGAATAGAGGTAGAGAAAAATGACTTAATGCCCAGCCATCGGTTGAACAGAGGTAGAGAAAGATGACTTAATGCCCAGCCACCGGTAGAACAGAGGTAGAGAAAAATGACTTAATGCCCAGCCACCGGTTGAACAGAGGTAGAGAAAAATGAATTAATGCCCAGCCACCGGTTGAACAGAGGTAGAGAAAAATGACTTAATGCCCAGCCGCCGGGTGAACAGAGGTAGAGAAAAATGACAATGCCCAGCCACCGGTTGAACAGAGGTAGAGAAAAATGACTTAATGCCCAGCCACCGGTTGAAAAGGGTAGAGAAAAATGACTTAATGCGCAGCCACCGGTTGAACAGAGGTAGAGAAAAATGACTTAATGCCCAGCCACCGGTTGAACAGATTTAGAGAAAAATGACATAATGCCCAGCCAACGGTTGAACAGAGGTAGATAAAAATGACTTAATGCCCAGCCACCGGTTGAACAGAGGTAGAGAAAAATGACTTAATGCCCAGCCACCGGTTGAACAGAGGTAGAGAAAAATGACTTAATGCCCAGCCACCGGTTGATCAGAGGTAGAGAAAAATGACTCAATGCCCAGCCACCGGTTGAATAGAGGTAGAGAAAAATGACTTAATGCCCAGCCATCGGTTGAACAGAGGTAGAGAAAGATGACTTAATGCCCAGCCACCGGTAGAACAGAGGTAGAGAAAAATGACTTAATGCCCAGCCACCGGTTGAACAGAGGTAGAGAAAAATGAATTAATGCCCAGCCACCGGTTGAACAGAGGTAGAGAAAAATGACTTAATGCCCAGCCGCCGGGTGAACAGAGGTAGAGAAAAATGACAATGCCCAGCCACCGGTTGAACAGAGGTAGAGAAAAATGACTTAATGCCCAGCCACCGGTTGAACAGAGGTAGAGAAAAATGACTTAATGCCGAGCCACCGGTTGAACAGAGGTAGAGAAAAATGACTTAATACCCAGCCACCGTGTGAACAGAGGTAGAGAAAAATGACAATGCCCAGCCACCGGTTGAACAGAGGGAGAGAAAAATGACTTAATGCCCAGCCACCCGGTGAACAGAGGTAGAGAAAAATGATAATGCCAGCCACCGCTTGAACAGAGGTAGAGAAAAATGACTTAATGCCCAGCCACCGGTTGAACAGAGGTAGAGAAAATTGACTTAATGCCCAGCCACCGGTTGAACAGAGGTAGAGAAAATTGACTTAATGCCCAGCCACCGGTTGAACAGACGTAGAGAAAAATGGAATAATTCTCAGCTACTGCTTGAACAGTGGTAGAGAAAAATGAATTAATGCCTAGCCACCGGTTGAACAGAGGTAGAGAAAAATGACTTAATGCCCAGCCACCGGGTGAACAGAGGTACAGAAAAATGACTTAATGCCCAGCCACCGGTTGAACAGAGGTAGAGAAAAATGAGATAATTCTCAGCAACTGGTTGAACAGTGGTAGAGAAAAATGACTTAATGCCCAGCCACCGGTTGAACAGAGGTAGAGAAAAATGACTTAATGCCCAGCAACCGGTTGAACAGAGGTAGAGAAAAATGACTTAATGCCCAGACACCGGTTGAACAGAGGTAGAGAAATATGACTTAATTCCCAGCCATCGGTTGAACAGAGGTAGAGATAAATGACTTAATGCCAAGCCACCGTTTGAACAGAGGTAGAGAAAAATGACTTAATGCCCAGCCACCGGTTGAACAGAGGTAGAGAAAAATGACTTAATGCCCAGCCACCGGTGAACACAGGTAGAGAAAAATGACAATGCCCAGCCAGCGGTTGAACAGAGGTAGAGAAAAATGACTTAATGCCCAGCCACCGGTTGAACAGAGGTAGAGAAAAATGACTTAATGCCCAGCCACCGGTTGAACAGAGGTAGAGAAAAATGACTTAAAGCCCAGCCACCGGTTGAACAGATGTAGAGAAAAATGACATAATGCCCAGCCACCGGTTGAACAGAGGTAGATAAAAATGACTTAATGCCCAGCCACCGGTTGAACAGAGGTAGGGAAAAATGACTTAATGCCCAGTCACCGGTTGAACAGAGGTAGAGAAAAATGACTTAATTCCCAGCCATCGTTTGAACAGAGGTAGAGATAAATGACTTAATGCCAAGCCACCGTTTGAACAGAGGTAGAGAAAAATGACTTAATGCCCAGCCACCGGTTGAACAGAGGTAGAGAAAATTGACTTAATGCCCAGCCACCGGGTGAACACAGGTAGAGAAAAATGCCAATGCCCAGGCAGCGGTTGAACAGAGGTAGAGAAAAATGACTTAATGCCCAGCCACCGGTTGAACAGAGGTAGAGAAAAATGACTTAATGCCCAGCCACCGGTTGAAAAGGGTAGAGAAAAATGACTTAATGCCCAGCCACCGGTTGAACAGAGGTAGAGAAAAATGACATAATTCTCAGCTACTGGTTGAACAGTGGTAGAGAAAAATGACTTAATGCCCAGCCACCGGTTGAACAGAGGTAGAGAAAAATGACTTAATGCCCAGCCACCGGTTGAACAGAGGTAGAGAAAAATGAATTAATGCCCAGCCACCGGTTGAACAGAGGTAGAGAAAAATGACTTAATGCCCAGCCGCCGGGTGAACAGAGGTAGAGAAAAATGACAATGCCCAGCCACCGGTTGAACAGAGGTAGAGAAAAATGACTTAATGCCCAGCCACCGGTTGAACAGAGGTAGAGAAAAATGACTTAATGCCGAGCCACCGGTTGAACAGAGGTAGAGAAAAATGACTTAATACCCAGCCACCGTGTGAACAGAGGTAGAGAAAAATGACAATGCCCAGCCACCGGTTGAACAGAGGGAGAGAAAAATGACTTAATGCCCAGCCACCCGGTGAACAGAGGTAGAGAAAAATGATAATGCTCAGCCACCGCTTGAACAGAGGTAGAGAAAAATGACTTAATGCCCAGCCACCGGTTGAACAGAGGTAGAGAAAATTGACTTAATGCCCAGACACCGGTTGAACAGAGGTAGAGAAAATTGACTTAATGCCCAGCCACCGGTTGAACAGAGGTATAGAAAAATGGAATAATTCTCAGCTACTGCTTGAACAGTGGTAGAGAAAAATGAATTAATGCCTAGCCACCGGTTGAACAGAGGTAGAGAAAAATGACTTAATGCCCAGCCACCGGGTGAACAGAGGTACAGAAAAATGACTTAATGCCCAGCCACCGCTTGAACAGAGGTAGAGAAAAATGACATAATTCTCAGCAACTGGTTGAACAGTGGTAGAGAAAAATGACTTAATGCCCAGCCACCGGTTGAACAGAGGTAGAGAAAAATGACTTAATGCCCAGCAACCGGTTGAACAGAGGTAGAGAAAAATGACTTAATGCCCAGACACCGGTTGAACAGAGGTAGAGAAATATGACTTAATTCCCAGCCATCGGTTGAACAGAGGTAGAGATAAATGACTTAATGCCAAGCCACCGTTTGAACAGAGGTAGAGAAAAATGACTTAATGCCCAGCCACCGGTTGAACAGAGGTAGAGAAAAATGACTTAATGCCCAGCCACCGGTGAACACAGGTAGAGAAAAATGACAATGCCCAGCCAGCGGTTGAACAGAGGTAGAGAAAAATGACTTAATGCCCAGCCACCGGTTGAACAGAGGTAGAGAAAAATGACTTAATGCCCAGCCACCGGTTGAACAGAGGTAGAGAAAAATGACTTAAAGCCCAGCCACCGGTTGAACAGATGTAGAGAAAAATGACATAATGCCCAGCCACCGGTTGAACAGAGGTAGATAAAAATGACTTAATGCCCAGCCACCGGTTGAACAGAGGTAGGGAAAAATGACTTAATGCCCAGTCACCGGTTGAACAGAGGTAGAGAAAAATGACTTAATTCCCAGCCATCGTTTGAACAGAGGTAGAGATAAATGACTTAATGCCAAGCCACCGTTTGAACAGAGGTAGAGAAAAATGACTTAATGCCCAGCCACCGGTTGAACAGAGGTAGAGAAAATTGACTTAATGCCCAGCCACCGGGTGAACACAGGTAGAGAAAAATGCCAATGCCCAGCCAGCGGTTGAACAGAGGTAGAGAAAAATGACTTAATGCCCAGCCACCGGTTGAACAGAGGTAGAGAAAAATGACTTAATGCCCAGCCACCGGTTGAAAAGGGTAGAGAAAAATGACTTAATGCCCAGCCACCGGTTGAACAGAGGTAGAGAAAAATGACATAATTCTCAGCTACTGGTTGAACAGTGGTAGAGAAAAATGACTTCATGCCCAGCCACCGGTTGAACAGAGGTAGAGAAAAATGACTTAATGCCCAGCAACCGGTTGAACAGAGGTAGAGAAAAATGACTTAATGCCCAGACACCGGTTGAACAGAGGTAGAGAAAAATGACTTAATTCCCAGCCATCGGTTGAACAGAGGTAGAGATAAATGACTTAATGCCAAGCCACCGTTTGAACAGAGGTAGAGAAAAATGACTTAATGCCCAGCCACCGGTTGAACAGAGGTAGAGAAAAATGACTTAATGCCCAGCCACCGGTGAACATAGGTAGAGAAAAATAACAATGCCCAGCCAGCGGTTGAACAGAGGTAGAGAAAAATGACTTAATGCCCAGCCACCGGTTGAACAGAGGTAGAGAAAAATGACTTAATGCCCAGCCACCGGTTGAACAGAGGTAGAGAAAAATGACTTAAAGCCCAGCCACCGGTTGAACAGATGTAGAGAAAAATGACATAATGCCCAGCCACCGGCTGAACAGAGGTAGATAAAAATGACTTAATGCCCAGCCACCGGTTGAACAGAGGTAGGGAAAAATGACTTAATGCCCAGCCACCGGTAGAACAGAGGTAGAGAAAAATGACTTAATTCCCAGCCATCGTTTGAACAGAGGTAGAGATAAATGACTTAATGCCAAGCCACCGTTTGAACAGAGGTAGAGAAAAATGACTTAATGCCCAGCCACTGGTTGAACAGAGGTAGAGAAAATTGACTTAATGCCCAGCCACCGGGTGAACACAGGTAAAGAAAAATGACAATGCCCAGCCAGCGGTTGAACAGAGGTAGAGAAAAATGACTTAATGCCCAGCCACCGGTTGAACAGAGGTAGAGAAAAATGACTTAATGCCCAGCCACCGGTTGAAAAGGGTAGAGAAAAATGACTTAATGCCCAGCCACCGGTTGAACAGAGGTAGAGAAAAATGACTTAATGCCCAGCCACAGGTTGAACAGAGGTAGAGAAAAATGACTTACTGCCCAGCCACCGGTTGAACAGAGGTAGAGAAAAATGACTTAAAGCCCAGCCACCGGTTGAACAGAGGTAGAGAAAAATGACATAATGCCCAGCCACCGGTTGAACAGAGGTAGATTAAAATGACTTAATGCCCAGCCACCGGTTGAAAAGGGTAGAGAAAAATGACTTAATGCCCAGCCACCGGTTGAACAGAGGTAGAGAAAAATGACTTAATGCCCAGCCACCGGTTGAACAGTGGTAGAGAAAAATGACTTAATGCCCAGCCACCGGCTGAACAGATGTAGAGAAAAATGACTTAATGCCCAGCCACCGGTTGAACAGAGGTAGAGAAAAATGACTTAATGCCCAGCCACCGGTTGAACAGAGGTAGAGAAAAATGAATTAATTCCCAGCCATCGTTTGAACAGATGTAGAGATAAATGACTTAATGCCCAGCCACCGGTTGAACAGAGGTAGAGAAAAATGACTTAATGCCCAGCCACCGGGTGAACACAGGTAGAGAAAAATGACAATGCCCAGCCAGCGGTTGGACAGAGGTAGAGAAAAATGACTTAATGCCCAGCCACCGGTTGAACAGAGGTAGAGAAAAATGACTTAATGCCCAGCCACCGGTTGAAAAGGGTAGAGAAAAATGACTTAATGCCCAGCCACCGGTTGAACAGAGGTAGAGAAAAATGACTTAATGCCCAGCCACTGGTTGAACAGAGGTAGAGAAAAATGACTTAATGCCCAGCCACCGGTTGAACAGAGGTAGAGAAAAATGACTTAAAGCCCGGCCACCGGTTGAACAGAGGTAGAGAAAAATGACATAATGCCCAGGCACCGGTTGAACAGAGGTAGATTAAAATGACTTAATGCCCAGCCACCGGTTGAACAGAGGTAGAGAAAAATGATTTAATGCCCAGCCACCGGTTGAACAGAGGTAGAGAAAAATGACTTAATGCCCAGCCACCGGTTGATCAGAGGTAGAGAAAAATGACTTAATGCCCATCCACCGGTGAACAGAGGTAGAGAAAAATGACAATGCCCAGCCACCGGTTGAACAGAGGTAGAGAAAAATGGCTTAATGCCCAGCCAACGGTTGAACAGAGGTAGAGAAAAATGACTTAATGCCCAGCCACCGGTTGAACAGAGGTAGGGAAAAATGACTTAATGCCCAGCCACCGGTTGAACAGAGGTAGAGAAAAATGACTTAATGCCCAGCCACCGGTTGAACAGAGGTAGAGAAAAATGACTTAATGCCCAGCCACCAGTTGAACAGTGGTAGAGAATAAGGACTTAATGCCCACCCACCGGGTGAACAGAGGTAGAGAAAAATGACTTAATGCCCAGCCACCGGGTGAACAGAGGTACAGAAAAATGACTTAATGCCCAGCCACCGGTTGAACAGAGGTAGAGAAAAATGACTTAAAGCCCAGCCACCGGTTGAACAGAGGTAGAGAAAAATGACTTAAAGCCCAGCCACCGGTTGAACAGAGGTAGAGAAAAATGACATAATGCCCAGCCACCGGTTGAACAGAGGTAGATTAAAATGACTTAATGCCCAGCCACCGGTTGAACAGAGGTAGAGAAAAATGACTTAAAGCACAGCCACCGGTTGAACAGAGGTAGAGAAAAATGACATAATTCTCAGCTACTGGTTGAACAGTGGTAGAGATAAATGACTTAATGCCAAGCCACCGTTTGAATAGAGGTAGAGAAAAATGACTTAATGCCCAGCCACCGGTTGAACAGAGGTAGAGAAAAATGACTTAATGCCCAGCCACCGGTGAACACAGGTAGAGAAAAATGACAATGCCCAGCCAGCGGTTGAACAGAGGTAGAGAAAAATGACTTAATGCCCAGCCACCGGTTGAAAAGGGTAGAGAAAAATGACTTAATGCCCAGCCACCGGTTGAACAGAGGTAGAGAAAAATGACTTAATGCCCAGCCACCGGTTGAATAGAGTTAGAGAAAAATGACTTAATGCCCAGCCACCGGTTGAACAGAGGTAGAGAAAAATGACTTAAAGCAGAGCCACCAGTTGAACAGAGGTAGAGAAAATTGACTTAATGCCCAGCCACCGGGTGAACACAGGTAGAGAAAAATGACAATGCCCAGCCAGCGGTTGAACAGAGGTAGAGAAAAATGACTTAATGCCCAGCCACCGGTTGAACAGAGGTAGAGAAAAATGACTTAATGCCCAGCCACCGGTTGAAAAGGGTAGAGAAAAATGACTTAATGCCCAGCCACCGGTTGAACAGAGGTAGAGAAAAATGACTTAATGCCCAGCCACCGGTTGAACAGAGGTAGAGAAAAATGATTTACTGCCCAGCCACCGGTTGAACAGAGGTAGAGAAAAATGACTTAAAGCCCAGCCACCGGTTGAACAGAGGTAGAGAAAAATGACATAATGCCCAGCCACCGGTTGAACAGAGGTAGATTAAAATGACTTAATGCCAAGCCACAGGTTGAACAGAGGTAGAGAAAAATGACTTAATGCCCAGCCACCGGTTGAACAGAGGTAGAGAAAAATGACTTAATGCCCAGCCACCGGTTGATCAGAGGTGGAGAAAAATGACTTAATGCCCAGCCACCGGTGAACAGAGGTAGAGAAAAATGATAATGCTCAGCCACCGGTTGAACAGAGGTAGAGAAAAATGACTTAATGCCCAGCCACCGGTTGAACAGAGGTAGAGAAAAATGACTTAATGCCCAGCCACCGGTTGAACAGAGGTAGAGAAAAATGAATTAATTCCCAGCCATCGTTTGAACAGATGTAGAGATAAATGACTTAATGCCAAGCCACCGTTTGAACAGAGGTAGAGAAAAATGACTTAATGCCCAGACACCGGTTGAACAGAGGTAGAGAAAAATGACTTAATGCCCCCCACCGGGTGAACGCAGGTAGAGAAAAATGACAATGCCCAGCCAGCGGTTGGACAGAGGTAGAGAAAAATGACTTAATGCCAAGCCACCGGTTGATCAGTGGTAGAGAAAAATGACTTAATGCCCAGCCACCGGTGAACAGAGGTAGAGAAAAATGACAATGCCCAGCCACCGGTTGAACAGAGGTAGAGAAAAATGGCTTAATGCCCAGCCAACGGTTGAACAGAGGTAGAGAAAAATGACTTAATGCCCAGCCACCGGTTGAACAGAGGTAGAGAAAAATGACTTAATGCCCAGCCACCGGTTGAACAGTGGTAGAGAATAAGGACTTAATGCCCACCCACCGGGTGAACAGAGGTAGAGAAAAATGACTTAATGCCCAGCCACCGGGTGAACAGAGGTACAGAAAAATGACTTAATGCCCAGCCACCGGTTGAACAGAGGTAGAGAAAAATGACATAATTCTCAGTTACTGGTTGAACAGTGGTAGAGAAAAATGACTTAATGCCCAGCCACCGGTTGAACAGAGGTAGAGAAAAATGACTTAATGCCCAGCAACCGGTTGAACAGAGGTAGAGAAAAATGACTTAATGCCCAGACACCGGTTGAACAGAGGTAGAGAAAAATCACTTAATTCCCAGCCATCGGTTGAACAGAGGTAGAGATAAATGACTTAATGCCAAGCCACCGTTTGAATAGAGGTAGAGAAAAATGACTTAATGCCCAGCCACCGGTTGAACAGAGGTAGAGAAAAATGACTTAATGCCCAGCCACCGGTGAACACAGGTAGAGAAAAATGACAATGCCCAGCCAGCGGTTGAACAGAGGTAGAGAAAAATGACTTAATGCCCAGCCACCGGTTGAACAGAGTTAGAGAAAAATGACTTAATGCACAGCCACCGGTTGAAAAGGGTAGAGAAAAATGACTTAAAGCCCAGCCACCGGTTGAACAGAGGTAGAGAAAAATGACATAATGCCCAGCCACCGGTTGAACAGATGTAGATAAAAATGTCTTAATGCCCAGCCACCGGTTGAACAGAGGTAGAGGAAATTGACTTAATTCCCAGCCATCGTTTGAACAGAGGTAGAGATAAATGACTTAATGCCAAGCCACCGTTTGAACAGAGGTAGAGAAAAATGACTTAATGCCCAGCCACCGGTTGAACAGAGGTAGAGAAAAATTACTTAATGCCCAGCCACCGGTTGAACAGAGGTAGAGAAAAATGACTTAAAGCCCAGCCACCGGTTGAACAGAGGTAGAGAAAAATTACATAATGCCCAGCCACCGGTTGAACAGAGGTAGATTAAAATGACTTAATGCCCAGCCACCGGTTGAACAGAGGTAGAGAAAAATGAATTAATGCCCAGCCACCGGTTGAACAGAGGTAGAGAAAAATGACTTAATGCCCAGCCACCGGTTGATCAGAGGAAGAGAAAAATGACTTAATGCCAAGCCACCGCTGAACAGAGGTAGAGAAAAATGACAATGCCCAGCCACCGGTTGAACAGAGGTAGAGAAAAATGACTTAATGCCCAGCCACCGGTTGAACAGAGGTAGAGAAAAATGACTTAATGCCCAGCCACCGGTTGAACAGAGGTAGAGAAAAATGACTTAATGCCCAGCCACCGGTTGAACAGTGGTAGAGAATAAGGACTTAATGCCCACCCACCGGGTGAACAGAGGTAGAGAAAAATGACTTAATGCCCAGCCACCGGGTGAACAGAGGTACAGAAAAATGATTTAATGCCCAGCCACCTGTTGAACAGAGGTAGAGAAAAATGACATAATTCTCAGTTACTGGTTGAACAGTGGTAGAGAAAAATGACTTAATGCCCAGCCACCGGTTGAACAGAGGTAGAGAAAAATGACTTAATGCCCAGCAACCGGTTGAACAGAGGTAGAGAAAAATGACTTAATGCCCAGACACCGGTTGAACAGAGGTAGAGAAAAATCACTTAATTCCCAGCCATCGGTTGAACAGAGGTAGAGATAAATGACTTAATGCCAAGCCACCGTTTGAATAGAGGTAGAGAAAAATGACTTAATGCCCAGCCACCGGTTGAACAGAGGTAGAGAAAAATGACTTAATGCCCAGCCACCGGTGAACACAGGTAGAGAAAAATGACAATGCCCAGCCAGCGGTTGAACAGAGGTAGAGAAAAATGACTTAATGCCCAGCCACCGGTTGAACAGAGTTAGAGAAAAATGACTTAATGCACAGCCACCGGTTGAAAAGGGTAGAGAAAAATGACTTAAAGCCCAGCCACCGGTTGAACAGAGGTAGAGAAAAATGACATAATGCCCAGCCACCGGTTGAACAGATGTAGATAAATATGTCTTAATGCCCAGCCACCGGTTGAACAGAGGTAGAGGAAATTGACTTAATTCCCAGCCATCGTTTGAACAGAGGTAGAGATAAATGACTTAATGCCAAGCCACCGTTTGAACAGAGGTAGAGAAAAATGACTTAATGCCCAGCCACCGGTTGAACAGAGGTAGAGAAAAATTACTTAATGCCCAGCCACCGGTTGAACAGAGGTAGAGAAAAATGACTTAAAGCCCAGCCACCGGTTGAACAGAGGTAGAGAAAAATGACATAATGCCCAGCCACCGGTTGAACAGAGGTAGATTAAAATGACTTAATGCCCAGCCACCGGTTGAACAGAGGTAGAGAAAAATGAATTAATGCCCAGCCACCGGTTGAACAGAGGTAGAGAAAAATGACTTAATGCCCAGCCACCGGTTGATCAGAGGAAGAGAAAAATGACTTAATGCCAAGCCACCGCTGAACAGAGGTAGAGAAAAATGACAATGCCCAGCCACCGGTTGAACAGAGGTAGAGAAAAATGACTTAATGCCCAGCCACCGGTTGAACAGAGGTAGAGAAAAATGACTTAATGCCCAGCCACCGGTTGAACAGATGTAGAGAAAAATGACTTAATGCCCAGCCACCGGTTGAACAGAGGTAGAGAAAAATGAATTAATGCCCGGCCACCGGTTGAACAGACGTAAAGAAAAATGACTTAATTCCCAGCCATCGTTTGAACAGATGTAGAGATAAATGACTTAAAGCCAAGCCACCGTTTGAACAGAGGTAGAGAAAATGACTTAATGCCCAGCCACCGGTTGAACAGAGGTAGAGAAAAATGACTTAATGCCCAGCCACCGGTTGAACAGAGGTAGAGAAAAATGACTTAATGCCCAGCCACCGGGTGAACACAGGTAGAGAAAAATGACAATGCCCAGCCAGCGGTTGAACAGAGGTAGAGAAAAATGACTTAATGCCCAGCCACCGGTTGAACAGAGGTAGAGAAAAATGACTTAATGCCCAGCCACTGGTTGAAAAGGGTAGAGAAAAATGACTTAATGCCCAGCCACCGGTTGAACAGAGGTAGAGAAAAATGACTTAATGCCCAGCCACAGGTTGAACAGAGGTAGAGAAAAATGACTTAATGCCCAGCCACCGGTTGAACAGAGGTAGAGAAAAATGACTTAAAGCCCAGCCACCGGTTGAACAGAGGTAGAGAAAAATGACATAATGCCCAGCCACCGGTTGAACAGAGGTAGAGAAAAATGACTTAATGCCCAGCCACCGGTTGAACAGAGGTAGAGAAAAATGACTTAATGCCCAGCCACCGGTTGAACAGAGGTAGAGAAAAATGACTTAATGCCCAGCCACCGGTTGAACAGAGTTAGAGAAAAATGACTTAATGCCCAGCCACCGGTTGAACAGAGGTAGAGAAAAATGACCTAATGCCCAGCCACCGGTTGAACAGAGGTAGAGAAAAATGAATTAATGCCCAGCCACCGGGTGAACAGAGGTAGAGAAAAATGACAATGCCCAGCCACCGCTTGAACAGAGGTTGAGAAAAATGACTTAATGCCCAGACACCGGTTGAACAGAGGTAGATAAAAATGGCTTAATGCCCAGCCACCGGTTGAACAGAGGTAGAGAAAAATGACTTAATGCGCAGCCATCGGTTGAACAGAGGTAGAGAAAAATGACTTTGTGCCCAACCATCGGTTAAACAGAGGTAGAGAAAAATGACTTAATGCCCAGCCACCGGTTGAACAGTGGTAGAGAAAAATGACTTAATGCCCAGCCACCGGGTGAACAGAGGTAGAGAAAAATGACTTAATGCCCAGCCACCGGTTGAACAGAGGTAGAGAAAAATGACATAATTCTCAGCTACTGGTTGAACAGTGGTAGAGAAAAATGAATTCATGCCTAGCCACCAGTTGAACAGAGGTAGAGAAAAATGACTTAATGCCCAGCCACTGGGTGAACAGAGGTAGAGAAAAATGAATTAATGCCCAGCCACCGGTTGAACAGAGGTAGAGAAAAATGACATAATTCTCAGCTACTGGTTGAACAGTGGTAGAGAAAAATGACTTAATGCCCACCCACCGGTTGAACAGAGGTAGAGAAAAATGACTTAATGCCCAGCAACCGGTTGAACAGAGGTAGAGAAAAATGACTTAATGCCCAGACACCGGTTGAACAGAGGCAGAGAAAAATGACTTAATTCCCCGCCACCGGGTGAACAGAGGTAGAGAAAAATGACTTAATGCCCAGCCACCGGTTGAACAGAGGTAGAGAAAAATGACATAATTCTCAGCTACTGGTTGAACAGTGATAGAGAAAAATGACTTAATGCCCAGCCACCGGTTGAACAGAGGTAGAGAAAAATGACTTAATGCCCAGCAACCGGTTGAACAGAGGTAGAGAAAAATGACTTAATGCCCAGAAACCGGTTGAACAGAGGTAGAGAAAAATGGCTTAATGCCCAGCCACCGGTTGAACAGAGGTAGAGAAAAATGACAATGCGCAGCCATTGGTTGAACAGAGGTAGAGAAAAATGACTTAGTGCCCAACCATCGGTTAAACAGAGGTAGAGAAAAATGACTTAATGCCCAGCCACCGGTTGAACAGTGGTAGAGAAAAATGACTTAATGCCCAGCCACCGGGTGAACAGAGGTAGAGAAAAATGACTTAATGCCCAGCCACCGGTTGAACAGAGGTAGAGAAAATTTACTTAATGCCCAGCAACCGATTGAACAGAGGTAGAGAAAAATGGCATAATTCTCAGCTACTGGTTGAACAGTGGTAGAGAAAAATGAATTATTGCCTAGCCACCGGTTGAACAGAGGTAGAGAAAAATGACTTAATGCCCAGCCACCGGTTGAAAAGGGTAGAGAAAAATGACTTAATGCCCAGCCACCGGTTGAACAGAGGTTGAGAAAAATGACTTAATGCCCAGCCACCGGTTGAACAGAGGTAGAGAAAAATGACTTAATGCCCAGCCACCGGTTGAACAGAGGTAGAGAAAAATGACTTAAAGCCCAGACACCGGTTGAACAGAGGTAGAGAAAAATGACATAATGCCCAGCCACCGGTTGAACAGAGGTAGAGAAAAATGACTTAATGCCCAGCCACCGGTTGAACAGATGTAGAGAAAAATGACTTAATGCCCAGCCACCGGTTGAACAGAGGTAGAGAAAAATGACTTAATGCCCAGCCACCGGTTGAACAGAGGTAGAGAAAAATGACTTAATGCCCAGCCACCGGGTGAACAGAGGTAGAGAAAAATGACAATGCCCAGCCACCGCTTGAACAGAGGTTGAGAAAAATGACTTAATGCCCAGACACCGGTTGAACAGAGGTAAAGAAAAATGGCCTAATGCCCAGCCACCGGTTGAACAGAGGTAGAGAAAAATGACTTAATGCGCAGCCATCGGTTGAACAGAGGTAGAGAAAAATGAATTAGTGCCCAACCATCGGTTAAACAGAGGTAGAGAAAAATGACATAATTCTCAGCTACTGGTTGAACAGTGGTAGAGAAAAATGAATTATTGCCTAGCCACCAGTTGAACAGAGGTAGAGAAAAATGACTTAATGCCCAGCCACCTGGTGAACAGAGGTAGAGAAAAATGACTTAATGCCCAGCCACCGGTTGATCAGAGGAAGAGAAAAATGACTTAATGCCAAGCCACCGCTGAACAGAGGTAGAGAAAAATGACAATGCCCAGCCACCGGTTGAACAGAGGTAGAGAAAAATGACTTAATGCCCAGCCACCGGTTGAACAGAGGTAGAGAAAAATGACTTAATGCCCAGCAACCGTTTGAACAGATGTAGAGAAAAATGACTTAATGCCCAGCCACCGGTTGATCAGAGGAAGAGAAAAATGACTTAATGCCAAGCCACCGCTGAACAGAGGTAGAGAAAAATGACAATGCCCAGCCACCGGTTGAACAGAGGTAGAGAAAAATGACTTAATGCCCAGCCACCGGTTGAACAGAGGTAGAGAAAAATGACTTAATGCCCAGCCACCGGTTGAACAGATGTAGAGAAAAATGACTTAATGCCCAGCCACCGGTTGAACAGAGGTAGAGAAAAATGAATTAATGCCCGGCCACCGGTTGAACAGAGGTAAAGAAAAATGACTTAATTCCCAGCCATCGTTT
Organism: Acanthosepion lycidas; assembly: GCA_963932145.1. Lineage (NCBI taxonomy): Eukaryota > Metazoa > Mollusca > Cephalopoda > Sepiida > Sepiidae > Acanthosepion > Acanthosepion lycidas. The sequence goes on from OZ010600.1 coordinate 11,880,703, forward strand.
GAACAGATGTAGAGATAAATGACTTAAAGCCAAGCCACCGTTTGAACAGAGGTAGAGAAAATGACTTAATGCCCAGCCACCGGTTGAACAGAGGTAGAGAAAAATGACTTAATGCCCAGCCACCGGTTGAACAGAGGTAGAGAAAAATGACTTAATGCCCAGCCACCGGGTGAACACAGGTAGAGAAAAATGACAATGCCCAGCCAGCGGTTGAACAGAGGTAGAGAAAAATGACTTAATGCCCAGCCACCGGTTGAACAGAGGTAGAGAAAAATGACTTAATGCCCAGCCACTGGTTGAAAAGGGTAGAGAAAAATGACTTAATGCCCAGCCACCGGTTGAACAGAGGTAGAGAAAAATGACTTAATGCCCAGCCACCGGTTGAACAGAGGTAGAGAAAAATGACTTAATGCCCAGCCACCGGTTGAACAGAGGTAGAGAAAAATGACTTAAAGCCCAGCCACCGGTTGAACAGAGGTAGAGAAAAATGACATAATGCCCAGCCACCGGTTGAACAGAGGTAGAGAAAAATGACTTAATGCCCAGCCACCGGTTGAACAGAGGTAGAGAAAAATGACTTAATGCCCAGCCACCGGTTGAACAGAGGTAGAGAAAAATGACTTAATGCCCAGCCACCGGTTGAACAGAGTTAGAGAAAAATGACTTAATGCCCAGCCACCGGTTGAACAGATGTAGAGAAAAATGACTTAATGCCCAGCCACCGGTTGAACAGAGGTAGAGAAAAATGAATTAATGCCCAGCCACCGGGTGAACAGAGGTAGAGAAAAATGACAATGCCCAGCCACCGCTTGAACAGAGGTTGAGAAAAATGACTTAATGCCCAGACACCGGTTGAACAGAGGTAGATAAAAATGGCTTAATGCCCAGCCACCGGTTGAACAGAGGTAGAGAAAAATGACTTAATGCGCAGCCATCGGTTGAACAGAGGTAGAGAAAAATGACTTTGTGCCCAACCATCGGTTAAACAGAGGTAGAGAAAAATGACTTAATGCCCAGCCACCGGTTGAACAGTGGTAGAGAAAAATGACTTAATGCCCAGCCACCGGGTGAACAGAGGTAGAGAAAAATGACTTAATGCCCAGCCACCGGTTGAACAGAGGTAGAGAAAAATGACATAATTCTCAGCTACTGGTTGAACAGTGGTAGAGAAAAATGACTTAATGCCCACCCACCGGTTGAACAGAGGTAGAGAAAAATGACTTAATGCCCAGCAACCGGTTGAACAGAGGTAGAGAAAAATGATTTATTCCCAGACACCGGTTGAACAGAGGCAGAGAAAAATGACTTAATTCCCCGCCACCGGGTGAACTGAGGTAGAGAAAAATGACTTAATGACCAGCCACCGGTTGAACAGAGGTAGAGAAAAATGACATAATTCTCAGCTACTGGTTGAACAGTGATAGAGAAAAATGACTTAATGCCCAGCCACCGGTTGAACAGAGGTAGAGAAAAATGACTTAATGCCCAGCAACCGGTTGAACAGAGGTAGAGAAAAATGACTTAATGCCCAGAAACCGGTTGAACAGAGGTAGAGAAAAATGGCTTAATGCCCAGCCACCGGTTGAACAGAGGTAGAGAAAAATGACAATGCGCAGCCATTGGTTGAACAGAGGTAGAGAAAAATGACTTAGTGCCCAACCATCGGTTAAACAGAAGTAGAGAAAAATGACTTAATGCCCAGCCACCGGTTGAACAGTGGTAGAGAAAAATGACTTAATGCCCAGCCACCGGGTGAACAGAGGTAGAGAAAAATGACTTAATGCCCAGCCACCGGTTGAACAGAGGTAGAGAAAATTGACTTAATGCCCAGCCACCGATTGAACAGAGGTAGAGAAAAATGGCATAATTCTCAGCTACTGGTTGAACAGATGTAGAGAAAAATGACTTAATGCCCAGCCACCGGTTGAACAGAGGTAGAGAAAAATGACTTAATGCCCAGCCACCGGTTGAACAGAGGTAGAGAAAAATGACTTAATGCCCAGCCACCGGGTGAACAGAGGTAGAGAAAAATGACAATGCCCAGCCACCGCTTGAACAGAGGTTGAGAAATATGACTTAATGCCCAGACACCGGTTGAACAGAGGTAAAGAAAAATGGCTTAATGCGCAGCCACCGGTTGAACAGAGGTAGAGAAAAATGACTTAATGCGCAGCCATCGGTTGAACAGAGGTAGAGAAAAATGACTTAGTGCCCAACCATCGGTTAAACAGAGGTAGAGAAAAATAACATAATTCTCAGCTACTGGTTGAACAGTGGTAGAGAAAAATGAATTATTGCCTAGCCACCAGTTGAACAGAGGTAGAGAAAAATGACTTAATGCCCAGCCACCTGGTGAACAGAGGTAGAGAAAAATGACTTAATGCCCAGCCACCGGTTGATCAGAGGAAGAGAAAAATGACTTAATGCCAAGCCACCGCTGAACAGAGGTAGAGAAAAATGACAATGCCCAGCCACCGGTTGAACAGAGGTAGAGAAAAATGACTTAATGCCCAGCCACCGGTTGAACAGAGGTAGAGAAAAATGACTTAATGCCCAGCCACCGTTTGAACAGATGTAGAGAAAAATGACTTAATGCCCAGCCACCGGTTGAACAGAGGTAGAGAAAAATGACTTATTGCCCGGCCACCGGTTGAACAGAGGTAAAGAAAAATGACTTAATTCCCAGCCATCGTTTGAACAGATGTAGAGATAAATGACTTAAAGCCAAGCCACCGTTTGAACAGAGGTAGAGAAAATGACTTAATGCCCAGCCACCGGTTGAACAGAGGTAGAGAAAAATGACTTAATGCCCAGCCACCGGTTGAACAGAGGTAGAGAAAAATGACTTAATGCCCCGCCACCGGGTGAACACAGGTAGAGAAAAATGACAATGCCCAGCCAGCGGTTGAACAGAGGTAGAGAAAAATGACTTAATGCCCAGCCACCGGTTGAACAGAGGTAGAGAAAAATGACTTAATGCCCAGCCACTGGTTGAAAAGGGTAGAGAAAAATGACTTAATGCCCAGCCACCGGTTGAACAGAGGTAGAGAAAAATGACTTAATGCCCAGCCACCGGTTGAACAGAGGTAGAGAAAAATGACTTAATGCCCAGCCACCGGTTGAACAGAGGTAGAGAAAAATGACTTAAAGCCCAGCCACCGGTTGAACCGAGGTAGAGAAAAATGACATAATGCCCAGCCACCGGTTGAACAGAGGTAGAGAAAAATGACTTAATGCCCAGCCACCGGTTGAACAGAGGTAGAGAAAAATGACTTAATGCCCAGCCACCGGTTGAACAGAGGTAGAGAAAAATGACTTAATGCCCAGCCACCGGTTGAACAGAGTTAGAGAAAAATGACTTAATGCCCAGCCACCGGTTGAACAGAGGTAGAGAAAAATGACTTAATGCCCAGCCACCGGTTGAACAGAGGTAGAGAAAAATGAATTAATGCCCAGCCACCAGGTGAACAGAGGTAGAGAAAAATGACAATGCCCAGCCACCGCTTGAACAGAGGTTGAGAAAAATGACTTAATGCCCAGACACCGGTTGAACAGAGGTAGATAAAAATGGCTTAATGCCCAGCCACCGGTTGAACAGAGGTAGAGAAAAATGACTTAATGCGCAGCCATCGGTTGAACAGAGGTAGAAAAAAATGACTTAGTGCCCAACCATCGGTTAAACAGAGGTAGAGAAAAATGACTTAATGCCCAGCCACCGGTTGAACAGTGGTAGAGAAAAATGACTTAATGCCCAGCCACCGGGTGAACAGAGGTAGAGAAAAATGACTTAATGCCCAGCCACCGGTTGAACAGAGGTAGAGAAAAATGACATAATTCTCAGCTACTGGTTGAACAGTGGTAGAGAAAAATGAATTCATGCCTAGCCACCGGTTGAACAGAGGTAGAGAAAAATGACTTAATGCCCAGCCACTGGGTGAACAGAGGTAGAGAAAAATGAATTAATGCCCAGCCACCGGTTGAACAGAGGTAGAGAAAAATGACATAATTCTCAGCTACTGGTTGAACAGTGGTAGAGAAAAATGACTTAATGCCCACCCACCGGTTGAACAGAGTTAGAGAAAAATGACTTAATGCCCAGCCACCGGTTGAACAGAGGTAGAGAAAAATGACTTAATGCCCAGCCACCGGTTGAACAGAGGTAGAGAAAAATGAATTAATGCCCAGCCACCGGGTGAACAGAGGTAGAGAAAAATGACAATGCCCAGCCACCGCTTGAACAGAGGTTGAGAAAAATGACTTAATGCCCAGACACCGGTTGAACAGAGGTAGATAAAAATGGCTTAATGCCCAGCCACCGGTTGAACAGAGGTAGAGAAAAATGACTTAATGCGCAGCCATTGGTTGAACAGATGTAGAGAAAAATGACTTAGTGCCCAACCATCAGTTAAACAGAGGTAGAGAAAAATGACTTAATGCCCAGCCACCGGTTGAACAGTGGTAGAGAAAAATGAATTCATGCCTAGCCACCGGTTGAACAGAGGTAGAGAAAAATGACTTAATGCCCAGCCACTGGGTGAACAGAGGTAGAGAAAAATGAATTAATGCCCAGCCACCGGTTGAACAGAGGTAGAGAAAAATGACATAATTCTCAGCTACTGGTTGAACAGTGGTAGAGAAAAATGACTTAATGCCCACCCACCGGTTGAACAGAGGTAGAGAAAAATGACTTAATGCCCAGCAACCGGTTGAACAGAGGTAGAGAAAAATGACTTAATGCCCAGACACCGGTTGAACAGGGGCAGAGAAAAATGACTTAATTCCCCGCCACCGGGTGAACAGAGGTAGAGAAAAATGACTTAATGCCCAGCCACCGGTTGAACAGAGGTAGAGAAAAATGACATAATTCTCAGCTACTGGTTGAACAGTGATAGAGAAAAATGACAATGCCCAGCCACCGGTTGAACAGAGGTAGAGAAAAATGACTTAATGCCCAGCAACCGGTTGAACAGAGGTAGAGAAAAATGACTTAATGCCCAGAAACCGGTTGAACAGAGGTAGAGAAAAATGGCTTAATGCCCAGCCACCGGTTGAACAGAGGTAGAGAAAAATGACAATGCGCAGCCATTGGTTGAACAGAGGTAGAGAAAAATGACTTAGTGCCCAACCATCGGTTAAACAGAGGTAGAGAAAAATGACTTAATGCCCAGCCACCGGTTGAACAGTGGTAGAGAAAAATGACTTAATGCCCAGCCACCGGGTGAACAGAGGTAGAGAAAAATGACTTAATGCCCAGCCACCGTTTGAACAGAGGTAGAGAAAATTGACTTAATGCCCAGCCACCGGTTGAACAGAGGTAGAGAAAAATGGCATAATTCTCAGCTACTGGTTGAACAGTGGTAGAGAAAAATGACAATGCCCAGCCAGCGGTTGAACAGAGGTAGAGAAAAATGACTTAATGCCCAGCCACCGGTTGAACAGTGGTAGAGAAAAATGACTTAATGCCCAGCCACTGGTTGAAAAGGGTAGAGAAAAATGACTTAATGCCCAGCCACCGGTTGAACAGAGGTAGAGAAAAATGACTTAATGCCCAGCCACCGGTTGAACAGAGGTAGAGAAAAATGACTTAAAGCCCAGCCACCGGTTGAACAGAGTTAGAGAAAAATGACATAATGCCCAGCCACCGGTTGAACAGAGGTAGAGAAAAATGACTTAATGCCCAGCCACCGGTTGAACAGAGGTAGAGAAAAATGACTTAATGCCCAGGCACCGGTTGAACAGAGGTAGAGAAAAATGACTTAATGCCCAGCCACCGGTTGAACAGAGTTAGAGAAAAATGACTTAATGCCCAGCCACCGGTTGAACAGAGGTAGAGAAAAATGACTTAATGCCCAGCCACCGGTTGAACAGAGGTAGAGAAAAATGAATTAATGCCCAGCCACCGGGTGAACAGAGGTAGAGAAAATGACAATGCCCAGCCACCGCTTGAACAGAGGTTGAGAAAAATGACTTAATGCCCAGACACCGGTTGAACAGAGGTAGATAAAAATGGCTTAATGCCCAGCCACCGGTTGAACAGAGGTAGAGAAAAATGACTTAATGCGCAGCCATCGGTTGAACAGAGGTAGAGAAAAATGACTTAGTGCCCAACCATCGGTTAAACAGTGGTAGAGAAAAATGACTTAATGCCCAGCCACCGGTTGAACAGTGGTAGAGAAAAATGACTTAATGCCCAGCCACCGGGTGAACAGAGGTAGAGAAAAATGACTTAATGCCCAGCCACCGGTTGAACAGAGGTAGAGAAAAATGACATAATTCTCAGCTACTGGTTGAACGGTGGTAGAGAAAAATTAATTCATGCCTAGCCACCGGTTGAACAGAGGTAGAGAAAAATGACTTAATGCCCAGCCACTGGGTGAACAGAGGTAGAGAAAAATGAATTAATGCCCAGCCACCGGTTGAACAGAGGTAGAGAAAAATGACATAATTCTCAGCTACTGGTTGAACAGTGGTAGAGAAAAATGACTTAATGCCCACCCACCGGTTGAACAGAGGTAGAGAAAAATGACTTAATGCCCAGCAACCGGTTGAACAGAGGTAGAGAAAAATGACTTAATGCCCAGACACCGGTTGAACAGAGGCAGAGAAAAATGACTTAATTCCCCGCCACCGGGTGAACAGAGGTAGAGAAAAATGACTTAATGCCCAGCCACCGGTTGAACAGAGGTAGAGAAAAATGAAATAATTCTCAGCTACTGGTTGAACAGTGATAGAGAAAAATGACTTAATGCCCAGCCACCGGTTGAACAGAGGTAGAGAAAAATGACTTAATGCCCAGCAACCGGTTGAACAGAGGTAGAGAAAAATGACTTAATGCCCAGAAACCGGTTGAACAGAGGTAGAGAAAAATGGCTTAATGCCCAGCCACCGGTTGAACAGAGGTAGAGAAAATTGACTTAATGCCCAGCCACCGGTTGAACAGAGGTAGAGAAAAATGGCATAATTCTCAGCTACTGGTTGAACAGTGGTAGAGAAAAATGAATTATTGCCTAGCCACCGGTTGAACAGAGGTAGAGAAAAATGACTTAATGCCCAGCCACCGGTTGAAAAGGGTAGAGAAAAATGACTTAATGCCCAGCCACCGGTTGAACAGAGGTAGAGAAAAATGACTTAATGCCCAGCCACCGGTTGAACAGAGGTAGAGAAAAATGACTTAATGCCCAGCCACCGGTTGAACAGAGGTAGAGAAAAATGACTTAAAGCCCAGCCACCGGTTGAACAGAGGTAGAGAAAAATGACATAATACCCAGCCACCGGTTGAACAGAGGTAGAGAAAAATGACTTAATGCCCAGCCACCGGTTGAACAGATGTAGAGAAAAATGACTTAATGCCCAGCAACCGGTTGAACAGAGGTAGAGAAAAATGACTTAATGCCCAGCCACCGGTTGAACAGAGGCAGAGAAAAATGACTTAATTCCCCGCCACCGGGTGAACAGAGGTAGAGAAAAATGACTTAATGCCCAGCCACCGGTTGAACAGAGGTAGAGAAAAATGACATAATTCTCAGCTACTGGTTGAACAGTGATAGAGAAAAATGACTTAATGCCCAGCCACCGGTTGAACAGAGGTAGAGAAAAATGACTTAATGCCCAGCCACCGGTTGAACAGAGGTAGAGAAAAATGACTTAATGCCCAGCCACCGGGTGAACAGAGGTAGAGAAAAATGACAATGCCCAGCCACCGCTTGAACAGAGGTTGAGAAAAATGACTTAATGCCAAGCCACCGCTGAACAGAGGTAGAGAAAAATGACAATGCCCAGCCACCGGTTGAACAGAGGTAGAGAAAAATGACTTAATGCCCAGCCACCGGTTGAACAGAGGTAGAGAAAAATGACTTAATGCCCAGCCACCGGTTGAACAGAGGTAGAGAAAAATGACTTAAAGCCCAGCCACCGTTTGAACAGAGGTAGAGAAAATTGACTTAATGCCCAGCCACCGGTTGAACAGAGGTAGAGAAAAATGGCATAATTCTCAGCTACTGGTTGAACAGTGGTAGAGAAAAATGACAATGCCCAGCCAGCGGTTGAACAGAGGTAGAGAAAAATGACTTAATGCCCAGCCACCGGTTGAACAGTGGTAGAGAAAAATGACTTAATGCCCAGCCACTGGTTGAAAAGGGTAGAGAAAAATGACTTAATGCCCAGCCACCGGTTGAACAGAGGTAGAGAAAAATGACTTAATGCCCAGCCACCGGTTGAACAGAGGTAGAGAAAAATGACTTAATGCCCAGCCACCGGTTGAACAGAGGTAGAGAAAAATGACTTAAAGCCCAGCCACCGGTTGAACAGAGTTAGAGAAAAATGACATAATGCCCAGCCACCGGTTGAACAGAGGTAGAGAAAAATGACTTGATGCCCAGCCACCGGTTGAACAGAGGTAGAGAAAAATGACTTAATGCCCAGGCACCGGTTGAACAGAGGTAGAGAAAAATGACTTAATGCCCAGCCACCGGTTGAACAGAGTTAGAGAAAAATGACTTAATGCCCAGCCACCGGTTGAACAGAGGTAGAGAAAAATGACTTAATGCCCAGCCACCGGTTGAACAGAGGTAGAGAAAAATGAATTAATGCCCAGCCACCGGGTGAACAGAGGTAGAGAAAAATGACAATGCCCAGCCACCGCTTGAACAGAGGTTGAGAAAAATGACTTAATGCCCAGACACCGGTTGAACAGAGGTAGATAAAAATGGCTTAATGCCCAGCCACCGGTTGAACAGAGGTAGAGAAAAATGACTTAATGCGCAGCCATCGGTTGAACAGAGGTAGAGAAAAATGACTTAGTGCCCAACCATCGGTTAAACAGTGGTAGAGAAAAATGACTTAATGCCCAGCCACCGGTTGAACAGTGGTAGAGAAAAATGACTTAATGCCCAGCCACCGGGTGAACAGAGGTAGAGAAAAATGACTTAATGCCCAGCCACCGGTTGAACAGAGGTAGAGAAAAATGACATAATTCTCAGCTACTGGTTGAACGGTGGTAGAGAAAAATGAATTCATGCCTAGCCACCGGTTGAACAGAGGTAGAGAAAAATGACTTAATGCCCAGCCACTGGGTGAACAGAGGTAGAGAAAAATGAATTAATGCCCAGCCACCGGTTGAACAGAGGTAGAGAAAAATGACATAATTCTCAGCTACTGGTTGAACAGTGGTAGAGAAAAATGACTTAATGCCCACCCACCGGTTGAACAGAGGTAGAGAAAAATGACTTAATGCCCAGCAACCGGTTGAACAGAGGTAGAGAAAAATGACTTAATGCCCAGACACCGGTTGAACAGAGGCAGAGAAAAATGACTTAATTCCCCGCCACCGGGTGAACAGAGGTAGCGAAAAATGACTTAATGCCCAGCCACCGGTTGAACAGAGGTAGAGAAAAATGAAATAATTCTCAGCTACTGGTTGAACAGTGATAGAGAAAAATGACTTAATGCCCAGCCACCGGTTGAACAGAGGTAGAGAAAAATGACTTAATGCCCAGCAACCGGTTGAACAGAGGTAGAGAAAAATGACTTAATGCCCAGAAACCGGTTGAACAGAGGTAGAGAAAAATGGCTTAATGCCCAGCCACCGGTTGAACAGAGGTAGAGAAAATTGACTTAATGCCCAGCCACCGGTTGAACAGAGGTAGAGAAAAATGGCATAATTCTCAGCTACTGGTTGAACAGTGGTAGAGAAAAATGTATTATTGCCTAGCCACCGGTTGAACAGAGGTAGAGAAAAATGACTTAATGCCCAGCCACCGGTTGAAAAGGGTAGAGAAAAATGACTTAATGCCCAGCCACCGGTTGAACAGAGGTAGAGAAAAATGACTTAATGCCCAGCCACCGGTTGAACAGAGGTAGAGAAAAATGACTTAATGCCCAGCCACCGGTTGAACAGAGTTAGAGAAAAATGACTTAAAGCCCAGCCACCGGTTGAACAGAGGTAGAGAAAAATGACATAATACCCAGCCACCGGTTGAACAGAGGTAGAGAAAAATGACTTAATGCTCAGCCACCGGTTGAACAGATGTAGAGAAAAATGACTTAATGCCCAGCAACCGGTTGAACAGAGGTAGAGAAAAATGACTTAATGCCCAGCCACCGGTTGAACAGAGGCAGAGAAAAATGACTTAATTCCCCGCCACCGGGTGAACAGAGGTAGAGAAAAATGACTTAATGCCCAGCCACCGGTTGAACAGAGGTAGAGAAAAATGACATAATTCTCAGCTACTGGTTGAACAGTGATAGAGAAAAATGACTTAATGCCCAGCCACCGGTTGAACAGAGGTAGAGAAAAATGACTTAATGCCCAGCCACCGGTTGAACAGAGGTAGAGAAAAATGACTTAATGCCCAGCCACCGGGTGAACAGAGGTAGAGAAAAATGACAATGCCCAGCCACCGCTTGAACAGAGGTTGAGAAAAATGACTTAATGCCCAGACACCGGTTGAACAGAGGTAAAGAAAAATGGCTTAATGCCCAGCCACCGGTTGAACAGAGGTAGAGAAAAATGACTTAATGCGCAGCCATCGGTTGAACAGAGGTAGAGAAAAATGACTTAGTGCCCAACCATCGGTTAAACAGAGGTAGAGAAAAATGACATAATTCTCAGCTACTGGTTGAACAGTGGTAGAGAAAAATGAATTATTGCCTAGCCACCGGTTGAACAGAGGTAGAGAAAAATGACTTAATGCCCAGCCACTGGGTGAACAGAGGTAGAGAAAAATGACTTAATGCCCAGCCACCGGTTGATCAGAGGAAGAGAAAAATGACTTAATGCCAAGCCACCGCTGAACAGAGGTAGAGAAAAATGACAATGCCCAGCCACCGGTTGAACAGAGGTAGAGAAAAATGACTTAATGCCCAGCCACCGGTTGAACAGAGGTAGAGAAAAATGACTTAATGCCCAGCCACCGGTTGAACAGAGGTAGAGAAAAATGACTTAAAGCCCAGCCACCGGTTGAACAGAGGTAGAGAAAAATGACATAATGCCCAGCCACCGGTTGAACAGAGGTAGAGAAAAATGACTTAATGCCCAGCCACCGGTTGAACAGAGGTAGAGAAAAATGACTTAATGCCCAGCCACCGGTTGAACAGAGGTAGAGAAAAATGACTTCATGCCCAGCCACCGGTTGAACAGAGTTAGAGAAAAATGACTTAATGCCCAGCCACCGGTTGAACAGAGGTAGAGAAAAATGACTTAATGCCCAGCCACCGGTTGAACAGAGGTAGAGAAAAATGAATTAATGCCCAGCCACCGGGTGAACAGAGGTAGAGAAAAATGACAATGCCCAGCCACCGCTTGAACAGAGGTTGAGAAAAATGACTTAATGCCCAGACACCGGTTGAACAGAAGTAGATAAAAATGGCTTAATGCCCAGCCACCGGTTCAACAGAGGTAGAGAAAAATGACTTAATGCGCAGCCATCGGTTGAACAGAGGTAGAGAAAAATGACTTAGTGCCCAACCATCGGTTAAACAGAGGTAGAGAAAAATGACTTAATGCCCAGCCACCGGTTGAACAGTGGTAGAGAAAAATGACTTAATGCCCAGCCACCTGGTGAACAGAGGTAGAGAAAAATGACTTAATGCCCAGCCACCGGTTGAACAGAGGTAGAGAAAAATGACATAATTCTCAGCAACTGGTTGAACAGTGGTAGAGAAAAATGAATTCATGCCTAGCCACCGGTTGAACAGAGGTAGAGAAAAATGACTTAATGCCCAGCCACTGGGTGAACAGAGGTAGAGAAAAATGAATTAATGCCCAGCCACCGGTTGAACAGAGGTAGAGAAAAATGACATAATTCTCAGCTACTGGTTGAACAGTGGTAGAGAAAAATGACTTAATGCCCACCCACCGGTTGAACAGAGGTAGAGAAAAATGACTTAATGCCCAGCAACCGGTTGAACAGAGGTAGAGAAAAATGACTTAATACCCAGACACCGGTTGAACAGAGGCAGAGAAAAATGACTTAATTCCCCGCCACCGGGTGAACAGAGGTAGAGAAAAATGACTTAATGCCCAGCCACCGGTTGAACAGAGGTAGAGAAAAATGACATAATCCTCAGCTACTGGTTGAACAGTGATAGAGAAAAATGACTTAATGCCCAGCCACCGGTTGAACAGAGGTAGAGAAAAATGACTTAATGCCCAGCAACCGGTTGAACAGAGGTAGAGAAAAATGACTTAATGCCCAGAAACCGGTTGAACAGAGGTAGAGAAAAATGGCTTAATGCCCAGCCACCGGTTGAACAGAGGTAGAGAAAAATGACAATGCGCAGCCATTGGTTGAACAGAGGTAGAGAAAAATGACTTAATGCCCAGCCACCGGTTGAACAGTGGTAGAGAAAAATGACTTAATGCCCAGCCACCGGGTGAACAGAGGTAGAGAAAAATGACTTAATGCCCAGCCACCGGTTGAACAGAGGTAGAGAAAATTGACTTAAAGCCCAGCCACCGGTTGAACAGAGGTAGAGAAAAATGACATAATGCCCAGCCACCGGTTGAACAGAGGTAGAGAAAAATGACTTAATGCCCAGCCACCGGTTGAACAGATGTAGAGAAAAATGACTTAATGCCCAGCCACCGGTTGAACAGAGGTAGAGAAAAATGACTTAATGCCCAGCCACCGGTTGAACAGAGGTAGAGAAAAATGACTTAATGCCCAGCCACCGGTTGAACAGAGGTAGAGAAAAATGACTTAATGCCCAGCCACCGGGTGAACAGAGGTAGAGAAAAATGACAATGCCCAGCCACCGCTTGAACAGAGGTTGAGAAAAATGACTTAATGCCCAGACACCGGTTGAACAGAGGTAAAGAAAAATGGCTTAATGCCCAGCCACCGGTTGAACAGAGGTAGAGAAAAATGACTTAATGCGCAGCCATCGGTTGAACAGAGGTAGAGAAAAATGACTTAGTGCCCAACCATCGGTTAAACAGAGGTAGAGAAAAATGACTTAATGCCCAGCCACCGGTTGAACAGTGGTAGAGAAAAATGACTTAATGCCCAGCCATAGGGTGAACAGAGGTAGAGAAAAATGACTTAATGCCCAGCCACCGTTTGAACAGAGGTAGAGAAAATTGACTTAATGCGCAGCCACCGGTTGAACAGAGGTAGAGAAAAATGGCATAATTCTCAGCTACTGGTTGAACAGTGGTAGAGAAAAATGAATTAATGCCTAGCCACCGGTTGAACAGAGGTAGAGAAAAATGACTTAATGCCCAGCCACTGGGTGAACAGAGGTAGAGAAAAATGAATTAATGCCCAACCACCGGTTGAACAGAGGTAGAGAAAAATGACATAATTCTCAGCTACTGGTTGAACAGTGGTAGAGAAAAATGACTTAATGCCCAGCCACCGGTTGAACAGAGGTAGAGAAAAATGACTTAATGCCCAGCAACCGGTTGAACAGAGGTAGAGAAAAATGACTTAATGCCCAGACACCGGTTGAACAGAGGTAGAGAAAAATGACTTAATTCCCCGCCACCGGGTGAACAGAGGTAGAGAAAAATGACTTAATGCCCAGCCACCGGTTGAACAGAGGTAGAGAAAAATGACATAATTCGCAGCTACTGGTTGAACAGTGATAGAGAAAAATGACTTAATGCCCAGCCACCGGTTGAACAGAGGTAGAGAAAAATGACTTAATGCCCAGCAACCGGTTGAACAGAGGTAGAGAAAAATGACTTAATGCCCAGAAACCGGTTGAACAGAGGTAGAGAAAAATGGCTTAATGCCCAGCCACCGGTTGAACAGAGGTAGAGAAAAATGACTTAATGCGCAGCCATCGGTTGAACAGAGGTAGAGAAAAATGACTTAGTGCCCAACCATCGGTTAAACAGAGGTAGAGAAAAATGACTTAATGCCCAGCCACCGGTTGAACAGTGGTAGAGAAAAATGACTTAATGCCCAGCCACCGGGTGAACAGAGGTAGAGAAAAATGATTTAATGCCCAGCCACCGGTTGAACAGAGGTAGAGAAAATTGACTTAATGCCCAGCCACCGGTTGAACAGAGGTAGAGAAAAATGGCATAATTCTCAGCTACTGGTTGAACAGTGGTAGAGAAAAATGAATTATTGCCTAGCCACCGGTTGAACAGAGGTAGAGAAAAATGACTTAATGCCCAGCCACTGGGTGAACAGAGGTAGAGAAAAATGAATTAATGCCCAGCCACCGGTTGAACAGAGGTAGAGAAAAATGACATAATTCTCAGCTACTGGTTGAACAGTGGTAGAGAAAAATGACTTAATGCCCAGCCACCGGTTGAACAGAGGTAGAGAAAAATGACTTAATGCCCAGCCACTGGGTGAACAGAGGTAGAGAAAAATGAATTAATGCCCAACCACCGGTTGAACAGAGGTAGAGAAAAATGACATAATTCTCAGCTACTGGTTGAACAGTGGTAGAGAAAAATGACTTAATGCCCAGCCACCGGTTGAACAGAGGTAGAGAAAAATGACTTAATGCCCAGCAACCGGTTGAACAGAGGTAGAGAAAAATGACTTAATGCCCAGACACTGGTTGAACAGAGGTAGAGAAAAATGACTTAATTCCCCGCCACCGGGTGAACAGAGGTAGAGAAAAATGACTTAATGCCCAGACACCGGTTGAACAGAGGTAGAGAAAAATGACATAATGCCCAGCCACCGGTTGAACAGAGGTAGAGAAAAATGACTTAATGCCCAGCCACCGGTTGAACAGAGGTAGAGAAAAATGACTTAATGCCCACCCACCGGTTGAACAGAGGTAGAGAAAAATGACTTAATGCCCAGCCACCGGTTGGTCAGAGGTAGAGAAAAATGACTCAATGCCCAGCCACCGGTTGAATAGAGGTAGAGAAAAATGACTTAATGCCCAGCCATCGGTTGAACAGATGTAGAGAAAAATGACTTAATGCCCAGCCACCGGTAGAAAAGAGTTAGAGAAAAATGACTTTATGCCCAGCCAACGGTTGAACAGAGGTAGAGAAAAATGACTTAATGCCCAGCCACCGGTTGAACAGAGGTAGAGAAAAATGACTTAATGCCCAGCCACCGGTTGAACAGAGGTAGAGAAAAATGACTTGATACCCAGCCACCGGGTGAACAGAGGTAGAGAAAAATGACTTAATGCCCAGCCACCGGGTGAACAGAGGTAGAGAAAAATGACAATGCCCAGCCACCGCTTGAACAGAGGTAGAGAAAAATGACTTAATGCCCAGACACCGGTTGAACAGAGGTAGAGAAAAATGGCTTAATGCCCAGCCACCGGTTGAACAGAGGTAGAGAAAATTGACTTAATGCCCAGCCACCGGTTGAACAGAGGTAGAGAAAAATGACATAATTCTCAGCTACTGGTTGAACAGTGGTAGAGAAAAATGACTTAATGCCCAGCCACCGGTTGAACAGAGGTAGAGAAAAATGACTTAATGCGCAGCCATCGGTTGAACAGAGGTAGAGAAAAATGACTTAGTGCCCAACCATCGGTTAAACAGAGGTAGAGAAAAATGACTTAATGCCCAGCCACCGGTTGAACAGTGGTAGAGAAAAATGACTTAATGCCCAGCCATCGGGTGAACAGAGGTAGAGAAAAATGACTTAATGCCCAGCCACCGTTTGAACAGAGGTAGAGAAAATTGACTTAATGCGCAGCCACCGGTTGAACAGAGGTAGAGAAAAATGGCATAATTCTCAGCTACTGGTTGAACAGTGGTAGAGAAAAATGAATTAATGCCTAGCCACCGGTTGAACAGAGGTAGAGAAAAATGACTTAATGCCCAGCCACTGGGTGAACAGAGGTAGAGAAAAATGAATTAATGCCCAACCACCGGTTGAACAGAGGTAGAGAAAAATGACATAATTCTCAGCTACTGGTTGAACAGTGGTAGAGAAAAATGATTAATGCCCAGCCACCGGTTGAACAGAGGTAGAGAAAAATGACTTAATGCCCAGCAACCGGTTGAACAGAGGTAGAGAAAAATGACTTAATGCCCAGACACCGGTTGAACAGAGGTAGAGAAAAATGACTTAATTCCCCGCCACCGGGTGAACAGAGGTAGAGAAAAATGACTTAATGCCCAGCCACCGGTTGAACAGAGGTAGAGAAAAATGACATAATTCGCAGCTACTGGTTGAACAGTGATAGAGAAAAATGACTTAATGCCCAGCCACCGGTTGAACAGAGGTAGAGAAAAATGACTTAATGCCCAGCAACCGGTTGAACAGAGGTAGAGAAAAATGACTTAATGCCCAGAAACCGGTTGAACAGAGGTAGAGAAAAATGGCTTAATGCCCAGCCACCGGTTGAACAGAGGTAGAGAAAAATGACTTAATGCGCAGCCATCGGTTGAACAGAGGTAGAGAAAAATGACTTAGTGCCCAACCATCGGTTAAACAGAGGTAGAGAAAAATGACTTAATGCCCAGCCACCGGTTGAACAGTGGTAGAGAAAAATGACTTAATGCCCAGCCACCGGGTGAACAGAGGTAGAGAAAAATGACTTAATGCCCAGCCACCGGTTGAACAGAGGTAGAGAAAATTGACTTAATGCCCAGCCACCGGTTGAACAGAGGTAGAGAAAAATGGCATAATTCTCAGCTACTGGTTGAACAGTGGTAGAGAAAAATGAATTATTGCCTAGCCACCGGTTGAACAGAGGTAGAGAAAAATGACTTAATGCCCAGCCACTGGGTGAACAGAGGTAGAGAAAAATGAATTAATGCCCAGCCACCGGTTGAACAGAGGTAGAGAAAAATGACATAATTCTCAGCTACTGGTTGAACAGTGGTAGAGAAAAATGACTTAATGCCCAGCCACCGGTTGAACAGAGGTAGAGAAAAATGACTTAATGCCCAGCCACTGGGTGAACAGAGGTAGAGAAAAATGAATTAATGCCCAACCACCGGTTGAACAGAGGTAGAGAAAAATGACATAATTCTCAGCTACTGGTTGAACAGTGGTAGAGAAAAATGACTTAATGCCCAGCCACCGGTTGAACAGAGGTAGAGAAAAATGACTTAATGCCCAGCAACCGGTTGAACAGAGGTAGAGAAAAATGACTTAATGCCCAGACACTGGTTGAACAGAGGTAGAGAAAAATGACTTAATTCCCCGCCACCGGGTGAACAGAGGTAGAGAAAAATGACTTAATGCCCAGACACCGGTTGAACAGAGGTAGAGAAAAATGACATAATGCCCAGCCACCGGTTGAACAGAGGTAGAGAAAAATGACTTAATGCCCAGCCACCGGTTGAACAGAGGTAGAGAAAAATGACTTAATGCCCACCCACCGGTTGAACAGAGGTAGAGAAAAATGACTTAATGCCCAGCCACCGGTTGGTCAGAGGTAGAGAAAAATGACTCAATGCCCAGCCACCGGTTGAATAGAGGTAGAGAAAAATGACTTAATGCCCAGCCATCGGTTGAACAGAGGTAGAGAAAAATGACTTAATGCCCAGCCACCGGTAGAAAAGAGTTAGAGAAAAATGACTTTATGCCCAGCCAACGGTTGAACAGAGGTAGAGAAAAATGACTTAATGCCCAGCCACCGGTTGAACAGAGGTAGAGAAAAATGACTTAATGCCCAGCCACCGGTTGAACAGAGGTAGAGAAAAATGACTTGATACCCAGCCACCGGGTGAACAGAGGTAGAGAAAAATGACTTAATGCCCAGCCACCGGGTGAACAGAGGTAGAGAAAAATGACAATGCCCAGCCACCGCTTGAACAGAGGTAGAGAAAAATGACTTAATGCCCAGACACCGGTTGAACAGAGGTAGAGAAAAATGGCTTAATGCCCAGCCACCGGTTGAACAGAGGTAGAGAAAATTGACTTAATGCCCAGCCACCGGTTGAACAGAGGTAGAGAAAAATGACATAATTCTCAGCTACTGGTTGAACAGTGGTAGAGAAAAATGACTTAATGCCCAGCCACCGGTTGAACAAAGGTAGAGAAAAATGAATTAATGCCCAGACACCGGTTGAACAGAGGTAGAGAAAAATGGCTTAATGCCCAGCCAACGGTTGAACAGAGGTAGAGAAAAATGACTTAATGCCCAGCCATCGGTTGAACAGATGTAGAGAAAAATGACTTAATGCCCAACCACCGGTTAAACAGAGGTAGAGAAAAATGACTTAATGCCCAGCCACCGGTTGAACAGAGGTAGAGAAAAATGACTTAATGCCCAGCCACCGGTTGAACAGAGGTAGAGAAAAATGACTTAATTCCCACCCACCGGTTGAACAGAGGTAGAGAAAAATGACTTAATGCCCAGCCACCGGTTGGTCAGAGGTAGAGAAAAATGACTCAATGCCCAGCCACCGGTTGAATAGAGGTAGAGAAAAATGACTTAATGCCCAGCCATCGGTTGAACAGAGGTAGAGAAAAATGACTTAATGCCCAGCCACCGGTAGAACAGAGTTAGAGAAAAATGACTTTATGCCCAGCCAACGGTTGAACAGAGGTAGAGAAAAATGACTTAATGCCCAGCCACCGGTTGAACAGAGGTAGAGAAAAATGACATAATGCCCAGCCACCGGTTGAACAGAGGTAGAGAAAAATGACTTGATACCCAGCCACCGGGTGAACAGAGGTAGAGAAAAATGACTTAATGCCCAGCCACCGGGTGAACAGAGGTAGAGAAAAATGACAATGCCCAGCCACCGCTTGAACAGAGGTAGAGAAAAATGACTTAATGCCCAGACACCGGTTGAACAGAGGTAGAGAAAAATGGCTTAATGCCCAGCCACCGGTTGAACAGAGGTAGAGAAAATTGACTTAATGCCCAGCCACCGGTTGAACAGAGGTAGAGAAAAATGACATAATTCTCAGCTACTGGTTGAACAGTGGTAGAGAAAAATGACTTAATGCCCAGCCACCGGTTGAACAAAGGTAGAGAAAAATGAATTAATGCCCAGACACCGGTTGAACAGAGGTAGAGAAAAATGGCTTAATGCCCAGCCAACGGTTGAACAGAGGTAGAGAAAAATGACTTAATGCCCAGCCATCGGTTGAACAGACGTAGAGAAAAATGACTTAATGCCCAACCATCGGTTAAACAGAGGTAGAGAAAAATGACTTAATGCCCAGCCACCGGTTGAACAGAGGTAGAGAAAAATGGCATAATTCTCAGCTACTGGTTGAACAGTGGTAGAGAAAAATGAATTATTGCCTAGCCACCGGTTGAACAGAGGTAGAGAAAAATGACTTAATGCCCAGCCACTGGGTGAACAGAGGTAGAGAAAAATGAATTAATGCCCAGCCACCGGTTGAACAGAGGTAGAGAAAAATGACATAATTCTCAGCTACTGGTTGAACAGTGGTAGAGAAAAATGACTTAATGCCCAGCCACCGGTTGAACAGAGGTAGAGAAAAATGACTTAATGCCCAGCAACCGGTTGAACAGAGGTAGAGAAAAATGACTTCATGCCCAGACACCGGTTGGACAGAGGTAGAAAAAAATGACTTAATTCCCCGCCACCGGGTGAACAGAGGTAGAGAAAAATGACTTAATGCCCAGCCACCGGTTGAACAGAGGTAGAGAAAAATGACATAATTCTCAGCTACTGGTTGAACACTGATAGAGAAAAATGACTTAATGCCCAGCCACCGGTTGAACAGAGGTAGAGAAAAATGACTTAATGCCCAGCAACCGGTTGAACAGAGGTAGAGAAAAATGACTTAATGCCCAGAAACCGGTTGAACAGAGGTAGAGAAAAATGACTTAATGCCCAGCCACTGGGTGAACAGAGGTAGAGAAAAATGACAATGCCCAGCCACCGCTTGAACAGAGGTAGAGAAAAATGACTTAATGCCCAGCCACCGGTTGAACAGAGGTAGAGAAAAATGACTTAATGCCCAGCCACCGGTTGAACAGAGGTAGAGAAAAATGACTTAATGCCCAGCCACCGGTTGAACAGAGGTAGAGAAAAATGACTTAAAGCCCAGCCACCGGTTGAACAGAGGTAGAGAAAAATGACATAATGCCCAGCCACCGGTTGAACAGAGGTAGAGAAAAATGACTTAATGCCCAGCCACCGGTTGAACAGAGGTAGAGAAAGATGACTTAATGCCCAGCCACCGGTTGAACAGAGGTAGAGAAAAATGACTTAATGCCCAGCCACCGGTTGTTCAGAGGTAGAGAAAAATGACTCAATGCCCAGCCACCGGTTGAATAGAGGTAGAGAAAAATGACTTAATGCCCAGCCATCGGTTGAACAGAGGTAGAGAAAAATGACTTAATGCCCAGCCACCGGTAGAACAGAGTTAGAGAAAAATGACTTAATGCCCAGCCAACGGTTGAACAGAGGTAGAGAAAAATGACTTAATGCCCAGCCACCGGTTGAACAGAGGTAGAGAAAAATGACTTAATGCCCAGCCACCGGTTGAACAGAGGTAGAGAAAAATGACTTGATACCCAGCCACCGGGTGAACAGAGGTAGAGAAAAATGACTTAATGCCCAGCCACCGGGTGAACAGAGGTAGAGAAAAATGACAATGCCCAGCCACCGCTTGAACAGAGGTAGAGAAAAATGACTTAATGCCCAGACACCGGTTGAACAGAGGTAGAGAAAAATGGCTTAATGCCCAGCCACCGGTTGAACAGAGGTAGAGAAAATTGACTTAATGCCCAGCCACCGGTTGAACAGAGGTAGAGAAAAATGATATAATTCTCAGCTACTGGTTGAACAGTGGTAGAGAAAAATGACTTAATGCCCAGCCACCGGTTGAACAAAGGTAGAGAAAAATGACTTAATGCCCAGCAACCGGTTGAACAGAGGTAGAGTAAAATGACTTAATGCCCAGACACCGGTTGAACAGAGGTAGAGAAAAATGACTTAATTCCCAGCCCTCGGTTGAACAGAGGTAGAGATAAATGACTTAATGCCATGCCACCGTTTGAACAGAGGCAGCGAAAAATGAATTAATGCCCAGACACCGGTTGGACAGAGGTAGAGAAAAATGGCTTAATGCCCAGCCAACGGTTGAACAGAGGTAGAGAAAAATGACTTAATGCCCAGCCATCGGTTGAACAGACGTAGAGAAAAATGACTTAATGCCCAACCATCGGTTAAACAGAGGTAGAGAAAAATGACTTAATGCCCTGCCACCGGTTGAACAGAGGTAGAGAAAAATGACTTAATGCCCAGCCATCGGTTGAACAGAGGTAGAGAAAAATGACTTAATGCCCAGCCACCGGTTGAACAGAGGTAGAGAAAATTGACTTAATGCCCAGCCACCGGTTGAACAGAAGTAGAGAAAAATGACATAATTCTCAGCTACTGGTTGAACAGTGGTAGAGAAAAATGACTTAATGCCCAGCCACCGGTTGAACAGAGGTAGAGAAAAATGACAATGCCCTGCCTCCGGTTGAACAGAGGTAGAGAAAAATGACTTAATGCCCAGAAACCTGTTGAACAGAGGTAGAGAAAAATGACTTAATGCCCAGACACCGGTTGAACAGAGGTAGAGAAAAATGACTTAATTCCCAGCCATCGGTTGAACAGAGGTAGAGATAAATGACTTAATGCCCAGCCAACGGTTGAACAGAGGTAGAGAAAAATGAATTAATGCCCAGCCACCAGTTGAACAGAGGTAGAGAAAAATGACTTAATGCCCAGCCACCGGATGAACAGAGGTAGAGAAAAATGATTTAATAACCAGCCACCGGGTGAACAGAGGTAGAGAAAAATGACAATGCCCAGCCACCGGTTGAACAGAGGTAGAGAAAAATGACTTAATGCCCAGCCACCGGGTGAACAGAGGTAGAGAAAAATGACAATGCCCAGCCACCGCTTGAACAGAGGTAGAGAAAAATGACAATGCCCAGCCACCGGTTGAACAGAGGTAGAGAAAAATGACTTAATGCCCAGCCACCGGGTGAACAGAGGTAGAGAAAAATGACAATGCCCAGCCACCGCTTGAACAGAGGTAGAGAAAAATGCCTTAATGCCCAGACACCGGTTGAACAGAGGTAGAGAATAATGGCTTAATGCCCAGCCACCGGTTGAACAGAGGTAGACAAAATTGATTTAATGCCCAGCCACCGGTTGAACAGAGGTAGAGAAAAATGGAATAATTCTCAGCTACTGGTTGAACAGTGGTAGAGAAAAATGAATTAATGCCTAGACATCGGTTGAACAGAAGTAGAGAAAAATGACTTAATGCCCAGCCACCGGGTGAACAGAGGTAGAGAAAAATGACTTGATGCCCAGCCAGCGGTTGAACAGAGGTAGAGAAAAATGACATAATTCTCAGCTACTGGTTGAACAGTGGTAGAGAAAAATGACTTAATGCCCAGCCACCGGTTGAACAGAGGTAGAGAATAATGACTTAATGCCCAGCAACCGGTCGAAAAGATGTAGAGTAAAATGACTTAATGCCCAGACACCGGTTGAACAGAGGTAGAGAAAAATGACTTAATTCCCAGCCATCGGTTGAACAGAGGTAGAGATAAATGACTTAATGCCCAGCCATCGGTTGAACAGAGGTAGGGAAAAATGACTTAATGCCCAGCCACCGGTTGAACAGAGGTAGAGAAAAATGACTTAATTCCCAGCCATCGTTTGAACAGAGGTAGAGATAAATGACTTAATGCCAAGCCACCGTTTGAACAGAGGTAGAGAAAAATGACTTAATGCCCAGCCATCGGTTGAACAGAGGTAGAGAAAAATGACTTAATGCCCAACCATCGGTTAAACAGAGGTAGAGAAAAATGACTTAATGCCCAGCCACCGGTTGAACAGTGGTAGAGAAAAATGACATAATGCCCAGCCACCGGGTGAACAGAGGTAGAGAAAAATGACTTAATGCCCAGCCATCGGTTGAACAGAGGTAGAGAAAAATGACTTAATGCCCAGCCACTGGGTGAACAGAGGTAGAGAAAAATGAATTAATGCCCAGCCACCGGTTGAAAAGAGGTAGAGAAAAATGACATAATTCTCAGCTACTGGTTGAACAGTGGTAGAGAAAAATGACTTAATGCCCAGCCACCGGTTGAACAGAGGTAGAGAAAAATGACTTAATGCCCAGCAACCGGTTGAACAGAGGCAGAGAAAAATGTCTTAATGCCCAGACACCGGTTGAACAGAGGTAGAGAAAAATGACTTAATTCCCAGCCACCGGGTGAACAGAGGTAGAGAAAAATGACATAATTCTCAGCTACTGGTTGAACAGTGGTAGAGAAAAATGAGTTACTGCCCAGCCACCGGTTGAACAGAGGTAGAGAAAAATGACTTAATGCCCAGAAACCGGTTGAACAGAGGTAGAGAAAAATGACTTAATGCCCAGAAACTGGTTGAACAGAGGTAGAGAAAAATGACTTAATGCCAAGCCACCGGGTGAGCAGAGGTAGAGAAAAATGACAATGCCCAGCCACCGCTTGAACAGAGGTAGAGAAAAATGACTTAATGCCCAGACACCGGTTGAACAGAGGTAGAGAAAAATGGCTTAATGCCCAGCCACTGGTTGAACAGAGGTAGAGAAAAATGACTTAATGCCCAGCCATCGGTTGAACAGAGGTAGAGAAAAATGACTTAGTGCCCAACCATCGGTTAAACAGAGGTAGAGAAAATTGACTTAATGCCCAGCCACCGGTTGAACAGAGATAGAGAAAAATGGCATAATTCTCAGCTACTGGTTGAACAGTGGTAGAGAAAAATGAATTAATGCCTAGCCACCGGTTGAACAGAGGTAGAGAAAAATGAATTAATGCCAAGACACCGGTTGAACAGAGGTAGAGAAAAATGGCTTAATGCCCAGCCACCGGTTAAACAGAGGTAGAGAAAAATGACTTAATGCCCAGCCATCGGTTGAACAGAGGTAGAGAAAAATGACTTAATGCCCAACCATCGGTTAAACAGAGGTAGAGAAAAATGACTTAATGCCCAGACACCGGTTGAACAGTGGTAGAGAAAAATGACTTCATGCCCAGCCACCGGGTGAACAGAGGTAGAGAAAAATGACTTAATGCCCAGCCATCGGTTGAACAGAGGTAGAGAAAAATGACTTAATGCCCAGCCACTGGGTGAACAGAGGTAGAGAAAAATGAATTAATGCCCAGCCACCGGTTGAACAGTGGTAGAGAAAAATGACATAATTCTCAGCTACTGGTTGAACAGTGGTAGAGAAAAATGACTTAATGCCCAGCCACCGGTTGAACAGAGGTAGAGAAAAATGACTTAATGCCCAGCAACCGGTTGAACAGAGGTAGAGAAAAATGACTTAATGCCCAGCCACCGGTTGAACAGAGGTAGAGAAAATTGACTTAATGCCCAGCCACCGGTTGAACAGAGGTAGAGAAAAATGGCATAATTCTCAGCTACTGGATGAACAGTGGTAGAGAAAAATGAATTAATGCCTAGCCACCGGTTGAACAGAGGTAGAGAAAAATTACTTAATGCCCAGCCACCGGGCGAACAGAGGTAAAGAAAATTGACTTAATGCCCAGCCACCGGTTGAACAGAGGTAGAGAAAAATGGCATAATTCTCAGCTACTGGTTGAACAGAGGTAGAGAAAAATGACTTAATGCCCAGCAACCGGTTGAACAGAGGTAGAGAAAAATGACTTAATGCCCAGACACCGGTTGAACAGAGGTAGAGAAAAATGACTTAATTCCCAGCCACCGGTTGAACAGAGGTAGAGAAAAATGACATAATTCTCAGCTACTGGTTGAACAGTGGTAGAGAAAAATGACTTAATGCCCAGCCACCGGTTGAACAGAGGTAGAGAAAAATGACTTAATGCCCAGCCACCGGTTGAACAGAGGTAGAGAAAATTGACTTAATGCCCAGCCACCGGTTGAACAGAGGTAGAGAAAAATGGCATAATTCTCAGCTACTGGATGAACAGTGGTAGAGAAAAATGAATTAATGCCTAGCCACCGGTTGAACAGAGGTAGAGAAAAATTACTTAATGCCCAGCCACCGGGCGAACAGAGGTAAAGAAAATTGACTTAATGCCCAGCCACCGGTTGAACAGAGGTAGAGAAAAATGGCATAATTCTCAGCTACTGGTTGAACAGTGGTAGAGAAAAATGAATTAATGCCTAGCCACCGGTTGAACAGAGGTAGAGAAAAATGACTTAATACCCAGCCACCGGGTGAACAGAGGTAGAGGAAAATGACTTAATGCCCAGTCACCGGTTGAACAGAGGTAGAGAAAAATGACATAATTCTCAGCTACTGGGTGAACAGTGGTAGAGAAAAATCACTTAATGCCCAGCCACCGGTTGAACAGAGGTAGAGAAAAATGACAATGCCCTGCCACCGGTTGAACAGAGGTAGAGAAAAATGACTTAATGCCCAGCAACCGGTTGTACAGAGGTAGAGAAAAATGACTTAATGCCCAGACACCGGTTGAACAGAGGTCGAGAAAAATGACTTAATTCCCAGTCATCGGTTGAACAGAGGTAGAGATAAATGACTTAATGCCCAGCCAACGGTTGAACAGAGGTAGAGAAAAATGAATTAATGCCCAGCCACCGGTTGAACAGAGGTAGAGAAAAATGACTTAATGCCCAGCCATCGGTTGAACAGAGGTAGAGAAAAATGACTTAATGCCCGGCCACCGGTTGAAAAGTGTAGAGAAAAATGACTTACTGCCCAGCCACCGGATGAACAGAGGTAGAGAAAAATGATTTAATACCCAGCCACCGGGTGAACAGAGGTAGAGAAAAATGACAATGCCCAGCCACCGGTTGAACAGAGGTAGAGAAAAATGAATAATGCCCAGCCACCGGGTGAACAGAGGTAGAGAAAAATGACAATGCCCAGCCACCGCTTGAACAGAGGTAGAGAAAAATGACTTAATGCCCAGCCACCGGTTGAACAGAGGTAGAGAAAAATGACTTAATGCCCAGCAACCGGTTGAACAGAGGTAGAGAAAAATGACTTAATGCCCAGACACCGGTTGAACAGAGGTAGAGAAAAATGACTTAATTCCCAGCCACCGGGTGAACAGAGGTAGAGAAAAATGACTTAATGCCCAGCCACCGGTTGAACAGAGGTAGAGAAAAATGACATAATTCTCAGCTACTGGTTGAACAGTGGTAGAGAAAAATGACTTAATGCCCAGCCACCGGTTGAACAGAGGTAGAGAAAAATGACTTAATGCCCAGCCACCGGTTGAACAGAGGTAGAGAAAATTGACTTAATGCCCAGCCACCGGTTGAACAGAGGTAGAGAAAAATGGCATAATTCTCAGCTACTGGATGAACAGTGGTAGAGAAAAATGAATTAATGCCTAGCCACCGGTTGAACAGAGGTAGAGAAAAATTACTTAATGCCCAGCCACCGGGCGAACAGAGGTAAAGAAAATTGACTTAATGCCCAGCCACCGGTTGAACAGAGGTAGAGAAAAATGGCATAATTCTCAGCTACTGGTTGAACAGTGGTAGAGAAAAATGAATTAATGCCTAGCCACCGGTTGAACAGAGGTAGAGAAAAATGACTTAATACCCAGCCACCGGGTGAACAGAGGTAGAGAAAAATGACTTAATGCCCAGTCTCCGGTTGAACAGAGGTAGAGAAAAATGACATAATTCTCAGCTACTGGGTGAACAGTGGTAGAGAAAAATCACTTAATGCCCAGCCACCGGTTGAACAGAGGTAGAGAAAAATGACAATGCCCTGCCACCGGTTGAACAGAGGTAGAGAAAAATGACTTAATGCCCAGCAACCGGTTGTACAGAGGTAGAGAAAAATGACTTAATGCCCAGACACCGGTTGAACAGAGGTCGAGAAAAATGACTTAATTCCCAGTCATCGGTTGAACAGAGGTAGAGATAAATGACTTAATGCCCAGCCAACGGTTGAACAGAGGTAGAGAAAAATGAATTAATGCCCAGCCACCGGTTGAACAGAGGTAGAGAAAAATGACTTAATGCCCAGCCATCGGTTGAACAGAGGTAGAGAAAAATGACTTAATGCCCGGCCACCGGTTGAAAAGTGTAGAGAAAAATGACTTACTGCCCAGCCACCGGATGAACAGAGGTAGAGAAAAATGATTTAATACCCAGCCACCGGGTGAACAGAGGTAGAGAAAAATGACAATGCCCAGCCACCGGTTGAACAGAGGTAGAGAAAAATGAATAATGCCCAGCCACCGGGTGAACAGAGGTAGAGAAAAATGACAATGCCCAGCCACCGCTTGAACAGAGGTAGAGAAAAATGACTTAATGCCCAGACACCGGTTGAACAGAGGTAGAGAAAAATGGCATAATTCTCAGCTACTGGTTGAACAGTGGTAGAGAAAAATGAATTAATGCCTAGCCACCGGTTGAACAGAGGAAGAGAAAAATTACTTAATGCCCAGCACCCGGTTGAACAGAGGTAGAGTAAAATGACTTAATGCCCATACACCGGTTGAACAGAGGTAGAGAAAAATGACTTAATGCCCAGCCACCGGGTGAACAGAGGTAGAGAAAAATGACAATGCCCAGCCACCGCTTGAACAGAGGTAGAGAAAAATGACTTAATGCCCAGACACCGGTTGAACAGAGGTAGAGAATAATGGCTTAATACCCCGCCACCGGTTGAACAGAGGTAGAGATAAATGACTTAATGCCCAGCCATCGGTTGAACAGAGGTAGAGAAAAATGACTTAGTGCCCAACCATCGGTTAAACAGAGGTAGAGAAAAATGAATTAATGCCCAGCCACCGGTTGAACAGTGGTAGAGTAAAATGACTTAATGCCCAGCCACCGGGTGAACAGAGGTAGAGAAAAATGACTTAATGCCCAGCCACCGGTTGAACAGAGGTAGAGAAAATTGACTTAATGCCCAGCCACCGGTTGAACAGAGGTAGAGAAAAATGGCATAATTCTCAGCTACTGGTTGAACAGTGGTAGAGAAAAATGAATTAATGTCTAGCCACCGGTTGAACAGAGGTAGAGAAAAATTACTTAATGCCCAGCCACCAGGCGAACAGAGGTAAAGAAAATTGACTTAATGCCCAGCCACCGGTTGAACAGAGGTAGAGAAAAATGGCATAATTCTCAGCTACTGGATGAACAGTGGTAGAGAAAAATGAATTAATGCCTAGCCACCGGTTGAACAGAGGTAGAGAAAAATGAATTAATACCCAGCCACCGGGTGAACAGAGGTAGAGAAAAATGACTTAATGCCCAGACACCGGTTGAACAGAGGTAGAGGAAAATGTCTTAATTCCCAGCCATCGGTTGAACAGAGGTAGAGATAAATGACTTAATGCCAAGCCACCGTTTGAACAGAGGTAGAGAAAAATGAATTAATGCACAGACACCGGTTGAAAAGGTGTAGAGAAAAATGGCTTAATGCCCAGCCACCGGTTGAACAGAAGTAGAGAAAAATGATTTATTGCCCAGCCATCGGTTGAACAGAGGTAGAGAAAAATGACTTAATGCCCAACCATCGGTTAAACAGAGGTAGAGAAAAATGATTAATGCCCAGCCACCGGTTGAACAGTGGTAGAGAAAAATGACTTAATGCCCAGCCACCGGGTGAACAGAGGTAGAGAAAAATGACTTAATGCCTAGCCATCGGTTGAACAGAGGTAGAGAAAAATGACTTATTGCCCAGCCACCGGTTGAACAGAGGTAGAGAAAATTGACTTAATGCCCAGCCATCGGTTGAACAGAGGTAGAGAAAAATGACTTAATGCCCAGCCACCGGTTGAACAGATGTAGAGAAAAATGACTTAATACCCAGCCACCGGTTGTTCAGAGGTAGAGAAAAATGAATTAATGCCCAGCCACCGGTTGAACAGAGGTAGAGAAAAATGACTTAATGCCCAGCCTCCGGTTGAACAGAGGTAGATAAAAATGATTTAATGCCCAGCCACCGGGTGAACAGAGGTAGAGAAAAGTGACTTAATGCCCAGCCACCGGTTGAACAGAGGTAGAGAAAATTGACTTAATGCCCAGCCTCCGGTTGAACAGAATTAGAGAAAAATGACATAATTCTCAGCTACTGGTTGAACAGTGGTAGAGAAAAATGACTTAATGCCCAGACACCGGTTGAACAGAGGTAGAGAAAAATGACATAATTCTCAGCTACTGGTTGAACAGTGGTAGAGAAAAATGAATTAATGCCTAGCTACCGGTTGAACAGAGGTAGAGAAAAATGACTTAATGCCCAGCCACCGGGTGAACAGAGGTAGAGAAAAATGACTTAATGCCCAGCCACCGGTTGGACAGAGGTAGAAAAAAATAACATAATTCTCAGCTACTGGTTGAACAGTGGTAGAGGAAAATGACTTAATGCCCAGCCAGCGGTTGAACAGAGGTAGAGAAAAAAGACTTAATGCCCAGCCACCGAGTGAACAGAGGTAGAGAAAAATGATTTAATGCCCAGCCGTCGGTTGAACAGAGGTAGAGAAAAATGACTTAATGCCCAGCCAGCGGGTGAACAGAGGTAGAGAAAAATGACAATGCCCAGCCACCGGTTGAACAGAGGTAGAGAAAAATGACTTAATGCCCAGACACCGGTTGAAGAGATGTAGAGAAAAATGACTTAAAGCCCAGCCAGCGGTTGAACAGAGGTAGAGAAAAATGATTAATGCCCAGTCACCGGGTGAATAGAGATAGAGGAAAATGACAATGCCCAGCCACCGGTTGAACAGAGGTAGAGAAATATGACATAATTCTCAGCTACTGGTTGAACAGTGGTAGAGAAAAATGAATTAATGCCCAGTCACCGGTTGAACAGAGGTAGAGGAAAATGACTTAATGCCCAGCCACCGGTTGAACAGAGGTAGAGAAAAATGACATAATTCTCAGCTACTGGTTGAACAGTGGTACTGAAAAATGACTTAATGCCCAGCCACCGGGTGAACAGAGGTAGAGAAAAATGACTTAATGCCCAGACACCGGTTGAACAGATGTAGAGAAAAATGACTTAATGCCTAGCCGTTGGTTGAAGAGATGTAGAGAAAAATGACTTAATGCCCAGCCACCGGTTGAACAGAGGTAGAGAAAAATGACTTAATGCCGAGACACCGGTTGAACAGATGTAGAGAAAAATGACTTAATGCCCAGCCACCGGTTGAACAGAGGTAGAGAAAAATGACTTAATGCCCAGCCATCGGTTGAACAGAGGTAGAGAAAAATGACTTAATGCCCAGCCACCGGTTGAACAGAGGTAGAGAAAAATGACTTAATACCCAGCCACCGGTTGTTCAGAGGTAGAGAAAAATGACTTAATTCCCAGCCACCGGTTGAAAAGAGGTAGAGAAAAATGACTTAATGCCCAGCCACCGGTTGAACAGAGGTAGAGAAAAATGACTTAATGCCCAGCCACCGGGTGAACAGAGGTAGAGAAAAATGACTTAATGCCCAGCCACCGGTTGAACAGAGGTAGAGAAAAATGACTTAATGCCCAGCCACCGGGTGAACAGATGTAGAGAAAAATGACATAATTCTCAGCTACTGGTTGAACAGTGGTAGAGAAAAATGACTTAATGCCCAGACACCGGTTGAAAAGAGGTAGAGAAAAATGACATAATTCTCAGCTACTGGTTGAACAGTGGTAGAGAAAAATGACAATGCCTAGCCACCGGCTGAACAGAGGTAGAGAAAAATGACTTAATGCCCAGTCACCGGGTGAACAGAGGTAGAGAAAAATGACTTAATGCCCAGCCACCGGTTGGACAGACGTAGAGAAAAATAACATAATTCTCAGCGACTGGTTGAACAATGGTAGAGGAAAATGACTTAATGCCCAGCCAGCGGTTGAACAGAGGTAGAGAAAAATGACTTAATGCCCAGCCACCGGGTGAACAGAGGTAGAGAAAAATGACTTAATGCCCAGACACCGGTTGAACAGAAGTAGAGAAAAATGACTTAATGCCCAGCCACCGGTTGAACAGAGGTAGATAAAAATGACTTAATGCCCAGCCACCGGGTGAACAGAGGTAGAGAAAAATGACTTAATGCCCAGCCACCGGTTGAACAGAGGTAGAGAAAATTGACTTAATGCCCAGTCACCGGTTGAACAGAATTAGAGAAAAATGACATAATTCTCAGCTACTGGTTGAACAGTGGTAGAGAAAAATGACTTAATGCCCAGCCACCGAGTGAACAGAAGTAGAGAAAAATGATTTAATGCCCAGCCGTCGGTTGAACAGAGGTAGAGAAAAATGACTTAATGCCCAGCCACCGGTTGAACAGAGGTAGAGAAAAATGACTTAATGTCCAGCCACCGGTTCAACCGAGGTAGAGAAAAATGACAAAATTCTCAGCTACTGGTTGAACAGTGGTAGAGAAAAATGACTTAATGCCCAGCCACCGGCTGAACAGAAGTAGAGAAAAATGACTTAATGCCCAGCCACCGGGTGAACAGATGTAGAGAAAAATGCCTTAATGCCCAGCCGTCGGTTGAACAGAGGTAGAGAAAAAAGACTTAATGCCCAGCCACCGGTTGAACAGAGGTAGAGAAAAATGACTTAATGCCCAGCCACCGGTTGAACAGAGGTGGAGAAAAATGACTTAATGCCCAGCCACCGGTTGAACAGAGGTAGAGAAAAATGACTTAATGCCCAGCCAGCCGGTGAACAGAGGTAGAGAAAAATGACAATGCCCAGCCACCGGTTGAACAGAGGTAGAGAAAAATGACTTAATGCCCAGACACCGGTTGAAGAGATGTAGAGAAAAATGACTTAAAGCCCAGCCAGCGGTTGAACAGAGGTAGAGAAAAATGACTTAATGCCCAGTCACCGGGTGAATAGAGATAGAGGAAAATGACAATGCCCAGCCACCGGTTGAACAGAGGTAGAGAAAAATGATATAATTCTCAGCTACTGGTTGAACAGTGGTAGAGAAAAATGAATTAATGCCCAGCCACCGGTTGAACAGAGGTAAAGGAAAATGACTTAATGCCCAGCCACCGGTTGAACAGAGGTAGAGAAAAATGACATAATTCTCAGCCACTGGTTGAACAGTGGTACTGAAAAATGACTTAATGCCCAGCCACCGGGTGAACAGAGGTAGAGAAAAATGACTTAATGCCCAGACACCGGTTGAACAGATGTAGAGAAAAATGACTTAATGCCTAGCCGTTGGTTGAAGAGATGTAGAGAAAAATGACTTAATGCCCAGCCACCGGTTGAACAGAGGTAGAGAAAAATGACTTAATGCCCAGACACCGGTTGAACAAATGTAGAGAAAAATGACTTAATGCCCAGCCACCGGTTGAACAGAGGTAGAGAAAAATGACTTAATGCCCAGCCATCTGTTGAACAGAGGTAGAGAAAAATGACTTAATGCCCAGCCACCGGTTGAACAGAGGTAGAGAAAAATGACTTAATACCCAGCCACCGGTTGTTCAGAGGTAGAGAAAAATGACTTAATTCCCAGCCACCGGTTGAAAAGAGGTAGAGAAAAATGACTTAATGCCCAGCCACCGGTTGAACAGAGGTAGAGAAAATGACATAATTCTCAGCTACTGGTTGAACAGTGGTAGAGAAAAATGACTTAATGCCTAGCCACCGGTTGAACAGAGGTAGAGAAAAATGACTTAATGCCCAGTCACCGGGTGAACAGAGGTAGAGAAAAATGACTTAATGCCCAGCCAGCCGGCTGAACAGAGGTAGAGAAAAATGACATAATTCTCAGCTACTGGTTGAACAGTGGTAGAGAAAAATGACTTAATGCCCAGCCACCGGCTGAACAGAGGTAGAGAAAAATGACTTAATGCCCATCACCGGGTGAACAGATGTAGAGAAAAATGCCTTAATGCCCAGCCGTCGGTTGAACAGAGGTAGAGAAAAATGACTTAATGCCCAGCCACCGGTTGAACAGAGGTAGAGAAAAATGACTTAATGCCCAACCACCGGTTGAACAGAGGTGGAGAAAAATGACTTAATGCCCAGCCACCGGTTGAACAGAGGTAGAGAAAAATGACTGAATGCCCAGCCAGCCGGTGAACAGAGGTAGAGAAAAATGACTTAATGCCCAGCCACCGGTTGAACAGAGGTAGATAAAAATGACTTAATGCCCAGCCACCGGGTGAACAGAGGTAGAGAAAAATGACTTAATGCCCAGCCACCGGTTGAACAGAGGTAGAGAAAATTGACTTAATGCCCAGTCACCGGTTGAACAGAATTAGAGAAAAATGACATAATTCTCAGCTACTGGTTGAACAGTGGTAGAGAAAAATGACTTAATGCCCAGACACCGGTTGAACAGAGGTAGAGAAAAATGACTTAATGCCTAGCCACCGGTAGAACAGAGGTAGAGAAAAATGACTTAATGCCCAGCCACCGGGTGAACAGAGGTAGAGAAAAATGATTTAATGCCCAGCCACCGGTTGGACAGAGGTAGAGAAAAATAACAAAATTCTCAGCTACTGGTTGAACAGTGGTAGAGGAAAATGACTTAATGCCCAGCCAGCGGTTGAACAGAGGTAGAGAAAAATGACTTAATGCCCAGCCACCGAGTGAACAGAGGTAGAGAAAAATGATTTAATGCCCATCCGTCGGTTGAACAGAGGTAGAGAAAATTGACTTAATGCCAAGCCGTCGGTTGAACAGAGGTAGAGAAAAATGACAAAATTCTCAGCTACTGGTTGAACAGTGGTAGAGAAAAATGACTTAATGCCCAGCCACCGGCTGAACAGAGGTAGAGAAAAATGACTTAATGCCCATCACCGGGTGAACAGATGTAGAGAAAAATGCCTTAATGCCCAGCCGTCGGTTGAACAGAGGTAGAGAAAAATGACTTTATGCCCAGCCACCGGTTGAACAGAGGTAGAGAAAAATGACTTAATGCCCAGCCACCGGTTGAACAGAGGTGGAGAAAAATGACTTAATGCCCAGCCACCGGTTGAACAGAGGTAGAGAAAAATGACTTAATGCCCAGCCAGCCGGTGAACAGAGGTAGAGAAAAATGACAATGCCCAGCCACCGGTTGAACAGAGGTAGAGAAAAATGACTTAATGCCCAGACACCGGTTGAAGAGATGTAGAGAAAAATGACTTAAAGCCCAGTCAGCGGTTGAACAGAGGTAGAGAAAAATGACTTAATGCCTAGTCACCGGGTGAATAGAGATAGAGGAAAATGACAATGCCCAGCCACCGGTTGAACAGAGGTAGAGAAAAATGACATAATTCTCAGCTACTGGTTGAACAGTGGTAGAGAAAAATGAATTAATGCCCAGCCACCGGTTGAACAGAGGTAAAGGAAAATGACTTAATGCCCAGCCACCGGTTGAACAGAGGTAGAGAAAAATGACATAATTCTCAGCCACTGGTTGAGCAGTGGTACTGAAAAATGACTTAATGCCCAGCCACCGGGTGAACAGAGGTAGAGAAAAATGACTTAATGCCCAGACACCGGTTGAACAGATGTAGAGAAAAATGACTTAATGCCTAGCCGTTGGTTGAAGAGAGGTAGAGAAAAATGACTTAATGCCCAGCCACCGGTTGAACAGAGGTAGAGAA
This sequence comes from Acanthosepion lycidas, assembly GCA_963932145.1. Lineage (NCBI taxonomy): Eukaryota > Metazoa > Mollusca > Cephalopoda > Sepiida > Sepiidae > Acanthosepion > Acanthosepion lycidas. Next base: position 11,915,091 of record OZ010600.1, read on the forward strand.
AAATGACTTAATGCCCAGACACCGGTTGAACAGATGTAGAGAAAAATGACTTAATGCCCAGCCACCGGTTGAACAGAGGTAGAGAAAAATGACTTAATGCCCAGCCATCGGTTGAACAGAGGTAGAGAAAAATGACTTAATGCCCAGCCACCGGTTGAACAGAGGTAGAGAAAAATGACTTAATACCCAGCCACCGGTTGTTCAGAGGTAGAGAAAAATGACTTAATTCCCAGCCACCGGTTGAAAAGAGGTAGAGAAAAATGACTTAATGCCCAGCCACCGGTTGAACAGAGGTAGAGAAAAATGACTTAATGCCCAGCCACCGGGTGAACAGAGGTAGAGAAAAATGACTTAATGCCCAGCCACCGGTTGAACAGAGGTAGAGAAAAATGACATAATTCTCAGCTACTGGTTGAACAGTGGTAGAGAAAAATGACTTAATGCCCAGCCAGCGGTTGAACAGAGGTAGAGAAAAATGACTTAATGCCCAGCCACCGGGTGAACAGAGGTAGAGAAAAATGACTTAATGCCCAGACACCGGTTGAACAGAAGTAGAGAAAAATGACTTAATGCCCAGCCACCGGTAGAACAGAGGTAGAGAAAAATGACTTAATGCCCAGCCACCGGTTGAACAGATGTAGAGAAAAATGACTTAATACCCAGCCACCGGTTGTTCAGAGGTAGAGAAAAATGAATTAATGCCTTGCCACCGGTTGAACAGAGGTAGAGAAAAATGACTTAATGCCCAGCCAACGGTTGAACAGAGGTAGAGAAAAATGACTTAATGCCCAGCCACCGGTTGAACAGAGGTAGAGAAAATTGACTTAATGCCCAGTCACCGGTTGAACAGAATTAGAGAAAAATGACATAATTCTCAGCTACTGGTTGAACAGTGGTAGAGAAAAATGACTTAATGCCCAGACACCGGTTGAACAGAGGTAGAGAAAAATGACATAATTCTCAGCTACTGGTTGAACAGTGGTAGAGAAAAATGACTTAATGCCCAGCCACCGGGTGAACAGAGGTAGAGAAAAATGACTTAATGCCCAGCCACCGGTTGGACAGAGGTAGAGAAAAATAACATAATTCTCAGCTACTGGTTGAACAGTGGTAGAGGAAAATGACTTAATGCCCAGCCAGCGGTTGAACAGAGGTAGAGAAAAATGACTTAATGCCCAGCCACCGAGTGAACAGAGGGAGAGAAAAATGATTTAATGCCCAGCCGTCGGTTGAACAGAGGTAGAGAAAAATGACTTAATGCCCAGCCACTGGTTGAACAGAGGTAGAGAAAAATGACTTAATGCCCAGCCACCGGTTCAACAAAGGTAGAGAAAAATGACAAAATTCTCAGCTACTGGTTGAACAGTGGTAGAGAAAAATGACTTAATGCCCAGCCACCGGTTGAACAGAGGTAGAGAAAAATGACTTAATGCCCATCACCGGGTGAACAGATGTAGAGAAAAATGCCTTAATGCCCAGCCGTCGGTTGAACAGAGGTAGAGAAAAATGACTTAATGCCCAGCCACCGGTTGAACAGAGGTAGAGAAAAATGACTTAATGCCCAGCCACCGGTTCAACAGAGGTAGAGAAAAATGACTTAATGCCCAGGCACCGGTTGAACAGAGGTAGAGAAAAATGACTTAATGCCCAGCCAGCCGGTGAACAGAGGTAGAGAAAAATGACAATGCCCAGCCACCGGTTGAACAGAGGTAGAGAAAAATGACTTAATGCCCAGACACCGGTTGAAGAGATGTAGAGAAAAATGACTTAAAGCCCAGCCAGCGGTTGAACAGAGGTAGAGAAAAATGACTTAATGCCCAGTCACCGGGTGAATAGAGATAGAGGAAAATGACAATGCCCAGCTACCGGTTGAACAGAGGTAGAGAAAAATGACATAATTCTCAGCTACTGGTTGAACAGTGGTAGAGAAAAATGAATTAATGCCCAGCCACCGGTTGAACAGAGGTAAAGGAAAATGACTTAATGCCCAGCCACCGGTTGAACAGAGGTAGAGAAAAATGACATAATTCTCAGCCACTGGTTGAACAGTGGTAGAGAAAAATGACTTAATTCCCAGCCACCGGGTGAACAGAGGTAGAGAAAAATGACTTAATGCCCAGACACCGGTTGAACAGATGTAGAGAAAAAGGACTTAATGCCTAGCCGTTGGTTGAAGAGAGGTAGAGAAAAATGACTTAATGCCCAGCCACCGGTTGAACAGAAGAAGAGAAAAATAACTTAATGCCCAGCCATCGGTTGAACAGAGGTAGAGAAAAATGACTTAATGCCCAGCCACCGGTTGAACAGAGGTAGAGAAAAATGACATAATTCTCAGCTACTGTTTGAACAGTGGTAGAGAAAAATGACTTAATGCCCAGACACCGGTTGAACAGAGGTAGAGAAAAATGACATAATTCTCAGCTACTGGTTGAACAGTGGTAGAGAAAAATGGCTTAATGCCTAGCCACCGGTTGAACAGAGGTAGAGAAAAATGACTTAATGCCCAGCCACCGGGTGAACAGAGGTAGAGAAAAATGACTTAATGCCCAGCCACCGGTTGGACAGAGGTAGAGAAAAATAACATAATTCTCAGCGACTGGTTGAACAGTGGTAGAGGAAAATGACTTAATGCCCAGCCAGCGGTTGAACAGAGGTAGAGAAAAATGATTTAATGCCCAGCCGTCGGTTGAACAGAGGTAGAGAATAATGACTTAATGCCCAGCCACCGGGTGAACACAGGTAGAGAAAAATGACTTAATGCCCAGCCACCGGGTGAACAGAGGTAGAGAAAAATGACATAATGCCCAGCCAGCGGTTGAACAGAGGTAGAGAAAAATGACTTAATGCCCAGCCACCGGGTGAACAGAGGTAGAGAAAAATGATTTAATGCCCAGCCGTCGGTTGAACAGAGGTAGAGAAAAATGACTTAATGCCCAGCCACCGGGTGAACAGAGGTAGAGAAAAATGACTTAATGACCAGCCGTCGGTTGAACAGAGGTAGAGAAAAATGACTTAATGCCCAGCCACCGGGTGAACAGAGGTAGAGAAAAATGACTTAATGCCCAGCCACCGGGTGAACAGAGGTAGAGAAAAATGACTTAATGCCCAGCCACCGGGTGAACAGAGGTAGAGAAAAATGACTTAATGCCCAGCCAGCGGTTGAACAGAGGTAGAGAAAAATGACTTAATGCCCAGCCACCGGGTGAACAGAGGTAGAGAAAAATGATTTAATGCCCAGCCGTCGGTTGAACAGAGGTAGAGAAAAATGACTTAATGCCCAGCCACCAGTTGAACAGAGGTAGAGAAAAATGAATTAATGCCCAGCCACCGGTTCAACAGAGGTACAGAAAAATGACATAATTCTCAGCTACTGGTTAAACAGTGGTAGATAAAAATGACTTAATGCCCAGCTACCGGTTGAACAGAGGTAGAGAAAAATGACTTAATGCCCAGCCACCGGTTGAACAGAGGTAGAGAAAAATGACTTAATGCCCAGGCACCGGTTGAACAGAGGTAGAGAAAAATGACTTAATGCCCAGCAACCGGTTGAACAGAGGTAGAGAAAAATGACTTAATGCCCAGCCACCGGTTGAACAGATGTAGAGAAAAATGACTTTATGCCCAGCCACCGGGTGAACAGAGGTAGAGAATAATGACAATGCCCAGCGACCGGTTGAACAGAGGTAGAGAAAAATGACTTAATGCCCAGCCACCGGTTGAACAGAGGTAGAGAAAAATGACTTAATGCCCAGCCACCGGTTGAACAGAGTTAGAGAAAAATGACTTAATGCCCAGCCATAAGTTGAACAGAGGTAGAGAAAAATGACTTAATGCCCAGCCACCGGTTGAACAGAGGTAGAGAAAAATGACTTAATTCCCAGCCACCGGTTGAACAGAGGTAGAGAATAATGACTTAATGCCCAGCCACCGGGTGAACTGAGGCAGAGAAAAATGACTTAATGCCCAGCCACCGGTTGAACAGAGGTAGAGAAAAATGACATAATTCTCAGCTACTGGTTGAACAGTGGTAGAGAAAAATGACTTAATGCCCAGCCACCGGTTTAACAGAGGTAGAGAAAAATGACTTAATGCCCAGCCACCCGTTGAACAGAGGTAGTGAAAAATGACATAATTCTCAGCTACTGGTTGAACAGTGGTAGAGAAAAATGACTTAATGCCCAGCCACCGGTTGAACAGAGGTAGAGAAAAATGACTTAATGCCCAGCCACCGGGTGAACAGAGGTGGAGAAAAATGACTTAATGCCCAGCCGTCGGTTGAACAGAGGTAGAGAAAAATGACTTAATGCCCAGCCACCGGTTGTACAGAGGTAGAGAAAAATGACTAAATGCCCAGACGTCGGTTGAACAGAGGTAGAGAAAAATGACTTAATGCCCAGCCTCCGGGTGAACAGAGGTAGAGAAAAATGACTTAATGCCCAGCCACCGGTTGAACAGAGGTAGAGAAAATTGACTTAATGCCCAGCCACCGGTTGAACAGAGGTAGAGAAAAATGATATAATTTTCAGCTACTGGTTGAACAGTGTTAGAGAAAAATGACTTAATACCCAGCCACCTGTTGAAAATAGGTAGAGAAAAATGACTTAATGCCCAGCCACCGGTTGAACAGAGGTAGATAAAATGACTTAATGCCCAGCCACCGGTTGAACAGAGGTAGAGAAAAATGACATAATTCTCAGCTACTGGTTGAACAGTGGTAGAGAAAAATGACTTAATGCCCATCACCGGGTGAACAGATGTAGAGAAAAATGCCTTAATGCCCAGCCAGCGGTTGAACAGAGGTAGAGAAAAATGACTTAATGCCCAGCCACCGGGTGAACAGAGGTAGAGAAAAATGATTTAATGCCCAGCCGTCGGTTGAACAGAGTTAGAGAAAAATGACTTAATGCCCAGCCACCGGGTGAACAGAGGTAGAGAAAAATGACTTAATGCCCAGCCGTCGGTTGAACAGAGGTAGAGAAAAATGACTTAATGCCCAGCCACCGGGTGAACAGAGGTAGAGAAAAATGACTTAATGCCCAGCCACCGGGTGAACAGAGGTAGAGAAAAATGACTTAATGCCCAGCCACCGGGTGAACAGAGGTAGAGAAAAATGATTTAATGCCCAGCCGTCGGTTGAACAGAGTTAGAGAAAAATGACTTAATGCCCAGCCACCGGGTGAACAGAGGTAGAGAAAAATGACTTAATGCCCAGCCGTCGGTTGAACAGAGGTAGAGAAAAATGACTTAATGCCCAGCCACCGGGTGAACAGAGGTAGAGAAAAATGACTTAATGCCCAGCCACCGGGTGAACAGAGGTAGAGAAAAATGACTTAATGCCCAGCCACCGGGTGAACAGAGGTAGAGAAAAATGACTTAATGCCCAGCCAGCGGTTGAACAGAGGTAGAGAAAAATGACTTAATGCCCAGCCACCGGGTGAACAGAGGTAGAGAAAAATGATTTAATGCCCAGACGTCGGTTGAACAGAGGTAGAGAAAAATGACAATGCCCAGCCACCGGTTGAACAGAGGTAGAGAAAAATGAATTAATGCCCAGCCACCGGTTCAACAGAGGTAGAGAAAAATGACATAATTCTCAGCTACTGGTTAAACAGTGGTAGATAAAAATGACTTAATGCCCAGCTACCGGTTGAACAGAGGTAGAGAAAAATGACTTAATGCCCAGCCACCGGTTGAACAGAGGTAGAGAAAAATGACTTAATGCCAAGGCACCGGTTGAACAGAGGTAGAGAATAATGACTTAATGCCCAGCCACCGGTTGAACAGAGGTAGAGAAAAATGACATAATTCTCAGCTACTGGTTGAACAGTGGTAGAGAAAAATGACTTAATGCCCATCACCGGGTGAACAGATGTAGAGAAAAATGCCTTAATGCCCAGCCAGCGGTTGAACAGAGGTAGAGAAAAATGACTTAATGCCCAGCCACCGGGTGAACAGAGGTAGAGAAAAATGATTTAATGCCCAGCCGTCGGTTGAACAGAGTTAGAGAAAAATGACTTAATGCCCAGCCACCGGGTGAACAGAGGTAGAGAAAAATGACTTAATGCCCAGCCGTCGGTTGAACAGAGGTAGAGAAAAATGACTTAATGCCCAGCCACCGGGTGAACAGAGGTAGAGAAAAATGACTTAATGCCCAGCCACCGGGTGAACAGAGGTAGAGAAAAATGACTTAATGCCCAGCCACCGGGTGAACAGAGGTAGAGAAAAATGACTTAATGCCCAGCCAGCGGTTGAACAGAGGTAGAGAAAAATGACTTAATGCCCAGCCACCGGGTGAACAGAGGTAGAGAAAAATGATTTAATGCCCAGACGTCGGTTGAACAGAGGTAGAGAAAAATGACAATGCACAGCCACCGGTTGAACAGAGGTAGAGAAAAATGAATTAATGCCCAGCCACCGGTTCAACAGAGGTAGAGAAAAATGACATAATTCTCAGCTACTGGTTAAACAGTGGTAGATAAAAATGACTTAATGCCCAGCTACCGGTTGAACAGAGGTAGAGAAAAATGACTTAATGCCCAGCCACCGGTTGAACAGAGGTAGAGAAAAATGACTTAATGCCAAGGCACCGGTTGAACAGAGGTAGAGAATAATGACTTAATGCCCAGCAACCGGTTGAACAGAGGTAGAGAAAAATGACTTAATGCCCAGCCACCGGTTGAACAGAGGTAGAGAAAAATGACTTTATGCCCAGCCACCGGGTGAACAGAGGTAGAGAATATTGACAATGCCCAGCGACCGGTTGAACAGAGGTAGAGAAAAATGACTTAATGCCCAGCCACCGGTTGAACAGAGGTAGAGAATAATGACTTAATGCCCAGCCACCGGTTGAACAGAGGTAGAGAAAAATGACTTAATGCCCAGCCATAAGTTGAACAGAGGTAGGGAAAAATGACTTAATGCCCAGCCACCGGTTGAACAGAGGTAGAGAAAAATGACTTAATTCCCAGCCACCGGTTGAACAGAGGTAGAGAAAAATGACTTAATGCCCAGCCACCGGGTGAACTGAGGTAGAGAAAAATGACTTAATGCCCAGCCACCGGTTGAACAGAGGTAGAGAAAAATGACATAATTCTCAGCTACTGGTTGAACAGTGGTATAGAAAAATGACTTAATGCCCAGCCACCGGTTGAACAGAGGTAGAGACAAATGACTTAATGCCCAGCCACCGGGTGAACAGAGGTGGAGAAAAATGACTTAATGCCCAGACGTCGGTTGAACAGAGGTAGAGAAAAATGACTTAATGCCCAGCCACCGGTTATACAGAGGTAGAGAAAAATGACTAAATGCCCAGCCGTCGGTTGAACAGAGGTAGAGAAAAAATGACTTAATGCCCAGCCTCCGGGTGAACAGAGGTAGAGAAAAATGACTTAATGCCCACCCACCGGGTGAACAGAGGTAGAGAAAAATGACTTAATGCCCAGCCACCGGGTGAACAGAGGTAGAGAAAAATGACTTAATGCCCAGCCACCGGGTGAACAGAGGTAGAGAAAAATGACTTAATGCCCAGCCAGCGGTTGAACAGAGGTAGAGAAAAATGACTTAATGCCCAGCCACCGGGTGAACAGAGGTAGAGAAAAATGATTTAATGCCCAGCCGTCGGTTGAACAGAGGTAGAGAAAAATGACTTAATGCCCAGCCACCGGTTGAACAGAGGTAGAAAAAAATGAATTAATGCACAGCCACCGGTTCAACAGAGGTAGAGAAAAATGACATAATTCTCAGCTACTGGTTAAACAGTGGTAGATAAAAATGACTTCATGCCCAGCTACCGGTTGAACAGAGGTAGAGAAAAATGACTTAATGCCCAGCCACCGGTTGAACAGAGGTAGAGAAAAATGACTTAATGCCCAGGCACCGGTTGAACAGAGGTAGAGAAAAATGACTTAATGCCCAGCAACCGGTTGAACAGAGGTAGAGAAAAATGACTTAATGCCCAGCCACCGGTTGAACAGAGGTAGAGAAAAATGACTTTATGCCCAGCCACCGGGTGAACAGAGGTAGAGAATAATGACAATGCCCAGCGACCGGTTGAACAGAGGTAGAGAAAAATGACTTAATGCCCAGCCACCGGTTGAACAGAGGTAGAGAAAAATGACTTAATGCCCAGCCACCGGTTGAACAGAGGTAGAGAAAAATGACTTAATGCCCAGCCATAAGTTGAACAGAGGTAGAGAAAAATGACTTAATTCCCAGCCACCGGTTGAACAGAGGTAGAGAAAAATGACTTAATTCCCAGCCACCGGTTGAACAGAGGTAGAGAAAAATGACTTAATGCCCAGCCACCGGGTGAACTGAGGTAGAGAAAAATGATTTAATGCCCAGCCACCGGTTGAACAGAGGTAGAGAAAAATGACATAATTCTCAGCTACTGGTTGAACAGTGGTAGAGAAAAATGACTTAATGCCCAGCCACCGGTTTAACAGAGGTAGAGAAAAATGACTTAATGCCCAGCCACCCGTTGAACAGAGGTAGTGAAAAATGACATAATTCTCAGCTACTGGTTGAACAGTGGTAGAGAAAAATGACTTAATGCCCAGCCACCGGTTGAACAGAGGTAGAGACAAATGACTTAATGCCCAGCCACCGGGTGAACAGAGGTGGAGAAAAATGACTTAATGCCCAGACGTCGGTTGAACAGAGGTAGAGAAAAATGACTTAATGCCCAGCCACCGGTTGTACAGAGGTAGAGAAAAATGACTAAATGCCCAGCCGTCGGTTGAACAGAGGTAGAGAAAAATGACTTAATGCCCAGCCTCCGGGTGAACAGAGTTAGAGAAAAATGACTTAATGCCCAGCCACCGGTTGGACAGAGGTAGAGAAAATTGACTTAATGCCCAGCCACCGGTTGAACAGAGGTAGAGAAAAATGATATAATTTTCAGCTACTGGTTGAACAGTGTTTGAGAAAAATGACTTAATGCCCAGCCACCGGTTGAAAATAGGTAGAGAAAAATGACTTAATGCCCAGCCACCGGTTGAACAGAGGTAGAGTAAAATGACTTAATGCCCAGCCACCGGTTGAACAGAGGTAGAGAAAAATGACATAATTCTCAGCTACTGGTTGAACAGTGGTAGCGAAAAATGACTTAATGCCCAGTCACCGGTTGAACAGATGGTAGAGAAAAATCACTTAAGGCCCAGCCACCGGGTGAACAGAGGTAGAGAAAAATGACTTAATGCCAAGCCACCGGTTGAACAGAGGTAGAGAAAAGTGACTTAATGCCCAGTCACCGGTTGAACAGAGGTAGAGAAAAATGACATAATTCTCAGCTACTGGTTGAACAGTAGTAGAGAAAAATGACTTAATGCCCAGACGCCGGTTGAACAGAGGTAGAGAAAAATGACTTAATGCCCAGACACCAGTTGAACAGAGGTAGAGAAAAATGACTTAATCCCCAGCCACCGGGTGAACAGAGGTAGAGAAAAATGACAATGCCCAGCGACGGGTTGAACAGAGGTAGAGAAAAATGACATAATTCTCAGCTTCTGGTTGAACAGTGGTAGAGAAAAATGACTTAATGCCCAGGCACCGTTTGAACAGAGGTAGAGAAAAATGACTTAATGCCCAGCCACCGGTTGAACAGAGGTAGAGAAAAATGACTTAATGCCCAGACACCGGTTGAACAGAGGTAGAGAAAAATGACTTAATGCCCAGCCACCGGGTGAACAGAGGTAGAGAAAAATGACTTAATGCCCAGCCATTGGTTGAACAGAGGTAGAGAAAAATGACTTAATGCCCGGCCACCGGTTGAACAGAGGTAGAGAAAAATGTCTTAATGCCCAGCCACCGGTTGAACAGAGGGAGATAAAAATGACCTAATGCCCAGCCACCGGGTGAACAGATGTAGAAAATAATGACTTAATGCCCAGCCATCGGTTGAACAGAGGTAGAGAAAAATGACTTAATGCCCAGCCACCGGTTGAACAGAGGTAGAGTAAAATGACTTAATGCCCAGCCACCGGTTGAACAGAGTTAGAGAAAAATGACATAATTCTCAGCTACTGGTTGAACAGTGGTAGAGAAAAATGACTTAATGCCAAGCCACCGGTTGAAAAGAGGTAGAGAAAATTGACTTAATGCCCAGTCACCGGTTGAACAGAGGTAGAGAAAAATGACATAATTCTCAGCTACTGGTTGAACAGTAGTAGAGAAAAATGACTTAATGCCCTGCCACCGGTTGAACAGAGGTAGAGAAAAATGACTTAATGCCCAGACACCAGTTGAACAGAGGTAGAGAAAAATGACTTAATGCCCAGCCACCGGGTGAACAGAGGTAGAGAAAAATGACTTAATGCCCAGCCATCGGTTGAACAGAGGTAGAGAAAAATGACTTAATGCCCGGCCACCGGTTGAACAGAGGTAGAGAAAAATGTCTTAATGCCCAGCCACCGGTTGAACAGAGGGAGATAAAAATGACCTAATGCCCAGCCACCGGGTGAACAGATGTAGAAAAAAATGACTTAATGCCCAGCCATCGGTTGAACAGAGGTAGAGAAAAATGACTTAATGCCCAGCCACCGGTTGAACAGAGGTAGAGTAAAATGACTTAATGCCCAGCCACCGGTTGAACAGAGTTAGAGAAAAATGACATAATTCTCAGCTACTGGTTGAACAGTGGTAGAGAAAAATGACTTAATGCCAAGCCACCGGTTGAAAAGAGGTAGAGAAAATTGACTTAATGCCCAATCACCGGTTGAACAGAGGTAGAGAAAAATGACATAATTCTCAGCTACTGGTTGAACAGTAGTAGAGAAAAATGACTTAATGCCCTGCCACCGGTTGAACAGAGGTAGAGAATAATGACTTAATGCCCAGACACCAGTTGAACAGAGGTAGAGAAAAATGACTTAATGCCCAGCCACCGGATGAACAGAGGTAGAGAAAAATGACAATGCCCAGCCACCGGTTGAACAGAGGTAGAGGAAAATGACATAATTCTCAGCTACTGGTTCAACAGTGGTAGAGACAAATGACTTAATGCCCAGCCACCGGGTGAACAGAGGTAGAGAAAAAAGACTTAATGCCCAGCCACCGGGTGAACAGAGGTAGAGAAAAATGACAATGCCCAGCCACCGGTTGAACAGAGGTATAGAAAAATGACATAATTCTTAGCTACTGGTTGAGCAGTGGTAGAGAAAAATGACTTAATTCCCAGCCACCGCGTGAACAGAGGTAGAGAAAAATGACTTAATGCCCAGCCATCGGTTGAACAGAGGTAGAGAAAAATGACTTAATGACAGGAATTGGTTAAACAGAGGTAGCGAAAAATGACTTAATGCCCAGCCCCCGTTTGAACAGAGGTAGAGAAAAATGACTTAATGCCCAGCCATCGGTTGAACAGAGGTAGAGTAAAATGACTTAATGCCCAGCCATCGGTTGAACAGAGGTAGAGAAAATGACTTAATGCCCAGCCATCGGTTGAACAGAGGTAGAGAAAAATGAATTAATGCCCAGCCATCGGTAGAACAGAGTTAGAGAAAATGACTTAATGCCCAGCCACCGGGTGAACAGAGGTAGAGAAAAATGACTTAATGCCCAGCCACCGGTTTAACAGAGGTAGAGAAAAATGACATAATTCTCAGCTACTGGTTGAACAGTGGTAGAGAAAAATGACTTAATGCCCAGCCACCGGTCGAACAGAGGTAGAGAAAAATGACTTAATGCCCAGCCATCGGTTGGACAGAGGTAGAGAAAAATGAATTAATGCCCAGCCATCGGTTGAACAGAGTTAGAGAAAATGACTTAATGCCCAGCCACCGGGTGAACAGAGGTAGAGAAAAATGACTTAATGCCCAGCCACCGGTTGAACAGAGGTAGAGAAAAATGACATAATTCTCAGCTACTGGTTGAACAGTGGTAGAAAAAAATGACTTAATGCCCAGCCACCGGGTGAACAGAGGTAGAGAAAAATGACTTAATGCCCAGCCACCGGTTGGACAGAGGTAGAGAAAAATAACATAATTCTCAGCTACTGGTTGAACAGTGGTAGAGAAAAATGACTTAATGCCCAGCCACCGGTCGAACAGTGGTAGAGAAAAATGACTTAATGCCCAGCCACCGGTTGAAAAGAGGTAGAGAGAAATGACTTAATGCCCAGCTACTGGTTGAACAGAGGCAGAGAAAAATGACTTAATGCTTAGCCATCGGTTGAACAGAGGTAGAGAAAAATGACTTAATGCCCAGCCATCGGTTGAACAGAGGTAGAGAAACATGATTTAATCCTCAGCCACCGGGTGAACAGACGTAGACAAAAATGACTTGAAGCCCAGCCATCGGTTGAACAGAGGTAGAGAAAAATGACTTAATGCCCAGCCATCGGTTGAACAGAGTTAGAGAAAATGACTTAATGCCCAGCCACCGGGTGAACAGAGGTAGAGAAAAATGACTTAATGCCCAGCCACCGGTTGAACAGAGGTAGAGAAAAATGACATAATTCTTAGCTACTGGTTGAACAGTGGTAGAGAAAAATGACTTAATGCCCAGCCACCGGTTGAAAAGAGGTAGAGAAAAATGACTTTATGCCCAGCCACCGGGTGAACAGATGTAGAGAAAAATGACTTAAGGCCCAGCCGTCGGTTGAACAGATGTAGAGAAAAATGATTAATGCCCAGCCACCGGTTGAACAGAGGTAGAGAAAAATGACATAATTCTCAGCTACTGGTTGAACACTGGTAGAGAAAAATGACTTAATGCCCAACCGTCGGTTGAACACAGATAGAGAAAAATGACTTAATGCCCAGCACCGGTTGAAAAGAGGTAGAGAAAAATGACTTAATGCCCAGACATCGGTTGAACAGAGGTAGAGAAAAATGACTTAATGCCCAGCCATCGGTTGAACAGAGGTAGAGAAAAATGACTTAATGCCCAGCCACCGGTTGAACAGAGGTAGAGAAAAATGACATAATTCTCAGCTACTGGTTGAACAGTGGTAGAGAAAAATGACTTAATGCCCAGCCACTGGTTGAACATTGGTAGAGAAAAATGACTGAATGCCCAGCCACCGTTTGAACAGAGGTAGAGAAAAATGACTTAATGCCCAGCCACCGGTTGAACAGAGGGAGAGAAAAATGACTTAATGCCCAGCCACCGGGTGAACAGAGGTAGAGAAAAAATGACTTAATGCCCAGCCACCGGTTGAACAGAGGTAGAGAAAAATGACATAATTCTCAGCTACTGGTTGAACAGTGGTAGAGAAAAATGACTTAATGCCCAGCCACCGGTTGAAAAGTGGTAGAGAAAAATGACTTAATGCCCAGCCACCGGGTGAACAGATGTAGGGAAAAATGACTTAATGCCCAGCCGTTGGTTGAACAGATGTAGAGAAAAATGACTTAATGCCCAGCCACCGGTTGAAAAGAGGTAGAGAAAAATCACTTAATTCCCAGCCATCGGTTGACAAAATATCGGGAAAAATGACTTAAAGCCCAGGGATCGGTTGAACAGAGGTAGAGAAAAATGACTTAATGCACAGCCATCGGTTGAACAGAGGTAGAGAAAAATGACTTAATGCCCAGCCATCGGTTGAACAGAGGTAGAGAAAAATGACTTAATGCCCAGCACCGGTTGAAAAGAGGTAGAGAAAAATGACTTAATGCCCAGACATCGGTTGAACAGAGGTAGAGAAAAATGACTTAATGCCCAGCCATCTGTTGAAAAGAGGTAGAGAAAAATGACTTAATGCTCAGCCATCGGTTGAACATAGGTAGGGAAAAATGACTTAATGCCCAGCCATCGGCTGAACAGAGGTAGCGAAAAATGACTTAATGCTCAGCCATCGGTTGAACAGAGGTAGAGAAAAATGACTTAAAGCCCTGCCATTGGTTAAACAGCGGTAGAGAAAACTTACTTAATGCCCAGCCACCGGTTGAAAAGAGATAGAGAAAAATGGCTTAATGCCCAGCCATCGGTTGAACAGAGGTAGAGAAAAATGACTTAATGCCCAGCCATCGGTTGAAGAGAGGTAGAGAAAAATGAATTAATGCCCAGCCATCGGTTGAACAGACGTAGAGAAAAATGACTTAATGTCCAGCCATCGGTTGAACAGAGGTAGAGAAAAATGACTTAATGACCAGCCAGCAATTGGTTAAACAGAGGTAGAGAAAAATGACTTAATGCCCAGCCACCGTTTGAACAGAGGTAGAGAAAAATGACTTAATGCCCAGCCATCGGTTGAAAACAGGTAGAGTAAAATGACTTAATGCCCAGCCATCGGTTGAACAGAGGTAGAGAAAATGACTTAATGCCCAGCCATCGGTTGAACAGAGGTAGAGCAAAATGACTTAATGCTTAGCCATCGGTTGAACAGAGGTAGAGAAAATGACTTAATGCCCAGCCACCGGTTGAACAGATGTAGATAAAAATGACTTAATGCCCAGCCATCGGTTGAACAGAGTTAGAGAAAATGACTTAATGCCCAGCCACCGGGTGAACAGAGGAAGAGAAAAATGACTTAATGCCCAGCCCCCGTTTGAACAGAGGTAGAGAAAAATGACATAATTCTCAGCTACTGGTTGAACAGTGGTAGAGAAAAATGACTTAAAGCCCAGGGATCGGTTGAACAGAGGTAGAGAAAAATGACTTAATGCCCAGCCATCGGTTGAACAGAGGTAGAGAAAAATGACTTAATGCCCAGCACCGGTTGAAAAGAGGTAGAGATAAATGAGTTAATGCCCAGACATCGGTTGAACAGAGTTAGAGAAAATTGACTTCATGCCCAGCCATCGGTTGAAAAGAGGTAGAGAAAAATGACTTCATGCCCAGCCATCGGTTGAACATAGGTAGGGAAAAATGACTTAATGCCCAGCCATCGGTTGAACAGAGGTAGCGAAAAATGACTTAATACTCAGCCATCGGTTGAACAGAGGTAGAGAAAAATGACTTAAAGCTCAGCCATCGGTTGAACAGAGGTAGAGAAAACTTACTTAATGCCTAGCCACCGGTTGAAAAGAGGTAGAGAAAAATGGCTTAATGCCCAGCCATCGGTTGAACAGAGGTAGAGAAAAATGACTTAATGCCCAGCCACCGTTTGAACAGAGGTAGAGAAAAATGACTTAATGCCCAGCCATCGGTTGAAGAGAGGTAGAGAAAAATGAATTAATGCCCAGCCATCGGTTGAACAGACGTAGAGAAAAATGACTTAATGCCCAGCCATCGGTTGAACAGAGGTAGAGTAAAATGACTTAATGACCAGCAATTGGTTAAACAGAGGTAGAGAAAAATGACTTAATGCCCAGCCACCGTTTGAACAGAGGTAGAGAAAAATGACTTAATGCCCAGCCATCGGTTGAACAGAGGTAGAGAAAATGACTTAATGCCCAGCTATCGGTTGAACAGAGGTAGAGAAAAATGACTTAATGCTCAGCCATCGGTTGAACAGAGGTAGAGAAAATGACTTAATGTCCAGCCATCGGTTGACAAAATTTAGGGAATAATGAATTAATGCCCAGCCATCGGTTGAACAGAGTTAGAGAAAAATGATTTAATGCTCAGCCATCGGGTGAACAGAGGTAGACAAAAATGACTTGAAGCCCAGCCATCGGTTGAACAGAGGTAGAGAAAAATGAATTAATGCCCAGCCATCGGTTGAACAGAGTTAGAGAAAATGACTTAATGCCCAGCCATCGGTTGAACAGAGTTAGAGAAAATGACTTAATGCCCAGCCACCGGGTGAACAGAGGTAGAGAAAAATGACTTAATGCCCAGCCACCGGTTGAACAGAGGTAGAGAAAAATGACATAATTCTCAGCTACTGGTTGAACAGTGGTAGAGAAAAATGAATTAATGCCCAGCCACCGGTTGAGCAGAGGTAGAGAAAAATGACTTAATGCACAGCCACCGGTTGAACAGACGTAGAGAAAAATGATATAATGCTCAGCTACTGTTTGAACAGTAGTAGTGAATAATGACTTAATGCCCAGCCACCGGTTGAACAGAGGTAGAGATAAATGACGTAATGCCCAGCCTCCGTTTAAACAGAGGTAGAGAAAAATGACGTAATGCCCAGCCCCCGGTTAAAAAGTGGTAGAGAAAAATGACTTAATGCCCAGCCACCGGTTGAACAGAGGTAGAGAAAAATGACTTAATGCCCAGCCACCGATTGGACAGAGGTAGAGAAAAAAAGACTTAATGCCCAACCACCGGTTGAACAGAGGTAGAGAAAAATGACTTAATGCCCTGCCACCGGTTGAAACGAGGTAGAGAAATATGACTTAATGCCCAGCCACCGATTGAACAGAGGTAGAGAAAAATGACTTAATGTCCAGCCACCGGTTGAACAGTGGTAGAGAATAATGAATTAATGCCCAACCACCGGTTAAAAAGTGGTAGAGAAAAATGACTTAATGCTCAGCTACTGGTTGAACAGAGGTAGAGAAAAATGACTTAATGCCCAGCCACCGGTTGAACAGTGGTAAAGAAAAATGACGTACTTCCCAGACAACGGTTGAACAGTGGTAGAGATAAATGACATAATGCCCAGCCACCGGTTGAACAGAGGTATAAAATTATGACTTAATGCCCAGGCTCCGATTGAACAGAGGTAGAGAAATATGACTTAATGCCCAGCCACCGGTTGAAAAGAGGTAGAGAAAAATGACATAATGCTCTGCTACTGGTTGAACCGTGGTAGAGAAAAATGATTTAAAGCCTAGGGATCGGTTGAACAGAGGTAGAGAAAAATGACTTAATGCCCAGCCACCGGTTGAACAGAGGTAGAGAAAAATGACTTAATGCCCAGCCACCGGTTGAACAGAGGTAGAGAAAAATGACTTAATGCCCAGTCACCGGTTGAACAGAGGTAGAGAAATATGACTTAATGCCCAGCTACTGGTTGAACTATGGTAGAAAAAAATGACTTAATGCCCAGCCGCCGGTTGAACAGATGTAGAGAAAAATGACTTAATGCCCTGCCACCGGTCGAACAGAGGTAGAGAATAATGACTTAATGCCCAGCCACCGGTTGAACAGAGGTAGAGAAAAAAGACTTAATGCCCAGCCACCGGTTGAACAGAGGTAGAGGAAAATGTCATAATGCACAGCCACCGTTTGGACACAGGTAGAGAAAAATGTCTTAATGCCCAGCTACCGATTGAACAGAGGTAGGGAAAAATGTCTCAATGTCCAGCCACCGGTTGAACAGAGGTAGAGAAAATTAAGTTATTTTTCTCTACCTCTGGGCATTAAGTCATTTTTCTCTACCTCTGTTCAACCGGTGGCTGGACATTAAGACATTTTTCTCTACCTCTGTTCAACCGGTGGCTGGACATTAAGACATTTTTCTCTACCTCTGTTCAACCGGTGGCTGGGCATTGTCGTTTTTCTCTACCTCTGTTCAACCGGTTCCTGGGCATTAAGTCATTTTTCTCTACCTCTGTTCAACCGGCGGCTGGGCATTAAGTCATTTTTCTCTACCTCTGTTCAACCGGTGGCTGGGCATTAAGTCATTTTTATCTACCTCTTTTCAACCGGTGGCTGGGTATTAAGTCATTTTTCTCTACCTCTATTCAACCGGTGGCTGGATATTAAGTCATTTTTCTCTACCTCTATTCAACCGGTGGCTGGGCATTTAGTCATTTTTAACTACCTCTTTTCAACCGGTGGCTGGGTATTAAGTCATTTTTCTCTACCACCGGTCAATCTGTGGTCAGGGCTCAAATGGTTAGGAAAGTATGAGGAAAAGGAAAGAAAGAAGGAAAAGAAATGTCGTCTTTCTTTCTTGACCACGGAGGAGACGGAAATAAGGAAAGAGAAGTAAGAAATGTTGATTAACCCTTTGACCTCTGCCTTCCCGAACAATTTTACCCCTTTTGTGTGAGTTCCTGAGTCAAAATTCGCAAATAATTGATATGTAATGTTTCACGGTACTTATACAAATTGTTACTAATGTTTACACACCGTTCAACCGGTGTCTAAATATTACGTCATTTTCTCCACCACCGGTAAACCTGCGCTAAGGGCTCATAAGTTTAACAACAAAAACCGTCATTGCAAATCTGTTAGCCGAAACCTTCTCCAATAAACTCCACCAAAGACAAACAGAATAAGAAATTCTTAAACCTAGGACAAAACGATATCTGGAAATATTTCTGAGATAAACTATTGTAATTAATGACATTATTTACATTTTTGTCCACTGCGCCATATCGTCTATGAGGATCGTTCCATTGTCCTCAAGGTCATATCGCCCAGGGGATATAAGTTTTGCTTGAATCCAGTGATTCCAAAGAGTTTTGAGTTCCATACCTAGCTACGACAGTGGTGAACAGATACTTGAAGATTTGAATTAAAGGGACATAACTGATACATCCGGAAGATGCATGCCACGTGGAACTAGAATAATCTATCCCGGTGAACGATATAATGGGTTCAATTCGAAATTCCAATCACCTGAAGATGGGCTGAAACGTCGTGAACATGACAATAAAGACGAGGACAACAGTCCGAACAATGCAAATAATTAAAAAAACAAAAAAAAAACAAGAAAAGACACATTGAACTTCAGCACACAAAACTACGAAAGCTAGAAAAACTTCCTTGGATTTCAAAATACAATAAGCAACACAAGCTACTGGACCAAACGAAATATCCTATGAATTTCTAAAATAATTACCCAGTAAATCTCAAAACTATCTTTTAGATATCTTCAACATTATATGGACACACAATGAAATTCCAATGAGGTACGCCTTGATGAATTTGTAAGGGACGAACTACGAAACAACATGGAGATATCAGATCATAAAAGACATCCACAAGCCTAAACTGAGAGGCAGAATACCTATCCTTATACACAGTTTGATACGAAATTTAGTAAAATCCGGATAACGTCTTTGTTTGCAAAATAAACCCCAAATAAAAATAAATCTTAAAACTACCTGATTAGCCGGGAAATGACCTGTGCTGATGGTGTGTCAGTAATATAACCTAAATCTAAATACGAGATTGTTTATTGATTATTTACTTAATTCAAATACTAAACCTTTATGAAGTTAGTCAGTGTACGCGCTATCCATTTTTTTATTCAACTTTCAAACCATTTTTTCTGATTTAGAAAGTTATCATTAGTTTGAGCTTATTTTTTACGTAAATATTACTTTTTCAGTCTGCTTTCGCCAACAAAAGATATTCGTCATCCACAAACTGAAGGTCTGTACCTAAGTTCTCATTTGTATCAAACGGATATCCGCCCACAGTCGGACAGAATAAAGGACTTTCCTTCTCAGCTGTGATTGATGACCTTCGGCCGGCTAACGTGTTTGGGTAAGTTTCGAAAATACGGAGGAGATAACCGCCAGAAAGTCGGACTATCTAATATATGCCATACGTTATTGCGAAAGGGTGTAGGCGGAAGTAGAAACAGTTAAGCGCGGGAAACGGGCGGGGAACGTTAGCTAGGGCGTTAGGGCATCGCTTCCGCATTTGTCAATTGAAGGAGCAGTCAGATTATCAACGGGATAATGTCAAGGTGCGACAAAAAGAGAATTGGAGGGGGGGGCGATAATGTCATGGGGGATAGAGGGGTCGGCAAACAGATTTAAAGTATTGAACGTGGCTGCTGATCATGTATTCTCTATTCAATGGACAGGGCACAAATATATTGTCACTGACGATTTATATATATATATATATATATATATATATATATATATATATATATATATATATATATATATATGTAAGCAAATATATGGATATAGATCCGACAGTATGAAGAAAAATATACGGAATTAAAAAAACAAAAATCCTTATATGCAATTATGCTGTTTTAATGTTAATATTAACATTAAAACACCATAATTGCATATAAGGATTTTTGTTTGTTTTTTACGTATATTTTTCTTCATATATATATATATATATATATATATATATATATATATATATATAGATAGATAGATAGATAGATAATGCACAATAAAATGCAAAATCACCTGATATGTTTTGCTTTGTAATAAATACCTTGAGTTCTTTTTGTGGATCAGTTTTAATATTTTATATTATTAGGATTCACTTGTATTATATACCAGCGGATTTATTAACGCTCGTATATATATATATATATATATATATATATATATATATATATATATATATATATATATATAGTGGATCGTAATATTATTTATATTATAAGGATCCACTTGCATTATATACCAACAGATTTATTAACTTTCTACATACATACATACATACATATATATATATATATATATATATATATATATATATATATATATATATATATATATATTCATGTCGATTTATGCTATGGTTACACTGCCTACCAAATCTGCTGGAACACCTAAAGCAGGTAGTGGTGTATTGTTATGGATAAATTTCATGATTTGTTTTTTCCAATTTCCATCATATCACTAGCGTTACATAGACAAAGTTCTTCTTAGTGTGTGGGCTGTACTTATCAAGACATTTTTTTTAATTTCTCTTAAGCTGTGATTTTCCAGGGATTTGTTTTCGATGTGTTGTTCTATTCATTTTTATATCATTCCAAGAGCACCTACTATGACTGATACTATTCTGGTCTTCACATTTTTTTCTATTTCTTTTTCCAAAGATTTTTACTTTGATACTTTTTCAAATTCTCTGATTGCTATGTTACAGTCTGATGCGCAAGCCATATCAATTAGGAGGTAAGTTTTTTCTTTTCGGTTTTTGAGATTTATGTCAGGGCAATTTGCTTGCATATTTCAGAATAGTGATGTATTTCTGTAGCCGATGCTGGGTGATGTTCATCCTGTTGTGGAGTTATTTCGCAGTGGAGGCTTGTATTTGTACTAAATCGGTCCTAAAATAGGTTCGACGTACAAAACGTTAGGAACTTGTTATAATAGGTATTACGCATAGTAATCTTGTTGTAGTCGCTGACTACTTTCGTATTCGACTAACTGTCAACTACTGTCGTCCAACATCGACTAGTATTTAGACACTCCCCCCACGAGGGAATCATGTGGCACAAGGCCGGTTTAACGTGGGATATCCGAGCCTGTGGGCTCAGCTAAAAATATACCCTTTGAACCCGTATAAACAGGTTCAGGGTCGGTTTACCTCCCCGAACGAGACTCTGTCCTTCGGCATAGCCTCGTTCGGGTTCCTCCCTGCCCGAAGGAGAGTTCAACCGTTCAGCCGGTCGTCCGACATCGACCGACCCTAGTTTCTCTTACTACTCCTTCTTATATTAGGTGGGAGAGTCTATTAACTAGAGAATAGGTGTCTTTCAGAATAACACCCTCCCTCCTAAAACTTTACTCCGAAGGAGTAAAACAGTTTTCTGTATTTATCTTTTACCGGGAATATGAAGAAAAAACAAAAAAAAAACAAAAAAAAAACCTCATTTTTTAGCAACATCGTAGCGTATCTCCTACGTTTTGGTTCCACTTTTAAATGATTAGTTGACTTTCTTTTTCTCCTGGATCGGCGTAACTCAGGTAAAATCGTTTCAGGCGTTGTTAGATCAAACGTATCGAAAACTGTCAACAACATCTGAAGAGCGTCGTCTGATCTGGTTAATGTACCGTCTGCACGTGAATTTTCCGCCTTTCGCCACGTACATCATATCGCCAATCCGCTTTTCTATTTTTCCAATCTACTAGAATGATTTATTCTGTTTATAGACCTTAAAATATATTTTTTCACCAGGATTGTATTTTTTTACTTGAATAAATTCTTCTATACCTGGCTTCGTCTTTTTTGGTAATAATTTGTCGAAGACAGATCTTACCCAACGTGCGAACATCACCTCGGCTGACGACTGTGAGGCTTGTGTTCCGTTATTTGGGGTAATTCTGTAGACCTGTAGAAACTTCTGTAGGGCTTCATCTGCAGGTATATTCCTAGCTTTCTTTAGAGCTCTTTTCAGAGTGTCCACAAATTTTTCAGCTAACCCGTTTGATCTTGGGTGATATGGAGCTGTGATAACATGTTCGACATTGTATTCCTTGCAGAAATCTTTAAATTGTTTCGACGTAAACTGACTTACGTTGTCCATCACAACTGTGTCTACTACACCAAACCTTGCGAACAATTCCATCAGGAAGTTTTTAGTACTTTGCGTCGTCGGTTTTCTTATCCTTTGTATCTCAGGCTATTTCGAAAAACTATCCACTATGATGTAATGGTATCCATTCAGTGGACCTGCAAAATCCACATGTTGCCTAGACCATAGTAGGTCTGTTTTTGGCCAGGGGTTAAATTTTATTTGGGGGTGCCTTTGCAGCTAAAGCACAGCCTTTACATTTTGCCACTGCGTTCTCAATGTCGCTGTCCATATTCGGCCAATATACAAAACTTTGCATTAGGCTCTTCATCCTAGTGCTGCCCGGATGACCAGTATAAAAATCCTTTAATATTTGCTTTTGCAGTGTGTATGGGATCACCACACGTTCTCTGTATAACATTACTGTATCGCAAAGCGAAACAAACATTTGTTGTGTACTGGACCCTCTGGGATATTTTTTATTTTATTTTCAAAATGTACTTGTCCCTAGTGACTTCTTTTATTTTTTCTAGAGTTACCGGAAGTTCCCGAACTGCATTACACACAGTAAATTCCTGCTCTTCTTCTGACTTCAGTGAGGCAATTACCGTGTCTTCTAATGGTTCGCTCATTTTTGGAATTAACCTGGACAGCCCATCAGTGTAGCCAAATTTATTCGATGGTATGTACTCCATGCTGAAGTTATAGTTTAGCAATATTGTACCCCATCTCTATATATGTTTGGCTGTATGCGCCGGCAAACCCTTTTTCGATCCAAAAATCGAAATTAGAGGCTTATGATCGTTTGTAGCTTAAAATGTCGACCATGGAGAAAACTGTGAAATTTCGCTACTGCAAATATTATTCCTAGCGCCTCTTTCTCTATCTGAGAGTAATTCTTCTCAGCCGGAAGTAGTGCTCTAGAAGCATGCGCAATTGGTTTTACTTGACCATCTGTCCTTCTGTGTAAGATACATACTCCTACTCCATACGCACTTGCGTTGCAAGCTACTATGATATCTAAATCCGGGTTGTAATGAGTTAAAAATAATTCCAAGGTTAACACTTTATCTTTTCAAATGCTTTCTGGCATTCATTAGTCCATTTCCAGGGTTTTCCTTTCTTCAGTAGTTCATTTAATGGTGCCCGCAGATCATACATTTTAGAGATGTATATTTGGTAATAATTAGATAATCCCCAAAAAACTTTGTAATGTGGTAATATCATTCGGAGCCGGCATATCTTTTATAGCCGCTGCTCGCTCTGGGTCTGGCTTCCTACCATTCTTATCGATGATCTACCCCAGATATTTTACTTTCTCTAATTAAAAACTCGCATTTGCTTTCCTTTAGTTTAAATTCAAAATAATGTATTATTGAAACTACTGCATTTACATGTTCCACATGTTCTGCTATACTTGTATTTCTCATGAGGATGTCGTCCAGATACGCTACAACAAAATCTAGACCACCCAACATCGAATCCATTACGGGCGTGACCTTAATCGCAAAAGGTAGTTTGTTAAATTTATACAGATCCCGACGTGTATTTATACACAAACGTTTTGACGTTTATTTTTCTACCCGTATTTGCAGATATGCGTCGTTGAGGTCTATCTTCGAAAATATTATGCCTCCATTAAGCTTCGCAAACATTTCTTCCGCTGTTGGTAGAGGATAATTATAGTCTTTGAGTGCCGCATTTAAACCCGTCGAGAAATCAGCACAAACACGGATTTCTTTAGACTTTTTTTCACGTATACCGTCGGTGTTGCTCATTCACTATACTCAACTTTTTTAAGTACACCGGTTTTCTCTAATCTGTCCAATTCTTTATCTATCTGTTGAATTGAGGCAAACGGCACATTCATTTTCTTTTTAAATACCGCCTGAGCGTTTTCTTTTAGCTGGAAATTTGCCTCCATCTTGGTACACGTTCCCAACCCTGGTGAAAAAAAAACAGTCGGAAATGTTTCCTTAAGGTTCTTTATTAATTTTTGGGCTTCGGTGTTTAAACTTTCTACCTTGTAACAGAAGGAATTTATCGGTAGATCCCATAATTAGAATTCTGTTATCCAATTCGTACCAAGTAAGTTCGTGGTATTTTTTATGACAAATAGTTTATTTAACGTGACGTTTGTAACAAATTCCCCAATAAATTGTATTTTTTCTCCCGTCACTGACCTCGCGATTTTCTTTGTCTTCATTAAAGTTGGTTTCCCCAACTTCTTCCACGTATGCAAATTTATGACAGATAGATCCGAACCAGTGTCAAGTTGCATTTTTATATTTTTATTACTTATTTCGATAGTAACAAATTTTCTGGTTATTCCATCTTTTACCTCGTTGGACTTTAATTTCTTATTTTATTGTCTTTATTTTTTGACATGCAATGCGTGATTCAATGTCCATTCTTTTACAATTGAACCTTTTTTTTATTCCTAAAATCGCAATATCTGTACCAGTGTAGTTCACCGCAAGCAAAACATGGCTTTGGGAATTTTTGTTTATTTTTCTCTGGTATTTCACTTTTTGCTTGATAATCCGCAATTTTAGAATTCTTTTTGGTAGACTGACTTTCTTCTTTGTAGCGTATTTTCCTTACATGTGAAACGCCAGACCGTTCTATCTTTTTTAATCTTTCTTTACGCTAACATATCTTGTGCAGTCTTCTGCCAATTTCCGTACCGTAATCCTTAGATCGTTTTCTGATTTTGCCAGCACTAATTTTCTCAACTCTGCGTCTCTTTCCGATACAAACCCCTGAACAAACACCAAGTATTTAAAATTGTCTGCCAGCTTGAATTCTTCACAATGCTTATATACATTGGCTGCGTACGTTATATATTCTTGTTCGTCATCTTTTATCAGATTCAAACATTTCCACCTCTTGTGGAACAGAGATGTCTTTTTACTAAATAATTCACTTAATATCGTTACTGCCTCGGTAAATGTCAACTCGCTAGTTTTTTCGGTAAAATGTAGTTTACCAATTTGTTATGCTCAGCAGTTCCTAATTTGCTTGAAAAAAGCCTAATCTTCTTTTCTTTCAGACTACGAGTGGCAGTCCTCGTTATACACCTCCGTATGTTTTTATAATACTCCTCAAAAGATATCTGTTCATCTGGACTGTACGTGAATATTTCAATTAAATTCCATATTGTATTCTCTGGGAAAAAATCATTTTGTAGATTTTTCTCTTTCCTCTTCTCAGTTATTTCCAAAATTTTGTTTTGAAACTCTTTATGCATCTGTTCCATTTTTTGTTGGAATTGCATTTGTCTATTGAAAGTTTCCTCCTGTAGCTGCATCTGGAATGTTTTTTGTTGCTCTAATATTGTCATCTGTTGCTCCGACTGGAGCTTAAAGAATTCCAGGAATATACTTTTGCATTCCTCCATCTTCGCAAGAAGTTTACACAATGCCTAAATACTGTAAAGGGGGTGGTCCTACGAATTTGCAATCCGTTACCTATTTGAGCAAACTGCATTATCGGGAAAAAATCTTTTCTCAGTTGAGAATACGACAGATTTTTTCGTCACTAAGTTGACGTGTTGGCTTACGAAAATTTTTTTTTTTTTTTTTTAAGTGTGAATCGGAGACGTTGTCGCCAAAGTTATTGTGGCGAGCGAATTTTTTCTTCCTCCGTATGAGTGCGAATTCTCGTCGCCAAAATTGTATTTGTTCTAAATCGGTCCTAAATAGATTCGACGTACAAAACGTTACGAACTTGATATAATAGGTATTACGCAGAGTAATCTTGTTGTGGTCGCTGACTACTTTCGTATTCGACTAACTATCGACTACTGTCGTCCGACATCGACTGACCCTCGTTTCTCCTACTACTCCTACTTATATTAGGTGGGAGAGTCTATTAACTATAGAATAGGTGTGTTTCACCATAACACATACCAACGTTTATTAACATCTTTTCCAAAATCTTTGCACATTGTCCAGTATAAGTATTACCTCACTCTATCGTGATGATTTTATATTCATTTGGCGCAAGTACAGGAAATCCTGAGATTAGATAGTCTATGGTTTCCTTATATTTGTCACAGAACCTGCATTTTGGATGCACACTATTATGTATGATATTTGCCTGAAAGTTTCTAATGAAAAGATTCTGGTCTTGCGATGCAAGAATAAAAAGCCTTCCGTTTCAGCCTTTAATCCAAATGTCCGTAACCATCGATGACTAACTTTATCAACATCCATTTTATCAGAATTTTCTGGATATTTTCTGGATATTGGTCATGCAGAGGTTTGTCTTGTCAACGTCGTTTCATCTCTTCAAGAACTTTATCCTTGGCTTTCTTTTATATAATTTTTGCGGCAATAGTTTGTTTTTGTGTTCTGTTTTGGTTTTTTGCTGAATCTACTAAATGTAAATCTCGTTTGTATTTACAATCTTCTTCAGTCGTCATGTTTGAATATTTTCCATTGTGTTTTCTTGTTGTTTGACTAATCCAATCCATTGTTGTTTCCACGTATGTAAGTAAGCCAATTGTTGTTGTCTTGTATGACGATTCTAGGTTAATAAGACCAATTCCACCTTATTTACGTGCTATGCATAGACATAATACATCATCCAAAGGATGATTCATACTATGCTTAGAAAGAAGAAGTCTTGTCTTAGAATATATTCGTCGGATATCATTTAGAGTCCAGATGTTAAAATTATATTAAACCACTTGAATGGAAAGCGCTTAATAGCCATAATTCTGTTCTGAGAATTCAATTCAGTTCTTAATATCAGTCGCACCCTTCTATTGTACTATTTTCACACGATTTCTTTCATTATTTTTATGGTGAATTCCTTTACTCTCATTAACACCGAGGTACTTATAAGAATCTTCTTGTTCTAAATATTTGATTGTTACCCCAGGGTCTAAGCTAATAGAGGAAGTTTGTAGTAGAGACGCTCGTAAGATTGTAGCTTTAGCATATTTATCCAAACCGAATTCCATTCCAATGTCATCACTGAAACATTTTACTGTTTTCAGGAGACCTTTTAACTCACTGTAAGTATAAAGCCTCCTATTTCATCATTTATCCAGATTTGTTTTATTAGCATGTTATGGATATTAGTCATGCAGAGGTTTTTCTTACCAGCGTTGTTTCATTTGTCAAATTCCTTTATTCTTGACTTTCTTTTACATATATTTTGCTAAAACAGTAGAATGTTCGTCTCTGAATTGGTTTTCTGCAGCATCTACAAAATGTAAATCTCGTTTGTATTTACAACCTTCTTTCGTGATTGAATATTTTTTTCTTTCTGTTTTCGTATTGTTCTGATTCCTTTTCATGTTCTGTTCATTCACTTCATTTACAGCGAAGAATTTATAAGCATCTTCTTGTTCTAAATCTTTGAGTGTTACCCCAGGTTCTAAGCTAATAGAAGAAGTTTGTTGTAGGGATCCTCATAAAATTGTGGTTTTAGCACATTCATTCAAACCGAATTTGATTCCAATGTCATCACTGAAACCTTTTACTGCTTTCAGGAGACCTTCCAGCTAACGGTCATTCCTAGCTTACAACTTTAAGTCATCCATGGAAAATAGATGGCTTATTTTCGTTTGAGATATCTTATAGACATATTCCGTCCTGGTAAGTTCGTAAAAAGTTTTATAATTTTTTCTTTTAATTTACGCATCTATTTTATATTCAGCATCATTATTTTCTTTCTTTCTTTCTTGTCGAATGTGTTATGTCGCATATTATTTTGATATTTTAACATCTAGAATAAATGCATAAGATCGTCAGGTTCAGAAAGGGGTCTTTTTTCTCCGATAGTCTTAGCCGCCATTTTCGTTCTTTATTGCCTTATAGAAGTCTTTTGACTTCCATTGTATTTTTTTTAACTTTTTTTCTGTCCCCAACGATTGGGCTATATGTGAATAAATAATTAAATGTGACTAATTCTTTATTAAACGAATTACTTTTTACGGTTGTCAGGAGACATTTAAGCTCACTGTCATTCCTAACATACAATTTTAAGATATTTTATTTTCACGATAAAAATAGAGTTACCCCCTTGATTTCCAAACGTTTTTCCCTTTGCTAACAACAGAATCCGAATTTATAATTTCTTTTCAAAACCTTATTTTAAATCTTTAATTTTAATCTGGGCTTAAATTCAAATCCAAAATTGAATTACAAGTCATTTAAATAATTCACGACAAGAATAATCCACCCTAACAATACAATATCTCTCTCATAGAACCCCTTAATATTTAGAGAAATATCTCTCTTTCCGAACACCTTAATATTTCGAGAAATTTAATTTACATTTGTTTTTATATCTTTTCTGGTAAAACGTAATTACGAACAACCTAATATTTAAATAAGTTTAATTTACATTTCTATTCACATCCTTTCTGATAAAACGTAACTATTTTCAGAACACACCAATATCTACATAAATTTAAGTAACATTTGTTTTTGCTTCTGATTGTCGCTCCTAGTCGTAGTAGAGGGTCTTCAAGTCCAATGAAATAGAACTATTCCATTGGGCGTTCTAAACTCCTGGAAGGGTCACCTTTAGCGGTAAGGCCGAAGACGTGGTCCCAGACTATGCGCCATTAACCCTAAAGACACCAGTACAGCTGATGGAGAGGGCTACGCATGACGGATATGCTATAGAAGGCTTCACTCGGAATTGTCAGAAGCTGTCTGTTTCAGTTTCATAAATGGATGCCAGCAAGCCTGATTACATATGTGCTGAAGAGGAATCTCATGTGATCAAGTGTGCGGTCCACTTCATGGCAAGCTTTGATCGACCTTAAACAAATTCACGCCATTGGCACTTTCTTCTCCTCTGGTTTTCATTCACTTGCAAGCAATTCTTGCAAAGCCAGACGGCAATATGGAATGTATGACTGAAGCAGGTTTTTTATAAGACTGGAAGATTCCTAAAGCTGTATGTTGGGGGGTGAATGTAGTCATCAACATCATCATAATAAGGGAAAAGATCAGAAAAGAAGAAATTAAATTCTTGGATCTCTATCTATAAAAGGCAGGATGTGTGTGTGTGTGTGTGTGTGTGTCACAAATGCACGGCCGCAATTTTAGACAGATTTGCACCAAGATTTACATGCACATGCTCCAAGTTAGCGGGAAGGCCAAGACCGACTTTGCATTTCCCAACTCCCATCGATGGTGGAAATAATCGATTTTTTCATACTTTTACCGTAGTTTGCGGCTATTTTCTACTGGCCAGAGTGAGAGCCTATAGCTGGCTGCCACGAATAGGCAGGAAAATTCTATTGGCCAGCATGATAGCCAACAGGAGACTGGCACCAATGTCAACTAGCATGCAAAAAAAAATCGATAGCTTAATTTGTCATAAGTGTGAAAAATTTAAAACTGCAAGGCACTTTACTCCAATTGGCTCATTCGCTTGCTTAAACTCAACGTTGATTCTTATTCCGTAGAACTGGGTTGGGTGTGAAAAAATATTTGTTGTTAACATTCTTTTTTCATTCGGTTTTTCCAGTTACGAGTCCTTTTTCGTTTTGTTTAGTTCTTTTTTCGTAACAGATTTAATGTTTAGTATAGAGCTTAGAAAAAATTCGCAGTGAGAGATAGGCAAGAAGTAAGGCATGTAATAACATCAGCACGGCAAAGGGCACTCCTTTAAAGGCAAGGAAGGGCAAATATATTTTAAGTCAAGTGATAGCGATTGCTCTATGAGTCGTACGATTTTTGAATCAAGCACAGGCAACGTCGGGCCACCATGCTGCTAATAAAAGATAAAGCCAACGACGACATTTGATTTTACATACTTTTTATAAAACGTAATTATTTTCTGAACATTTTAATATGCAGATAAATTTAATTTGTATTTATTTTTCTTTCCGTATGGTTTAAACACTTACATTTCGAAGACCCTAATATTTAAATAAATTCATTTATGTTTGTGTCTATATACATTCTGAGAAATTCAAATAAAAAATTAGCCTAAAATTCATTTAAATACTTAAAAACAATAATAATCCACCCTAACAATAAAATATCTACTAAAACGTAATTACTTTCCGAACTTATATATTTAAATAAATTTAATTTACTTTTGTTTTATATCCTTTCTGGTAAAACGTAATTACTTTCCGAACAACCTAATAATTATTAGGTTGGTGCAAAAAAAATAACGTAATAATGTCGTTTTTTGAAGTATTTTTAACGTCAAAAAACGACATTATTACGTCATTATTTTTTGCACCAACCTAATAAATAAATTGAATTTAGGTTTGTTTTTATATATTTTCTGATAAGGGGCAATTACGTTCCGAACACCGTCATACTAGCTATATATATAGCTTAGCTTACATTACAGATTCCCTAACGCCTTGGGTGTCTAAGGGGCACAACATCTATTACAATCATAGCAACAGTGGTGTTTCCTGGGGAAAACGGCCTGACAATGTCCAACCCACTCCAGTCTCGTTTGATTTCTGCGTTTTCCTTCTTCTAGACACGATGCCAACCAAGGTTATAGTGTCTGATCTGAGCTACTATTTAACTATATCTAGGGGGAAAAGTGATGGATTTATCCCTTACACAAAGACATTAGCAAGTATTTAAATGTAAGGATATTGACTACAATTCGAAATTGTATCTCCGATTCCTCAATACAACGGTCCTGGGTAAGACTATAAACTACATTCTCGTCATGGCTAAGACGATAGACTGCATCCGACAGCAAAACCTTTGATCAGGAGTTTTTAAGGAGAGTGGAACCACCTCTTAATTGGTGGTTTTCCCAGGCCCAACCTGACACAGGGTGGTAGCACCTGTTAAGGTCCTAGCTATTAGCAAAATAGGGGTCAAAACACTATGAAAGTTTAAAAATAGGTTTTAATACCAGCAATAATTTTCTGGAAAATTTTTTTACCACCAGTACATTTTTGAGAAAGATAAAATTTACCAGCAATACATGTTTGGAAAAAATATATTACCAGCAATACATTTTTGGAAAAAAATATTACCAGCGATAAATTTTGGAAAAATATATTACCAGCAATACATTTTTGGAAAAAAAAAAATTACCAGCAATTTATTTTTCGAAAATAAAAATTATTACCAGCAATACATTTTTCGAAAAAATATTACCAGCAATACATTTTTGGAAAAAAATATTGTCAGCAATACATTTTTGGAAAAAAATATTACGAGCAATAAAAATCTTGTCGGCCTGAAACCAAACCAAACCAAACCAAACCTAACCAATCGTCAATACGAACCGCTAAAGTTGAAGACACTTGGTAGGAAAATTTTGATGAGCCAGTTTTCCAAGTACAAAAAATGTAAATATTCTGTGGCTAGGTGCAGATACGTCAATATATCAAGGGTAATATTATCAAGGGCTTGTTTTTTTCTGTCTTCTGACACTTCCTCTGCTTATAAACGTAGAAATCTCACTCACTCCATTCGAACTTAATAGACTCGTTTGGGGAATGCCAATCGTTACTCTCTCCAAACCTCGCCCTTCGCGCCAACGTCAATTTCTTCTTTTACTTCGGAACGCCTTCTTCCATATTTTTACTTTTTTTATTTTTATTTTTCTATCTTTTAATCGTGAACCGCCGTCGAGTTTAAAGCTGGGCGTTAAGAATCAAGTATGGACAGTTCAGCCGGCCTGGTGAGGGGGATAGCCACGGTTTGTAATTAGCTTTTTTATTCTTTTTTTTTTTTTTGGTTGGGGTACGGGGTTCGACTTTCACATGGATTATCGATGGAGGCGGATTAATTTGGCCTATCAATAGCGCATAAACGCTCATCTGCGGTCGTTTCGTTGTTGGAAAAGTTGATTCTGACGACATTGCAGGAAGTAATTATACGGTGCTGGTCTGGGGAAAGGAAGAATAGGACTATCGACTGGTTGGTGGATTCAATATCCGTCCAGGAAGGAAAAAAAAAAATGAGGTAAAAGGAAGGTTTCATTCACTGACGATCGCTTTATTACCGTGAAGATTTTAGCAACGCGCGTGCTTGGTCTGTTTTTAATAAATCCAGAAAAATGCGTAATGTTTAAACGGTATGCAACTCTTTTAAAGAAGATTGAGCGGCTTGTCTTACGCGCTATGTCCCTCCAGATCATCGGCAATTAGGTCTCTCTACAACTTCTTTTACTTCGTAGCTCTTACGTAAGTCTACAATCCTTTTGCTATCACTCCTTCCTGTTCTACTAACTATTTAAGAAAGCTCGTATCGTACTTATTGGTTGCTTTTCTCTATACCTCTTGCTTCGAAAAAAAATTCTCCAAGGACCCTTTCATTATGCACCCTAGAAATTTTTTAGGAAATTAGAAGTTTTTTTTTTATTTCCATTTACCTTAATACTTCATCTTTGTTAATATTGTCAGCCTCCGAATTAAAACAATATCAACGATAGTCTGCGTTTGACTGAACTGTATTTCAGTGGAATGCTTAACAATATATATATATATTATAAATTAACTCATTTAAAATATGTTTTTTTCGCTACACAGTAACAACCATGTTTAAAAAATGGACACTAAAAACATCGAATTTAATCTTGTAATTAAATTAAAAACATCATTAGATCCATTTAATCCTCAAGCGAATTTTGGAGTAATTTATTTTTTAAATTTACTGAGTTTTAAAGGTACGGAAAATTTCATAATTCACTGTTTACCTTAATACTCCATCTTTGTTAATATTGTCAGTCTCCGAATTAAAACAATATCAACGATATTCATCGTTTGACTGAATTGTATTTCAGTGGAATGCTTAACAATATATATATATATATATATATATATATATATATATATATATATATATATTATAAATTAACTGATTTAAAATATGCTTTTTCGCTACACAGTAACAACCATGTTTAAAAAGTGAACACTAAAAAATCAAATTTAATTTTAATTTTAAATTAAAAACATCATCATATTCATTTAATCCTCAAGTGAATTTTAGAGTAATGTATTTTTTAAATTTACTGAGTTTTAAAGGTACGGAAAAATTCATAATTCACTGTTTCCAAGCATACAGAGAGATCCAATCATTCAGTCAAGTATCATTTCAGTATATGTCTATATTTCTGAGATGAGGTATTATGCACACTATTTACATTATTCGGACTATTATCCTCATCTTTGTGGCCATACTTATTACAACGTTTCGGCCTTCTTCAGGTGGTTGGAATGTCGAACTGAATCTTTTATTTCGTTCACTGGGGTAGACTGTTCTAGTTCCACGTGACATGTTTTAATGGATGTCAGTTATCAGTTATCTCCTGTTAATTTCCCTCTCCAAGTTCACCACTGCCTTAAACGGGTATTGAACTCACACTCTTTGGTTCCTGTCACTGGATCTAACTAACGCCTTTATCCACTGTGCCATATGACATTTGGAAAAGAATTTCTGGGTATTATAATTCTGATGTCTTCAGCAAAAATTTTTACCAGTGCTCATATTGCAATTTTTTTAAACATGGCACGTGGAACTAGAACAGTCTGCCCAGTGAGCCAAATAAATGAGTCAGTTCGACATTCCAAACACCTGAAGCAGACCAGAGCGTACAAAGGCCGAAACGTTGTAATAAATATGGCGACAAAAAGGGGACAATAGTTCGAATAATGTAAATAGTATACATAGTACCTCATCTCAGAAATATAGATAGATGCTGAAAGGCTGAGACGTTGTAATAAATATGGCGACAAAGATGAGGACATTAGTCCGAATGATGTAAATAGTGTACATAATACCTTATCTCAGAAATATAGACAGATACTGAAAGGCCGAAACTTTGCAATAAATATGTTGCCAAAGATGAGGACAATAGTCCAAATAATGTAAATAGTGTACATAATGCCTCATCTCAGAAATATAGACAGATACTGAAAGGCCGAAACGTTGTAATAAATATGGCAATAAAGATGAGGAGAATAGTCCGAATAATGTAAATAGTGTACACAATACCTCATCTCAGAATATAGACAGATACTGAAACGGCAAAACGTTGTAATAAATATGGCGACAAACATGAGGACAATAGTCCGATAATGTAAATAGTGTACATAATACCTTATCTCAGAAATATAGACAGATTCTCCTGTCAGTAGGCAGCTTTTTGATTGTCTCTGGCCATCCTGTGATGATAGTATCTCTCAGCTGGTTCAGCACAGGATCTGCTGTTGTACAATTTTTCAGTTGTTGAATGCGATCAGTGGAGAAACAGACAGTATCAACCCGGACATCAAGCTCAATAGGTTCCAAATTACCGGGAGATGTTAGGCGTGATAGCCAATCAGGTAGACATTGTCAGATCCCTTGTCATAGGTGAGCTTGAAATTGTACCCCTGAAGTTGTATGAGCATTTGTTGTAGACATACCGGAGCTGAGGCGAACGGTTTCTCAATAATCATTGTAATGGGTTTATGGTCATTGACGTCTTGGAAACTGTGGCCATAAAAGTATGTGTGGAATCTGTGTGTGCCAAATACGATGTCCAGTAGCTCACGCTCGATACATGCGTACCATTGTTCCGTTTGTGTTCGGCTCTTGCTAGCATATGCGACAGGCAATAGATTGCCAGCTGAATCCTGTTGTAGCAGAGCTGCACCTATTCCATGTCTACTCGCGTCATGGTGTATGCAAATTGGAATGTTGGGGTCAAAATAGTGAAGCAGGGACGTTTCAGATACTTCATTCTTTAGGTCTTTGAACACTTTATGGTGATGCGGTTCTCATTGAATATTAGATTTCTTTGTATAACAGGTTACGCAACACGGCAGGTTTGGAGCTGAAATCCCTGATGAAGCGAGATACGCAAGTCCTCACAACCAAGAACTGTTGCAATTCTCTTTTGTTACGTGACATCTCCTGTAGGCCATGTACTTTTACTGGGTCGGGTTTCAACCCGGTATGTGTGTACAGGTTTCCAAAGAAGGAGATTTCCCAACGTTTTATCTTGCATTTCTCTGGGTAGAGACCTCCATAAAATGTTTTAGGTTTTCATCGTGTTCATTTTCTGTTGACCCATATACGGTGATATCGTCAGCTGTAACAGTGCACTTCTCGAGTACCCTCTCCATGTCAAGTTGGAAATCGAGCGTCATGGACTAGTTTTGAGAAGAATTTTGCTCCTGCAAATCGATGACTAAGCTCTTCGACCGTCGGGATTTTCTAGTATGGCCGTAGTATGAGAGCTTTTTTTTAGTGCTCGTGGGTCTAGGCAGTCTTTTATTGTGTTGTCAGGTTTGGTGACATATGTTAGGGAGCTTACCCAGTGTGTAGGCTCTTTGATACGGCGAATTGTCGAGCTTATAGAGTTGTCACGTTTGGTGACATGTAAGAGACCTTACCCAGTTTGTAGGTTCTTCAATACGTCGAATGCCTCCTTGTGATTCAATCTTGTCGAGCTCAGCTCTGATTTTTTCGCGCATGGCTATCTGTGTCCTTCTCGGTCGATCTATGTTGCATGGCACACTGTGGGTAATAGCGAGCTTGTGAGTCCTCCGGGATTCACCAATACGGTCAAATCTGTCGGCGTAGAGGCGCATTCGGCCAGCTACACTGTTCATAGGTTGATACTGCACTGATATAGCACAGTTTATTGTCTCTACTTTAAGTGCTACCGATGTTGGGAGGCCCAATATGGCTGCTTCTGGAAAACCATGTAGAATTGGTTATCCAGCCACGGAGAGTTCATGTATTTGCACCTAATATTTGTGGTGCCATAACAGTTTATCAATGTGTTTTTCTAGGCTGTTAGTAGGCATTGCATTCAGGTGAGTGACACGGATATTGGATTTCAGCTATACTGATTGGGAACATCTTGCGGAAAATGAGATAGGTAGTGTGTTTCCTTGTGCCCCTGTATCTACCTTCAGTTTAAAAGTATGAGTGTCTGGGTGGTACATCAACTTGATGTATAAATAAACAAATGCCTCATTTAGAGGGCCTTGTATTTTTGGTGATTTTCCACTGTTGGTTTCGATGGAGCTAAAAGTGAGGTTTTCCATTGCTGTGTCTATGTCGGCCATGGCTTGGTCATCATG
Source organism: Acanthosepion lycidas (assembly GCA_963932145.1). Classification (NCBI taxonomy): domain Eukaryota; kingdom Metazoa; phylum Mollusca; class Cephalopoda; order Sepiida; family Sepiidae; genus Acanthosepion; species Acanthosepion lycidas. The sequence continues at coordinate 11,951,138 of OZ010600.1, forward strand.
TTTGGCGATGCTGTCGACTTTCCTGCCAAACTCCTGTTGTCGGTGTCTCGACTGGTTACGACCGTTAGACCAAGGTTTCCTTTGTCGTCTCTTGATCATGTGTTTTCCCAAGATGCAGACTGTAGCCCAGTGGCCTACTTTGCCACAAGTATTGCATTTGTCGTTCTTGGCAGGGCAGTTTTCTTTGCCAAAACGTTGGTTGCGTCCACAATTTTAGGAAGCCTATCCGTATTTTCTATCTATCTTGCGGTTGGTGGGTACCGCAATTTATTGTGGCTATTTATGGTAATCCCTGTAGTTGGTGGAGTTGGCTGACATATATTGCTAATGCTTCGTGTAAACGGGTTAATTTAACGGCCTCTTCGATTTTTTAGCCCTTTGGTTTGTTCAACAGTCCCTTTTGTAGTTCGGGCATCAGCGTGCTGGCAATTAGTAACTCAACGAGGCGTTCGTTTACTTATTATTTCACGCCTGCGTTGAATATATATCAACGCTTATTTCGATGGTGGTTGTAATGGTGTTGCTTGGTAGAATTATGTGTTAGATTTTGTATATGGCTGCCGGGACTATTATTATTTAAGGACTTTTATGTTTTTGTATTTTTCTTGTGTGGATTTTGTAGACTTTGAGTTTGGCATTACCCGGGAAATAATTCTAGCATTGGCGGTGTTTGAAGGGGTTTTCGATGAATTTCTTTAATTTGGGAAGAAATAATGTGCTACAGATTCTAAGGACATTTAAATAAAAGCCAAGCTTACTCCTGTTTTTTTTTTCTCTTGAGAGTAAAAGTCTTGATATAACATTCACCAACACCACCACTAAAACAATAAGTAATATCGTTAAAATCAAACGACATCGCAACAACAACAACAGAACAGGAATATGCAAAATATCCATTAATGCGTATTAGTGTACATCGACGAAACATCAAGATACCTCAAAATATATTACATGATCATCGCAAGAGATATTCCACATACTTCTTTTTATGTGCCGTGTCCCTTCAAGACGTAGAAGATCATGGTTCTCCACTTCCTCCCATCCCTTGTTGCTGTCAATAAATTTTGCTCCTTTGCTACTTCGCCCAGGCCATGTTTTGTCATCGGGTTGCTTAAGCCCTCTAGATATGTCATGCGTTGCTTTCCTTAATCTCTCTTTCCCTCTATTCAACCTGTGAGTATCAGATTCTCCAAGCTCTCATTTCTCATTACATTTCCCAGATACTCCAGCTGCCCGCTTCGTGATGTTAAATATAAGCTTCATCCTTGTTTGCATCCTTTACAAAACCTCATCGTTGCTCAAACGCTCGGTCCATGATATCCTTAGCATCCTTTTGTAGAACCATACCTCCGTTGCTTCGGGTCTCTTCATCTTTGAGCAAACCGTGAAACATTTGGAGGACAGATATGACGGAGCAGGTCATTACTCTTTTCTCTGTTACAAACAAAATCCCCCTGTCTCGTAATGCCCTGTCTAGCTTTTGTAATGGGTTTTTGGACATCCTAATACGTCTTCGGATCTTATCGTCACACTTTCCATCCTCTGTGAAAACACTTCCCAGAGGTTTAAATTTCTACACCAGCTTGATTTTAGTGTCCCCGACCTGTAAATCGGATTTCAGGCTCATCCTTCTATTGATGACCATGGATTATCTCTTGTAGTTTATGCTTAGTCCCTTCTTCTCGCTCTCCTTTGCAACCTTCTGTAAGAGATTTTTTTATTTCTTTTCCATGTCTGCTATCAGTACTGTATCATCTGTGTATCAACAACAATTTAAACCCACTAGTTGCTTCACACCCATTCATATGCAAGGTTCTAGACAAAGGTTTGAGGAATTTTAACAGTGTACAGAAACCGAATTTATTAAAGAATTTTTCCTTACCCATAGTAAGTATTTTCCTTTGTGTATCTATGTACAGACAGCAAATATGGTGTCAACATCGAAGGAGACTGTGGATCGTCAACGTAAAAATAAGAAACGATTTTCATGGCTGACATCTCGAAACACTTGGATAGAATCTTATAAATTCAGCTCACGCACTCTGACACACGCTTAACAGACACTGTCAATCACTTCTCTGATTCTATTAATTCTCAACAAATAATATCTGACTAAACTATGAAATTAGCTTAAAATAACTTATTCGTTTAACAATAGCCCTTCCCATTGTCCTTGCCACCTTCTCGTTATTCTTCGTTGAATGATCGCTGTTGGGAGAGAGAGGGTTACTAGAAGGCTAGAGTCTTTAGACGGCAGCAGCCAATCGGTCGGGAAAAGAGGCGTATTTTTTTCCAAAGAAATTAAGACTCTATTTTGACATCATTCCCATCAGTAACCTTCACTACGCGTTCCAACACGTTTTCTTCAATTTCTTTACATAGAACTAGTCAGTGTAGCCTCGTTTTCATAACAGGAAGTAATCGGTCGGTGAAAGGCGGGAAAGACGCTCGATAATTGTACACAGTTTGCAGAGTTAAAAAGCTATCTGTTTAAATTTGTCTGAGATCAAGTGTCACGAGCAGAAAATGGCGATAAAAACGAATAACATTTACTCTAAAATTTGCAACTGTCATTCCAAGTTTTATTTTTTGGATAAATTAGAGTATATTACTTTCTCAGTTTCAATGAGAAAGCGATAATACAAATATTCCATGATACACAAATTAATGACGATTTGTTGTACTTAATTTTTATGACGAGGTATTTATTTTTCTCTTCATATGCCTGAAGCCATTTTGTATTTGTTTTAATAGGTTGTAGATTGTTTCGAAGGGTAGCATTTGAATACTTAATTTCATTTCACGCATGTTTCAAATTTAATCTCGTAATATTATAATGAAACATCTAGCGACCATTAACCGAACAGGTAGCGCTGCTGCTGATTAATATTTATAAAGCCCTTCTCTTAAAATGGTCTTTTACAAAAATAGGTTTCTCAAATTATCCCTCTTTATAGCATTGATGGGGTTTCCTTCCTAAGCTTTTGTTTAAGACAGTGTGGAAAGTCAGCATCTTTATTATTTATTATTATTATTTTCTCTCCGAGTGACCTTGCTATCTGTAGCCGTTTTTGGAAGTCTAGAAGTGAAGTTGTTTCTGCTAATTTCTTAAGGCTTTTTTTTTTCGTGCCAGTCTATTGTGCGTATTGATGAAGTCTGGTCTTCTTTAAGGGATGCTGGGTCTCATTGCTTGAAGTTATTTTACATAATTGACTTAAGAAAATACAGTAAAATCTCTGACAACCGGACTAAGAAGGCCTTCCATATATGAGGAATTGTTTGCAAAGTCCGCATATTAGGGGCTATATTTAGTTTTAAATAAAAAGAACTGTAATCAGGCTTAAGATTTATTTTCAATATTTTATAGTAAACAAAATTAACTAATGATGAGTGAAATATAACGGAATTGATTTTAAGGAAAAAGAAATAAATTATGTAATGTTAATGAAAATTCATTAAAATTAAGTATGCCACGTATGCAAAACAAATAATGTAACGAGGATTTTTTAATCGCTGTTGCATGATGACTCTTTCTCTTCTAATGTCATTCTCAACTTTTTCTGCATTTCGTTTTGTTTTTGAAATTTTTTTAAAGGAAAGAAACTCTGCGTACTTTATTGAAATTGTCATAGCTGAATGCTGGCTTTCTTTCCATAAAACTGACAAATTTTTCAATACGTTTTTCAATTTCAGTGCAGGTTTCATCACAGCGCGTTTTTTTTCATTTCCTTGTTCATTGTGACAGTGTGATCACTAAAGAATAGTTTCTTTGGAAGATTTTATATCATAGAATGTTGACTTTACTGTGTTGAAATCAGCCATTAGTTACAATGAACCAGAGTCTAGTCTGTTTAAACTTTCAACCTTTTACGATAACGCCAAAGTTGTTCTGTTCCTCTTATTCCCATCATCTTTTGCACCAATACTAGCCATTAGGGGGGGGGATAAGCATAAGCAATTATCCAAAGTGGATTTCCGGAAAAATACTGTTACATATAACCCAATTAGTTCAAATATACACATTCAAATCATCTCCGGATATGCTGGATTCCGAATATGAGACACTCCAGATATGTGGGATTCCGAATATGTGGCACTCCGGATATGAGGGATTCCGGATATGAGGCCCTCCGCATATGAGAGATTCCGGATATGAGGGTTTCTACTGTATTTTATATCGAGCTAGTATCCATTCTGATAACAATGTTAGATGTTCTTTTGGGCCCACTGAAACACCTTGCAAATTTCGTCGCTATTAGTTACAATTTCCTGAAAAAACAGAAATTTTAAATCAGTTATATATCACCCAAATAGTTCAAAGATACACATCAAAAACATGTCCGAATATGCGGCATTCTGGATATGAAAAGAGTTTTATGTTCGCCATGTTAACGAGGTTATTTATAAACATACCACTGAAATTTGTCTATACGGTTCGTGTGTGGATTGTAAATTTTAAATGTTTTGCGTTAAAAAATTGAAATGGAGAAAGAGATATATTTTAGTAATTTCATGCTTTTTTTATAATTTGTTCAGGATATGAAAAAAAAGCTATGTACAAATAACAAAAGGGATAGACACCGTTTATAGCAATAATACTATAGCTGAGATCTTTTGCTCGAAAGTGGTTCCGTTGAAGTGGAAATTCAGTTCTGGAAGATCTAGAACATTCTGTAAGATCTAGAACGTTCTGGAAGATCTAGAACGTTCTGGAAGATCTAGAACGTTCTGGAAGATCTAGAATATTCCGGTAGGACTGCGTATGTTGAGGGTATTAAAATTGGGACTTGATTAAAAAATCTCAGATTGCAATGTAGCTTAGTCAGATCACTATACACCTGAGGAAGCCCAGAGGTAACACAAGTCGAAACGTTGTGATAAAAATAACAAAGACGAGGGGAATAGTCCGAGTAAAAATAGGGTAAATAATTCATAGATAAGTAACAAATTAGAGTACATTAGTGTCTCAATTTCAATTTGATCCAATGGAATAACCTGTCACCCCCATGAGTGACTATACTTAAAGGTAGTAAATAAATATAAGTATCCGTAGGGCAACAGACTATGAGAGTCCAGGTGAAATCTTTTCATCTCCCTCCCCTCTCAGTCTTCATTATTAGATATTTATGTATAATATTATTATTAAATTTTTATGGCATAGGTAGATCCGCATTGAGAGGATGCGGCATTGTGGTGTATTGAGGATTGATTGGTGACGGACTAGTTTTTATGGTGAATGTGGAAATTGTAATGAGTGAATGGGTCGTGAATCGGATTAGATAGGTATAGGATAAACTTCAAACCCTCCCCTTTTTTAGGCCATGTGCCACAATTCTATATTTCATAGAATAAATATTCCAGCTGAAATCTTTTCAGCTGTTCGTTTTAACTCTCTGCCTTCGGACTTAGAGGAACCCGGTAGGCTCTGCCGAAGGGCAAAGTCTCGTCCGGGGAGGTAGACCAACCCTGAACCCGTTTATACGGGTTCGAAGGAAATATTTTTGGCCGAGCCTACGAGCTCGGAGAACCCACGATAAACTCGGCTTTGTGCCACATACGACCGGTGTTTCGGGGGGGTGTTAAATATTCCAGTTGGGATCTGGTGAGGACGATTCAGTCTTACGCGAGAACTACTGACCTTCTAATAGAAGCACTCACTACTGGATTGCCTTGCGACGATCGTGCGAATAACCGTTACCTTATTATATTGATTATTACAACAAACGTTTACTTATTTATCCACCGTGTTTGTCAAGTATATATTCCTATTAGCACGGAATATAACACAATGAAGAAGCGAGAATACAAATATTCAATGATGCACAAATTACTGACGGTTTTTTTGTTCTTCATTTTTATGTCGAGGCATTTATCTTTCTTTATATCCTTGAAAACATTTTATGCACCGTGCCATGTGTTCTTAAGGTAATTTCATTTAGGACACATGGCACAGTGGATAGAGGCGTTGTTTAGATCCAGTGACACGATCCAAAGAGTTGTTAGTTCGATACCTAGATAAGGCAGTGGAAAACTTTCAGAGGGGAATTAACAGGGGATAACTGATAACTGACATCCATTAGGCATGGCAGGTGGAACTAGAACAGTCTACTCCAGCGAGCGAAATAAACGGTTCAGTTCGACATTCCAACCACCTGAAAAACGCCGGAGCATTAACAGCCGAAACGTTGTGATAAATAGGGCAACAAAGATGAGTAAGATAGCCTGAGTAATGTAAATAGTGTACATAATATTTTATTTCAGACATATAGAAATATAATTCAAGGATAATGTGTAGGTATTATACATAGAGGTTTTAACCACATGTTCCATTTTCTTCCACTATTTTTAACCATTTATTAAAAATTATTTCAAACTAGGAAGGCAATAAACCCACTAAGACGCAATGGTTATTGAGTGTTAGAGAATATGAGCAAAACATATTAAGAAGATAGGACAATAAAAGAATTAAAAAGACAGAATATTAACATTGATATTGCATTTAAATATTTGAAGATGAAAGCTGATTGGAAAGCAACAAGATGGAAGTGAGTTCCAACGGTCGAAACATTAGGCAAATAAGAGAAAAGATTAGGGAAATAGTTTGGAATATAAACAGTATAAACAATGATAATTCCACGTCGTAGAAATTCATACAAAATTCATCTTTGAAATACAATTACATAGATGATATGTGTTTTTGTTCCGACTAGGATAACTTCACCATAATTATTTTGCTTATTATATTGAATATCAGGTAATTATTGATCAATATTTTCCTGGTATGTGTTTTTGTTCCGACCAGGAGACATTCACCATGCTTTCTTTGTTCCTGTATTGTGTTGAATAAATTGATCAATACTTTCTTGATATGTATTTTTGTTCTGAACATGAGACATTTATCATGTTTTGTTTGCTTCTGTATTGTGCTGAATAAATTGATCAATACTTTCCTGATATGGATTTTTGTTTCGACTAGGATAACTTTACTCTAATTATTTTGCTTATTATGTTGAATATCAGGAATTTATTGATCAATACTTTCCTGATATGTATTTTTGTTCCAACCAGGATACATTCACCATGCTTTATTTGCTTCGGTATTGTGTTGAATAAATTGATCAATACTTTCCAGATATGGATTTTTGTTCCGACCAGGAGACATTTATCATGTTTTCTTTGCTTCTGTATTGTGTTGAATAAATCGATCAATACTTTCGTGATATGGATTTTTGTTCCGATGAGAAGACATTTATTATGCTTTCTTTGCTTCTGTATTGTATTGAATAAATTGATCAATACTTTCCTGGATAAAGTCGTAGAGACATCTCGACCAAAGATCAGCATGTTTCTCAATGTACACGTTTTTAATGTAGATTATAATTAAGAGTTAGTATTCTTTTCGCCCAAACTGCAGTGTTATTACTCAATAGGAGAACAATGCCTTCGATGATATTACATTTGAAGTAAACTTTCATAATGGACTCTGATAGAAAACGCTGACGAAGAATTTTCATATTTTCGTTATTTATATTGTCATCTTATTCTCATATCCACAACGTTTCGGTCGTTGTATACTCCCGTCTTCGTCAGAGGACATACGTTGGAATTTGTAGCCAAACACTTTATTTAGTCGGTTTATGGTAGATTGCTCTAGTTCCACGTGCTTTACCTCTTCTAGATGTCTCAATTTCAGCTATTTCCGTTTAGTAACTCAATTTTTGTTCACCTCTGCTGTAGCCAGGTATTGAACTCACAACTATTTTGATCAGATCATTGGGTTACTTCAACCAACGCTTTTATCCACTAGGCCATATGTTCTTGAGTTACTAAAGAGAATTAGCTCAACCAGAGACACGCAGAAAAGGTATGGCACGTGGAACTAGTACAGTCTACTGTCGTAGACTAAATAAAGAGTTCGGTTCAAATTTCCAACGTATATTACTCGAAAAAGGCCAGAGCGTATAACGACGGAATCGTCGCAAATATTTTTTTTAAGCATTTTAACCCACGGAAGGCGGGATTGCAACTAGCACGCAAGGGCTTACAGAGAGTGATAGCAAGAGTAAAGAGGGTTGTTTGAGGAAGGGATATAAAGAAGGACGGAGATCGGTATCAAGGTATCAGAAGATGTCGATTGATAATACATTTGAATATTTGAAGATTATAGAGAAGCAAGTAATCGGAAGGGAGTTCCACTGTCGGGAATTGCGAAAGAAGAAGCTGTTGGAGCAGAAGAGGCGGCTACATTTAACTGTTTCAACAGTGAAAGAGTGGGACGGAGATGCTAACCTATTAGCACGCTTAAATTTATGCAGTTGGGGTACCAGAGAAAGTAGCTCGTCAGAGCAGTTGCCATGAATATATTTGTAGAAAAGACAAAGGGAAGCCACATTAATTCTGTGAGATAGTGACTAGAGGAGATGACAGATCAGGATCTATCATAGTGCATATCCATCTCTGGATTTTTTGGGGCCACCAGACCATATATGGCAACAGTATTCAATGCAAGGGCGAATGGTTGATTTGCAGATTTGAAAGATGGACTCAAGCGAGAAAAACCTTCTGGCCCGACACAGAGAACTAACTTTCCTTGCATTAGATGAAGCTATTGATACAATGTATCCACCTAAGGTTAGTGGAAATCGTGAGACCAAGCAGAGAGATGCTCTCGTGGTATTGGTCATCAGCCATTCTGACAGGATGCGGGGAGGATTCTCTGATGAAGACAGCTGTCTGGACAATGTAAATAGAGACAGATGTTGAAGAATTTTCATTATTCCACACTCCGTTTGTGTTCTATGGATGTGACCGTGTGTTGGAGTGATCCAGGAAATATCGATCCAAGCATGGCGCTTTTTTTCAGCCATTTTTTTAAACTGTTATCAGCGGCTTTTTTCCCCTAGAATCAAAACCTTCAAAGACGTCTTTTTTTTTTTTATTAATACTAATCACATTTTAGAATTCATTAAATATTCTTTGAATTACAATTTGTTTCGGTAAATCTTTTTATTTTTTCTTTCTCAAGCATCTCTCTTTTAAAAATAATTTCCGCTAGCTTTCATTATCCCTTCCATCTTTTGTTCATCACATCCTATTTGAAGGGGATTTCCTCCATCTTTGTTACGTCAGTTCTTTGTTACTTTCATATTTGTATATAGCGTTTTTCTGGCTTTCAAAACCATTGCCCAATTCTATCTTTTCATTTCGGTCCTTCGTCTCAGGTTTTTGTCTTTAACATTCATTATCCGTTTCTTTCTTTCTTTTTTTAGCTTTACCCTCTTTTTTTCTTTTGTTTTTTCTTTTTCTTCTTTTTTATCCATTAATTTCTTCTTTCTTTCTTTCTTTCTTTCTTTCTTTAGTCACTTTCTTATTTCTTTGCATTAATTAATATTTTTCTTTCTTTCCTTCTTTTTAAAATTTTGGTTGTTTATTCTTCTTTCTTTCTTTCTTTTAAATTTAGTCCCCTTTTTCTTTCATTTTCTTCTTTCTTTTTTACATCCATTAATTTCTTCTTTCCTTCTTTATTTTTTTAGTCTCTTTCTTATTTCTTTGCATTAATTACTATTTTTTCTGTCTTTCTTTCTTTTTAAAATTTTGTTTCTTTCCTTTTTCTTTCTTTCTTTCTTTCTTTCTTTCTTTCTGTCTTTCTTTATGCATTTATTTTTAGGTTTACCCTCTTTTTTCTTTCATTTTTTTCTTTCTTTTATACATTCATTAATCTCTTCTTTATTTTTTGTCTCTTTCTTATTTCTTTGCATTAAGAAAGAAAGAAAGAAAGAAAGAAAGAAAGAAGGAAATGGTTAAAAAGAAAAGCTCCCTAAAGTTGCTATCTTGTGCCTTTTCTATATATGTACTTTCATCGTAATTGCTCGAAGGATTTCTCACCTACGGTAACTGAACTTCATTAATTTACGAACTCGATTGACAATAAGTAATTATCATTCTATAGTTGAATTGGCTAGAGGGAACCGTAAGTTCTATGCCAACAGTTTCTTCTCTCCAACATCACGCCTGTTGAATTCTCTTCCGGCTCCATGCTTTCCAGCTAACTTTCACCTTCAAAATTTTAAATGTAAAGCAACCGTTATCTTCCGTGTTCTTGATTACTTGCTCTAGATCCTTAATAATGGTTCTGTTTCTAATTCCTTCACACCCTGTAACCTTTTCTTAGTGGCTTTACTCTTTTGCTTAGTGTTGCGGGATGAAATCCGGTACCAATAAATAACAAACGCCAAGAATGAATATAGGAAAATAATGTATTAACGTAATAATACAAACTGGTAATGCAAGTTAGTAGTTCCAGGAATACGGGTTAGTAGCAAAAAATCTATACAGTCTTTGATATTGAAGTATCGCTGTATAACTTCTTACTGAGTCTACGTGTTCGCTCACGGTAACTCTTGCTCGCTACGTCCGTTATGTATGTCTCTTACCTTACTCTCACTCTTCCGGTTACCTACAACCTTTCACTCCCCTCTCTAGTCTTCACGTAGCAGTAGTATATGTATATACTGGGTGAGTCCATTTGTGTAAAAAAGGAGAGGACCCCTCAGCACTTAGGGTAAATCCAATTAAAAGAAAACAAAATCCGCATTCATTTTGTTCTTTCTTTTATTCTTTCTTTCTTTTAACGATTTTCATTAATTCTTTCCTTCTATTCTTGCTTTCTGTCTTATTAGTCACATTTTTAACCACATTTCATTTCTTTGTTTGGTTATTTATTTAATTTAATCACTGAAGCTTTCCTTTCATTAACCCCTTTTCCCCTTCTTCCATTCATTACAACTAACACTGAGTAATCTAACCCCCCACCCCAAAAAACAAAAAAAACAAACAACACCAGATATTAAAATGTTCACATCCGCGGAAGAAATTGAGGAAGTTGAGTGAGCTTTAGCAGAGGCGTCACTCGAAAACACAGTTATCACAACTACAGTCTGATGAGTATTACATTGATTCAACACAAGGTGTATATCGATTTAGTTATCACATTTAACTAATTTCTTTTCTTTTCCCCAGGCAGTCTGCTGGAGATCTTGCACTACTCGGAGAGATTCCTTCTCAATGCCCCAGCGGGGAGGGGGGTTGCGAAGATTCTTGTGAGTGCGTGCATGTGTGCGTGTAAATTTCAACTCGACAGATGAATACGAATATCAGAGATATTGTTCAAGATGGCGGAGCGCCGTGATGCGCCAACATGCGCATGCGTGCCAAAGATAATATCACCTCATTTCACAGAATGGAAGAACTACAAAAAAGGAAAAAGAAAAATAGATGCCTCCATCACCTGAAGCAAATCTTGTATTTCGTTCTGATGCGTGGAAAGAGGAGAACCACGTTTGATAACCACATTTTTGACGTTGAAGAATTTATTATTTACTGCTTTATCTCCTTTTATTTAGTCTTTCTATTCTTTTCTTTTTCTTTTTTTTTATATTTACCTGGTTGTGTTCTTTCTATGTATCTCTTTAATATTATTTTTGCTTTTTTATCTCGTTCTATCTGTTACAATTATATCGTGATGCACTTTTTCACAACTTATTTTTTCAACTTTCTTTTTTCTATCTTTCAAAGAAAGAGTTTGACTTTCTTTACTGCTCGTTTAAAGTGCTTGTTTATTTATTAAACTTACGTTTTTATCTGTATGCTTTCTTTATTATGATGTCACAGTTTCGCATACATAACTTGCTTGTGATCGGGGCTTGCGTAGATATTTTCCACAATATTATCTTTCTTTTCTTTGGTAGGTGTCATATATCTACTTTTCAAATGCCTTACACCTTTCTTTCTTTCTTTCTTTCTTTCTTTATTGATTTCTGCTTTCTAACTTTTTATATATTCTGTGCTATGTCCGTCGTTCAAAACACTCTTTTTTTCTTTGTTTCCTAGTTTGTTTTTTGGTTTCCCTGTTGCTTTCTTTCTTTCTTTCTTCCATTCCTTCCGACAATCCTTGTATTTGAAAATCTTGTTCTTTGTTCGTTCGTTCGTTCGTTCGTTCCTTCTTTCGTTTCGTTTCGTTTCTTTTCTTTCTTTCTTTCTTTCTTTCTTTCTTTCTTTCTTTCTATATTGTGCTGTGATCGTCATACAAAATACTGTTTTTCTATGTTTGTTTATTTTTTGCCTCTGGATTTCTTTGTTTCTTTCTTCCTGTTTTTCGTTAGTCTCATGCCTGTATTTCAAAATCCTCTTGTTTGTTTGTTCGTTTTTTTGCTTCTTTCTTTCTTTCTTTCTTTCTTTCTTTCTTTCTTTCTTTCTTTCTTTCTTTCTTTCTTCCCCCCACCCCCGTAAATATCTTGTCTATATTGCAAAATCCTGATAGTTTTATCTTCCTTCCTTCCTCTCTTTCTTTCTTATTTCTTTCTATCTTTTTCTTTTTTCTTTCTTTCGTCCGTTAGAATCTTGCTTGTATTTCAAAATCCTGTTGTTCGTTTGTTTGAATCTTCCTCCCTTCTTTCCTTCTTTCCTTCTTTCCTTCCTTTCTTTCTTACTTTCTTTCTTTCTTTTGGCCGTTAGTATATAGTGTGTATTTCAGAAACCTGCTATTTGTTTGTTTGTACCTTCCTTCCTTCCTTCCTTCCTTCCTTCCTTCCTTCCTTCCTTTAGTATCTTGCCTGTACTTCCAAATCCTGTTGTTTGTTTGTTTTGTTTCTTTGTTTCTTTCTTTCGTCCATTTGTATAATGTCTGTATTTCAAAATCCTGTTCTTTGCTTATTTGATTCATTCATTCTTACTTTCTTTCTTTAGTATCTTGCCTGTACTTCAAAATCCTGTTGTTTCTTTGTTTTGTTTGTTGGTTTATTTCTTTCTTTCGTCCATTACTATCAAGTCTGTATTTTAAAATCCTGTTCTTACTATATTTGATTCTTTCTTCCGCGTCTCGTATACACGAGTTTGTCGTTGCTTTGAAATTTTTCATTCAACAAAACAGACTATCATTATTGTTTCGTCCGTGTGTTGTTAGATATATTGAAATTTAATTGTCATCTTTGATAATGGCTTATGTAAGCCGAAAGCTTAGATTGGATTTAAACATGTATCAATATGGTGATTTCCTTTCGTCTTTCAATGATAATGTTGTTAAGCTTATCAGACAATATGAAAGGAACTTACTGAAAATAAATAGACAAAACTTGTCTATATTATTTAATGGAATATGCGTTAATTAAGATTTGCTGCCTAAATATACACAATATATATATATATATATATATATATATATATATATATATATATATATATATATATATATATACATATATATATAATGTTTATAATAAACAGACCGTTTACTTAAATATTTGTATCTATAAAAAGAACGTATAAAGATAAAATAAATGATCGGATTTTGTCCATTTCATAATATATGGCGTCATTTATTTGCATTTGGATACGCATCGAGCAGATATGAATGTATGAGAGAAAATCATGGAGAGATGTCGTTTAAAAACAGCATAATCGACCTTGCTAACCGAAACGCTCCTCTGTGGCCAAATCGGTAAAAGCACGTCAGGCTATATTACGGTTCCGTATAGGATGGAGGTTCGATTCCTCTCGGATGACGGATATTTTCGATGAAAATTTCTCGGACTTTCAGACCGGTAAATGTTGTTAATACTGTTTATTATAAACAGAGCATTTACTTAAATATTTCTATCTATAAAAAGAACGTATAGACATTAAAAAATATCTTAAATAATTGTCGGACATAATGCATGACGTCATATATATATATATATATATATATATATATATATATATATATATATATATAACGAATTGGGGTAGCAGATCATTATTAAAGATATATTGTTAAATATAACAGACAACGAATGTCTATTATGTTTGATCATGAGCTTTTTTAAATACTTGTCCAAACAAAACAGAAACAAGACAGTTGGGCCAGACGGAATTTTGATGGAAATGCTGACAGCCTGAGATGATTTGGCACAGACAAGGTCACTGAAATAAGAAATGAAATCTACAATAGCGTGGGTATACCGTAAGACCTCAGCAGATCTATCCTCATAGTTTTGCCTAAGAAACCAGGCGCAAACGAACGCGAACTTTGAAAGCCTAATGAGTCACATGATAAAACTCATCATCCGTATTCTGATGAATAGAGCACGCAGCAAAATCAGGCCAGGTATAGGAAAAGAACAGTAAGGGTTCGTTTAAGACACGAAAACAAGGATCGCGATAGTCATGCTCAGAATGTTATCAGAAAGAGCGATACAGATACAGGAGGACATGTATCTATATTTCATAGACTACGCCAAAGCCTTTGACAAAGTACGCCACAAAGATCTGATGGAACTGTTCAGCAACCTTGATATATTCGGGAAAGATATCAGAATAATAAAGTACTTGTACTAGCAAGTAACAACATGCATGTGCAAAGGGAACGAGTTCAGTGAATATACAAAAAAAGGGGGGGCGTAAGGCAAGGATGCGTCGTCTCACCGGACCTGTTCAACCTATATAGCGAGGCAATTCTAAGAGAATCCGAAATGCTACTGGGATTTAGTATTGGTAGCCACAATCTTAACAACATAAGATATGCAGATGACACAGTGTTGGTAGCGGACACTGAAAAGAAATTACAGAAATCTCCTCCGGAAGGTTGCGACGGAGAGTGAGAAAAAGGGACTAAGAATAAACTAGAAGAAGACAGAATTCAAGGTCATCAGGAGACCAAAATGGGATTTGAAGGTCGGGAACACTAGAATCAAGCAAACGCGGAGGTTTAAATATCTGGGAAGCGCCTTGACAGAGAACAGTAAATGCAACACTGAGATCAGTAGAAGTACTGGGATGACCAAAGATGCGTTCCAAAAGCTGGGTATAGTATTGCGAGACAGGAGGATTTCTTTGGTAGCAAAGGAAAGAAAACTGAACTGTTATGTAACATCTATCCTTCTTTACGGCAGCGAATATTGGACGATTTCCTCAAAGATGAAGAATATAATTGAGGCGACAGAGATGTGGTTCTACAGAAGGATGCTAAGGATATCATGGACCGAGCGTGTGAGCAACGATGAGATCTTAGAGAGGATGCAAACAAGGAGGATGCTTATACTTAATATCAGGAAGAGGCAGATGAAGTTTTTGGGACACATAATGAGGAAGGAGGGCCTGGAGAATCTGATACTCACGGGTCGAATAGAGGGAAAGAGAGACAAGGGAAAACAACACGGGACATACCTGACAGACTTAAGCAAGTGGATGACAGAATTTGATCCGGGGGAGAAGCATAGGTAAGAAACTTGTTGAGAGCTGCAAGGGATAGAGGGAGAAGTGGAGAGCCATGATCGCCTAGGTCCTGAAAGGACATGACATACAAAAAGAAAGAAAGATATTTGCTTTAATTTCGGGTGAAAATAAAGACAGAAATTCTCCAACATTAGGATATTTTTTATTATGCTGTTCCTTGATGTAAGGATTCAGTTCACATGAGCTATCATCAAATTGGTTGCATGGACATTACAACGGAGATGGTTACCATCAAATATGATGTCTTGTTAGGTATACATAGAAGTTTGCTATGAGATGATAACGGTCACGGAATAGCAGCCGCTAGTCGTAAATTCGTAATGTGGTGGTACAGGGTCGTACATAACCACGTGAGAGAATGAAATTTTATTTTTTGTCTGTTTATTCTCCCGAAACTAAAGCCACTATACGAAGCTTAGAGTGGGTAATGATTAAACAAGAGACTTTTGTTGTCTTTTATATTTAACAATATATGTTTGAATATATATATATATATATATATATATATATATATATATATATAACGTAACTAGGTAGATAGTTATAACGTTTTACTATTTCCTCTCATCTTGCATCTTCTTAATATTGTTTGTTGTGTTGTCTACTTATTTATTCATTTTGTTCGGAGACATTTTTTTGTTAAGTCATTTCCCATAAAACTGATATTAAGAATTTTCGACTAAGGCGTCAATATTAGATAAAAGAAGATATGGCGCCTTACAAACCGTGTCTCATACAGGATTTTAGTAGCTGCTCCGACATATATACATGCACTTAGAATGCTTACATGTCGGATAACCGGACGTTATATATATATATATATATATATATATATATATATATATTTGTTTAGTCAGGAAGATTTAATCCAAACAATTTACATTAAATAGCACCAAAAACATTCAAGTCAAAATTTTATATTGGGTTTACAATAATCGACTAACATGCGGCACCTTGATTG
This sequence comes from Acanthosepion lycidas, assembly GCA_963932145.1. Lineage (NCBI taxonomy): Eukaryota > Metazoa > Mollusca > Cephalopoda > Sepiida > Sepiidae > Acanthosepion > Acanthosepion lycidas. The sequence continues at coordinate 11,967,369 of OZ010600.1, forward strand.
AGATATTAAACTTCGAACCCGGGTCACAGAGCCAGAAAGCGAACATAGACACACACACACACAAACACACACACACACACACACATATATATATATATATAATGACATGTTTCGTTGTATAGTTTAGACATTCTCTGTTTACTCCTTTTTGATAAGATCCTTTCATAATCGCGGATAAACATTTTAGTGTCATTATTGAAGAACGAGATAAAATCGCTGTGTTGATAAATATTTGTTTTATTTCCAAGTACTTTCGACCTATACATGTCATCATCAGCATATTGTAGTATTCATTATTTTCATAGACAAATTGTGTTATATGAAAGATAAATTTCTTACAAATGGAGTGAGCAACGCTGCGACAGTGCGTAAACGCTGAAACTGTTTAAAGGTAGGTAACTAATTATGGTTTTGAGTATTTCTTTTACAAAATGAGTAGTAAAATATACGTATGTATATATAATTGTGTGTCTCGTATATTTCGACAGAAATACTTCTATTACACATGGTTCATTGAATATGATGAACAAGGAACCTTTTATAATCTTTTGTGCAGACATAACCCCTAGAGATTACTGACTGAAGCGCTTAATTCATCAGCCATTTTAAGGGTGTTCGTTGTTAGTATACTTATGTATATTATGTTTAGTATATTTATGTATACTATGTAAATTATACTTATGTATACTATATATAGTATGTTTGTATTCTAAGTTGTGGTGTTACTGGAGTAGTGTTATTTTCATGGAGGGGTGACTTCATAAGTCTCCCACTATGTTTCGATTAGTTCCCAAACTGACAATTGTTAGGTTGAAGATATTTCAACCTGATGATTGCTATCCATATTGAAAGAGGGAATTGTGGCATTGGAAAGAAATTTCTAAGAAAAAGTCATTCTCATACGACACATTCAGCATGCGTCCCTCACATACTGGTGGCACGGATTGTTTACATTAATCACTCGTCCGATTTTGTTTGTGTTGCATTGTTATACTAGTTAAGAGTAGAAAGGCTCCCACCGCTGCTAGTAAACAGAGATTGTTTAAACTTGTGGCTCGGCTCCAGGAAGGTTTATAGTCTTGGAATTACTTGTAACAGCTAAAGTGTTGAGGTTACGTCATATAAAAGGTTGAATTAGATAGATAGCTAATATTATAGTATAGTGACTCAACATACAAATCCACATCTCTATCTGTCAAGCCAATTAGGTGACCATCCAAGCTTACTTGAGCCTGGGCATTGCCTTACATTAATCTTGGAAACGGACATGTTAATTTTCAGGTTATTTGTAGGAAAAAAGTGCGTCTTGTAAACCGTAAAAATACGGTAATATAAATTGTAGTTCTGTTATTATACATCGGACACCATTTTTACAGCACCAGTAGTGCGTGATATATAAGCACATTGCCGGTGTTATTTAATAACACTTGTTTAGGGGAATGTTTGCTGCCTTAATTCCTTTCTTAATAGGACCTCACCTATATATATATATATATATATATATATATATATATATATATATATATATATATATATATATATATATAAATGAGGCCATGGGTAAATTTTCATCTTAATTACACAACGATAAAAATAACACTGACATCTCATTTTAACAGACATAATCAGCAATCTTTCACCAAAATACCTTGAATTATTGAAGACAAAATTTATCCAACAGCTTTGCCATTCGCGTCCCGACGACTTCGTAATCTCATGCAGCTCTTCTGGACGGTCTGCCTATTTAAGATTAAGTGAATGCTGCCAAAATCCTTGCCTTTAATTCATCTTTGCGGTTTTGTTGGTCTCTTGCTCAACTACGCCCCACACATAATAATTAAGAGGGTTGCAGTCTGGAGAGTTAGGTGGCCAGTACGGAGTCATATGGTTGCAAAAATTGCCTCCATGTCATAACTGGAATTTCTTACTTGTGTGACATGGTGCAGATTCCTGTTGCCAGATAAAGGGTCTTCTAGCAGCCAACCACCCACTTGACACAGGGAAGTACTACCTCTTCAAGGCACCGGATCTAAGCCTCCGTGAAATTTTGAGGCCCTCGCCAACAAATTCGGAAGATCCTTTCATATCAGAACGATCAGAGTGACTATTCTGAGCTTCCGTACCTTCGCAATCGCCATAAGACTCATCCAACCCTTGTCGAATCCTCAGCATTCTCCTCAGGTTGACACCCAAATACTCTGAAATGTTCGTATTGGAGCTCTCGTTGAGAATTCCAAACATTACAACATATCGTTCCCAAATTTCTGATGGGTTCACTTGCGTCATGGTGTTCTTTTCCTGACCCTACTATACAGTGTAGTCGGCAAACTCAAAAACAAGCAACGCGCATGCGCGAAATTAAAAATATGAAACGGCGACAATTTACCCATCGCATCATTTTTAATATGAGGGAATGCGTGTATGTGTAGTAGACATCAATCTTAAAATTCAATCAGTGTTTTGGCTATGTTCCATCGCTTCGAGAAATATGGGGCCTCCGTTGGAAGCCTTTCGTGACCTATACACGAGGCCATGTTACCCAACACTGGAAGAGGAAATCAATGCAAAATCTATAGCAAAATAGAAAAGGGAAAATATTAAATGTCAAAAGCATCATCAAGAGGACTCTTGGCTGGTGAATGATTCTGTATTGCTCAGCAGATCTCTGAAGGATAGTTGGTCAAATAGATATACACAACAGTTACAATATAGACAATCATATAAGGAGCAGTCACTAAGGTGATATATTCATACACACACACACACACACACTCACACTCACACACACACACACACACACACACACACACACATATATATATATATATATATATATATATATATGAATAAATATATAGGCAATCACCAAGCCGCTTATTGCGTCAATATTAACTTATATATATATATATATATATATATATATATATAATTATTTATTTAAAAATATGATTCCAACTCGCTACATAAGAGGTCTCATGTTTCAAAACAAGAGCCGAAAACTTCAAAATAATATTTGAATTAACTTGAGTTAAAGTAGGCTCTGTTCCATCTTCAAGCGAAATTTTTTGGGGAATGACTTATTTCTGAAATTTACGAGTTTTAATAGTATAGTCAGAATTGAAATCAAAAAATTCCCAGGTAACATCAAGGGCGGATTGTTTTGAATAGGTAGGGGTGGGGTGTTAATAATTTGTATCAGTATAGAGTTACTTTCATAGATGCCGGGTCAGGGTAAGGTGGGGGTGGCTAAATTTACGACGGAGGAAGTTTTCGCATATTCAGGCTTGAGCGTCTATGGAGATTTATTTATTTTTATTTTATTCTTTTATTATATCTCTTTATGAAAGGGATTTGTGTATATAAAAAGGCCGTAACGTTTGTTATTTGACGACTTCATATACGGTTATCATTTTTTGTAGGGTATTAAAACTATGTATATGGGCAATGGATTTTAAAATAAAGAACACCGGATTTATATATCTTACTGTTCTTTGTTTATATATATATATATATATATATATATATATATATATATATATATATATATATATATAAACAAAAAGCAGTAAGATATATAATCCGGTGTTCTTATAGATATTTTTATTTTTACAAAATAGTGCTCAATGTAAATTTACATAGCATTAATATTATAAATTAATTAATTTAAAATATGGTTTTAAATCAATTAATTTATAATATATATATATATATATATATATATATATATATATATATATATATTTGGTTGGATTGATGTGAGTTTGTGACCCTGGGTTTCACGCTTTTGCGATCGTCAGTCAAACATTACTTTGCTCTATCCCTGATATTGAGCGCTTTCTAATAAGTACCGCGCATATAATATATAAATAATTATATATATATATATTTATTTATATTTATATACATACACTTTTCACACACACACACACACACACACACACACACACACACACACACACACACACACACACACACATATATAGGCAATTGCCAAGCCGCTTATTGCGTCAATATTCACTTATATATATATATATATATATATAGACAAAGAACAGTAAGATATATAATCCAGTGTTCTTATAGATATTTTTATTTTTACAAAATAGTGCTCAATGTAAATTTACAGAGCATTAATATTATAAATTAATTAATTTAAAATATGGTTTTAAATGAATTAAATTATAATATATATATATATATATATATATATATATATATATGTATATATATATATATATATATATTAAAGAAAAACAGGCCACTTAACGTGGTCTGTTTTTCTTTAAATTATTAGTTCTGAATTTACATTGGGCTCCCAGGATTTCATCTTCCTTGGGAGTACCTATACGGATTACCAAATTTTTCGAAACTCATATATATATATATATATATATATATATATATATATATATATGAATAAATATAGTCTTAAGGTGTGCTATATTTATGGGATAAAGTGCTCAATATCACAGATAGAGCTTATGTAAATATAAAATTGAACATTGAAGTCAACACTAGATTCGACAGGCTGTTTCATGCTAGACGCAATCGTCAGGCGACATGTATTGAGAGTTTTCTCGACGATTTATAAATACAATTCCGTAAAATCCTTGTTGAAAACACAACCATACTTAAACATGAAAACAATAAATAAAAACTAAAAATTCTTGAAGCTATATTCATAAAACAGTTGAAACCTAACCTGTACAAAATAAACTATGTAATCTCCACAAATATTCATAAATGTCTATAATTGGCAACAGAAGCCATTGGTTTATACCAACGGCTTCCCATACTTAATACTTCTCGAATTCGCTCTCGCGTGGTCATGTGTGACGTCATGAAGCTGCGGCGCGATTTTCGTTTCCAGCGTCTTATATGCACGTGTTTATCCCTGTGTTTAAAATCTTCCATGTAAAGAGAAACAGGCTATCATCACATTCTCGTCCGTGTATTGCTTAATATATTGTAATGTAATTGTCATCTTTGATAATGGCTTATGTAAGCCGAAAGCTTTGATTAGATTAAAAATATATATCAATATTGTGATTTTCATTCTTCGTTTAATGATAATGTTAAGCTTATCAGATGATATGAAAAGAATTTACATAAAATAAATATACAACACTTGTCTATATTATTTACTGAAACATACATACATACATATATATATATATATATATATATATATATATATATATATATATATATATATATATGGTTGTCCATAAAGTTCATGTGCACTTTAAAAGAATTATACCTTTCTTTGTATTTGCGATAGAAATAATTTGTAAAAAGGATTAGAAAAGAGTAAATCTATATTTTTAAGGTTTTATTAAAATTTGATTTAAGTTTCCACATATCCTCCATCATTAGCAATACAAAGGGTAATACGATTTCGCAGTTCACGGAAAACATTTGCCAACTGATTTACAGTAATGCCTGCAATCACATTAGTTATTTTAGCTATACTTAAAACTAGGTACATTAAACTTTATAACATTTTTTACAGATTATTTCTATCGCAAATACAAATAAAGTTAAAAAAATTTTAAAGTGCACATGGACATTATGGACACCATGTATATTCTTTCATCAGCATACACACTTCCAGGATAGTGACATGTTGCGCCTTCTTATGCTAACAGTTCCCGCTGAAAAAGAAGTTGAAAACATTATACTGAATCAATTGCTAAGCCCGCTGTGAGGAAAGTTGATTCTCTATTTTGTGCTATTGTGCTAAACACTTTCTTTGTTCTCAGAATCTATCTTACTATTTATAACTTAACTTTGAATATTGCTGCCTCAAATGGGCTGGTAGTACTGCTATGTATTTGGAGAATAGCTGATAAAATCCAAAGAAGCATCTGCAATATCATTAGTCCTGACCTGGCCTCTCCGTTTCAGTTCTATTTGCCGTCGCCTCCCTCTGTCTTTTTTCTAGTACTTTCATGGTAATTGCTCCGATGAGCTGCTTTCACTGGTTTCCAGACCTAATGAATTTAAGCGTTCTACTAGGCTGGCATCTCGTTCTGACCCCTTCACTGTCGAAACTGTTAAATGTAGCCGTCTCTTCTACTCCAATAGCTTCATGTCTCGCACTTCTCGCCTGTGGAACTCCCTCCCCTCTTCCTGTTTCCCTGATAGCTATAATCTCCAACTATTCAAATGTAATGTCAACCGACGTCACCAAATGCCCTGATCTATCCCCTATCCTTCTCTTCATCCTTTCCTCTATCACTCCTATTTGCTCTAGCTCCAAAACTCTGTAACCCCATGCGTGATAGTCGCTTCCGCCTTGCTTGGTGTGAAACGCTTTAAAAAAATAAATCCTACCGCCCGAATGTAGATCCCTGTGCTTTTTCTATAAAGAACTGTCATCGCACTTCTCCATTGTGTAAATCTCTTTTCGGCTTCTTGCTTTACAGGCAAGTCTGATGTTCAAAAATTTAAATGAAATATTTGGCCAGATAGCAAAATGAAATTGTTTAAAAAAAATTTGAAGCTACCAGCTTCTCTCGTTCATGCACATGCCTAATCATAACAACGTCAACAAATCCAGTCTAACGGATGAAACACGTCACAAATAAACTTTTTCATTTTTTCATATATAAATATGTATTCAAGATTAACTGAAAACGTACTGCCATTAAGTTTTTATTGTATTTTTTCCTTCAATGCGTACAAAAATTTCATCTTTCAGATAAGACGGTGGGCTGAAAAATTCATAGACTGACGATAAAAGAAGCTGTGAAATCTTGCATGCATAAATTCACCTGTTCTTTAAATCGGTTATTTTCTTCCAAGTAAACAGACATCATTTTGTTCAGGGATTTCTCTTGAAAATGAACAAAATATGGAATCGTGATGTAGCTTTTAAAGAAATTCATGCTTTTCCGGTTGATACATTGGTGGTGGTGGTGGGGTGGGGGGTACTCTAGCTTTATCAACAGTGAAAAAGTAGGAAGCTGAAATGAAGATGGTTAGGAAGAGTCTTGAAAATAATGATTATATATCAAACACAAAACAAACCATATATTCAGTTAAAATTGAAATAAAATTTACTTTTAACTGAATAGATATACAAAAACATTACTAAAAATCAATGAAAATTAAAACAAAATTCATCCTTGATAATGGCTGAAAGTATAGCCGAAAGTGCTTCGATATCTAAAATATTATGATAACTGTTATCTAATTTATGTCCCGGAAAAGAAAATATATATATATATATATATTGAATCTGTAGGTCTGTGAATTGGATCATATTTACGATTCCAATGGAATAAGTTATGACCATGGAATAATAGTGTTTAAGCCTTTTTATTATATCCTTACTCTGTCCTGGACATTGAATTCTACCTGGATTATATCCTCTTGGAATTTTTTTACACACACACACATATATATATATATGTGTGTGTGTGTATGTTTGTATATATATTTGTGTGTTTTAGATATATGTACATATATGTATGTGTATATTAACCACTAATATTATCTCTCTCTCTCTCTCTCTATATATATATATATATATATATATATATATATATATATATGTGTGTGTGTGTGTGTGTTTGTGTGTATGTTAACATATATCAACGCCTGTTTTTTTTTATTTTATCTCTTTATATCTTTCTTTCTTTGTGAGCGTGTGCAAGCCTCTATGCTCTCTGTGCATCGTGCATATATATTTATTTGAGCGCGTGTGTTTCGTAAAACACTACTTCAATGAGAGTTCCAATGCTCTACTCACCATCCGTTCCCTGAAAGAACCTAAGCCATTGACATCAGGACAGTTATTTTGAAACGAGTAAGGTTAACGCGTCCGATTTTCATTTCTCAGCAAAAGTTATCAACGATTTGAAATGCGCATGCGCGTTTTTTTTTTCTAGTTTATTTTCTTTGGCTTTCCAAAACTTGAACGTACACTAGGGAATTTTTAGTGAACGAATTCACGTCGTCAAGACATTGAGCTCCTTTCAACGAACATGTCAATTCGAATGTGTTTCTTCCATTTTAGTTTGTCTTTCTTTCATTATATTTTCTGTCTTTTTTTTCTTTCTTTCTTTCTTTCTTTCTTTCTTTCTTTTATACCACAATTAATATTCTGTTCTGATCTTTATTTTATAGCTATTCTTTCATCAACAGCCTATTCTTTCTTTCTTTCTTTCTTTTACTTTATTTTATTCCTTCCTTTTTTCGTTCTTTCTTTCTTTCGTTTTTTTTAATTCAAAACTCTGTTCTCTCGCATTTGTTCTCTTTTCTCTGACTGTCTTTTGCCTCTAATCCCTTCTTCTTCTTTCTTTCTCTTTACTTTCTTTCTTGTATCCTTTCTTTCTTTCTTTCTTTCTTTCTTCTTTTCTTTCTTTCTTTCTTTCTTTCTTTCTTCTTTTCTTTCTTTCTTCTTTTCTTTCTTTCTTTCTTTCTTTCTTTCTTTCTTCTTTTCTTTCTTTCTTTCTTTCTTTCTTCTTTCTTTCTTTCTTTCTTTCTTTCTTTCTTTCTTTCTTTCTTTCTTTCTACAAGTATCATTTCCCCCTTGTTTCCACGTTGTCACATTCTTTGGATCTGATATATCTTTCCTTCTTTTTTTCTTTCATTTAAAACTTCTTTCTTTTTTTTTAATTTATACAGTCAATGTTTGTTTTTGTTTGTGTGTTTGTTTGTTACTTTCTTTCTTTCATTCTTTCTTCCTTTCTTTCTTTTTTCTTTCTTTCTTTCTTTCTTTCTTAAGCTCACACATCGAGTTTTTTCTTCAGTTACCAGTCTTTTGGCATATTTTCTTTCTTTCTTCTATTCGTTCGATTACCGCTTCTCATTTGCTTTGTATTTATTTATTTATTTTCTTTCTTTCTTTTTCTTCTTTCTTTCTTTCTTTCTTTCTTTCTTTCTTATTTCTTTCTTTCGTTTTTTTATTTGAAACTAACTCTGTTCTTTCGTTCATTCTTAGCTTTTTCATATTTCATATTTTTCTCATTTTATTTTGTTTATAATCTCTTTCGTTAATTCTTTCACTTCTCATTCTACCTCGTAATTTCTTTTTATATTCATTCACATCATTTATTAACTCTTTTCCGTTTTTCTTTCTCTGCTTAATATTATTTCCTTCATTATTCATTTCCTTCTTTTCTGTTCACTTTCATATTTTCGTCATTTTTTTAAAAGTTTTACCTATTTCTTTCATTTTCGCATCTTTCATTCTTTTATTTTTTTCATTTTCATTGTTTTTCATTGATTCATTTTCTGTTTTCTCATTTTCTTCATTTCCATTTTTTTCCAATTTTTCTTTTTTGCATTATTCTTTAATTTTTTTCGTTTTAATTTTTTAATTTTTAATTTTTTTTTATTTTTTCATTTTTTCATTTTCGCATCTTTCTTTCACTCTTCTCATCTTTCATTTTCATTTTTTTGACTTTTTCATTTTCAGTTTTTCCTCACACTATAAATTTCTTCTCATTTTCATTCATTATTCCTTCTTTTTATTGATTCCAAATTTCTTCCCTTACTTCCTTCTCTTGTCTTTCGTTTTTGTCGCATTATCTCCTAGTATTTATATTACAACATTCTCTTCTCTCCTTCGCAGCCTTCACACAAGAGTTTTCAGAAACACCATCTCCCTATTATTTATTTTCCCTTTTGAAAATGGCCCTGTATTTCGTTAACAAACTTTTCCGTGTGTTTGCCATATTTATAGTTTTGCTTTGCTTCTTCTTTCTTCTTTTCATTTTCATTTTCTTTCCATTTCTACATTCGACCTATAAATTTTAATCAATATCACTAGCACACTCTATTTTCCTTCAACGCTTTTTTTTTTTTTCACCCTTTCGCGATCTTCTGTGAAGGTCTCCAAAATGGCGGATGACTCCCCTATTTTATCAAGAACTGATTGCATCAATGCATCGCCGCGGCAACGTCGGAGTCACGTGTTCTTCATCGTTGTATTTTGTATTCAGAACGGAAGCTTGTCCGTTCGATCTGTCTTCCGGTTTGTTTTCAATTGTGTCTCTGCAATCTGTCATTCAAAAGTCGATGTCAGTTTTCAAGGTTTTTTTTCACCAAACATTTCAAGCTTACTTTCGTCTTTTCTCTATTTGTCTTTGGTAATTCCTTCACTTTCACTCTTTTTTGTTTCTTTTCTCTTTTATTTATTTATTTATTTATTTATTTATACTATTTTTTTCTATGGAATTTCAAGTCCGTTATTATTTTTTTTACATCATTTATATTTATTTTCCTACTTTAGTTTCCCACCTTCAACAGCAGTTTATTTCTGTCCTATTTCTGCTTCTTTCTTTCTTCTCTTTCTTTCTTTCTTTCTTTATTTCTTTCTTTCTTCTTTTTTCCTCTAATTCTTTTTCTTTCTTTTTTATTCTCTTTTGTTTTCTTTCCTCACTTTCTTTTTTCTTTCTTTCTTTCTTTCTTTCTTTTTCTCTTCACATTCTTCTTTTTCTTTCTTTCTTTCTTTCTTCACGTTATTTTCTTCTCTTTCTTTCTTTCTTTACTTCTTCATATTCTTCTCTTTCTTTCCTCTCATTCTTTTTCTTTCTTTTTTCTTCTCTTTTGTTTTCTTTCCTAACTTTCTTTCTTTCTTTTTTCTTTCTTTCTTTCTTTCTTTCTTCACATTCTTCTCTTTCTTTCTTTCTTTCTTTCTTCACATTCTTCTCTTTTTTTCTTTCTTCCTTTCTTATTTTCTTTCTTTCTTTCTATATTCTTCCCGTTATTCGCTTCTCGGTCTTTCTTTCTTCCTTCCTTCTCTTTCCTTGTTTCTTTCCTTCTTCACATTCTTCTATTTCGTTCTATCTTTCTTCTTGTTATTCTCTTGTCTTTCTTTCTTTTTTTCTTTCTTCACATTCTTCTCTCTCTTTCTTTCTTTACGTTTTTCTCTTCTCTTCCTTTCTTACTTCACATTCTTCTCTTTCTTTCTTTCTATATTCCTTCTCGATATTCTCTTCTCTGTCTTTCCTTCGTCTCTTTCTTTCTTTCTTTCTTTCCTTCTTCCCATTCATCTGTTTCTTTGTTTCTTTCTTCTTGTTATTCTCTTCTCTTCTCTTTCTTTCTTTCGTTTCTTTCTTTCTTTTTTTCTTCACATTCTTCTCTTTCTTTCTTTCCTTCTTTCTTTCGTTTTTTCTTTCTTTCTTTCTTTCTTTCTTTCTTTCTTTCTTTCTTTCTTCAGGTTTGTTTTTCTTCTCCCTATGATTTACTTCTTATTCTAACAAAATACCTTCTGTTTGAATTACCAAAATAAGAAGATATCATTATTTACATGCGCAGTGTTTTCCTCATTTTTTTGTTATTATCACAACATTTCGGTCGTTATGCCTCCGGCCTTCATCAAGTGCTTGTCGATCGTAGTAACCTTCAAGGAATTCCGAACTCGATCCTTTTAATCGACGGAGATAGAATGTTGTAGTCAACTGATATTTCGTATCGTTCTTATTTAGTACTGCTCTGTTATTGCTCGCCTCGTTCCCACTGAGTTCAAATACTCACTAACTGGACAAAGGATTGATCTGACAATTATTGTTTCATCAAATTCACACACCAATATTTTAATCCTCTAGGCCAGTGGTCGGCAGCCTACAAGCAATTTCCAATGGCAAGCAGCCACAAATAACATCACAAAGTCAGAACCAATTAATTCCGAGAATGCTAAGAAGATATTTAGCTTTTTCAATTTTAGTATATACTGAAGTATGAAATGGACAAATTCCGACAATTATTTTAAGACATTTTTTATGTTTATACATTTTTTTTATACATACAAATATTTCAGTAAATATACTCTTTTATAATAAACAGTATTAACGACATTTACCGGCCTATATGTTTTCATAGAAAATATACGTCCCCCGACAGGAATCGAACTTTGCTAACCGAAACGTTCCTCTGTGGCTCGATCGGTAAAAGCACTTCAGGCTATATGACAGTTTCATATACAGGTTCGATTCCTGTCGGAGGACGCATATTTTTTATGAAAATTTTTTGGATATTCATGCCAGTAAATGCTGTTTAATATAAAACAGAGCATTTACTTAAATATTTGCATCTATAAAAAGAACGTATAAACATAAAATATGTCTTAACATGCTAAAGTGTATATATATATATATATATATATATATATATATATATATATATAAAAAATTGTAGAACAGGTATACTGACCTTGACTTGTATAAAAATACGTATCCTGTTGGCACACTGAATGATTTTAAAACCCTAAGTTGGCACATAGCAAAAGCTTGCCGACCCCTTGTCTAGGGTATCTTAGAAAACAAAGTTTCTGCTACATTCCACCACAGGTTGAAGTCTCTGAAGGCAAAACTCCTGGAGGACTGGGACAAAAAGTATTATCTGCCTCATACGAGTCATTCACCAAGTATCTTCGGCAAGTTACTGACGCAGAAGGATGGTATATTTAACTGTCTTAAAACTGCTCACTCGTCGGAATTCCATTAATAATAAAAACTTTAAAAAAACTTTTAAAAAGTTTATTTCTGTTAATGTGGTTTACTTATTATTGTATATATTACTAAATAAAATAAGTTGTAGAACAAGTATATTGATAAAAATACGTATGTTGTTGGCACACTGAAGGATTTTAAAACCCTACGTCGGCACATAACCAAAAAAGGTTGCCGACCCCTGCACTAGACTCTCCTGAGGAGAGAACCTGTCAAACGTACCTACATGCTGATGAATGCGGCCATTTTTGCAACGCTTAATTGTACTAGGTGAGTCTTCCTTTTTTACTTTTTTTTTTTTTTACTGCTGCTGCAGTTGAGCCTTGCTGTCATTAATCTAAAAGCGTCACACAGGTCCTTAGGAGTGACAAAATATTTTCCAACATAGAACCACTTTTCTCTCTCTGCTCTATCGTTATTTTCATGAAAAGTGTTCAGACTAACTACATTCATTAGTTCAACAAGTTAATATCTCGAACATGATCTGATATTGTCACTGTAATAATCAAATTAATATGATTTGTTATGGAATTAAGTGGATTTTCAAGAATAAGAAGAAAATATATCTTTTTTAAAAAGTTGATGTTTTTATCAGTAGGCGACCGACATATTGATGTAACTACGGATTTAATCCAAACTAAATATTGATCAGAAGTTTCTTGATATTATTCGTATTTATTAGTGTCTAATTTTGGAGTCAAATTGGTATATCGTTGTCAAAACTGCTTATTAAATGGGAACAATTATTACCATATGGATATAATAATAATAATAATAATAATAATAATAATAATAATAATAATAATAATAATAAAATTAAATCCCTAATTGAAATTCCCTCAGTAAATGCTCTGTTTTATAATATACAGTATTAACGACATTTACCGGCCTGAATGTTGGAGAAATTCTCATAGAAAATATACGTCCCCAACAAGAATCGAACCTTGCTAACCGAAACGTTCCTCTGTGGCTCGATCGGTAAAAGCACTTCAGGCTATATGACAGTTCCGTATACAGGTTCGATTCCTGTCGGAGGACGCATATTTATGCTGAAACAGAAGCTCCATTTAAATACACAAAGAACAAGACGATACGAAAAAACTTGTAGGTTCTATCGTCATAATAAAATATTCAAAACAGACCTTAAGAAATTTTACAGGGAAATTGGAAAAGCACTTATACATGTCGAATGCCACCATCTATTGACAATGTGCAAGACATTTTGTGGTAATATTTGGAGCAGCCCAAAGAAATATAACTCAAATGCAGAATGGATCCAACGTGAAGAACGATTAATGGATAAACCTAGGCAAGAGGGGGAAATATAACGACAGATAATGTTAGGCAAGGCTCTAACGAAATCCCCAGAAAATGACATGGTGCCCAATTTCATCAGTCATCAATCCATAAAGCCCTTTCAAAACGGCTACCAATGCGTGTAAATAATCCCAATGTAATCCCAGAATGGATCACTGAAAGTCCTACATACCTTATGCTAAAAACGAGTGAAATAGATGATCCGAAAAATTATAGGCCAATAACATACCTTTCCACTACGTATAAATTGATTATGTCTGTCCTGACGAACCGTACTTACACCTTTTTCGAAGAAAATAACATTCTTCCACTGGAACAGAAGGGATGCAGGAGAGGTTCATATGGATGCAAAGATCAACTATCAACAAATAAAATGATGTTGGAAAATTGTGGAAAATTTAGAAATCTCAGCACAGTTTGGGTAGATTACCGTAAAACCTTTGATAGTGTGACATACTGTTGGTCTTTTATGGCTTTGGAAATGTACAAAATCTCATGGGTATATAGTTAACTTTCTTAAATATAGCATGGGGCTGTGGAAAATCGCATTATACCTAAATCATACCTAAGGTACTACCACTTCAAGTTGTTTGAATATCTTACGAAGAAACCTTCAAAGAGATCCTTTGTCGTTTCTTCTCTGACCTGTCTGTCCTTAATCTGCTTTTCCTATGAACTAAATGGTAATAACTATGGATACAAAGTTAAAAAGAAAGTGTTTAATTGCTGTTCTACATGGATGATATCAGACTCTTTGCCAAAAACGAAAATGGGTTGAAGGTTATCGTCAATACTATACAATGTTTCAATGATGACATCGGTATGGATTTCGGATAAGATAAATGTACAAAAGTAACACTCAAGAAAGAGAGAATTACAGATACACAGTCAATAGATTGAGATTTTTTTTTCACAAAGATTAAGCAACTCCAACAAGAAGAAGCCTATAAATACGTAGGAGTCACTGAAGGAGACAGTATACCCAAATGAAAGAGAAAGTAAGAAAGGAGCACTACAGACGTGTGCGTTTGGTGCTAAGTACCGAGTTGAATGCAGAAAAAAAGAATATTAGACATAAACTCTATGACCGTACCTGTGTTGCAATACAATTCCATCATCTTTAATTGGGCCATGGGTCACAGTAAGCGAATGGATGTCAAAACGAGAAAGCTTCTCAATGTTTACCTCATGTATTATACTAAGGCGTATGTTGATCGTCTGTACGTGTCCGAGATCAGAAGAAGGCAGACGATAAGTTCAACTAGAACTCTCTAAACAAAGAAGTAAACATTGATCAGAAGTTTCTTGTTATTATTCGTTCTTATTTCCTGCAATCTGTGCAGTTGAAAAGTATTGATTAGTGTCTAATTTTGAAGTCAAACTCATGTAGAAAACTCCGTACCCCTCAGTGTTAAAGTACAAATCAAGACTTCAATGTTAAAAAAAAACAGAATGAAATTACAACTGCAAATAAATACCTAACTCAAACAAAGAGTCAATAATAGGTCTTTAAAGATACCTGTAAACGACAGAGAAGTGGATTATGACGTTAAAGAACACGAAAGAAATAAAAAACTTTATTCAGTAATACAGGAAGCCAACAAATTTAAAAAAAGAGATGTAAGGTAAGAAGGGCAAATAAACCAGAATGCGACAACTGCAGCGGCAAAGAACCTAAAAAAGAAAGCAAAAATAAATTCAAAGAGTGGTTTCCCCTTGTTTTGTTACTTTCCTCTTTGGCAGGGCATTTTCTATTTACTGAGACTATAAAAGGACACTATACGCAAACCTTGTATTCTCAGTTGGATAAAGCTTTCTTAAAGCTTATAGATGCCTACGTTCAAGTGTCACTCAATAATCACTCAACAATCAACTGCTAATCAAAAAATAGTCAATTCGTAGTCTACTGAAGTAAGTAGCCTGACACTGGTATATATACACCTGGCGGAAAACATTGATAAGTATCACGTTCGAATCTCGCTGTAGGTAGCTACTATTTTCTTCTTAGCTGACAGGACAATCAAAGCTAACCACCCAAACGATGGCAAGATAAGCCTCTTTAGAGTCAATACTCTCTCCGTACCAAATAAGCTGCTGTAGAAAACACAGTACCCCTCGGTGGTTACGTGTTAAGCAGTTAAAAGCTGAAACTGAAGGGTTTACTATTGATTCACAGGACCAATGCTTACTAACTAGAAATTACCAAGCATACATACAGAAAAACTATATTAGCTCAAACTGCAGATTCTGTGATAAATATCCAGAAACATTCGACCATCTTGAATCAGGTTGCGCGGTATTGGCACCCACATAATATAAAACACGGCACAACAGATTTGGCCAATATTTGCATTAGAAATTAAAGCCGACACTGAACAGAATTAATTATGAATACTGCAGTAATGTTCTGAAATGCCTATAAAAGAACAGTTTTTCATGCTTTCATTCGCACATGACCATGGTATTATGGCATAAAGGAAAAATTCTACAATGGATAATTTTTTCACGTTCTAATTTACACATTAGCAACCACTTGCATTTAAAAGCATAATGAAAAATTACGGTAATGGATAGTAACGAACAGCTTTGTATAAATACTTGTGCTCCTAAATAAAATATAGTTTTGTACTACTTGCACCCCTGAAGATGATCTTGGAAGAAGATCGAAAGTACTTCGGAAATAAAAATAAATGAAACTGAAACGGTCATAGCACATTTCTCTCTTACTTTAATATCCATACAAGGAACGTTATTCGCGAGTATGTAAGGATTATGTTAAAAATTAGCAGACACAATGTCTGTAATTTATTCAATCAGACATGCCTAAATTAAAAAAGAAAATGCATCTTTTACGGAAAGTAAACTGCAAGAAACTGATATGAACATCACCCAGAGTCGGTTACAGAGATAGGACCTATAACAATTTTATGGGGTTTTTGTGACCCGTATTTGGTAGCCGTTAAATGATAAATTACAAATGATGACTTCAGTGTTAAATAAGCAGAATTTAATTACAACTGCAAATAAATACCTAACACAAACAAAAGAAGTAAGAGTCAATCAAGCTTGTTAACAATTTCAGTGAATACCTTCTTAGAAGCGCGACTCGAAAACGTAGGTATATGTATAAATATATTAATATATATTTCTTATCTCTGTCTAACCTCATTGAGCACTGTTATGTTTAAATCATAAAGTAAATTTAGTAAATATTTATTTACATACCTAAGGCGCTCATATACGTTTGCTAATATCTAGTTATTTGATTTACCCCCTCCCCGCGCGCGCACACACATACACACGTCTTACCAGTATGTGACTGAAGAGATTATTCTGAAGAGGATATAATTCGAGGGAGAGCTCAATGTAGACTGCAGAGCATTATAATGATAAGATGACGGAGACTTTTATTGCCTATTTCGATTTATTTTGTGAACATCGAGGTTTTTATAACTTTTATAAGGTCGAGTTTTTGATCTAAAGAGTTGAACACCTCGGTGTTCACGAAGTAAATTATAATCGAAATCGATGATTAAAGAATCCGTATTCTTAATATATATATATATATATATATATATATATATATATATATATATATATAGTTGGATTGGTGTGAGTTTGTGACCCTGGGTTTCACGTTCAAGTGTCACTCAATAATCACTCAACAATCAACTGCTAATCAAAAAATAGTCAATTCGTAGTCTACTGAAGTAAGTAGCCTGACACTGGTATATATACACCTGGCGGAAAACATTGATAAGTATCACGTTCGAATCTCGCTGTAGGTAGCTACTATTTTCTTCTTAGCTGACAGGACAATCAAAGCTAACCACCCAAGTATCGTCATCAAAGACTACAAAAACGGAACATCCTTTCATATTCACATGTCAGTATCTGGAGATTGTAATGTATCTTTGAAGACCTTCAAAAAACTATCAATGTACAAGAAGTTTGTAATGGAAATTAAAATAAAAATGTGGTACATGATGACATCAACAATTCCAGCTGTAGTTGGAGCCCTCGGGTTGATTAGACAAGGTTCCGATAGACACATTGAAGGGATTTCTTCTTATCTTATGGCTTAAAATAAAACAAAGAATTGTATTAACGTGTATAACTCACACATGACAAAAATCCTCTATATCCACAAATGGCCATTGGAAAATGTCATAATGACATTTCCGACGTCAGTTCTCTGGTATCTATCGAATATAAAACTCAGGATGACAGGTTGAGCCAATAAATACTGGGAAACATGTACCTTTTATGGGAAAGAAATTACAAGAAATTGATATTAACACCACCCAGAAAGATTAACAGACACATAACCCGAAACAATTTTATGAGACTTTACAATACAGAGAATAATAATAATAATAATAATAATAATAATAATAATAATAATGATAATAATAATAATAATAATAATAATAATAAATAAATAAATAAATAATAATAATAAATGTGACACATAGGAACATCAACAATCCCTGTTGTAGTTGGAGCCATCGGATTGATTGGAAAAGATTCCATTAGACTCATTGAAGGGATTACTGGAAGCCCATGCCTTAAAGAACTCTAAAAGATTGTTCTCATGAGTACAAACCCCACCTTACGAAGGAATTTATCTATGTAAAATATGTGTTGTTCTTTCAATTGCTCGGTGGAAAATGTTATGATGCCATTTCTGACCTTAAGTCTCTGGGCGGGACCCAGAAACAAATGAATACACACCAGAAATCAAAGTAATAATATTAGGTTGGTGCAAAAATAATGACGTAATAATGTCGTTTTTTGACGTATTTTTAACGTCAAAAAACGACATTATTACGTCATTATTTTTGCACCAACCTAATAATAATAATAATAATAATAATAATAATAATAATAATAATTTGTTTTTGTGTTTTTTTTTTCAATTGCTCGGTGGAAAATATTATGACGCCATTTGTGATGTTAGGTTTCAGGTCGGGACCCGGAAAGAAATGTGTATACACCAGACATCAAAGAAAATAATAATAATAATAATAATAATAATAATAATAATAATAATAATAATAATAATAATAATAATAATGCCGGCATGCCAGAGTGGGGCAATATTTGTACTGGATAATATGCCACATTTATGGGAAAGAAACTGGTATAAACATCACCCAGACCAGGTTAGGAAGATAGGACTTGTAACAATGTTATGGGACTTTAAAATACACACAGACAGAAGAATAAAAGCAAATCGTTCAGACATCGTGACCAAAGACACCAAAAACAGAATGTATTTTCTGATTAGCTTCGTAAATCCTGCAGAATGTATGGCATCTTTAAAGATTTTCAGAAAACTATCAAAACACAAGGAAGCTGAATCGCAAAAAAATGTGGCAATATTGGAACATTTCAAGTGTGGTTAGGGCAGTAGTTTTCATGCCTTAAAGAAACACGAAAAATTGTACCCCCAAGTAGAGACCCTCACCTTACGAAGGGCATTATCAATGAAAATGTTTGCGCTTTTAGGTAGTTTTATTTTTTTATAAATATTTTCAGTGGAAAATGAGTCAAAAACAGAAATCAAAGGCAAATAAAATATTCTAATTGAAACAAGATAACCTTATCTGCCTGCCATCAACAGGACAGACGCTAAACTCGAGGAGAGTATTAAACTTCGCCTTCTTGGCCTCACGTTTTCCCTTGAATTAAAGTGAAGCGACTGCACTGAATCAATAGATGTATCTACTGCATGGAAAGTAGTGGTCATTGTGTCGTGTCAGAAAGTTTTTTTTTCTCGTCAGAGTCCATCTTGCACATTTAAGAATCTACCATTCGGTCGTGCATTGAATTCTGCTATCATATCCGGTCTGGTGCTCCTGCTATTCATCTCATGGTTCTCGACGAAATCCAAAGAAGGATCTGCAATGTTATCGATCCTGACCAGGCATCTCGACTTGACTTTTTAGACGATGAGACGTGGCTTCTCTCTGTATTTTCTAGATATATTTTCATGGTAACTGCTCTGATGAGCTTTTTTCCTTGGTACTCCAAATACATAAATGTAAGCTTACTAGTAGATTGGTATTTAATTCCTATCCTTTCCTTGTTGAAATAGCTAAATGCAACCGCCACTTCTACTCAAACAGATTCTTTTCCCCGCACTTCCAGCCTGTGGAACTTCTTTTTTTTCTTGATTGAACATCTGATAACTACAATCTCCAAAAATTTCAATGCCACTTCAATAACCATCTTCTGTCTTCTTGAATCCCGTTCTTCTTTTCTCTTTTCTTCATTCCTCTTTCACTTTCATTCCCTATAACCCTCTGCGTTCTTGTGACATTATCGCCTTGCTTGATGTAAAAGGATTTAAAAAAAAAACGGTCAGACATCATTGCTCTTCGGAAGGAAGACAAAATGTTCGATCATCGATATAGCATTACCATGAGACATAAGGGTAACTGAGAAAGACTAGAAGAGGAAAACGTATCCAGATTTGAAACATGAGTTAGAACGCTTGTGGGGAGTCAAAGAAATTGGAAACTCTTCAATTTTTTTTTAGCCTTGTTACGATTGGTTGGTCAAAATTGGAACTGATTCGAATTGAAATTCTTCTGAAGACAACACTAAATTCTTAGAATGGTTTTCTTCATGTAGCGAGAGGAATAAATGACAAGGCTCTTTAACATTTCTTATGATTCGCTCCTGTTCGTTAAATTACAGCATAAGCTGTGCTTGATAAAAAGTCAATAATCATAATAATGAGAAGAAGAAGAAGAAGATGAAGAAGGAGATGAAGATTAAGAAGAAGAAGAAGAAGAAGAAGAAGAAGAAGAAGGAGATGAAGAAGAAGAAGAAGAAGAAGAAGAAGAAGAAGAAGAATTAAATTTAACCGCCAAGACATCGTTATTAGAGACCGCAGAAAAAAAGTGTCTCATTATTGATGTGGCAGCTCCTGCAGACTGCAATGTATCTTTGAAGATCTTCAAAAAGCTACCAAAATACAAGGATCTTGAAATCGGAATCCCAAAAAAGTGGCACATGGGAACATCAACAAGCCCTACTGTAGTTGGAGCCCTCGGATTGGTTGGAAAACATTCCAGTAGAGTAATTGAAGGGAATCCTACAAGTCCATGCCTTAAAGAAATACAAAAAATTTCTTCTCACGAGTACAGCCCACACCTTACGAAGGGCTTTACCTATGTATAATAGATAGAGTAGATGTACACTGGAATATATGCAAGAAGCACAAAATCAAAACCACTGAGAGATGGTATGAGTACCTACCAGACACAATTATCCAAAATAACGATGTAGCTATCCTAGAAGTAGTTAAGATGGCAGTGGTCGAAAAAAAAAATCACATCCTCTAAGGTATATGTTCGATAATGTGGCGGTTCTTCGGAAGAAGAGGTCTGAGTGGAACCTCTTCCTCGTTAATGGAATACGAAGGGAATTCAGATAATTACTTCCTGTGTACATGGCGAGTCTTAGCTGCGAAGTTCAGAACTGGTGGAACTGATTGATTGATTTTGTTCTTTACGGTTTATCTACCCTTTGTAGGTTATTTAAAGCTAGAAAATGTCTTTAGATTGTAAGAGTTTGTCCGGGATAATAATGATTTACTTATACAAGTCTTACTATTTAGACCATAGATGGGGGAGAAGAGGGGTATTCATAATTAATTAGAATTTGAAAAGAAACAAGAAATTATAATGTGACTATATACTGAATATTACATTCAATATATAAACCAATCCCTTATTTTGCGGTCATGGTAGTTCAAATATAGTTATATTCCAATGAATGTAAATAAATCTAAAAGACAAGACTGTGGAGCTAATCAGTATTAGATTGATTAATTGTTGTTTTTTTTTATAGCTTATCAACCTTTTGCAGGTTATTTCAAGAAAGAAAATATTTTTAGATTCTAATAATTTTTTTTTAGATAATAATTTTTTAGTGATCCATGTCTTAGAAATTAACTCATCGCTGGAGGTGAGGTAGAAGTGGATTCATACCTTTCCCAGGTGTATTTCCGTGTAAGTGAATATCACGAACCCAACCAGAATTAGAACTCGGCTCTCCTAATAATAATTCCATTACACCACCCGCACACCCAAGATTACATCACCTGTTATTCATTATTATTTTACTGATTAGGCTCGACATTGTTTAACTTCGGTTATCGTACGGGAACCAATGTTTCAACGTAATGTGGCCATACGTCTGCTGGAACTGAAAAACGCTAAGTGCATCCCTGAAGTTTTGAGACTTTTTAGGAGGGGCAGTTTTGGCTGTCCTAGATTATAGCAAATTTAGTATATCATTACTATACATCGAATAAGCTGACCTACCAACATTTACCATATCAGACTGAAGGAGATGGCTGTAATGGCTAAACACAGCTTGCCACAGCTGATCAGTTTACAGAATGCAGTCGGGACGGGAAGACCATTTTGAAGCTCACTATGCAATAAAGATTTGTGTTGACAGCGATGGCCATGGAAATTGTTCCTCATCTTAACTACAGTCCAAACATTGCTCCCTATCTCTTGGTTGTTCTCTATGCTGTCGAAGAACCGCAGGCGTTGCATGTTTGGTTTGGTTTTATTTGGTTTGGTTTACGGAATATCAACCCCAATGGATCATTTAATGCCGACAACTTTTTTTCCTGGTAATATTTTTTTGTCAAAAATCTATTTCTGGTAATATTTTTTTTCCTCAAAAGTGTATAGTTGTTATGGTCCGGTTCCTTGTACCACAGTGATAGTCTAAGATAGAACCAATAAAGAAGAACTCGAACATAGGTATGGAATAACACATTTTGCAGACAGGAATATATACAGAGAAGTAGAAGTGTTAGTATGAACAATCAGGTTTAGTAGAGAGAACAATGTAGTCTCGACCAATATCACTATTCCAATGCCTTGCAGTAATTGTCTGAACGCGACTCTGTTTCGGACAGCCTCTGACTCGACTCTTGACTCGACTTAAACTACTGACTCGACTTGAACTACTGACTCCTGAGGCGCAGTATTTATTAAGTATGGAATTGTCCATTATTATTATTATGGGTAAGATCCCATAACAATAGTTAGCAATATTATTTAAAAAAATGTATTGCTGGTAATATTACTTTTTCCAAAACGTATTTCTGGTAATAATTTTTTTTGAAAAAAGTTTGTCTATATTTTTGAGATGAGGTATTATGTACAGTATTTATATTATGCGGACGATTGTCCTCATCTTTGTCGCCATATTTATCACAACGTTTCGGCCGTTGTACGCTCAAACATGGCACGTGGAACTAGAACAGCCTACCCCAGTGATCGAAATAAAGGGTTCAGTTCGAAATTCCAACCACCTGAAGAAGGCCGGAGTGTACAACAGCCGAAACGTTGTGATAAATATGGCGACAAAGATGAGGACAATCGTCCGCATAATGTAAATACTGAAAAAAGTTTGCTGGTAATATTTTTTTCTTCATAAATTTATTTCTGGTAATAATTTTTTACAAAGTATTTGTGGTATTAAAACCAATTTTTACACTTTCAAAATGCTTTTTACCTCAGTTTCGAGGTTGACTATTTGCCCATAGCTGGGACCCTAAGAGGTGCTACCACTCCGGGTCAAGGTGGACCTGGGAACACCAGCAATTAATAGGTGGTTCCACGCTCCTCAAAGCCTCCTGATCAGAGGCCTTGCTGTTGGACGTAGTTTATTGTCTTATCCTGGATGCGGATGTAATTTATCATCATACTCGTGACGGAGGCGTTACATGTCTTGAAGGCATTGAGAAAACGAAGAAGCCTGTGACAAGAAACCTGGGAATCTTCAATTTGGGTGACTTCCATGGGGCTTTCGCGAAATGACTGGGGCGCTACAATACGTGCATTGATGTCAGAGGATCCTTCTTTTATGGAGATTAGAATTGTGAATTTCTTTGGTATTATAAATCTCTGTCCTTAAATAGCCCCAAAACTTCTGGACTGCACTTCGTATCTCGTTAGAACATTTGCCATGGATATAGCGATAATTTAACGAGAAGCTTTCGATGTTTCATCTCTAGAAAACGGCTTGTAGAAGGAAAAATAATTCTTCACCCAGAATGATGTTTAGGCGCTTTGGGACCAGATAATGAAGTTTGAACAGACATAGTCCAGATCTGACAGCAATACTTAATTATTGATCTGATATGGCTCTTATAAAAATATAGCATATCAGGTGTCAGATACTAAGGGGATCAATTCATGGAAGCAAAATTACCTCCAGCACCTTTAGTGATGGATCCTATGTATGATTTTTTTTTATTCTTTTTTAAGGCAATTCACCCCAAGCAAGGCGAGAGTGCCTATAGCAAGCAAAGGGTTACAGAGGACTGTGAACAAGAGTAAAGATGCGTGACGGGAAAGAAGCTCTGGGTGTCCGATGACGATTGACATTACACTTGAATATTTGAAGATTATAGTCATCGGGGAAGCAAGTAAGCGGAAGGGAGTTCCACAGACGGGAAGTACGGGAGAAGAAGCTTTTTGATAAGAGGAGACGATTAAATTTAACCGTTTTGAAAGGCTGGTACCGAGATGCCAGGCTGGTAGCTCGTTTAAATTCATGTAATCCGGGAACCAGCGAAAGTAGCTCGTTGGAAAATACTTGTAGAAGAGACGGGGGAAGCTACAGAACGTCTGGGGATTAGAGATTGTAGATTAGATGCCATATCAGGACCTATCAGTTCCGTGTTAGATTTGTATAAATGGTGTACGGAGTGCCCTTAATTATTCGACATGAAATAACCAAACACGTTTTGGCATTTCGCAAAATCAAGCAACCATTCTTATTCATATCTATCGGTCTATCTACGAAAAAAGATATTTTCTTGTTGTTTATTAAATTTTTTCCTCCTACGCAATCAAAAAGTGAACACTTGATCTAGTGACAACATACTAAATAACGCGAAATAAAGCTCTCATTGATTGTCGCTACCAAATTTTCTCGAGGGAGGGAGACGAGTGGTCGGATGTGAAATCTTTATCGCATATTCTCGCCGGCATTTTCCAATTCGATTTACATGATTAGCAAACGAAGTACAAGAATAAATAAATAACGAGAGAAATATAGGATAAAGTGAAACTTGGAGCTATTTTTAAGTCTTCGCTTTTACGAGTTTGTCTTTCTTTCTCTTACGAGATTTGCTTTCATTTGCTTTTCTTTCCTTGATTCGATGAGACAGTTTTTCTTGCTTCGCTTTAAACTAGTTTTTTTTTTCTTTCTCTAATATGACTTTCTTCTTTCTGTGAGTTTACGTTTTCCCCCTCACAATATTATTCCTTCATTTTTTTTTCTTTGTTTCTTTCTTTCTTACATTTTTCTTTATTTCTTTTTTTCTGTCTTTATTTTATGCTATTTCTTTTTCTTTTACAATATGTATTTCTTACTTTTGCTTTCTTTCCTTCTTACGAGATATCCTTTCCTTTTTTTATTTTCCGTTCCTTTCCATCCTTCTTAGAAATAGTCTTCCTTTCTTAATTTTTTAATTATTTTCTTTCTTTCTTTCTTCCTTTCATTCTTTCTTTCTTTCTTTCTTTCTCTGTATTTGTTTTCCTTTCTTTTTCTATCGATTCCTTTCTTTTCGTCCTTCTATAAAATAGTTTTCCTTTCTTAGTTTTACATTATTTTTATTTTATTCATTTTACGTCCTTTCTCCTTTTTCTTTCTTTCTATTTTCTTTCTTTTTTATGGTATTTATTTTTCTATCACTTCCTTTGTTCCATCTCTGAAATATTTTTCTTTTCTACGTTTTAAAACTATATTTTTCTTTCATTCTTTCAGGTTGTCTGCCTTTCTTTCCTTCTTTCTTTCTTTCTTTCTTTTATGGTATTTGTTTTCCTTTCTTTTTCTATCGATTCCTTTCTTATCTTCCTTCCTTCAATAAAATAGATTTTCTTTTCTTAGTTTTACATTATTTTTCTTTCTTTTTTCGTCTCTTCTTTCTTTCTTTTTTTATGGTATTTGTTTTCCTTTCCTTTTTATCGCTTCCTTCTTTTTCTTTGTTCCATCTCTGAAATAGTTTTCCTTTCTCCGTTTTAAAACTAGTTTTTTTATTTCATTCTTTCAGGTTGTCTGCCTTTCCTTCTTTCTTTCTTTCTTTTCCGATATTTTTTTCTTTTTGCCTTTCTTTCTTTACTTATATACGATAAGTAATCACATTGCGCATTCCTTTTTATCTGTATCACGAGATTTCCTTTTTAACCGTATCATTAACGTTTTTCTAATTCGATCAGTGTCGATAGTGACTCAAATTAGAATTATCGGAAGTATATATTTATCGTTCAAATATAAACTAATATCGATTAGTTCAGTATACTGCATGGTTAAATTGGCTTGGAATGCGTTGAAAAGATTGTGTTGCGCCAATCTTTCATCTCCGGAAACCATTACTTATTTACATTATTTAAATTTAGAATTCTACTCTGGCATTGAACCAAATATTCATCGTACTACATTTAAATTGACCAAGACAAAACCTGTACATATTAATGCCTGCAACCAGTTATAATTAGAGACGTCGAGAGCCATTTATTGTGTAAATAAGGAGAGTCATGTTTTACTAAGTGTTACTAGCTACAAGCCATTAGGACGTTGTGGAGAATCGTGACCACCCACATCTTGGAGTGAAACGGCACAAAGAAGAAGACTGTAAACTACCAGCTATGCAAATACTAGAAAGAGAAAAGTATAGGATGGGTGAAGTAGTACATGAAAACTGCTCTCTGAAATTCAAGGATTAATGCATGTCTGCGTTTTTAGACCAAATACAAGTTCTGGCACGATTAATTTACTTATTTCAATTTCTTACTCGCTCTACACAGCACGGTACTTATTTGGTGCAACAGGCTTATTGCATTTTAAATATTTTTCTCTTTTGCGGCAAGATCTATCTGTTCTACGTTAATACTACTATAAAAATAATTTCATCACAAGGAAGGTTATAAAGCCCCTACGATGCAAGGGGAGTACTGAGTGTAAAATAATATGAGATAAAGAAAACCATTATTAAGTAAAAAAAAAAAAAAACAATAAAAGAAAAGGCGTTAAGAAAGCAGAAAATAACGATTAACATTGCATTTCAAATTTTTAAAGACAAAAGTTTACTTGGAATCAAGAAGCCGGAAGAGAGTTCCACAAGCGAGAAGTACAGATAGGAAAATATTAGCATAAAACTTACGTTTACATATAGAAATGTCAACTATAAAATGATGAGACCTTGCCGCCAACCAAATACTGCTTTTAAATTCATAAAGTCTATGTATAAAGAGGAAACCTCGCCATAATATATATATATATATATATATATATATATATATATATATATATATATATATATATATAAAAGGGTTAGGGAAGCTATGTTATGGTTGTTGGAAAATGACTGAAGCTGAGATGCCAGGACAGAACTAATAAAATTGCAGATTCTTTAGATTTTTTTCAAGAGTCTCCAAATACACAATAGAAGCACAATACCAGAAGTGACAGCAATATTCAATGTATGGACAAATGGTAGACGTATACTTATATTAGATATACAACTTTTCTCATCAAAATCTCTCACAACGCAGTGAAACAACTTTTCTATCAACAGAACTAGCAATTCATTCAATATAACGTTTCCAATTCATATCAGGGGAAAAAAGTTAGCCCGCGAAGTTGCAAGGAGTCGCTATGGTGGAGATTAGCATCAGCCATGATGATGTCGGGAAAAAAAAGTTCGCTAAGACGATTAAAAGATAGTAGTTGTGTTTTGAAGCGTTAAAATTAACAATTCTTTTCTTTCCCCAGTTAAGAACAGATTGCTTAATTTTTTTTTTGTTGTTTTTTAGTTACGCTGTCAACTTGACCGTATCGAGCCGATTTGACTTACTATTAAGACAGGAATAAATAGTTGTGAGAAAAAATATTACAGAGAGATATGATACCGATTGACATTACACTTAAATGTTTGAAGATCAAAAAGGAAACAAGAAGCCAGAAGTGAGTTCCACAAGCAAGAAGTACAAGAGAAGAAACTGTTAGCATATAACTTATGGTTACATTTATTTTTCAACTGAAAGGATGAGACCTTGCCGCCAATCTAGTACTGCGCTTAAATTCATAAAATCTAGGTTCCAAAGTTCATCAGAACAATTACAATGAAAAGGCACTGGGAATTTACATTATGGCGGTGGGGAAAGTTGTTACGGTTTTTTTGGATATATATATATATATATATATATATATATATATATATATATATATATATATATATATATAAATATATATATATAACTAGTGAGCCAATCCAAATGACTTAACTTCCTTTATAGTCTACCAATAGAAGGTTAACCAATCAGAAGCCGCAGAACATGGTATCCGTCGTGTATAAAGGCGGACATATTTGTTTACTCTATCCGAAGGACCAGTGCCAATTTGTCAGGCGAAGATGACAGAAGCAAGAACTACGCTCTGCTACTTTGCCACGATATCCACTGCGAACCTGAACTACGCTTTCCTACTGTCTCCGAAATATTCACTGCTGACCTCTGGATTCCATACTCGAAGACGGCCGTCAAAATGTCTAACAAAAGTGACTTAAGGTGAGATGTCAGAGCCAGTAATTGGCAGATATATTTTATCAAGAATCTCTAAATATATATGAGAAGCTCTAGACCTGATGTGAAAAAAATTATTCAGTGTATGGACAAATGGAATATGTATGATTGTATATAATAGATTCTGATGTGAAAAATTGTGAAACATGGCATAGTGAACTAATATTCCTAGCAGCGGACCTAACAATTGATTCAATATAATTTTTCCACTTCATCCCAGCAGAAAACATTAGCTTGAGAAGGCGTAACGAGTCACTCTCCTGGGTGAAGAGTTAATATCAGCATGGATTCTCTCAGACAACTAAAAGAGAGCAGTTTCATTTTGCCTCATTTAAAAGATTGTAGTTAATTTTTTTTAAAATCAGCTGCCAGTTTGACCTTTTTGTGCCGATCATTTAGTATTAAACCAAGAGTAAATAGTTGCGCCATCAGCATAGATACCAAGTTGAAAACTGATCACATCAGGAAGGTCATTAGTGAAAGTTAAGAACAATGTAGATTAAAGGATAAAGCCCTGGGGTGATACCTGCATTAATGCTAAAAGATCTAGAAGAGTGGACATTCAAGACAACTTTCATTTCGCAATGTGATAAGGAAGATGCTCTGAGAATGTGACCATTATCAACTCTTCTTTCCTCATGTCTCCTTCGCCCTGCAATTTGTTTCTTTCTGATTGTAGCAGTTTTTTTTAATATCTTCTACTGTTTAGAACTTTCTAGTTTTTCATGTACTCTGCTCATAGAATTCTCAGTAATTATTGGTAGAACTACATCTTGCCTCAGATTGTAGATAAGTTTTTTTTTTAGATCAGCTACCAGTTTGACCTTATCAAACTGATCAGACTTACCATTAAGACAGCAATAAAAATTGCGCCATTTGAATTGATGAAAAGTTGACAACTGGTGACATCAAGAAGGTTGTTCATAAAAATTAGGACTGACGTAGGTTCAAGGATAGAGCTCTGGATGACATCTGCATTAACTAAAAAAGGACCTAGAAGAGTAGCTGTTCAACTTTCATTTAATAACTTTTCAATAACTTTCCCGACAGAACTGTTACTGGAGCCTGCAGTTTTCATAAGCTGGAAAAATCTTGCCGACGTAACTATTGAAGAGAGTACTTGTATTTTGGCAAACAATAGGTTAGGCGTCTTTAGCATGCCGGTGGAAAATTTAAGTTTTAAAAGGATCTGTTTTGTAAAGATATCTCCTTCCTTCCTTGTCAATACAATTACTAGTCAATTATATTCTAGATATTCAAATATTTCCGTTCCTTATAGAACTATCTCTTTTCCAAGCCAACGTAACCGACTAAAACCTGTCTGAAGTTATTAAGCAAATCATATAAACTTAAATAATATAAATTTGTTTTGAAAAAAATTGTCAAATTTGAAACAATCAAATTAGAGCTCAGAATAAAATGTGGTTATTTGATGTATTCTAAAAAAAACTGCCGTCTGACGTTATTAGGCAAAAACAAATAATTACCTTTTGATTCAATAAAAAGCTAATAAAATCATCAAAAACTGATCAACGTATACAATAGAACAAATAAACACATATAAGTCTTTGAAACCTGTATATTTTAATATGGTCGCCCTTCTTTTCAATAACAGCCAGTAATTTATTATCCATTGATTTTGTTACAGTGTAACCCGGATATAAGAGCGTTGTCGGGACCGGAGAAGAAGTCTCTTATATCCGGTATTCTCTTATATCCGGCTTTCGTCCATTTTGTTTAGGTAAGTATGGCTCTAATTTGGGACAAGATTAAATCTCTCTTATATCCGGGTTTCTCTTATATGCGGGTATCTTATATCCTAGTTACACTGTATTTTTTTTACTTCAGCAAGTTCAATTTCCGACATGGTAGTTTTAATTGCTCTCCTTCCGGCTGCTCTGCTGTCATTGTTTGCCTCATTCATATAAATTCATCTTTACAATTGACCATAGATTTTCGATCTGATTTAGATCAGGACTTGATGGTGGCGATCCCATTATTTTCTTTCTTGTAAATCTTTTATGCTCAAATAATTCACTGGTAAACCTAGATACATGAGAAGGAGCATTGTCATACATAAATACACACTCCACTTTGAAACTGCAAGAGTGAGCCTTGTACTATGCAAAGAAATTCTTGTTGGCATAATAACAATAATTAGCACTGTTCAGTTTAACTACTTAATCGAATGTTAATGGTCTAATAATTGTTTGTTGACATTTCCAGCTCATTTCATAACTTCTTTGTTGCTTTCTTTTAGCCACAGACACGTCTGAGTTGGATAAAATCCATTCATTGACCCATCCATCAGGTCCATCAAATATCACTCGGGATTTGTCAGTGAAAATTACTTTAGAAAAGCTAATTTTCATGTATTTCTTGGACCAATTTTGATGCTTTAAAATATTGACTTTAGCGAGAGGAGGCGGCCAAGGAGATATTTTACAGATCCTAATTCACAAAGTATTCTATACCTTTTGTCCTTCTTGACTCCTTCAGTTCCAACCATTTCAAAGATCTGAGCGCTGGTCAAAAGTGGTTGTTTCGCTAGAACTCAATTTAATTTACGTTCATCACGAGGAAGCAAGTCTTAATGCCATTTCCTTTGCATCGAAGTCTCAACTTATATTTTCAACAGCCTCCTTCATCGTTAGATAATCTCTGCAAATTTCTGATAACTCTAATGTGGGCATTGCTTCACTCAATATCTTTGTTATTTTATCTTTTTCAGCAAGTGTTAGATCCTAATTACCCATGTTTCAATATATATTATGGACAGAAAATAGTTTTTATTAGAGTTCAGGCGTCTTAAGGCTAGTTTTGTTTTTATTTGCATAATAACTTAATTCAGTCTTTTTTCGTAAATTCCAGATGTTTCAAAACTTACCCATTAAAAATGGCAAAAATTTAATTAAATATTCACTTCGGGTGAAAATGGACAAGTTTAAATTTGGCAAATATTGGTTCAGACATTTTTGAGTTATTGGGTTTAGTTATACATAGAACCACAACTTTGATCTAAACAATACCACACTATTTGAAAGAGAAAGTAACTGGTAAATTTGCTTTTTAACGCCTGCACGTTAAATATCTCTTAAAATTTTCCCAAATCGTCATAATTCCGTGTAAATGTACATGCTGAACTGGAATTAACAAGTAAATTATGAAGAAACCTACCGTTTTGGAGTTAAGGGACATCAGGCTATATGAAGGTTTCGTATAGGATACAGGTTCGATTCCTGTCGGAGGAGAAATATTTTCTATGAAAATTTAAAGCCGGTAAACGTTGTTTAATACTGTTTGTTGTAAAACAGAGCATTTACTTAAATATTTGCATCTATAAAAAGAATGTATAAACATAAAAATATCTTAAAAATAATTGTCGGACTTTGTCCATGTCATAATATATATATATATATATATATATATATATATATATATTTATAAATGTATGTATGTATATATTTATAAATGTATGTATGTATATATATATTTAAAGATATGATTCCTCCGCTACATAAGAGTTCTTATGTTTCAAAAACAAGAGCTGAAAACTTCAATATATTTATTAGAATTAAATTGAATTAAAGTGCCAAGATCTCTTTCATCTTCAAGCGAATTTTTTAAAATTTATGTGTCTTGATGAGCCTATTCATATTAAAATTAAATTACCCCGGAAACGGGTAGAGCAATTATTTAAGCGTAAGTTGCGTTAGGGTTAATAATTTGTATAAATATCTCAGTTACTTTCGGAAAGAGGTCAATACAAGATAGGGCTGGTGTGTCTAAATTGAAGCGGAAGATGACATATAATCTCGTAACGTCTAGTCAGGCTCTACTTTTGTATCGAGCACTGTTTTTTAAAAATAAAAACAAAAATACTAAAGAAATTCGGATTATTTATCTAACGAGTTCATTCCTATCCTCTATATATCCCCCCCAACATATATATATATATATATATATATATAATAAGTTACATGGGTTTGTGACCCTAGGTTTCACGCCTTTGCGATCATCAGACAAACGGCCTCATTTTTTTTTTAAATGGATCTATTTATGATTGTTTATTTGTGTTGCGCAGATACATATCCGTACGAATGGGCATATACACATACGCACTTGTAATTCTATTTCGGTGTCGGGGCCTTAGCTTTTTATGTGTAGCGATGTTCATTTACATAAACCAATTTGTCTGATGATCGTAAAACCGTGAGCCCCAGCGTCACAAATTCATATCATCCAAGTTATTATGTTAGCTCTGTCACTGATATTAAGCGCTTTCAACTAAGTACCGCGCATATAATATATATATATATATATATATATATATATATATATATATATATATGTGTGTGTGTGTGTGTGTGTGTGTGTGTGTGTGTGTATAGGACACGTAAAAATCCCTGGGTAAGTAATCCAAGTAGATCCTAGTGATATAAAAGATTAAAACTGAGCCACAAAAGCGAGCTCAATATAATTTTATTATAGAGCATATAAGTAAATTACAATTAATGAGATCCAAACGATTTACCTCATACATAGTTTGGATCTCATAATTGTAATTCACACACACACACACACACACACACACACACACACACACACACACACACATATATATATATATATATATATATATATATATAAAATAATGATAATAATAATAATGGGCTCTCCCGTCGGTTTCGATGTATGAGCATCTGACAGCTTATTTGATTCAGTTATGATATTTAGTGCGATAATCTTAAGTGGCATTTAAGACCCGCTAGCGATTTACAAAGGAGGCCACATATGGTGCAAAAGTGAGGATGAGATCACTCCTAGATTGGAAAACTTTTTAGATCTTGCTCTCGCTTCTTGAAGATGATTCAGACAAACAGATTGAAAACTGGTGAGTCTACTAAAACACGTTGATCTCCATTCTACCAAGGCTAAGCGCTGAAGGATGATATGTGGTATATTGACTGCTGATATATATATATATATATATATATATATATATATATATATATATATATATATATATCCAGGTTAGTTAAGAACGAATAGAGTACAACGTTCGCAACATTTAATTTAAAAGAGGGCTCAATACAAAGTAGAGCAATATTATTTGTTTTAGGATATCAGGTCGAAACGTGTGAAAATCGCTACACAATTGCAGTCGTGTTTCGATGTGTATCAATGCATCGACTGATGAGATCCATTGATACGCGATTTGGACGTCTTCGATGTAATATCCTAATATATATATATATATATATATATATATATATATATATATATATATATATATATGATATGTGTTTTTTTGTAAAGACCAAGGAAAATGTTATAAGATTTTTATTCAATTTTGTCTGTAGAAATTGTCCGTAGAAATAATTGCCTGAAGAGCTTTCGGACAAGTCACTAGCCATTTTTAAAATGTTACTTGTTGGTATATTTTACTGTGTTCATGTTCTATCATCTAAAAGTAGTAGAAACTCTATGATGTACTGGATGGGACTATGTCGAGGTTTCATATAAAATCTCTGTTTAAAATGACTTCTATTTCTATACAATACAAGTTAGTCTGGTGGGGCTGTGGTTATGGCCTTAAATTTCATAGCAGGACATACAGATTTACATACGAGAGATGCATATATTAACAGAAATGTATGTAAAAAGACGGACTAATAATCCATCTAATATCAAGGAAGCAATAAAACTGGTGTTCTTAATGTTAAAATGGAAACAATACAAAAGCTTCTAAAATTCAATGATTGAACGCCTCACGAATTTTGCGCACCGTCACGGATCCTGTATTAATGGAAAAATAATAAAAAGACAATTTATTAATATATATGAGATATTATTCGAATCCTATATAATGTTTTTGCGCTGACTTTTGAATATATTTATAAATAAACAATCATGTTTTGCTTAGTGGATTTGCATATTAAAACCTCACAACGCTTCCGAAAATTTATGATAAATTTTTCCAGCAGGGATATATATATATATATATATATATATATATATATATATATATATATATACATACAGTGTTACCCGGATATAAGAGAGTTGTCGGGGACGGAGAAGAAGTCTCTTATATCCGGGTTACTCTTATATCCAGGTTTGGTCTATTATATATACATTAACACAGACTCTAATTTTAAACCGGGTTTCTCTTATATCCGGGTTACACTGTATATACGTACTGGAGTCAATGCATATCAAATCTCGCAAACCTACCCTTTGTAAACAGCGTGATTGCTTGCTGCGGCTTACTATAATTAGTCTCCCACCCTTTTTGTCATCAATCATTCGCAAATTTAAATTTATTGTATTTTAGTTTTCGTACTCCTAATCCCCAAACTTTGAAACCGGTTAGTTTCCTGTAACATATTTTTTGTTATATATATATATATATATATATATATATATATATATATATATATTGTTGCTTTTAGTCATGCCAAGTAATATTCGGCTAAATGTCGTTACAGCAATATATACAGCAATATATATATATATATATATATATATATATATATATATATATATATATATATATATATATATATATATATATATATTGTTAAATATAACAGACAATGAATGTGTATTAGGTCTGAATAAGAGCCGTTTTTTTTATACGTTTTGTATATTTGGTTTAATTTCGAGTGAAAATAAAGACAAAGATTATCCAACATTTGGATATTTTTTTATTAAGCTGGTCCTTGATCTGACATTTCGGCTCACATGAACCATCTTCAGAAAGGTTATGCGGGCATTTAAACAATGATATTCTGTTATGGTGACAAAGAAGGTGCTCTGCGATGATAACGGTCGCGGAATAGCAGACGTAGGTCGTAAATTCATGATGCGGTTCTATGACGTTATACCACGCGAGAGAGCGAAATATTAACAACAGAACCACATGTCTAGATCCAATGTAATGTGTTGTGACTATTGTTTGAAATGTAAATTTTTCGAGTCTGGCATGCTTTGTTTTTATGTAGATGACCTCCAATATCTTTTTACGGTGTGCATTTGTGAATATTGTTGTCCTATCAAATAAGATCTGTCTAACATAACACGCATTCATTTTCTGTTATATTTAACAACAGATGTTTACATAATTATCTGCTGCTCATATATATATATATATATATATATATATATATATATATATATATATATATATAATATATAAACAGTATTAACAACATTTACCGTTTTGAATGTCCGAGAAATTGTCATAGAAAATATCCGTCCTCCGACAGAAATCGAACCTGTATCCTATACGGAACCGTTATCTAGTCTGACGTGCTTTTACCGATTTCGGCAGAGAGGAGGGTTTCGGTTATCAAGGTCTATTTTACTCTTTTTAAACTACAGGCTATATGACGGTTCCTTATAGGATACAGTTTCGATTCCTGTCGGAAGACGCATATTTTCTATGACAATTTCTCGGCCATTAAGGCCGGTAAATGTTGTTAATACTGTTTATTATAAACAGTAAATTTGCTTAAATATTTGTCCATCTCATAATATGTATATATATATATATATATATATATATATATATATATATATATATATATATATATATATATATATATGGAGAGAGAGAGAAAAGACGGAGCTTCGGTATCTACCTCTTTATTTTAATTCAGACTTTCATGTATCAAATATGTGTAGCTACCGTAGATAGTTTCGTACATAAGCTTGGGACTTTAAAATTGGAATTTGGCTAAGAACAAGAAAATATATTTTTTCACCTAGTTTCTTTTTTGAATAGTTTTGTAAAAATTTTAAACTTAACGCACGTCTTTAAATTTAGAATTTGACATTTGTAAAGTTTAAATTTTAAATTTAAATTTAACTGTGAAATTGAAACTTAATTTATTATATTGATTTTTAATTTAATCCAAACTTTAATTCCCTAATAGATTGTATTTCTGGTATATTGTCATGTTATTTTGAATTACCCTATACTTGTATTCAGATTGGTCATCATAGGCTACGCAACAATGTTTTCCATATTGAGGGGAATTAGGTTGATTTTAAACTCTTAAAACCCTTCATTTTGCAATCACTTGATAATACACCAAAAGTGTTGAAAGAAAACTGCAAATTTCGTAGTGATGTTATAACGTGCATATGTTATAATTTGGGATAAATATTATATATATATAATTAGAGAAAAATGGACAGGTATGCATATTAAAATAAAACTTAGAGCGATCGCTCGACTTATCGAAAGTGGAAGGTTTCAAATGTATACCCTATTTCAAAGATTCCGGGTAGACACCCATTGTCGCTTCAGAATCTAATCTTCAGCCTCTTCAGTATCATCAGCAAACTCTTTGGGGATATAATGAACGAAAATGGGCAATATTCTGGACGGCGAACAATGCGTATTTTCGATCTGCTCGGTGCACGACTGTCATTATTCACAAAATCGGTGAGGTATTAAACAAGAAATATATCGAAGGCATTTGACAAGGGTGTGGCACGGAGGTTGCTATCGATGCTACTCAGCCATGGAATCACTGGAAGTGTCTTCTCAATTATCAAGTCATTCCTAACGGTTAGGTACATGATCGTAGTTATTAATAGCCAGTCCTTAGGGACTTATGTAATAAATCCAGCAGGCATTCACCAAGGGTCGCTTCTTAGTTCAAACGTCTTTCAGGTTTATATTAGGTTGGTGCAAACATAATGTCGGTTTTGCACCAACCTAATATTAATGATCTGCCTAAGAGGGGCACTCTTGTTAATATCTATGCAGATGATACAACGACATATGGGTGCAGGTTGTAGATGAATAAGGGCCTGGCTGCTGATCTCTTCTCTGACGATCTTTAACAAAGAAATGAGGGTAGGGATCTGCCTGGTCAAATTCTATACCACAAGAATAAATCTAAAAGACATGCTTGCGTAACTAATAAACATTTCATCGATTGATCCGTTTTCTACGATTTATCAACGCTCTGCAGTTTATTTGAAACCAGAAAATAGTTTTAGATTCTAATATATTTTTTTTTTTTATGTAATAATGATTTACTATTAGTTTGGTGCAAAAATAATGTCGTTTTCTCACATATGTTACTTTTATATATGATTTCTGAATTAATTCATTGATATATATATAGCCATGTTATATATCGTTTTGAAGCGCGTTTTTCGCTCTATCGAATCGTGTTATTCGTTACCGTTCTCAATCTCTTCATTCATTTTTTTGCGGGCTTTTCGACAGCATGGACAAAATTCAAATCCGCACGATTTTCTTGTTCCAGTTCAAACTAGACCGAAAATCTGCCGAGACAGCTCGTGATATCAATGATCCGTTTGGCCCAGGAACCACTAACGAACTTGTGGCACAACGGTGGTTCAAGAAATTTCGCAATGGTGACGAGAGCCTCTAAGATGAAGACGGTCGCGGCCGACTGCGGTTGATAACGAACATTTGAAAGCCTTAATTGAAGCCGATCCTCGCAAAACCACGAGAAGTTGCTGTTGAACTCGGGATCGACAACTCAACAGTCGTTCGCCATTTAAAGCAAGTAGGGATGTCAAAAAAGTTGGATAAATGGGTGAACGATAATCAAAAAAAATCGTCAAGAAACGACATTATCATGCACCAACCTAATAATACAAGTCTGACTAATTAACCCACAGCTAGAGGAGAAGAGGCGGATTCGTACTTTCCAAACGATATTTGAAGGAATTGAAACTCTGTTCTCTGGTTAACAATACCGGGACCTTGTCAGTTACACCAAATACACACCCAAACTCACAGCACCTGGTATACCTACCTATTTAAGAAAGACAGTTGATAATAATAGGAAAAGGAGTCGAAATGTGTATGAATAGTTTAATCTCAATCAAACTCGTGGATTTATTCTGGATTAAGCTAAACTATAACCATTGAATATTTTGGGAGAGAATAAATCTGGCTTGTACAATGTTATTCATTATATCTTTCTACATATAATCTATTAATGTTCAACGTTTCCAAAGAGGATAACAGATTTCAGGAAGAAATTGATCGGGGTCGACGGTGTTTAACTTTGTTGATTGTAGAGGAACCGGTGTTTCAACGTGATGTGGCCGTAAGCCGTTCGGTTATATTAGGTTGGTGCACAAATAATGACGTAATATTGTCGTTTTTTGACGTATTTTTAACGTCAAAAAACGACATTATTACGTCATTATTTTTGCACCAACCTAATATGAAGACCAGACATCGACGCAAAATATTCTATTCCAGCTTTAAACTAATTACACTGATTAATAGATAAATAAATCTGTCTAGTCACCGCTTCCACTGTAATTATGATATTCGGCTTTTGTACAAGGACGTATTTTCCGAACCCTTTCGCCATTGTAAACATTTGATTTTTGCATTCACAAAACTCGTTATGCCAAAAGAAGCTGATCTCAGAGGGTAACGGCAATTTATTTAATCTCTCGCTTCCCTGGTGGCCATAAAAAATCTCATGAATAATTAAAACCTATTCAAAAAAGTAGTGCAACGTTCAAATAAAACCGTTAAATGCAAATGCGGCCACAAAACCATCAAGTCGATTGAAGTGCCCACGAGTTTGAGACATTAAAACGGTTCTGATGATCTTAATGGTAGCGAAAACTTCTGGAGACAGATAAGTTTGTTTCTAAAAAAGATATTATACTTTAATATGTAAGTTTTTCTTTTCTTCTTCCTTTAAAACATCACCGCCATGTCAAACGATTACCTGGATGCATGGCTTCATTTGAATACTGTATTTTTCGCATGGAGTCTAAAAAACAAAAAAACCAAAAAAAAAAAAACTAACTTTTTAGAAACGAATTTTGTTCCTTTTTGTTTGTTTCTTTTGTCTTTGATTCGTTTATTCTAGTTTTTCCTGTTTTTATAAAAGAAATTCACTATCTATAGATTTTTTTCTTTCTTCATTTTTTTTTTTATTTTATTTCTTTTTCTTCTACATCATTTCATTCCAAATGTTTGTATTCAATCAGTCTGTCGAGTGGCTTAAATATTTCGGTATTTTTCCTGATTTAAGTTAGGCCACTGTTAGTAGTGCTCAGTTAGCTATACGCCATGTGTGATACACGCTTAGGCGATCATGTATTTTTCGATACATGACTGACATGGCAGATTTTTTTCCCGTAGTAGGTTGCCATTTCTTTCTGTCATTATATCATTATATCAGACTGTGTCCATCGTATACCATTCTATTTAAGAAAGACAGTTGATAAAAATAGTAAAAGGAGTCGAAACAGGTATGAAGTAGTTTAATCTCAATCAAACTCGTGGATTTATTCTGGATTAAGCTAAACTATAGCCATTGAATATTTTAGGAGATTATTAATCTGGGTTGCACAATGTTATTCATTATATATTTCTACATGTAATCTATTAATGTTCACCGTTTCCCAAAGAGGATAACAGATTTCAGGAAGAAATTAAAACGTGTGTTCATTGCCTAAATTCAGTCGCTTATGTACCATGCGTGATACACGCTTAGGCGATCATGTGTCTTTCGATACATGACTGACGAGGCAGATTTTTTCCCACAGTAGGGTGTCATTTCTTTCTGCAGTAGTCA
Source organism: Acanthosepion lycidas (assembly GCA_963932145.1). Classification (NCBI taxonomy): domain Eukaryota; kingdom Metazoa; phylum Mollusca; class Cephalopoda; order Sepiida; family Sepiidae; genus Acanthosepion; species Acanthosepion lycidas. The sequence continues at coordinate 12,007,383 of OZ010600.1, forward strand.
TTTACCATTCAAGGCAAAAAACATGTTCTGTCCTACTATTTACCCATAGCTGGGGAAGAAGAAGGGGATTCATACGTTCCACAAGGGTTTTAGCACGTAAGTAAATGTAATGGATTCGACTGGAATTCGAACTCAGCTCTCCGATCCCTCACTCCGAGCCGCTATCCATTACTCGACCGTGCCTCCTTATCTAAATTAGGGATTCTATATTTTCTATATGTGCCATGCGTGATACACGCTTAGGCGATCATGTATTTTTCAATAGATGACTGACAAGGCAGATTTTTCCCATAGTAGGTTGCCATTTATTTTTGCGGTAGACCAGTTGCGATCCAAAGCAAAAGTAAACCCCGGTCTCCTTATATTTACCCATAGCTGGTGGGGAGAAGAGGTTTCATACCTTTCCCAAGGGTATTAGCACGTAAGTGAATGTAATGGATTTGACTGGAATTCGAACTCGGCTCTCCAATTCTTTAATCCGAGACGCTATCCATCGTGTCTTCCAGGAGTACTACCGATAACATATAAACTGAGTACGATTTGCGTTATAGTCGACGAATCGGAAACTCCGCAATATTCTTGACGTGAGGAGAGTACCTAGGCAACAATAAGCACAGAAGTCATTTTTACAAATTTTCTTTTCTTTTTATTTTAAGCATTTCATGTCAAGCAAGACTGCAGTGTGAGTAACACGCAGGCGATTACAGAAGGTGAAAAGGAGGAAAAAGTCTGTGAATAGAGGTGGGGTAGAGGAAAGAATAAAAGAAGAACAATGATCAAAGCAACAGAAGATGACGATTGACGTTGCATTTAAATTTTTGAAGATTGTAATTATTAGGAAAGCAAGTAAGAGGAAGGGAGTTCCGCTGTCGGGAAGCGCGAGAAAAGGAGCTGCTGGAGTAGAAGTGGCGATTGCATTCAAAAATTTCAACAGTAGAAGGATGGGACCTAGATGCCTATCTAGAAGCACGCTTATATTCGTGTATTCGGGGCAGCAGGGAAGAGAGCTAAACAGAACAGTTGCCATGAAAATATTTATAGAAAAGGCAGAGCGAAGTCTCATCTTATCTATGAGGGAGTCGAGAGGTCGAATAAGGATCAATTACATTGCAGATTCTTCTTTGCATTTTGTTGATAACCTCGAGATGAATAGCAGGGGCAGCAGACCAGATATGACAACAAGATTCAATTCGTGGACGAATGGTGGATTTATTTATGTGTAAAATGGAGTCTGACGAGGAAAAAAACCTTCTGACACAATACAGTGAACCGGCTTTCCTCGCAAAAGATGGGGGCTATAAATCAAATCACTGAAAAGGCACAAAAAAAACAAACCTGCTAAAACAGTGGGTCTGACACAAACTGACACGACTTAAAAATAACCAAAAATACTTAACAAAAAAAAAAAAGAATAATAATAATAATAATCAAGCCACACATGTTTAATAAAAAAAATTTTTTTAAAATATTTAAATTTTAAAATAACTTGAAGCAGCTTTTTCTAGAATTTTGAGCAGATTCGTGGACGAATAAAACTTTGAAAATTATGATAAAATCTTTGACATTTAAATACATCATTCAATTACATTTGATAACTCTGAGAACAAAAACAAAAAAAGAATCTCTTAAACATTCAAATCAAGCACCATATATGTATTCACTTCTGAATTAAATTAGATCTCTGACAAACTTGAGTTTCTATCGTAAATGTTTCATACAGACTGCGTAAAGTGATTATATCCAAGAATTTGTTTCCATTAATAACTCAGAAAAGTAGTTACTCCACTATTACAAACACGCATTCTCATAATATAAAATCCAGGATTTGAAGCAGGAATTCAATAAAATTTATGGATTTTTCCATAAATGTTACTGGAATGTCATTCATAATTAATTTTATAAATTTAGTTTAGTAATATTTTTTTAAATATACTCAAGGGATGGACAGTAAAGTGTGGAGATAACCAGTAAAAACGGATGTTTTTGTTTTGTTTGGTTTGATTTAGTTTGTTTTACAGCATATCACCCTCTATGCTTTACTTAATGCCGACAAGATTTTTATTGCTGGTAATGTTTTGTTTTTTTTGTTTTTTTTTTTATCAAAATGTATCGCTACTAAAAATTTATTACTGGTAATATTTTTTTAAATGTATTGCTGATAATAATTTTTTTCTTCACGTATATTTTGCTAGCAATAACTATTGACAAAAATGTATTGCTGGTATTATAACCTATTTTTACACTTTCATAATGTTTTGACCACAGATTGGGGGTCTACTATTTGCCCATAGCTGAGACCTTAATAGGTGCTACCATCCTGGGTCAGGTTTTAGCAATTAAGATGTGATTCCACGCTCCTCAAAACCTAATTATCAGAGGCCTTGCTGTTGGACATAGTTTATCGTTTTACCCAGGGCGCAGATGTAGTGTATCGTCTTACCCAGTGCACGGACGTAGTTTATCGTCTTACCAAGGGCGCGGACGTAGTTTTTCGTCTTAGCCAGGGCACGGACGTAGTTTTTCGTCTTACCCAGCGCGCGGATGTAGTTTATCGTCTTACCCAGGGCGCAGACGTAGTTTATCGTCATACCCAGGGCGCGGACGTAGTTTTTCGTCTTACCCAGGGCGCGGACGTTGTTTCGTCAAAAAATGATAATGCCATAATTTTAAATTATTATATTGCTCGACACATGATTTGCAAGACAACAGCGTGCGGCAAAAATAGCTCCCACATTTTAAACTGTCACCTGTGTTTTGTTATTGAACTTAGGCAAGTAGCGATGGTGTCTTCATCTAGCTAATCTCTTATCCTTATGTTTGGCGTATTCCTTCTGTGTCCTGTACTATTTATTAGCTAAATTCCGAACGCTGAGTTCAAAATATCACCGTCTTAGGTAAGACGATAAACTACATCTGCGTCTTTGGGATAAAGATAAATTACATACAAGCCCTGAGTAAGTTTAAACTACATCCGCGCCCTGGGTAAGACGGAAAACGACGTCCGTGCACTGGGTAAGACGATACACTACATCTGCGCCCTGGGTAAGACGATAAACTACATCCGCGTACTGGGTAAAGGATAAACTATGTCCAACAGCAAGGCCTCAGATCAGGAAGTTTTGAGGAGCGTGGAGCCACCTCTTAATTGCTGGTGTTCCTATGTTCACCCTGACCCGGGGTGGTAACAACTGTTAGGGTCCCATCTGTGGGTAAATAGTTACCCCACAAACTGAGGTAAGTGTAAAATTTTTTTTAATGCCTGAAATACTTTGTAAAAAAAATATTACCAGCAATACATTTTTGAAAAAATATATTAGCAGCTATGCATAAATAATAATAAATATTACCAGAAATAAAAAAAATGTCGCTATTAAATAACCCATTGAGCTTGATATGCAGTAAAACAAAACAAAACAGAACAAAGAAACCAAACAAAATTTTACGGTAGTCGTTAATGGGTTAAACATGGCTGAATATTTCGAGTCCTTCTTGTCACAACTCGAAGAAACACCAATACAAACAACCATATAAACAAATGTTTTTTTTCTATCAACTGTCTCTCGGGAACATTAAAGACTTCTCTGTTCGACAGTTAAGTCGGTTCTCGTACGATCGCCGAAGTTAAGCAACGTCGAATCTGGTCGGTACCTAAAAGGGTGACCGCTTGGGAATACCAGGTGCCGGTAAGTGCAATGGTTAACTTCTCGAAATTGGAAATTAGTGAGCCGAGTTCGAATTCCAATCGGGTTCGTTATATTCATTTACACGCAAACCGGAAGAGAATAATTCCACCTATTCTCTCCAAGTAATAGGTTAATTATTAAAACGTGTATCATTAAACCGTTATTATTTTTACAATCTTCAAAATCTATTCTGGCTTTAAATAACCCGCAAAGTGTTGATAAGGTTGAAGATACAGAGCAAAAAGAAATTAACTAAGCTATTCAGTATTTTAAAAAATGTTTTTTACTGCAGGGTGTTCCAGCAAAATCTGGCACTTGACAAAAGTAAACGAAGTCGGCAATAAAAACAAAATTTGTATATGCAGTTTATCAGCTAACTGACGACAGGTGGATCTGCGAAGACATCGAGGTGGTTCCCGTCGTGAAGCATACGAAGTTTCCTTCTTCCGTCATGGTTTTTGGCGTCACCATCCCTTCTTCTTTCAAAAGTCACCGCTGACATCTACCACGATGTGCTGAGGAGCGTTGTGACGCAATTTAGAGATTGCTGAAAATTAAAAGCGAGAAATACTTTAGGCGAGAAGAAGCTAGCACAAAAGACATACTGAACGATGTTATTTTTTTTACAAAGAAAAGTGGTAAAGATTTTATTTTCATTTGCGAAAAGACATATTTTCTTCGCAAAAGATAGGAAATTCGTAAGATCTCGGATCTGTCGGAATTAATTTATGCTATGACGCGGCGAATAAAAGATAGCAATCTGCCCATGGCAATAATGCAAATTTCAAATTGGTCAAGTGGCCTACAAAACAGAATGCTGGAAGATAATCGTAATATAGGTCACACACCGACCGAGAAAGGCATCAGCTGAGACCACCCCCAAAGAAAAAGGAAGGGGAAGGAATAAACCATTAACTATCTTTCGGAGATATCATTTGTTTTTGGGGAGAGACACCTGTTTTATATCCAGACCTGGACATGATAAAAGTTTGTTACCGGGACAGATAATTGGTGACAGGGTGCGAAGACGTTCGGTTGACCACCCATTTAACGCCTGGCGAAAATCTCGTTGACGAATTCCAGATGACATTCGGTTAAGATAAAGGATAAGGACCATACTACGAGTCGTAGGGGTCTGGTCGAGGAAAAGAAAGAAAAGAAAAAAGGAAGACATTGGCTGAGTGGTGGCGTGAGATTGTGAATTTGGAATTATCGAGGAACACAAACCCCGACAGGCCCACACCTGGTTTTGGTCGGCGTCCATATAAACAGAGTTGCAGCGAGTAGTTGGGCAGAGAGACGGAGAGAAGACAGCAGACGCGGACAGGCGCAGACAGAGTTGAGCTGTGAGCTCGCAGACCAGCCTCGTAGGAAGCTGACTGAAAGATCCCACGCATTCCGACTTAGACTTCTAACCAAAAACAATTTATTTTTGAATAACGACTTAGACTCACACCACCAAAACAAGTTTTACGAATATCGCCTGAAGACACCAAAAACCAGTTGATTGAAAAACCCCTTAAGATATTAAGATTCGCCTAACAAACGCAAAGTGTCACGTATCCATAGAAGCGGTTCGGGAGAAAAACGCAGTCCTGTATTCAGCAACCAGATATAAAAATACTTGTTATTCTTTTTTTAACACATTTGAATCTTTCGAGTTGTTACTTTATTTTCTTTTACATATACTTGTGCGATATCACCTTTGCTCGAATTCGGCTCGCATTACGGCGCGACGACTGATTGATTTCGCTTACCTAAGATCAAATCACAACGTGGGTAGGCTAGACTATAAGTCAAAGCAGTTACTTCGGTAACCAGACATTAGAGGCGAGCTGGGAACGACAAAGCTGATACCGAATCTAACCAGATTCCCATCCGAATCAGCCAAAGGTTAGAACGTCACATTTGCCGCGGCAACCAATTCCAAGTCACATCAGTCGTCACAGGATAGCACGGGGGCAGAGAGGCCGTGGTGACGTCACATTTGGTGCCGTGACAACAGGATCACGTCACAGCGTGGTGAAGCCCTGGATGGACGAAATCGCCACCGGACGCCCCTATGTCTTCCAGCAAGACTCCGTTCCTGCACACAATGCCAAGACGACCCAGGCGTGGCTGCTCAACAATGTTCCTCACCTAAGGTCGCCCGGACTTGTAGCCACCCTCTTCACCCGACTGCAACCCCCTTGACTATTTCTTCTAGGGCGTGATCGAGGCCAAGACTAACAAGCACGCCCACAACACGGTCAAGTTTCTGAAGGCTGCCATCGTGGAGGCGTTCGCCGCTATGAATAAGGACATGATCGTCAAAGCGTGTGACTGATGTCGCGCCCCCCTTGAGATGGTCGTCGCAGCCGGCGGCGATTAGATTGAAAAATAATGCAGTATGGAACATTAACTGTTGCTAAATAAACTGTCGGGTCTCTGCATATATAACTTTTGTTTTTATTGCATATTTCTTTTCTTTTTTTGTCAAGTGTCGGTTTTTGCTGCAACACCCTGGAGAAGGAAAATTGAATGGATTCTAATAAATTTTTAAAGAAAAGCCTTAAGTATCTATTTTTAAGCATATATGTTTGCAAATACACTGAACAATTGCTATTGCTAATGCCTAAAGAAGATGGCGACGATATACTTCTGTAACGTATCTGATTGGTTTGCGAAGAAAATCAGCGTAGATAACTCGTTAAGATAACAAACTGCCTTGCAGTGAATAATTTTCGCAAGATCGCTTAATTGTCTTATGCTTCATGCTTTATCGATAATGCATATTTGGGCGTGTCGGTTTCATCATCTGTTAGGTTGTCTTGTATTTTGCCTGTGTTTTGATGCAATTTCTTCACCAATTGCATAATAAATGTTTTTGGTTTTTTTTCCTGGAACTTCGACATGGATTATCAAGCTTGTCTCAGAAAATCAATTACGACTAAATAGTGAGTTGAATACTCACAGAGTGCCCCACACTTTCAGCCTTGTACCACACCTGACCTACGCTTAGAACATCATTTGGACTCTTCGATAGTGTGCAGTGGTTATCAAGCTTGTCTTGCTAGATCAATTACGATTGAATAGTGAGTTCGATCCTCACTGGGTTCTTCATACTTTCAGCTTTCTGATACATCAAATTTTCGCTTAGAAAATCATTTTGGACACCTCGTAGTGGTGTAATGGTTAGCAAGCTTGTCTCGCTATAACAGTTACAACTGAATATAGAGTTTGATCCTCACTGGGTGCCCCATACTTTCGGCCTTGTGCCACATCTAAGCTATGCTTGGAAAATCACCACAGGGCACCTTGACGTGGTGTAATGGTTAGAAAGCTTGTCTTGCTAGATCAATTACAAATGAGTAGTGAGTTCGATCCTCACTGGGTTCCTCATACTTTAAGTTTTCAGCCACATCTAATCTACGCTTAGAAAATCATTTTGGGCGCTTCAAAGTTGTGTAATTGTTAACAATCTAGATCAATTACAACTGATTAGTGAGTTCGATCCTCACTGGGTCCTCCACACTTTCAGCCTTGTGTAACAGTTAAGCTATGCTTAGAAAATTAGGTCTTATTTTTGGCAGGCTTTGAAGAATTTCGACTGAAGAGGGAATTCGATCCTCACTGACCGTGTGCCATATCTAAGCTACAAATGTGGCTGAGTCTGTGTCTGTGGCATAGATTGGTTCCACCACCAGTAAAAGCGAGTGTGCTGGGAAAACGGATGTTATGTAGAGTTCTGATAGTATGTATGTGTGTGTGGGTGCGTGAAAAGTTCTATGAATGATTTCTTTGTTGGTTTGTGACACTTGTTATAAACGTCTACGTGTAGTCAAATATGCCTAGGACATTTGTATTTCCAGCTTTGTGACAATACGGTATCTGGTTCGCTGAACACTGAGAAGAGCTCCAGTGGTCAAACAAACACATGTTAACGCTAAGGCCTCCTTTTGACTAAAAGAGAATTTTTTCCCTTTTCATATGCATTATTTTGAGCAGTGCCATCTACCTCTCCTTCGAAGAAGTTATTTGGCTGTCAAGTGGGCTAACTTCGGAGCTGAATTGTGCGAATTCGGCATTTGTTCAGCCTTGTAAGTTCTTAATATCTTTCTTCATTTCTGGCGTTTGACATTACAAATTTCGTCAAATAGGTCAAAGTTGATTCCGTGATGAATGTTCTACATATGAAAATGAACGAAAAGATAAAGAAAGGAAAAGAAAATGGCGAATGAACGAAACAAAAACAAACAAAGCCAGAAATAAAATACGCAGATGCAACGAAAGAAAAGAAAGAAAGAAAATTCGTTGAAAAAAAGAAAGATAAAAGAAAACAAGACATTGCTAGGAAAGAAATTTTAAAGAAGGAAATGACATTCAATGAACGAAAAAATAAAATGCGGTGAAAGAAGGAAAACACACGCGAAACAAAAGAAAGAAAGAAAGAAAGAAAGAAAGAATCGAATGAAAAAAGAAAATTAGAAAAAAGAAAGTAAATTCCAGGAAAGAAAGAAAGAAAGAAAGAAAAAGCGAAGAATTAAAGAAAGAAAGAAAGAAAGAAAGAAAAAACGAAGAATGAAAGAAAGAAAGAAAATTTAAAGAAAGTAAAGTCATTGAATGAACGAAAAAAGGAAAATGCGTAGAAAGAAGGAAAGAACATTCGAAGAATAAAAGAAAGAAAGAAAAGAGAAAAAGAGAAGAAAAAAGAAAATTCGAAGAAAGAAAGAAAATTCGAAGAAATGAAGGAAAAAATCGAAGAAAGATAGAAAGAAAAAAGAAATAAAGAAAATTTAAAGAAAGAAAAGACATTCAATGAACGAAAAAGAAAATGCGGAGAAAGAAGGAAAATATACGAAGAAAGAAATGGAGAAAGAGAATTGAAAGAAATAAAAAATATTCAATGAACGAGAAAAAGAAAATGCGAAGGAAGAAACAAAGAAAAATGTGAGGAATGAAGAAAAGAAAGAAAGAAAGAAAGAGAAATAAAGAAAGGAAAAATCGAAGAGTAAACAAAATTCGAAGAAAAAGCGAAGAAAGAAGAACAATTCGAAAGAAGAAAGGAAGCTAATAAAAAAGAAGAAGACAGCTATATTGGAGAACATAGACGCAGAAACTGAAGATGAACAGGAAACTGCACAAGGTGAAAGACATTGTTAATGACAAAAGAAACTTCAATAACAAGAAACGAAAACAAAGCCAAGGTGTGTGTGGGTGGCGGGAACAATCTGAACAAACTGTTTACCGAAAAGACAGAAACTGTACATGAAAATCGTTTTTAATTCATCCATTTTGCTCCACATTTCTTCCCTCGAAAATACACAAAGATTTCAAATCGCGAAACAGCATTCCACCTCAAAAATGAGGAGGAGGAAGAAATACTTGTATACTTTCATATCTTTCCAAATACCACAAACTTTAAGAACACCACTGCAAGAAGATAGAATATATATTAGCAAAAGGATGATCCCCACGTACAAATTACAAAATAAGATATCAAAATCAAACAAGTGAGAAAATTTTTAAGTATCTGGGAAGTGGTGTAATATAGGATGGAAAGTCCAACACTGGAATTCGTAGACGCATTGGGACAACCAAAAATGCATTCCAAAAGCTAAGCAGAGTATTAAGAGACAGAAAAATGTGTATAAATAGCGGTGTCAGGCTACTGACTGCAGTGATTACTAAGTGATTATTGTGTGGAACTATCCAGTCGAATTAGTGTGAAGTGTTGTGCGTCGATGATTTAGATTTTAATTTAGGATTTACCGGACGTTAACCCGAGCCGAGCTAATAACAAGGTATTCACTGAAATGATTAATTATATTTGGTTGACTTTTCCTTCTTTGTTATTGTTAAGTATTTATTGCGGTTGCAATTAAATACTGTTTTATCTTAACATTGAAGTCTTCAGTTAATCGCTACAGTGTGTCACAAAAATAACGCAAGTAATATATGCGACAAATCTATTTGATTCAACATCGAGTAGTTTTAAATAATGGATTTGATTTTTATTTGCCTTTTCTTGCTCTGAAATAAATAAGTACGGTAGATTAATCTTGGATAGACATGGAAAAGCTTAATTCCAACTAATAATTTATATTCTTTCCCACGGACGTAATGGTGCAAGTCAGTCGCTATTTTATCTTTATCCATGGAAATTGTTCAGATGATCTCCTATATTTAATTATCTTTGGTTGATTTTTTTGATTTTTTACTGCAGTAAGTATTTATTTGCGGTTGTAATTAAATTCTGTTTTATGTTTACTTTAAAGTCTTGAGTTTTACTTAATTATTAACGGCAACTGTACGTCGCAAAATTATATAATATTATATATATTATAATATAATATGATATAACATATACTTTGTGCATTATTTATTTTGCTTCCAGATGGACGAAGGTCCTCATTTTTCTTGATATAATCAATTCTATCAATGTACCAATGGCCTTATGTACTTATTAATGTGTCCTCCAGCCACTGTATGGATGCAGAGTAAACATCGATGTGATCAGAGTAAGATATAAATTATTGCTTTTTATTTGTTTCTTTTTTATCCTTTAATTTTTTTTTATCCTGAATTTGTTGCTTTCTCTTTCTTTCCCTTCTTTATCTAAAAATATTTTACTTCTTTTTTTAATTCTTGTCTTTAAATCGATATATACTAGCAATGATAATCGACATTGTGCAGACTTGTTATATAGGTAGAATATGAGTAATTACTGACAACGAGGTTCGAGCATGACACTCTAGACTTATATATCTTTTTTCCGCCAGGTGTCTAAATAGCGGTGTCAGGTTACTGACTGCAGTGATTATTGAGTGGAACTATCCAGTTGAATTAGTGTGAATTATTGTGCGTCGATGATTTTGGTTTTGATTTAGGATTTACCGGACGTTAAGTCGAGCCGCGCTACTAACACGGTATTCATTAATATGGTTAATTAATTTTGATTGACTTTTACTTCTTTGTCCTTGTTAAGTATTTACTTGCGGTTGTAATTAAATATTGTTTATTTTAATGTTAACGGTTTGAACCTGATTTCATCATTAATGGTCACCGTACGTCACAAAACTAAGTAAATGCACTAAACATTCTTTTCTTTCTATGTGTCGTGTCCTTTCAGGTCGTAGGCGATCATAGCTCTCCACCTCCGTCTATCCCTTGCAGCTCTCAACATGTTCCTTGTCTCTGCCCCCACAAGGCTACGTTCTGTTATCCATTTGCTTAAAGACGCTAGGTATGTCATGCGTTTTTTTTCTCTTGTCTCTCTTTCCCTCTATTCGACCTGTGAGTATCAGACTCTCCAGGCCCTCTTTCTTCATTATATATCTCAGGAACATTAGCGGCTTCTTCCTGCTGCTAAGTATAAGCCTCTTCCTTGTTTGAAACCGCTCTAACACCTCACCGTTGCTCACACGCTCGGTTTATCATATCCTTAGCATCCTTCCATTTCTCCTTCGACTCCCTTCTTCTTCTCTGAGGAAATAGTCCAACATTCGCTGCCGTAAAGAAGGACAGATATCACATATTCTTTTCTTCGTTACCAAAAAAATCCTCCTTTCTCGTAATACTCTGCTTAGTGTTTGGAATGCGACCTTGGCGATCTAAATACGTCTACGGATCTCAGTGTCGCACTTACTGTCTTCTGTCAGAGCACTTCTAAGATATTTAAACTTCCGCGTCTGCTTGATTCTAGTGTTCCCGACCTGCGAATTGCATTTCGGGGTCATCTTTTTACTGATGACCATGCATTCTGTTTTCTTGTAGTTTGAGCTTAGTCCATTCTTCACACTCTCCGTCCTAACCTTTTGTAGGAAATTCTGTAATTTATTTTCTGTCTATTATCAATTCTGTATCATGTGCGTATCTTCTGTTAAGACTGTGGCAACGAATGCTACATCCCGCTAGGGTTTCCAATTTTCTCAGAATTACTTCGTTGTACTTGCATTATTTATATTAATCGGACTGTTATCCTCATCTTCATTGTCATATTCACAACGTTTCGGCCTCTATATCTCTGAGATGAGGTATTATGATTACTTGCATTATTTGCATTATTCGGACTGTTATCCTCATCTTCACTGCCATATTCACAACGATTCGGCATCAATATCTCTGAGATGAGGTATTATGATTACTTGCGTTATTTGCATTATTCAGACTGTTATCCTCATCTTCATTGCCATATTCACAACGTTTCGGCCTCTATATCTCTGAGATGAGGTATTATGCTTATTTACATTATTTTGACTGTTATCCTCATCTTCATTGTAATATTCGCAAGATTTCAAAATTCCAATCGCCTGAAGAGATACGGGGCGTAAAACAGCCGAAACGTTGTGAATAATATTAATAAGGAATAGAACAATTGTACTTAATAATTATTCGGAATGTGGTTATATTTGAGAAAATGTGAGTGAACAAGTGAGGAAAAAACGAAACAATCAAGATGTTAATGACCGTTATTTTTTTTTCATGTAATGAGATGTATTGCTATTTATCCATGACTATTTTACATGTATTTTAAATATACGTTCTTTGGAGAGAATAAAACTCACTGAAAGTATTATAAAGAGGAAGAATAAAAATTTTGAACAATGTAGGGTCGGAAGATGATGATGATGATGATGATGATGATGATGATGATGATGATTCCTCGCCTAATTTATAGCTTTCTGAACTTTTTCTGATTTATTTTAGCATACGGTATTTAGCTTTAAGCATCTCTTCAAAACTAGGGTCAATTCTAGATTCATGTGGTTGGCCACACTAATTTTTTTTTAAATGGCATAAAAGGCGACAAGGTAACATTTCCCAAACTGTTATCAAGAATTACTGTTATTTTTTTATGTAAGTTAAATATTATCATATAAGGGTTAAATAATTTCAACAAACCTATTTTAGTAAATGAATCCTGCTGTTATCTAGTCACCGTGATGACAAACACACTAATCCCAGCTCTCTGAATCTTTGATGAGTTTAGTTTCTGAGTGACTTGGTGTTTCCGGCATATTGGCGAATTCATTTGCTGATCACATTATATATATATATATATATATATATATATATATATATATATATATATATATATATGGTCGTGTAGAATTTGAAAACACTTAGGTTTTAAGATAAACATAATGTAAGATTGCAAGTGGAGGAAATTCCAGGAATTATCTATCTATCTATCTATCTATCTATCTATCTATCTATCTATCTATCTATCTATCTATCTATCTATCTATCTATCCCAGTCTGTTCATTATCTATCTATCTATCTATCTATCTATCTATCTATCTATCTATCTATCTATCCCAGTCTGTTCATTATCTATCTATCTATCTATCTATCTATCTATCTATCTATCTATCTATCTATCTATCCCAGTCTGTTCATTATCTATCTATCTATCTATCTATCTATCTATCTATCTATCCGAATGTTTAATCCAACATTATTTTATAAATGTTATTTTTAGTGGGTACACGTCTTTTATTTTCTTAAACAGTGAAATCTTTGTGGTGTAAACTTATATATACATAAACACACACATATATATACATATATGTGTGTGTGTGTATTTGTGTGTGTGTGTGTGTGTGTGTGTAGCGTATTTAGCCATAACCTACTTGCCAAGCTTTCACCTAATGGTAACTTCTGGGTACTAATGGCTCCAGTAGTACCCTGGATATCCGTTAGGTAAAACCTTTTTAGGTAAGTTCTGGCTTACTAGGTTATATATTTTCTTTTAGCTTTTCCTCTACTTAATGTATTGAGCACTTTTACATTTTTACTTAATTTACTCAATCGGTGTTTTTTTTTTCTTTTCTTTTGACCCGGCATTGTAGGGCTGACTGATTATTTTCGACCAACACAGATGTCGTTAGTTTTTACATATTTTACTGATTTTTTTTTTCCTCTGATATCGGTTTGTTCAAATATATTCTTATTTAGAAATTGTATTAACCGGGTTTTTTTCCATACCTTGGGTATATCATTAAATTTTAGAAATGTTGAGAATTTACTATAGGTACCGTTCTTATTTTCTAATAATGTCATGTATGGTCACCCGTACTTTATATTTATATACAAAAAGAAATTCAAAATTCTTTTTAAAATACTAGTATTTGATGATTTGCATTAAGCTTTTCTTTTTTTGATTAATATAATTTTCACTTGATAATATTATCTAAAAAGCTGAAATTAATACAGGATTTTAAAACTTAAATCTTTCTCATTGAAATTTTCAAAATGAAATCAATTCTTGTAAAAATTCATTATTAATCGTCTTAAAACAATAATGTCCATAATATATATTATTCATAAAAGCAATTAAAAACTTTTTAAATTGAATAATGTCATAGTTTTATGACATTTTTTTTATTTTACCATTCAGAGCAGATTTTCGGTAAATGGTGTCTCTGTTGACGATTAAATGACGATTTAAATTCACCAAAAAATTCTGCTTCAACAAATATGAAAAGGTTGAAATTTAAATTTTTCGAAATTTTTATTAAATTAATTAAATGTAGATAACAGATGTAGAAAAAAAATCCAAGATTTTCTAAAAAAAAAAAAAAGAAATTCCAAATAATTTTCATTCTTTTCTGAATATTTTCTGACAATTTTATTAAAACCCTACAATTAACATTACAAGAATTCCAAAAACTCTGTTTTTAAGGCCAAATAAATACATAAATAAATAAATAAATAAAAGATGCTAAAATTTCCAACATTAATCTTTGGCCCACCCACTGAAGCAAGAAAGCGTTCAGGGTATGACGATAAACTACACCCGCGTCTTCGGTAAGACGATAAACTACCTCCAGTAGCAAGGCCTCTGATCAGGAGGTTTTTGAGGAGCGTGTAACCATCTCTTAATTGCTGGTGTCCCCAGGTCCACCCTGATCCGGGGTGGTAGTACCTGTTAGGGTTCTTTGCTACGGGCAAATAGTTAACCCCGAAACTGGGTTCAAAATACTATGAAAGTGTAAAAATAGGATTTAATACGAGAAATATTTTGTAAAAATTATTATCAGTAATAGATTTTTGAAGAAGAAAAAAACTATTACAAGCAATACATTTTTGAAAAAAAAAAATTACGAAGAATTCGTTTTTTAAAAAAAAATTACCAGCAATACATCTCGGGGAAAAAATATTACCAGATATATATTTTTGAGGAACAAAATATTACCAGCAATACACTTTGAAGGTAAAATTATTACCAGAAATAGATTTTTCACAAAACAAAGAATTACCAGGAATAAAAATTTTGTCTGCATTAAATAGCCCATTGAGGTTGATATGCCGTAACACAAAACAAATCTAATCTAACTGACGCAAGAAAACCTAAAATTTCGAATATGCTATAAAGGATTAAAAAAGTTAATAAACGATATATTGTTTTTTTCTCTAATAATAACGTAAACACTTTGGTGATAAAACATTTTTTTTTATACTAGTTGGTAATTTTTTCCATCATGGCATGCTCTCTTTCAGAAAATCTTTGGAGGTAGGTAAGGTTATGTAATATCAGTCGTTCTATATCGCAGTTAATGCTGGACAATATCCACCACAGACGAAGGAGAGAGGCAAAAGAAATATGGTTGTACGAGAATACTATGGACCAAACGTTTTGAACAATGACGAAGTTTTTTTTTAAACCCAACGTCAATCGTCATCTGTAGTCTCGTGGAAATCCGTCCTTTTATTGTCCTCTCTCGTCAACAATGTTTTCTTAGTCTATTTCTGTCCTTGTATCATCTTTACTTTTACTGCTTGCTTCCGATAAACTACATCCGAGTCCTGGGTATATCGGTAAACTACATCCGCGTCCTGGGTATGTTGGTAAACAATATCCGCGTCCGGGGTAAGACGATAAACTAGATCCGCGTCCTGGGTATGGCGATAAACTACATCCGCGTCCGGGGTAAGACGATAAACTAGATCCGCGTCCTGGGTATGACGATAAACTACACCCGCGTCCTGGGTAAGACGATAAACTACATCCGCGTCCTGGGTAAGACGATCAACTACATCCGCATGCTTGGTATGAAGATAAACTACATTCACGTCTTGGGTAAGACGATAAACTACGTCCAGCAGCAAAGCCTCTGATAAGGAGTTTTTGAGAAGCGTGCAACACCGTCTTAATTGCTAGTGTTCCCAGGTCCATCCTGTTCTTTTATTGTCCTCTCTCGTCAATAATGTTTCTATTTCTGTCCTTGTATCGTCGTTACTTTTATTGCTTGCTTCCGTTAAACTACATCCGTGTCCTGGGTATGACGATAAGTTACATCAGCCTGCTGGGTAAGACGGTAAACTACATCTCTGTTCTGAGTAATTCGATAAGCACATCCGCGTCCTGGGTAAGACGATAAACAACACCTGCGTCCTGGGTATAACGATAAACTACATCCCAGCCTTGGGTATGGCGATAAACTACATCCGCTTCCTGGGTATGACGAGAAACTACGTCCAGCAGCAAGGCCTCTGATCAGGAGGTTTACAGGAGCGGGGTACCACGTTTTAATTGCTGTTCTTGCCAGGTCCAATATGTCCTTTTATTGTCTTCTCTCGTCAATAATGTTTTCTTAGTCTATTTCTGTCCTTGTAACTGAAATTACATTTATTGCTTGCTTCCGATAAACTACATCCGCGTCCTGGGTATGTCGGTAAACTATATCCGCGTCCTAGGTATGTTGGTAAACAACATCCGCCTCCTGGGTAAGACGATAAAATATATTCGCGTCCTACGTATGACGATAAACTACATCCGCGTCCCGGGTATGACGATAAACTAAACCCGCGTCCTGAGTAAGACGATCAACTACATCAGCGTGCTGGGTAAGACTATAAACTACATCAGCATCCTGGGTAAGACTATAAACTAGATCCGCGTCCTGGGTAAGACGACCATCTACATCCGCATCCTGGGTATGACGATAAACTAGATCCGCGTCCTGGATAAGACGATCAACTACATCCGCGTCCTGGGTATGTCGGTAAACTATATCCGCGTCCTAGGTATGTTGGTAAACAACATCCGCCTCCTGGGTAAGACGATAAAGTATATTCGCGCCCTAGGTATGACGATAAACTACATCCGCGTCCCGAGTATGACGATAAACTAAACCCGCGTCCTGGGTAAGACGATCAACTACATCTGCATCCTGGGTATGACGATAAACTAGATCCGCGTCCTGGGTAAGACGATCAACTACATCCGCATCCTGGGTATAACGATAAACTACATCCGTGTCCTGGGTAAGACGATAAATTAGATCTGCGTCCTGGGTAAAACGATCAACTGCATCCGCATCCTGGGTATGATGATATACATCCGCGTCCTGGGTATGACGATAAACCACGTCCAGCAGCAAGGCCTCTGATCAGGAGGTTTACAGGAGCGGGGTACCACGTTTTAATTGGTATTTTTCCCAGGTCCAATATGTCCTTTTATTGTCCTCTCTCGGCAATAATGTTTTCTTAGTCTATTTCTGTCCTTGTATCTACGTTACTTTTATTGCATGCTTTCGATAAAATGATTAAAATTAAAAACAATGGTACGCTTAATAAAGTTTGTGTTGCAGAATAGGACTCAGTGTACATCCTGCTCATCCCTCCTGCTATAACAATGGATTGCTCCGACTTATAAATATTGCAGGTAGCCATATTAGGGGAGGATTTGAGGAGTACATCCTTGTAACAAATTAGGTCTTTTACCATACGGTCAACTTTAGACCCACCGGAGTGACAATGTGTAATCGATTTTTTACTCAGATTGGGTGGTGTGCAGTAATATTAATTTATTTTCGGGGTGTAAGATAGAATTTGTTTGGCCTTGAAAAATATTCCGTCATCCGTGACGGCATCAGATTTTTACCAGACAATATTGTCTCGACTGTCGATTAGTTGTCCTACGGGCTTTGTCTGTGATGGACGTTACTCCAAGGAGGCGTAATGAAAAATTTTAACGCTGCACGAACACACGAGCAAGCCTTACCTGTTATTTCCAATTAGTTTCTTCTTTTAGTTTCTTGTTAAGTACAACCTTGAAAAAATTAAACACAACGTAAATCGTCATCTGCAGTCTCGTGGAAACCTGTCCTTCTATTGTCCTCTCTCGTCCATAACGTTTTCTTAGTTTCTTTCTGTCATTGTATCTTTGTAGATGTTATTATTGCTTCGTGTAAAAGAATTAAAAATAATGCTGTGGGGCTCTCCCCTTTTTACATAAGATGGACTCGATAAAAGTATACTTATACTGACAGAGAGAATACCTGCTGCTGAGATACGTTGAGATACGTGGAGATACGTTGAGACAGGTTCAGAGATACGGAGACAGACACAGGGCGTTCTCAGAGAGTTATACAAGAGTCCAGAGAGAGATGATTACGGCTTTACTTACAGAGACTTGTACATATACTTTCTACTAACCTGCATTCCTGGACTACTAATCTTCACTGCAAGTCTGTATTCTTGCTTTTAATACACTTCTTTTTCTATGTCAATTACTGGCGCTGTGTATTTATTTGTGAAGGATTCCATTCACGGAATCCACAACAAATAAAAACAATGATTCGCTTGACAAAGTTTTTTTTTTAATTTATTTGCGTTGTAGAATAACACTCAGTGAACTTCCTGTTCTTCTCTCCTATTGAGGCAGTAGACTGCTTTTACTTATAAATATGGCGAGTATCCATATTAGAGTAGGATTCGAGGAGTAGTTAATTTACTCAAGTTTCTCTGTTCTATGTATGAGTTATTAATAAACATTCCTCCTTTGTTTTCCCTATCTAGTCTTCTGTTCCTTCGATATTCTCTCTTACTTTTTGTTATTTTCCCCCACCACTACAGACAAAACTTTTACATGTGACGACTAGTTAGGACTCCAAGGGGACATTGAGGTATTATATTTGTTGTGATAAGAATGGTAAGCAAAATGCGTTGTTTTGGCGTTAGGAATATTGTGATATTTTTGGGTCAGTGATTGTGGCTAGCTAAGTTTAATGTTAAGACAAAAGAAAACCATTTTGGCCATGTGTCACCTTTTGTATATATTATACAAATAAATATTGATTTGCGGAATAGTTGATTTAGTCAAATTATTTTGTTTTATGTTTCAGTATTTAATAATTTTCTTTGTTTTCTCTACCTAGACTTGTGATACTTCGATACTCTCTCTAACTACGGCCTTTCTAATTCTCGGCTATTTTGAACAAAGACAACATTACAACAGATCGGCTCCCTGTGACACAATGGTAAAAATAAACGTCTTGAATGTAGCTACCTGTATTATTAGATTGGTGCAAAAATAATATAGTCTTTTGACGTATTTTTTAACGTCAAAAACGACATTATTTTTGCACCAAACTAATATAAAGGCGAATATAGTTTAGATTCCTATCAACAGGAATATATTCTTTAATAAGACTTTGGATCAATAGGCCGGTGTACATTAATTTCACCGTTTAAAATAGACTGGAATTTTGACTCAAACACGGATAACTTTGAAATATGATATTTATAGCATTAAGACGTAATATCAGATTAAGGGATTATCCCCAAAATGCTTAACTTTAACTTACTATGATAGCTTTCTTTGGCTTAATGGTAGGACACTCTTAACGTGGAAGTTTTTTTTTTCCTGAGACTAAAATATTACATCCGTTAATTGCTTAAAAAGTATTTTATTTACGTTTCGCTTACGAAAAACTTTAACTAATATAGACTTCGAAATGTCCCAACAAGAGAAGTGCGTTTCTTTAAAAAAAGTAATTAAGGTTTGCCTTACCACGATGCTAGTGTAGATTAAGACTCAGCGTACTTCCTGCTCATCCATATTACTAAGACAATGTACTGCTCCTACTTATATATACATGGCAAGTAGCCACATTGGAGTAGGATTTGAGAAGCAGTTGATTTGTTTTTCCGTTCTATATATGAGTATTTATTAAACCTCTTCTTCTTTGTTTCCCCTACCTTGCCTTCTAAGGGGAGGCATATGAAATATTGATGCTGAAGGATACTAGAAACCACTAAATAATAATGAAATAAGCATCCTAAATTTGTATAAAAGTTAATTTTATCGCCACAAACTTTGTACCATTATTAAGGAGAGAGAATGGAGAAAATTTCGATATGTTTGTCTCTGAAATGCAGTTTGAAGGTTTAATAAAATTTTGATGTAATAAATTGACAAAAGACTTTAAGTGTAATGAAAATATCTAAATTAAAAATACGATTACGGCAAATAATCCGATCTTAATAAATTTTTCATTCGTTTAAATTTAATTACAAAGTGGATATTTTCAAACAAAATCTTGTGGAACTACTTTTTCTAGGTCATTCAGTCTTCCCTAATTTATTTTTCCGCTCTTTTGTTTTTTGATATTTTCGTTTGGAGTTTTTAAATAATGAATTAACGCTATTATTCAATGACTATCAAAAAAGCCAAGTTTTGGGTTGACAAAGGTTGACCTCCCAGCCAGAAGTCACGGCTGTCATTGCGTGATGGAAATACAACTGACAAAGTTCGAAAATCAGTGAAATCGACTCGGTCCTCGGACGCGTTACAGTTTCAGCCGACGTGCGGTGGTCAGTTGATCGGTCGATCTCCACGCACTCGGAGAGAAGAGCAGTTTTTCAGATGTTGCAGATGAAAGTTTAAGCTCAAAGCCTGGGTAGACATCATAATAAATGCCGGACCATTGGAAACAAGTAGAAATGTAAGATTAAATATGAAAGATTTAATTCTCGTCTTAATCAATAGTCCGTACGTGTAGTTATTTTGATGTTACAACGATTTCGTGGAAAAATTATTTCGGTCTTGTTTCTCTCTGGCCTATATATCTCTGTTAGTTCCACTCTATATTGGAAATGATTGCAAAATAGTAACCCGTCGATATTTTATAGGCAGAAGAACAGAAATGCATTCTGGGATTTCTTCGTAGCCAATAAAATTCTCGGTTTCTTCTGATTTAGTCCCGGTCTGTCTTGTCTTGAAATCAGAATGCTACGTTCACTTGTCCGAACTTGATGGCAATGCTATTTACCATTTTTCTACATAGTAAGTCTGATCAGTTCGATATGGCCATATTGGCAACTGATTTCAAAAGTGACCGAAAATCTGATGCTAGCTGAGGCAAGTAACGCCTTGTTAATTTGAACGCCACTAAAACAAAACACTTTTTTCTATGAATTTCATTTGAATTATATGAGATCACTTTTTGCTGGAAGATTTACTCGGTGCGATTCCTTTCTCTACTGACACGAAATGGAAAGATTATATTGCAACATCTGCTATATCTCATATATTTATGTATTCATCTCCAGAATCTATCTTGAATATATATATATATATATATATATATATATATATATATATATATATATATATATATATATATAAGTGAACATTGAAGTCAATACTCAGAGGCGACAAGCTGTTTCAAGCTCGACGCAATCGGCAGGCGTCCCAACATGAAACAGCCTGTCGCCTCTGAGTGTTGACGTCAATGTTCACTTTTATATTTATATTTACATACGTCCTATTCCTGATATTGAGCACTTTATTCCATAAATATAGCACACCTTAAAACTATATTTCTTGATATATATATATATATATATATATATTCGAAAATTATGGCATGAATAAATTATATTGAGCACTCTTTTAAGAATAGTATTTTTGGTTATTGGAATTTATTCCGTATACACCAATCCTATACTTGGATTATATATATATATATATATATATATATATATATATATATAAAGCATGGAGCCGGAAGAGAGTTCCACAAGAAAGAATTGCGAGAAAGTAAACTGTTAGCATAAAACTTACGATTACATCTAGCCAAATCATCACTAAATTGGCGGGAACTTTCGCCAATCTTGTACCGTACTTAATTTTCTTTGTACCATAGGGTTTCACGCTTTTAGGATCATCAGACAAACCGCTTTATTTTTTTTGTTTAATTTGGTCTATTTATGCGTGTTTGACTATGCTTGATGGTGGGAGGGGAAATCTACTTCTGTGTTTGACACTATCATACACATAGACACGCACACATACAGGTGTACGCATTTTAGTTATCACATAAGCATCAGTATAAACAATCCGAGGTCAGGCGCAGATGCATACATGTATGCTTTCGGGTATACATACATACGCAATTTTAATAATATTTCAGTGCCTGGACCGTGGCTTTTTATGTGTAGCGATGTTCCTTTCAACAAGGAGCGGGTAGGGGTGTACTTGACGCTTTTCAGATCTACCGCCTGCGTCGTCAGACAAACTTACACTTCCTCACACACACGCACACATACATGTAGACTGGCACATACACACTTATTGGTCTGGGTCTTTGGGTTCTGTTTGTGGGCATACTGATGATAATGTTTGAATTTTTAACGCTGACTGCTTGTGTATTATTGACGATAGGGATTATGGTGATAGTGATGTTAGCCGTGATATTATTCATTAATTGATGGTCGCAAAAGCGTGAAACCGAGGGTCACATAAATTAAGAAGAGCTTATGCAACTGGAATTTATAAACAAGGATCATATCATTCATATACAGGTTCGGGGTTGACGTATCTTATTTATATTGTTTGCGAAGATGTATTCTCGCCATTTAAATCATTAACCTCTATATTTGTTTTTTGTATGAATGATTCATGAAAGAAGAGTCCTCAGTGTTGTCTTGACCTGGGATCTCCGCTTCAGCGACTCTCCTGTCACCATAATGTAGCTTCATTGTGTCTTTTCTATAGATACTATGGTAATTATAAACTTTCCTCTATGCTACCTAAAATTGATAAAATTAAGCAGAGTACTGTGTTGGTAAAATGGTCTTACCAATTTAGAATTGAATTCGCTATAAGTCTTTTGCTAACAGCTTACTTTCTCGGTTGGGAAATTCTCTTCATACTCCATGTTTTCCACCCAAATTTTATCTTCAAAATTTAAATGCAATGTGAAGCTTTTTCTACTGTCTTCGTGATTTCTCTCCTTTTATTGCTATCGTTCCCTAATAATGTTTTCTTTTCTATTATTCTTTCACAGGGACAACCCCTTGTATGCAGAGCTGTCCTGATGAATACTTGCCGGGAGCCGCACAAGCATAGGGGCCCCACGCTAATCAGTAGATGTTAAGTTATTTGTATTGCAGAAACTCCTTTGTCGGAAGTGCTAAAAAGTAAACTCACTAAAGTCATGTATATTGCGATTGTTGGAAGTCATAACAGAAAGATCCATTTCATTTGAGTTGGTTCTCGAATAAAAAAAAAAAAAAAAGCGTGGGGCAAGAATATCTCTTTTTGATCTAGAAGATATTGGAAATGGCAAGGACATTTTAATCAAAGAGGTCGCCCACCTATATCAATAGAAGGCCTGGTATGTCTCGCCAGTTCAGCTCATTTGCAGGTAATTTTACTGTCACGGAAAAGATCAAAGTCCTTACATAAGACGACCAGTCTTCGCACAGTCCTACCACAAACTCGCCGTTAAAACTAATTTCTATCTTTTTATATTTTGAACCAAGGTGACTGTTGTCTTTCTGTTGGAGAGAAAGTTACCTTTTATTTTTTCTCTGGTTTGATTTAATTCTTAAATTTCCCCTAGACTGAACTGAATCAGTATAGTTTTGAATGTTTAATTATGATATATATATATATATATATATATATATATATATATATATATATATATGACGTCACATATGAAATAGACAAAATCCGACAATTATTTTAAGACATTTTTATGTTTATACATTCTTTTTTATAGATACAAATATTTAAGTAAATACTCTGTTTTCATAATAAACAGTATTAACAACATTTACCGGTCTGAATGTCCGAGAAATTGTCATAGAAAATATGCGTCCTTCGACAGGCATCGAGCATAATATGTGACGTCATTTGTTTACATTTGGATAGGCGTCGAGCAGATGTGAATGTAATCATGGAAAACTGTATTTTAAAAACAGTAAGATCGACCTTGCTAACCTAAACGCTCTTCTGTAGCGCAATCAGTAAAAGCACGTCAGGCTGTATGACGGTTCCGTTTAGGATACAGGTTCTCTGGTAATATTTTGTCAAAGGAAAAGAAATGATGAAATTTGTTTGGCCTTGCATCAGATTTTCTATCACGCCCATACACTATTGTCTCGACAGTCGATTAGTTATCCTCTGCCCAATGTCTTCGATGGGACTTATTCCAAGGTAGAGCACGAAAGATGTAACGCTGCACAAACAAAGAAACAGTAAAAGAGTTTGCAATCCAAGAGACAGAACGAGGGTCATGGAACATTAATGTTACGAACAGATAGATTACTGGATTTGTAGTGGGCCTTCATCATGTCAGAATCATAATAGAAACATTTCAAACTCATGCAGAGTGTATAAAACAACTGGAGTAGAGAATATGAAGGCAAGGTATTTATCAAACAATGTGTTCAAACATGAACTGTGGGATTAAGATGCGTGCTATATACAGTAGCACACAGATTTTATTGCATACTATGAAATTACTACGAACTTTTTTTTATTATAGCAATCATTTGCAGCATATTTTTTCAGACAATCCACAAACATATAAGCAGAGCCGTCTTCAGAGCATTATGAACGCCTGGCAAACTAGTGTGCAGAGGTCCCTATTACAACCACTCACAGGAATAAAATTAAATGCTCGATACTAATACACATATATTTATTTTATTGGTACTTCAATAAAACGTTAAAAACATGCTGTACCGCAGAAACTACTCAACCTGATAAACATTTGAACAATATATAACGCTTGAAAAACAATAATACTCAGTAAGCCACAGAGATTTGATAGCACAGTATGTAATTACTACGAACTTCTTACCATAACAAACATTTGCAGCATTTCTTTTTAGACAGTTGCTTTATTATTGGCTTGAAGTCTATGGTCTTTATAGCATCAACAAAATGCAATACTCGCCAGTGGCGTAAAGTAGGTAAACCACTTCTAGACATTATATTACCGCCACTTACAATAGTTCCCAACGTATTTAGGAGTGCGACATACCTATTAGTGTTCATTTCGAAAACGGAATATAATAAAAATTCACCTTCGTGGCATAATTGGGAAGCATCATTTGAAATGGCTTTCAGTCAGATGCATGGGAAATGACAACCTATTTCTGAAGACCATAGACTTCAAGCCAATAATAAAGCAACTGTCTAAAAAGAAATGCTACAAATGTTTGTTATAGTAAGAAGTTCGTAGTAATTACATACTGTGCTATCAAATCTCTTTGGCTTACTGAGTATTATTGTTTTTCAAGCGTTATATATTGTTCAAATGTTTTTAACAGGTTGAGTAGTTTCTGCGGTACAGCATGTTTTTAACGTTTTATTGGAGTACCAATAAAATAAATATATGTGTATTATTATCGAGCATTTAATTTTATTCCTGTGAGTGGTTGTAATAGAGACCTCAGCACACTAGTGTACCAGCGGTTCATAACGCTGTGGAGACAGCTCTGCTTATATGTTTGTGGATTAATTGCCTTGCGAGGGTGAAATGATTAAAAAAAAACCTTTACGGTCCTATTTCATCTTTATTATCATTTATATTTTTTATTTTCATGGTTGGGATATATATATTTTAAAATATCACGTGTCTCTAAAACATAGGCGATTAGAGCTCTCCACAAATACATTTTCTTTATTATCTGTAGATGGAAATGCGTTATTGAAAGATATATTGTAATTGGATCCTTCTCCACACTTTGACCAGATTTGCCATTCTCCTAGACTAGTGGCCCACCGAGGCTAGAGCGCTCGATCTAATCTACTATTTAACCAAAAGTTGTGAGGAAAAATTTTGCATCCATGCATCTCCCAAGTGCATTTGTACAAAAAGAGAATACAACTGGCTAGACTAGAATTTGAACCCAACTCACCCATAATTAATAAATATTGTTATTGAATATGAATCATTGGCTAGGCTCTGACGTTTTTTAATAAGTGCTTTGGTGAATATTACTGATTCAGGGTTTGAGATTCTATATTGAATTGCATTAATGCTTTCATTCAATTTAAATTCTATCTTTTTTTTTCATACCGAAACTGTTTCCATCTTATTTGAAGATATTAGTTTGGGCCACGCGAACTGACGATCATCACGGGCAAAAGGAGAGGATTGTATTTCAAGCAAAAACAAAACATCGTTCAATCAAAGTGTATGTTTACAATTGGCGCAAAAGATGCCTTATTGATCACAAAGTAAAAAATACGTTTTTAAAGTGATTTTGCCATGTGATGTGAAGGGTGTGTCATGGGTGGCGGCTCTTACTGAGAAATCAGAGAGCCGAGTTCGCATTCTAGCTGAATTTATTTTATTCACTTAGGTGCAGATATCCACATGAAAGTTATTACCGTATTTTCCGGCATGCAAGACGCTGTTGCTTGGAAGACTCACCCTAATTTTGAAAAGAAATTTCTAAAAAAAAAAGTCATTCTTATACAACAACACATTCACCATACGTCCTTCGCATAATGGCGCCACGTGTTTTTTACATTTTTCACTCTTTCAATTTTGTTTGCATGGCAATGACATATTAGTTGGTGACTAATACACTATAGATCATACTAGTTGGTGACGAGTAAATATACTATAGATCATTAAGTTCATGGTTGGTTTTATCTTCATAAAAATGAATTAAATATTTGAAAAATAAAAATGTAAAACAATCAAAGAAAATTTATTCATCGCCATATCCCAAGAACTGGTCACTTTTGGATTCATGCAAAAGTTCCAAACGATCATCTGCAGAGTAATCACTACTATCAGTCATGTATGATAAATGATCTTCACTACCATCTGCCGCAGCTAGTAAACAGAGCGTATTTAAGATTGTGGCTCGGCTCCAGGAAGGTTTATAGTCTTGGAAATACTTGTAACAACCATGTACTGAGGTTTCATCATATAAAAGACTGATTTAGATAGATAGCTAACATTATAGTGTAATGACTCAACATAAAAATCCACGTCCCTATCAATCAAGCCAATCAAGTGAACGGCCACACTTTCATTCGTCCTGGGAGACGCACACGCATTTTTAGGAACAAATTTGCGCCTTGTAAGCTGGAAAATACGGTAATCCATCATTACTTTCTCCAAGATATAAACAGATTAAGATTAAATAATAAAAGATTTGTATATGGAAAATTATTATGTTTAAATTATTGTTAGTGCAAAGGACACCTTATTGATTACAAAGTAAAAAATACGTTTTTAAAGTGATTTTGCTATGTGATGTGCCGAGGGTATAATGGGCGGTGGCTCTTAATGGGTTACAGTGTGGTTCGTGGCGCTTATAATATAAGTAATGCTTTGGCAACTTGCCTTGATGCCAGTATTAATTAGTCTGAAGCCTCACTTCAAACAGCTTCTTCTCCTTCACCTCTGACTTTATTAAAAGTTATGGACTATTTCATATAGTAACCGGGAGTGTACTATTTAATCCACAATATCTCCGCTTGTGAGATTAAGACTTTTTATAACTATTTTTTATTAGTATTAGTATCTCCCCCTTCTATCTCCGGAGAATTCGCCAACGTACTTGACTTTGTAGCATTTCCAAAATGGATCCACTTCCGGTTCTTCAGTACGATTTCTTTTTCTCGGAAGTGTTCTTATAGATTCCACGAATTGTTGTGATGCAAGCACATCAAAAATATCTTATAGCTGTCTATATTTCTGAGATGAGGTATTATGTACGCTATTTACATGATTCTGACTATTGTCTTCATCTTTGTCGCTAAATTTATTACAACGTTTCGGCCGTTGTACGATTCACATAGCTTCAGAACAACCTGCAAAAGCTCGACGACACTTCGTAGATATCTCTCCCGAGTAAGACCCCCCCCATAGAGGAGAAGATGGCTAAAGACTGTGTAAGCTATCCCGTGCAGCTGTGGAAAGAAATATAAAGGGGAGACAGGCCGCCCCCTTAAGGTAAGGCTTCAAGAACTCCAGAAAACTGTATAACGAGGGGAAGTGGAAAAATCAGGCGTGGCTGACCACATAATGGAGTGAAAAGGGAGATCACCGCCCTCTGTGGGATCAAGTTGAGATCGTAGACAAAGAACACCATTGGAAAATTCGTAAACTTAAGCAATCAGCACATATGCTAGGCCACAAAAATCTCCTGAGCCGACAAAGCCTAGAAATGAATACAATATGGGAACCAGTAATAAGGAGGGCCAGAAAAAAAGCGATGATAAAAAAAAAAATACAATATGGTTCTCTGGTAAAAACATACAATGATAACAGCAAAAATTGCAATATGAGCACTGGAAAAAAATTGCTGAAGACATTAGGTTTATAATTCCCAGAAATTCATACACATATGTTCTCAAGGGCACAGTGGATAAAGGCGTTAGTTAGATCCAGTGACAGGACCTAAAGAATGTGAGTTCAATACCTAGTTAGGGAATTAGCAGAAGATAATATTAAAACATGGAACGTCGAACTAGAATAGTCTACTCCAGCGAGCGAAATAAAGGGTTCAGTTCGACATTCCAACCAGATGACGAAGGCCGGAGCGTACAACGGCCGAACCTTTGTAATGAAAATGGGGACATGGGTGAGGATAATAGTCCGAATAATGTAAATAGTGTATCTAATAGGATTTTTATCGGTTCTTCCAGTGATTCAGATATTTCATCGCTGAACCTTTTCCAGCTGATTATGGTTGCCTTTTATGTTCAAGTCTTTTCTCCTTTTAACATTTACATCAACCTTTCCGATTCTTGCTGATATTATGCCGTCTTCCCACATTTCTTTGTCATCCTTATATGCTCGAAGAACACTTTATCTCTGACCTTGAAACTTTTAGTGTTGCTTTTGTTATCCGTTTTTAGACTTAGTAATAACTTGTCGAAAATCGATTTTACTTTGCTAAAAAACATAAATTCTGATTGTGTATTGGGGGTAAGTGTTACACGGTAAACACTCAGAAAATTTTTGAATATTTGAATTTCCTCATTTACTTTCTCAGCACTGGCTTTCTTCAACGCTCTTTTGAACGTTCCCACAATCCTTTCCGTTTGTCCGTTCGACCTTGGGTGATACGGTGGGATCATAATATGCTCAATGGAGAACCCCTTACAAAATTCTTCGAATTCCTTAGCCGTGAATTGCGTTCCGTTATAAGAGACTATGATATCTGGTATGCCATATCTCGCAAATAGTTCATGCAAGAAATTCACAGTCACTAAAGATGCTGGATTTTTGCACTATTAAATTTCTGGTCATTTAGTGAAACTATCAACTAACACAAGATAATGTGATCCATTCATAGGAACTGCAAAATCTTTATGCAGTTTTGACCACAGCCTTTCTGTCGTTGACCAAGGATCTATTTTCATTATTTTTTCAATATCTTGGTCTATATTGGTCCATTATATGAAACTTCTCATCAGAGATTTCATTCGTGAAATACCAGGATATCCGTTATGCAAATCCTTCAATATTCTCTTCTGTAACTCACTAGGTATTAAAACCCTTTGCCAGAACATCATCGTCCTGGGTTTGACGGTAAACTACATCCACGCCCTGAGTAAGACGACAAACTATGTCCGACAGCAAGGCCTTTGATTGGGAGGTTTTTAGAAGCATGGAACCATCTCTTAATTGTTGTTGTCTTAGGCCCACCTGACCCGGGGTGGTAGCAACTTTTAGGGTCCCAGCTATGTGCAAATAATTAACCACCTAAAAAGAGGGGAGTCAAAACACTATAAAAGTATAGAAATAGGTTTTAATACCAGCAATACTTTTTTGGAAAAATTATTACCAGTAGTACATTTTTGAAAAAAAATATTACCAACAATAAAAATTTTGTCTGCATTAAACAACTCATTGTGGTTGATATGCCGTAAACCAAACCAAACCAAACCAAACCAAAGACAGAAAATTACCACACCGTTGCTTAGCGATTAAGTATGCATCTCGTTCTTTGTTACTTTCTTTCAATTGCTATTTTATTTTCGCAGCAAAGACGTCATTTACAACTTTTTCTTTTATTTCTTCCAGGGTACCCGACAACTCTTCTACTACGTTGCACAATTCATTATTTTATTTCCCTTTCGCTTTTTAGTACTACAATGGCCGTGTCCTCAAATAGTTCCACCGTTTTAGGTATTAATCAGGATAATCCAACAGCATGTCCTAATTATTAGACGATTGGTACTCTAGCGTAAAATCATAGTACCCCAGCCTTGTAGGCTATTAGCTGTATAAGTAGGTATTCATTTCTTTGAACCATATTTTGTTAATAAAGGCATGTGGTTTGTTAGAAACCTAAAATTTCCTCCAGGAATGAATTTGAGAAATTTCTTCAAAGCAAATATAATTGATATAGACACTTTTTCTATCTGGCTGTAATTTTTCTCTGCTGGTAGAAGCAAGCTTGAAGCATGAGCAAAGGCTTTCATTTTATCGTCAACGTATTTGCGTTAAAATCGCAGCTTCAGTACTGAACTAACTAGCATCTAACGCCACCACAATTTCTGCTTTTGGATCGTTGTGTGATAATAATAAATATGACAGATGTCATTTTAATTTCGTCAAAGGCCTTTGGACAGTGACCATTTCAGTCCCACGTTTTAAGTAGATATTTGAGCCCTCAAATTATGCATATTATAAACACATATTTGATAGTAATTAGTCAGTTATAGAAAAGCTTGTAACGTAGTCACGTTTGTTGGTACAGGCATATTTTTAATTGCACTTAGTTGACGACCATTTTTATCAATAATTTGGCAAAGGTATTAACTTTCTGGCGAAAAAGTTCGTATATTTCTTCACTGAGCTTAAATTCGTACACTCTTAGATTTCCAAAATTGTTTGCAACCAGGATGACATCTCGGTCCCAACTTTTCATTGTCAAAACGGTTAACAGTCTCTTCTTCTCAAACATCTTCTTCTTCCGCACTTTCCGTCTGTGTAACTCCCTTTACTTACTTGACTATAATCTTCAAATATTCAAGTGTAATGTCAATCGACATCTGACTCCTTGAGCTTATTCCCGTCATTCTTTGTAACCTTTCTTCAAACACTTCTCTTTACTCTTGTTCTCAATCCTCAGTAACCCCTTGCATGATAGTGGCACTACCGCCTTGCTTGGGGTGAATTGCCTTAAAAAAATAATATTTCTAGACCAAAAAAACCTTTTGAATCAGAGATCGGAAATTATGTCTTGTTGTATACATACTAAAAATTTCCTTTTGACTTCATATGAAGTGGGATGAGAAGAAAGTATGCATATTTCATTTAATCCACACATTTTCAATACACTAGATTTTATCCTCCTCCTATATATATATATATATATATATATATATATATATATATATATATATATATATATATATTCGTCTTAGTACAATGCAGAAGCCGAACAAATGTGGAGAATTTAGACAAAATGGAAAAGATGTTTTTGTATTAAATTCCTTAATTTCTGTTTTTTGGTTTGGCGTTTTTCGGTCGGAACGAAACTGTTATATACCGTACCTAAGAACATTAATGGTTATGTCCCAATCCTCGTATATACGTTGGCCTCCTGTGTAAGACGTTAAACTACATCTGCGTCCTGGGTAAGACGTTAATCTACGTTCAGCAGCAAAGCCTCTTATCAGGTTTTGAGGGGCGTGGAACCACCTCGTAATTTCTGGTTTTCCCAGGTCTACCCTGACCCGGGGTGATAGGACCTGTTAGGGTCCCAGCTATGGGCAAATAGTTAACTATTACCAGCAATGCTTTTTTGTAAACAGTTATTACCAGCAACACAATTTTGAAGGAAGAATATTACCAGAAACAGATTCTTGACAAAACAAAATATTACCAGCAATAAAAATTTTTGTCGGCATTAAATAACCCATTGAGGTTGATATGCCGTAAAATAATATAAAACAAACCAATCTAAACCAAAGAATACATATTCTATACATACGAATCTATCCTAAAAATTATGTCGGCATCAAATAACCCATTGAGGTTGATATGCCGTAAAACAAAATAAACCAAACCGATCTAATCCAAAGAATACATATTCTATTCATACGAATCTATCCTAAAAATGATGTCGGCATTAAATAAACCATTGAGGTTGATATGCCGTAAAACAAAATAAACCAAACCAATCTAAACCAAAGAATACATATTCTATTCCTACGAATCTATGCTAAACATGATGTCGGCATTAAATAACCCATTGAGATTGATATTCCCCAGAACAAAACAAACCAAACTAAAGCAGGAATAAAAATCTTGTCAGCATTAAATAACCCATTTAGGTTGATATGCCGTAAAACAAAATAAACCAAACCAATCTAAACCAAAAAAGATATTGTATTCATACCAAACTATCCTAAAAATGTCGTCGGCATTAAATAACCCATTGTGCTTGATACGCCGTGAAACAAAATAAACCAAACCAAACCAATCATAAATACGTTTGCCACTATTGTAAGAGGGGGTAATATGCTGTCTAAGTCGTCCAACACTAGCAGTGGTTTACCCACTTCACGCCGTTGGCGAGTATTGTATTTTGTTGATGTTATAAAGATTACCATTTCATTTCCAACTTTCCGTTTTAGTTATTCCTTATTCAGTAACCCCTCCTATATTACAGCAGAAAGAATAAATCTGCTTGCATTTTGTGTTACTTTGTGTGTTTTCTGTAATTTTTTGTCGTTTTTTTTTTATTAAAGTCGTTAACGAGCGTGTTCTGTTCGTTAACGTTTGTTCTTTATTTCCGCCTGGAAGAGTGTTTCACAGTTGTGGATCTCACTTTCTAGTTTTGCTTCTTATTGGATGAGAAAGATGAAAAGAAAATAAACTTAGTATACAGCATTATTTGTATAGAGCCCTAAGCCAACCAACCACGTAGCTAGGAAGAATAAGAATATGACATATATAAGAATGGCATAAGAGTTGAAGGTCAACTCTTCGTGTATGAATAGTTCCATAGCGATCCAAAATATGACATATATAAGAATGGCATAAGAGTTGAAGGTCAACTCTTCGTGTATGAATAGTTCCATAGCGATCCAATACCATTGTTAGCACCAATGACACGCACTAGCACGAACAATTATGTGTATACAGGTCGACTGTAAAAAGTAATATGGATAGACACATGTGAGTGCATATATATATATATATATATATATATATATATATATATATATTATAAAGAAAAATATAGAGAGAATTAAAAAGCAATGTTAATATGGTTAATGGCAAAATCCCTTCGCTAACAAGACTTAATGAGATATTGACTTACTATCAAGTCCTTGAATAATAAGATCGTTATATTCGAGTATGGGAACAAATTGCGCACTGAAGATGCCAATGAAGTGATGGTAAGTTAATGTGTTATGTTTGCGAAGTGATTTCGCCATTAATTGCATAAGATCGCTATTTAATTCTTTGTATAAATTGTTTCTTTATGATATAAAATATAAGCTGCAAACTCTGATAGAAACACTCACACACACAGATATATATATATATATATATATATATATATATATACAAATATAGATAACTAGACTCGTCTCGAAAGACCCTCTAATTCTTGATTTGCCAATAATCAAATCAATCTCGAGGGAAAAAAGGGTTTTAAAAAAAGAAAGAGCTACAAACATGAACTTTGGCCGAAAAAAAATCGCACAGATGCAGGTCTGAAGCCCAAAGAAAAAACCCCGATACGAGTAAACAACTAACTAACAAAAGTGCTCAATACAACCGTAGAGTGGGTAGGTTTGTCTGGCTCACTAGGTTTATCTATCTATCTATCTATCTATCTATATATATATATATATATATATATGAAAAATTTCTCAGATTTAACCTGTAGAAAGAGACAATATTTATACATGTAAATGACAATAAAAAAAACTAAAATTGTTGCCTACACATTTTAGAAAGATGAGGAGAGTTAAGATAAAAGAGGAGAGTAAGGAGTACGGGTAATGTGGCGTATAATGTTTCTAGCTTAATTTCCATCATTTTGTTATCATTTTCAGAGGTGGCAGGAAATGGAATTAATATGGAATGAATGGAAGGAAGCAATTCCACCACGGAGATATTTTATTGGGAAAAATTTCTCAGGGTTAACCTGTAGAAAAAGACAATATTTATAAATGTAAAAGACAACAGGAAAACTGTAATATTAGCCGACGCGTTTCGTCCAATGTAGACGTTCTCAAGGCAAAAACGAAATGAATTTATTAAACAAAGTAACAAATAATAACAAAACAAAATGTCCTTAGAAACTGGAAGAATTTAGAGAACGTTATATTCATACTGTTAACTGAAAATTACGTTAAGTACTGTCACGTATGGAGATATTGTTTTTATTGCTGTGTTGCCGGATTCAACCATTTTCTTTTGATTTCTTGATACTGTTCTGTACGTTTGTTTGTGAGAGAAGTAATTCTGTTAAGAGAGGTGAAATAGGGGAAAAAGCCTATATCCGTTTATTTTTGTCATGTATATATATATATCTCATTAATTATTTTAGATAAGTTTTGTCTACTTATTTTTAACAGTATCCCCTTGTTATTACAGACAAGTTTCTTAGTATACTTATTAAATGAAGAAAGACAATTACCAAGTTGATTCATATTCATTTTACACCGAGTAATTTCGACAGAAGCACAATGTCGTCCTCCTCGTCAAAAATCTTTGTCTTAGAAAAACAAGGCCATGATGACGACATTGTGTTAATGTCGAAAATACTCGTTATAAAATGAATATGTATCAACATGGTAATTTTCCTTCTTTCTTTAATAAGGCTACAAAACAACTTGTCCCCGATTAACAGAGTATCCTATTAAAAATAAGTAGACAAAATTTGTCTAAATTATTTATTGTGACATGTCTTATATATATATATATATATATATATATATATATATATATATATATATATATATATATATAATTAAATAATATTTATGTTGGTCACACCACAAACTCGCTTTCACGAAGCTTGACACTACATTTGAATGAAAACTCTAACATTTTTAGGCATTTAAAACAGCATGCCTGTCCGCACACACAATTCCGTAAAATACTTGTCGAAAACACAATTAAACTTCGACATGAAAACAATAGACAAAAACTAAAAATCCTTGAAGCATTATACATCAAACAGTTGAAACCCAACCTAGACAAAATCAATTATGGCATCTCTACAAATATTCTTAAATGTCTATAATTGGTAACAGAAGCCATTGGTTTATACCAGTGGCTTCCCATACTTTATACTTCTCCAATTCACTCTCGTGTGGTCATGTGTGACGTCATGAGATGCGGTGCGATTTTCGCTTCTAGCGTCTTATATGCACGTGTTTATCGTTGCTTAGAAATCATCTATGTAAGCAACAGCAGACTATCATCACTGTCTTGTTCGTATATTGCTTAATATGTTGTAATTGACATCTTTGATAATGGCTTATGTTAGCCGAAAGTTTAGATTGTATTAAAAAACCATGGATCAATATTTTCAATTTCTTTCTTCGTTCAACGATAATGTCATTAAACTTATGAGATATTACGAAAAAAATTTACATAAAATAAATAGACAATACTTGTCTATATTATTTAATGAAACATATATATATATATATATATATATATATATATATATATATATATATATATATATATATAAGACATGTCACCATAAATAATTTAGACAGGTTTTTTTTTTGTTATAAATATTTCACCCCAAGTAAAGCGTGAATGTTAACAGTATATAGAGGGGGGTTACATAGAGTGAAAGTGGGAGAGATGAGTGGGACTAGGGTTAGTGGGGAAAGGATAAAGATGAACGGAATTCAAGAAGACGGTTGGCAATTGACAATGCATTTAAATTTTTGAAGACTGTAGTTTTCAGGGAAGCAATTAAACGGAAGGAAGTTTCACAGGTGGGAAGTGCAAGGAAAGAAACTTCTAGAAAGTTCTAGAAAATTCTCCCTCAGCAACTCACCACTGAATCTGTCTGGAATGAAAACTGAAAATAGGTTAGTTTCTTAAACATCGATGTCCTGACAACAAAAGTAAAATTTGAAGGGAATAATTGTAATTACTAACCAAACACACCAAAATTTTGTTACACAGGGTTATAATAATAATAATAATAATAATAATAATAATAATAATAATAATAATAATAATCCAATATCTGCACTGGAAAATCTGCAACTTCTACGGGAAGGAAACGGAAAGAAACTGGTACCAACACCACCCAGAACCGGTTACGGAGATAGGACCTGTTACAATTCTATGGGACTACACAATTCACACTGACAGAACAATCAAGGTCAACCGCCCAGATATTGTTATTAAAGACCACAAACAAAAACGGTGCCTCCTTATTGATATGGCAGTCCCTGCTGACTGCAATGTATCTTTGAAGATATTCAAAAAGCTGTCAAAATACAAGGACCTTGAAATAGAAGTCTCGAAAATGTGGCATATGGGAACATCAACAATCCCTGTTGTAGTTGGAGCCCTAGGACTGGTTGGAAAAGATTGCAGTAGACTAATTGCAGGGATTCCTGGAAGCCCATGCCTCAAGGAGATACAAAAAATTGTTCTTAGAAGTACAGCCCACACTTTACGAAGGGCTTTATCTATGTAATTTTTATCTTATTTTATTTTTATTTTTTATTTTTTATTTTTATTTTTTATATTTTTTTTGTCAGTGAAAAGTGTCATGATGCCATTTCTAACCTTATGTCCCTGGGTGGGACCCGGAAAGAAATGTGTAAACGCCAGAAAGCAAAGAAAATAAAAATAATAATAATAATAATAAAGAAAAAGATGAAATGGTGGCCTTTCTGAAGGGATTGAAAACTCACTATTGGCATTTTGCGAAACGGTTCTGAATACATATATACCAAGAAATTTAAATAGGCATCCTTTAAATTAATTGTTCAGCAGCCATTAAATTTTGCGGGCCATTTAAAATAAATCATCATTCATCTCGACATTTCCACTAATTGTCGGGGAAATTTCAGCGCCAAATATTATCTGTGA
This sequence comes from Acanthosepion lycidas, assembly GCA_963932145.1. Taxonomy (NCBI): domain Eukaryota; kingdom Metazoa; phylum Mollusca; class Cephalopoda; order Sepiida; family Sepiidae; genus Acanthosepion; species Acanthosepion lycidas. The sequence continues at coordinate 12,044,153 of OZ010600.1, forward strand.
AGCCATGCATATTCATACAAATCCGACATGTTCTTTTGTCACATAGAAACATCTGTTTAAAAATAATAGTAGGATATTTTTTTAACAAAATCTTTCTATTGATGTTCTGTATAATACAAAAAGTAACATATATATATATATATATATATATATATATATATATATACATATATATATATATATATATATGTGTGTGTGTGTGTGTGTGCGTTATTTTTTATCTCTTGAAATTCAATTTATTATTTTATTCACATTCTTTCTTAATTTTCGACGTGATCTAAATAGTTGCCGCTCTCCGTTCGCGGGGCGAGCTACACTGAAAAGAACAAAGCAAGCGCTGGCAAGAGACAACATTGTCTTCAGACCTCGCAGACAGTGTGAAGAATCGTGAATGAATTTGGTGATTAGTGTAAAGGTGCTGCGAATAGAGGAGGGTCAGAGACACGGTAGGGGAAGGTTTGGCAAGAGCTGGGGGCAGGGTAGAGACAGAAGCCTTTTGTGGTGGAGTCGCCTAAATTTAATGGCCGGTCAAATAACTACAGGATATTTTCTATGGCGACAAGAATAAAAGACGAAGAAAGGGAAAGCGGTAGAAATGAGACGCAAAGAAGGAAGGAATAAACGGAAAGAAAATAAAGGTGTCTAAAAAGTTTTCTTGTCGGCATAAGGACAATGAATTCTAGTATGTGTGGTTAATAAAATGGTTATTGTAAGAAGAAGTAGAATAGACGAGGTGAGTTCGAATTCAGTCTATTTTATTGTATTTACTTCCGCATATATACTTTTAAGAAATGCAAAAATCCGTCTCTTCCTCCAATCTATGGGTTAAATAGCAGAGTAAAGCCTAAGAGAAAGAAACATCAATACAAAACTATAGAGACGACAAAAACAGTTTCCTTGTAAAGAATTCATAGCCATCCACTGGTAATAAAGAAGTCATTAACATTCACAGGTAAAAAAAGAAGACTTGGCTATACACAGGTAATAAAGAAGTCATGGATTTTCACAGGTAAAAAAGAAACCATGGGCATTCGCAGGTAATAAAGAAGTCATGGCCATTCAAAGGGTAAAAAAGTAGCCATGACCATTCACAGGTAAAATAGAAGTCTTGGCTGTTGACAGGTAATAAAGAAGTCATCGCCATCCACAGGTAAAAAAGAAGTAATTTCTATTCGTATAAAGATGTCAAGAATATTCAAAGGGTAAAAAAAGAAGTCATGAACATTCACAGGTATTAAAGAAGTCATGGCCATTAACAGGTAAAAAATGATGTCATGACCATTCACAGGTAATAAGGAAGTCATGGCTATTCACAGGTAAAAATAGAAGCCATGGCCATTCACAGGTAAAAAAAGAAGTCATAGCCATTCACAAGTAAAAATTGAACTTATGGCCATTCACAGGAACACATGTCATGGCTATTTCCAGGTAAAAAATGAAGTGATGGCCATTCACAGGTAAAAAAAGAGGTGATGGCAATTCAAAAAAAAATATTATGTAAACACGTTTGAGATTTAGGTTAGATAAACCAACAATAAAAATATATATTTTAAATAAAAAAATTTTTTTTTTAAATTTTAAATAAACACGTTTGAGATCTAGGTTAGATAAACCAACAATAAAAATATATATTTTAAATAAAAAAAAAATTTAAAAAATTAAGTAAACACGTTTGAGATCTAGGTTAGATAAACCAGCAATAAAAATATATATTTTAAATAATAAAAAAAAAAATATGTAAACACGTTTGAGATCTAGGTTAGACAAACCAGCAATAAAAATATATATTTTAAATAAATAAAAATTATGTAAACACGTTTGTGATCTAGGTTAGATAAACCAGCAATAAAAAAATATATTTAAAAAAAAAATATATGTAAACACGTTTGAGATCTAGGTTAGATAAACCAGCAATAAAAATATATATTTAAAAAAAAAAAAATAAAAAAAAATTATGTAAACATGTTTGAGATCTAGGTTAGATAAACCAGCAATAAAAATATATATTTTAAATAAAAAATAAACAAAAAAAATTATGTAAACACGTTTGAGATCTAGGTTAGATAAACCAGCAATAAAAATATATATTTTAAATAAAAAATAAATAATAAAAATTATGTAAATACGTTTGAGATCTAGGTTAGATAAACCAACAATAAAAAAATATATTTAAAAAAAAAAAAAAAATAAAAAAATTTAAATATGTAAACACATTTGAGATCTAGGTTAGATAAACCAGCAATAAAAAAATAAATTTTAAATAAAAAAAAAATAAAAAAAAATAATGTAAACACGTTTGAGATCTAGGTTAGACAAAACAACAACAAAAATATATTTCTAAATAAAAAATTATGTAAACACGTTTGAGATCCAGGTTGGATAAACGAAGAACAAAAAATATTATTAATCTAACTAAAACATTATGTGCAATGTTTTTTTTAAACAAGAATATAAAATATGAAAGTCAGTACAAATAAAGAAGAAAGAAAAATATGCTGTTTATCATCTCCCTGCTGCGTCTGTGTCTTCGGGCAGAGTGAGAATCAGTTGTGCCTCTGTTGGAAGATAGAGGCGTAACTGATATTGAGAGATGCCCGGATCTGGGGAACAGCTTCGCCCGCCACCCCTGGAAGAGGGAGACTGGTGCTCGCCACAGAGGTCAGCACTTCTGACGGTTGCGAGGGCTTGGGAAATTCATGCCCTTGTCCTGGGTATACACACTCGGTTTTCGGTCCATCCTCAGCATCTTTCTGTAGAAACATATTTCTGCTGTTTGAGGTTTCTTCTTCGTATTTGAGGAGATTGCCCACCAGTGGTAACCATTCTTAAATCTGGACCTGCAAATGCTTGCATGACAGCTTCGGAAATTTCGATTTACTCCGGTCCTGGGCCATATAAGCATGACAGTTGAGTTAGAAAACCGGCAATGAACAATATAGAGTGCCGAAGGGTGGGCTGGATTAGGGTTGGTGCGAACTATCAACGACCCCACCCAACCCCGAACGCAATTCTAAGTAGGTGTCTCAGGTAGCGCTTTGTGACCCTCGCTAACTTATTGACATTTGCCTTTTTTTCTACCTACATTTATATAGGTTACAAATTAATCTAAGTTTAACTGACTGCAATCCGTTTTTTTTCTGTTTACCCAACATGTCAGTGGAGGTTGAACAAATGGACGTATTTTAACCAATAAATAATATTACTAGCTCTAACACAGTTATTGGAGAATGGTTTACCCATCCCACTAATGGTACTTGTCATGCGCATAGCAGCGACTCAAGTAGCTATGCAGCCGGGACTCTTGGCAGATTATAAAACCCGTTCTGTGGATATTCAACCCGCAATTGGGAAAAGAGAGGATCTATTACATTCTTAAGGGAAATTTTCTAAGAAATTAAACAAGACAAAATAGCCTATTCGATTTTCCGCGTCGATATCTGTATAAAAAACCCTTATATTCTTAAGGTTATTACTACCAATTAGTATAAAACGTCTTAGCTGAAATGTTTATATATTTAATTCGTATTTTCTATATTGTTAAATGCATGTTAAATAATAATTTCTGAATTGAGTTTAACTCAGTAAATTAAAAGTTAAACATAGTCATTCTGTTCTAATGAATCCAACCAGATTTACCTTATTTGTGAAACCTGACCTCGTTCAAACTCAAAGTTCCTCATATTGGCGCAAGGATTCTTTTTTTTTGTGTCGTATTCCTTGGAGTTCTCAATATATCTTGTCCTTTGGCTAATTTTTCCAAACCCTGTTCTGCCATGCACTTGCTTAAGCTCGCTGATTAGGTTGCAACTGCTGCTGATGTTTGTCAGGGTTTGACCTCATTCTAGAAATGCAGACAATTTTTTTTTCTTTTATATGCTGTGTCCTTTCAAGATGTAGGCGACCATTGCTCTCCACTTTCCACAATCCCTTGTAACTCGCAAAAACTTTTGTCCCTTTGCTCCCAGACCCTGTTCTGTCATCCACTTACTTAAACCCGCTAGGTATGTCACGTGATGCTTTCCCTTGTCTCTCTTTCTCTCTATTTGCCCTGTGAGTATCAGATTCTCCAAGCTCTCATTTCTCATTACGTATCCCAGAAATTTCAGCTGTCTCTTCCTGATGTTAAGTATAAGCTTCCTCCTTTTTTGCACCGTCTCCCAAACCTCATCGTTGCTCACACGCACGATCGATGATATCCTTAGCATGTTTCTGTAGAACCATACCTTAACCTCGACTCTCTTCTTCCTCTTTGAGGAGACCGTCCAACATTCGCTGACCTAAAGGAGGACAGAAATCGCGTAACAGCTCAGTACTCTTTTCTTCGTTACCAACGAAATCCTTTTGTCTCTTAAAACTCTGCCTAGCTTTTGGAATGCGTCATTGGCCACCGAAATGCATCTCTGTCAAAACATATCTTTTATATTTAAATTTCCGCACTGGCTTGATTTTAGTGTCACCGACCTGTATATCGCATTTCGGGCTCATCCTTCTACTAATGACCACACTGTTATTCATTATGACGGTCGTCTTGAGTAAAGAATCCAGAGGTTAGCAGTGAATATTTCGAAGGCAGTAGGAAAGCGTTGTTCACGTTAGCAGTGGATATTTCGATAAAAGTAGCAGAGCATAGTTCGTCCTTCTGTTTCTCTTCGCCTGACAAGCTGGACTGGACATTCGAGTAGAGTGAACAAAATGGCCGCCTTTATACACGACGGATTGAATGTTCTACGTCTTCTGATTGGTTAACCTTCTATTGGTGTACTATAAAGTGAGTTAAGTCATTTGAGCTAACTCACTAGTTATATATATATATTTATATATATATATACACAAAAAAAACTGTAACACACACATTATGAGTACAGTCTTTCATGAGCCGTGTCCTTTCAGGACGTAGGCAGTCATGGCTCTCCACTGACCTCTATCCCTTGTAGCTTCGTCTCTCTGCCATCTCCCTCAGACCACGTTCTGTCATCCACTCGCTTAAGTCCGCCGGGTATGTCATGCGCTGCTTTTCCTTGTCTCTCTTTCCCTCTATTCGACCTATGAGAATCAGATTCTCCAAGCCCTCCTTTCTCATTAAGGGTTCCAGAAAATTCAGCTGCCTCTTCCTGATGTTAAGTATAAACCTCCTCCTTGTTTGTATCCTCTCCAAAACCTCATCGTTGCTCACAAGCTCCGTCCATGTTATCCTCAGCATCCTTCTGTAGAACCTTACCCCCCCGAGTCTCTTCTTCCTCTTTGAGGAGACTGTTCAACATTTATTGCCGTTAAGGCGGACATATGAAACGTAGCAGCTCAGTAACCTTTTCTTTGTTACTAAAGATATCCTCCTGTCTCGTAATACGCTGCCTAGATTTTGAGATGTGTCTTTGACCATCCATACGTTTTCGGATTTCAGCGTCGCACTTTCCGTCCTCCGTCAAAAACTTCCCAGATATTTAAATTCCCGCACACCTTTGTCTTTGAGGAGACCATCCAACATTCGCTGCCATAAAGAAGCCATGCTTATTTTATATAGGATTAATAACTAATTTAGTTCGAAAACTGTTTGCTTTGCCACACATTTTTTTGGAGTCAAGTGAAAGTTAATATATAAACTACTGATTACAAATTGCAAGAAGATATAATGTGTAGCCATTAGCGAAAAGAACAGCCCAACATGCAAATTATAAATTGGAGATAATATTAATCAAGTACAATAATTTAGATATCTGAGAAGCGTTTTAACATATAACAGAAAGTGTGACATTGAAATACGAAGTCGCATTGAGTTAGCGAAAGATGCTTTACAAAAGTTTAGCAAAGTACATAAAATACAGAAAAATATCGTTTGGAACAAAGAAAGGGGTATTGAACTGTTAAGTTATATCGGTCGTCCTATATGCCAGTGAACAGCTGGACGATCTCTTCACAGATGAAGAAGAAATTTGAAGCCACTGTAATAAGATTCTACAGTAAGATGCTGGGAATGCTATGGACCGAACGTGTGAGCAACGATGTAAAGAAAATGGGGAAAGAAACGCTTATACTTGACATCAGAAAGAAACAGTTGAAATCTATAGGAAAGAAGGCTTGGAAAATTTGATACTCACAGGACAAATTGAAGGCAAGAGAAACAAAGAAAAACAACTCATAACCTACCTAGCGAACTTAAGTAAAGGGATGACAGCACAGGGACTAGGAGGGATCGAAAGAAGAGAAATATTACCTAGAACTCCAAGTGATAAGAAGTTGTGGAGGATTATGATCGCCTATATCCTGAAGGGACAGGCCAAATAGAAAAAAGAAACTCAGATAAAAAACCTCTCTAAGATGCAGTAGCAACAAAAAGTCGCATGATACACGAGGATATAAGATAGATAGATAGATAGATAGATAGATAGATAGATAGATAGATAGATAGATAGATAGTAGATATGAACGGACTAAGATAGATAGATAGATAGATAGATAGATAGATAGATAGATAGATAGATAGATAGATAGATAATTTTCATAGTAAAAAGGTGTCAATAGAGAGAAAATGATAGCAACATCCAGATGGTAGTAGATATCAACTGATTCCGTGAAAGAGAATGAGAGAAGATAGATAGATGGATAGATAGATAGACAGTGAATAGAGATAGATACATGATGAACATAGATAGATAGATAGATAGATAGATAGATAGATAATGAACAGATGGCAATTGATAGATAGATAAGAAAAGCATCTATGTGAGAGGGAGGGGAAAACTGACCAAGATAGATAGATAGATAGATAGATAGATAGATTGTTTGGTCAACGGCGTAGCCACGGCCAGAAGTACATAGATTAATTTTATATCTCGTGTATGATGCGTCCCCCTAAAAATAAGCTTAAAATTTAGGTCTTTCAAAGTCTCATGATACGCGTATATATGAGATAGATAGATAGATAGATAGATAGATTGGTCAACGGGGTAACCAGGGTCAGGCGTACATACCGTAGTTTTAGATCTCGTGGTATTATGCGACCCCCTACATTCAGCTTCAAAATTGCCTCCAAAAGTAGCATGATACGCGAATATATACAGTATATGAACAATTTTAACAGACGACGGAAAACGTGACATCGAAATCCGAAGTATCACTGGAATGGCAGACGTTGCTTGTGAAAGACAAAGAAAGTATTAATAAAGGTTATTAAAGGAAGAGAAATGCGCTTCAAGAGAAGAATACTAAGAATGTCATAGTCTGAACATATGAGAACCAAGGTAGTATTAAGGAAAATTGAAAGAAGGACACATATTTAGAAATAGAAAGAATAAGAGAAATTTCTCAGGCACATATTAAGGAAAGATGTTTTGGGGAATATGACACTCACAGGTCTTTTTGAAAGCAAGAGGCGCAGAGGAAAACAATGAATAAACTATTAGGTTGGTGCAAAAATAATGACGTAATAATGTCGTTTTTTGACTTAAAAATACGTTAAAAAAACGACATTATTACGTCATTATTTTTGCACCAACCTAATACCTAACAATCTTGGATGGCACCACAAGGCATAGGAGAGCTCCGAATGATAAAAGGCTGTGGCGAATTATGATCACCCGCATTCTAAAGGGACAGTGCAAACAGAAAAAAAAATAAGATGAGAGACCCCTCCAAGAAGCTTGACAGGGAGCCAGTTAAGTCAACTGTACGAAAAAGGAAACACGCATCTGACAATTTTGATAATGCTTCTAGCCACCAATTTATCAACTCTAGATTGGCAGAGTTCCATAAGTATACATTTTTTTTTAAAAGAATCTCTCACGTCATCCTGAATCATCATTGTCGCTTGCCAATTTCCCGCGGAGTTTAGAAGCACATTACACAAGATAAAAAAATTACAATACGTTTAACCAGGTACCTTTATTTAAACTATTCTTTCTTAATCACAGTAGAGCGAGGAAAAAGATAAATTCGATAGAACATGCGAGAAAGTAGTAAGATTTTAATCATTGATGACGAATCCAGACACCTGCAGACTCTTATCTGAATACTAATCCGCCAAGGGGACAATCAGTACCTGATAAAAACATGAAGATAAGTATATAAGTCCGGTGGCGTAAAAAGGAATGAGAGATTAAGCGCATCGAACCATGTATAAGGAAGAGAAATATCAATAATAGCTTGACTGATTAAAATCGAACAGAGATAACAAATTTCGCTGATTCTGGCTTTTTCACTCTCCATAAAAGGAAAGGGCTTATTCTACTAAGCAATCTATTTCGTATGACTTCCAAGTTTGGTTGTAACGATATATATTTATATTTTCGACTCTTCCGTCGTATTCGACGTATGAGGGTCAAGCAACTCAGTTCCAAGGAACCGACAGCGAGACACCAACACATAAGATTTGATTATAGCGGTGAAACATTTGTGCAGAAGCATCCACACTTATTGAAGGGCCAAATACAGAGACCTGGTGCCCTCCGTGCTACAAGGTCCCCGAACGACCATCCGCAGGTTTTGAATTCAGAGTTGTGCTTCTTCTAGACCAGTTACCATCCAAGGCTATAGAACAGAGTCTGTCCGGCTATTTACCCATAGCTGAAGGAAGAAGAAAAGGATTCATACACACACACACACACACACACACATACACATATATATATATATATATATATATTACAATGAATCATCCATACAAAAAGTAGATTAGTAAAGTTAATGATATAAAATGGCGAAATCCTTTCGCAAACAAAATTATAAAGCTGCATTAACCTATAAATCACTCTATGAATGTTATGATCCATGTTTCTTAAAAATTATAAGCTGTACAAGGTCTTTCTTTAATACGCAAATACCTTCAACTGTAAATTCAGCCATCTTCATGCATGGAAATTATTTTGTTTTTGGTAAAATTCAGGTAGTATCGGAGACGAAAAAATTAAATGCGAATCAAAATATGTTGTTGATTTTTGTTTTTTTTTAATGTGTTATTGTTAACGGATTCAAACTTTTGGAACGTGCAATCGCAACGCTAAGGTTGATTTATTTTAATTTTAAAAGAGTGTGTTTTTTACTAATATAGTAATTTGAGATTTTTTTTGTAGGAGTTTATCAGTCAATGTGGCCTGAACTAAATAGTCCAATAAATAGAGTAATGACTCAGCTGTTATCCCGAAAATTTGCACGTCGGATCAGTTCTTTTAAATCAAATATGTGGTGCAGTTCAATTTATATTAGAATGAATCATTCATACAAAAAGTAGATTAGTAAAATTACCGATATAAAATGGCGAAATCCCTTCGCTATCAAAATTTTAATTATATATATATATATATATATATATATATATATATATATATATATATATATATATTAATTAGTACCTATAGGTGTACCAACGTTTTGCTGGATTACCTGCTCGTCGGGGACAATTAATCCTTATCTTAGCACTGTATAACCATATTTTTAATACGCTGTTCCTTGATCTAAGCTTTCTGTTCAGATGAACCAACTTCAGAGTGGTTATATGGATATTTAAACGAGGATATTCACCATCAAAGATGATATTCTGTTATGTTGACATAGAAGATTGCTACGCGACTAGAACGGTCACGTAGATTCAGGATGAGTTAATATGACATCATGCTACACGAGAGAACCGAAATATTAACAGCCGGAACATATGTCTAGGTGCAATGTAATATGATGTGACTAGTTTGAAATGTAATTTTGTTGTGTATAGGCAGCTTTGTATTAATATCAGGTCATCCCATAAGTTCTGTCCGAATTTTAACTTTTTGTTAAAATGAACGAAATTTAAAGAGTATTTTATAATGTCTAATGGAGTTGAACATTATTTTTATGTTCAGATGCATTTAAACTGATCAAATTTTATTTCAGAGAACAATAAAATTAAATTTTGTTTGATTAAAAACCTGCTAACATGGAAGTACCCAAGAATCATTTGAGGCGCAGAATGCTTTATGACTTCAAGAAAGGAAACTCAGCAGCCGAAGCGGCAAGAAACATTCACTCAGTTTATGGAGAGGAATGTGTGAATGAAAGAACTTGCAGAAGATGGTTTGCAAAATTCAGAGCTGGAGATTTCACACTTGAAGATGAAGATCGAACCGGATGTCCAGTTGAGTTTGATGAAAAGCTTCTTGAAGCAGCCCTTGAAGAAAATCCTGCTTTATCAGTTTAGGAATTGGCAGTGGTTCACAGTTCAAACATATTTACATATGCACACACACACACACACACACACACACACACACACACACACTATATATATATATATATATATATATATATATGACGCCATTTGTCGAAGCGCCAAAAGATTTACTTATTTTAATTTTAATTGAAAAATGTAAATGTCTTTTTTTTTTAAAAAAAAGTAATATAATTTAATGTAATTTGCAATTAATTATTATTTCAATGATTTGTTATATATATTATTATTTTTTAAAATTAAATATAGAACAAACTTACGATAACGTTTGCGCATGTGCAGGAAAGGCAAAGTTGGAAAGCGCGTGAAAAACAAACCGTTGACATACCTGAAGACAACACGCAAAACAAAATCTGATTGGCTAATGAAAATCTCGATGCCATTATAAAAGTAAGATCTACCTAAAGATATAATAATTGTTTTTTTTTTGTTTGTTTTTTTTTAAACAGGACACCGTGGAGCGAATTATGCGGAGAGGCGCCCTGTCAATATGCCAAGATACTTGGCAGAACGAATCTGATGTTGCAATACGCGAAATTCGTAATGAACACAGAGTAACATCACTGATGATCTTTACCATTTCATCTTATAAATGTATTTCAAGAATTATTATTGTATTTATTTGAAGTTATATATGTATTGTTAATTATTATTTCTTTAAACTTTTTCCACATTTACTTCGTTTTCTGTATTTGTATATTTTTTTTTTGTACAACAAAGTTGAAAATCGTTTGTTTTATTTTTACTTTCTGTTTTTGCTTAGCTAAATTTAAATTCATCAACTTTGCCTTTTCTACTATCCTTCATTTTTTATCAGTTCATTGTTAAGGTGTAAGTCCTATCAAAAGGCAGTATAAAGGATTTTCATATATGTTAAATAATGACTTCATAATCATCGAATGTTTTTAGGCTAAAATATATATATATATATATATATATATATATATATATATATATATATATATAAAATTATTTATTTAAAAAAAAAATTTATAACATAAATATGTTATAAAATCACTACAAAAATAGGCATTTTGTTTCAACACCCTCGGTGTCTTATCAAGTGATGACGTTGAATGTAAAATAAATGGTTTTAAAAGTTTCAAATTAATTAACAATCCTTCGCAAGGGGAAAACGTTGTTACAAAGGCTAGATGGACCAATCAAAACACAAGTATAGGAAAATTCAAAAAGCTTGACAACGAAGTCATGTTATAATATCTATTCAGATGTTTAAAATATGGGTAGTATTAAAAAAGAATTTATTCCAACCAATAATTAATAAATTATATGATAAAATTTAATATTAAAATTTAAAACTGCTAATTACAAAATCAAAAATTAAAATTTAATCGCTATTAAGTTTACAACTATAAAATTACAGAGGAGAAAAGAAGAAATATATATGTTATTCAATTTATTTTTTCATTGAAGTTATTTTAGCTAATTTAATATCCGGTCCTTAGACGATGTATACATTTTAATTCTAAGAGTGTGTGAATGGGGTCCTAAAGTCAAGCGTAAAACAAACGCAATCAGATTCTAATATATAAGCACCAAGGCATAAGACACCGAGGGTGTTGAAACAAAATGGCTATTTTTGTAGTGATTTCATAACATATTTATGTTATAATTTTTTTTAAATAAATAATTATATCTGCTCTACTTTGTATTGAGCACTCTTTTAAGAATAGTAATTGTTGGTTATTGGAATTCATTCCATATACACCAATCATATACTTGGGTATATATATATATATATATATATATATATATATATATATATATATATATATATATATATATATATATATTTCATTTTTTGTTTCTGCTATTATTTTCTCAAATGAACAATATTTTCGATAATTCTTCTTGTTTAATTATGTATTATTTCATAATCTGTCTTTATTTCTAGCCTTTTCGTTTAGACAACATTTTATGTTAAAAAAAAAACTGTTATTTTATTTAACTTCTAAAACACGTAATATACTTCCCCCTCCGAAATTATAAGAAATACAATGTTAATTCCTTTGTTTTTGTTGTTCACTGAAGACATTCGGGTTTAATTATTCTATATTTCTCCTGTCAATTCTGAACTCTTGTCTTATATTCATCATTTGATCTTAAACCTAAATATCTTCAGTGAACAACACAAACAAAGGGATTGTCCTGGCCGTTCCGATACTTTAGCGGGGACTGTATATAAATGTTTATATACGTGCATTATATTCCAAAGGTTGTCATAGTCGGGAGTGATTGTTATAAAGTCATTATGATGGATTAAGTTTAAAACAAAACAAACAAATCGTAAAATCCAGAAAGAAAATATAGGTCCAATGTCAAAAATCCCAATGCCCATAAAACCTCTAGAAATCAACCACACCGTCCAACAGTCACGCTCTCTAAAACGCTCCGATCGTATTAAAAAATATTAGCGTCACACATGCGTAGTGGGGCTATTGCAAATGGCCGCTCCTGGCCACCACGCGTGACATCATCGCTTCCTCGCAACGTCGGCCATGTTGGATTTACACGCCAAATAGGTACATGTCCGCTTTGCCCGGCGTAGTAAGTGTATTCTCTCACTAAAGAGATAGTTTGGAAAACTCCACTATCGATGAAATGCTTCCGCGGCACGTGTCTTAAATGACCTATGACAACTAAGTCCTTATAGGATACAAATCCTATATCATTCCAACAAATGACTAAAAAACACAAAGTAGATTTGCACACCCACAAAATCGGATCAAAACGACTAAAAACAGATTTCGCAATAAGGTGTGAAATTAATTTTCTGACCAATGAAAGGAGGCGATTTGCTAAACTAAAAAAAAGATAACGAGCCAGTGTGAAAAAAAAGTCAACAATAAATAGAGAAACTCAAGTCAATCACCAGTCAGAAGGGGGCAGAGATCATAGAGGACAGAAGACTGACAGTAAATTTCATCACTGACTCAACCTGACACTAAGAGCCGAAGTGGATTAGGAAAGGAAAACAACAACAACAACAACAAATTTACAACTGACTCCAAAACAATTCAACCAGATAAGTACATTTTCCTCTTATCTTTTATTTCTCATCCATACTCTCTTTTTCAACTTAAATTGATCGCCCCTTTTTTCCTTTACACCTATACAAAAACAAAAGAAACAGACAGCGAACATAGTCGTTTTTGTCAAAATCACATTTTGCGTATACGAACTAAAGCATTAATCTTTTTTTTACCCTATTCACAAGACAATAAATACACAATGTTCTATTTTCTACAAACTTTCCTTATCGTGTTGTTTCTTCTTGAAATTTGCGTTGTATTTTGTGGGTAGGGTATCCCGTATTAAATTCTCTTTTTAATCCGGGTACGCTGAACCATACATCCTACTCCAAGGCGGAGATTGGGCAAAGGTGAAAGATTTACACAGTATAACCAGCTGCTTTTGTTAGACTGCCGAGGTAGGCAGTCCATCTAGGAGAAGAAAAAACCCAAATTTTAAACCACCGATACTTTGCAGTTATGTTCAAAACACAGAAATGGCTTTGGACCGAAAATCCACACCGAAAAGTCGGTGTGGTGTCCCCAAGGCGTTTGGTTATCAACACTGAGAACTATTCCAGCAATTCTTACAGTGAATCCATTCCCAAATGTAATACCCTGTTTGTTTCATGCCCCTACAAATGTTAAAGCATCTTTACGTTTATATAGTTACCAGCTATTTTAAGACATCTTTATGTTTATATCGACAACAGTTATTTTAAAGCCTCTTTACGTTTATATAGTACTAGCAGCATGGCCCGGCGTTGCCCGTGCTTGATTCAAAAATCGTACGACTCATACAGCAATCGCTATCACTGGACTTAAAATATTTTTTCCCTTCCTTGCCTTTAAAGGAGTGCCCTTTGCCGTGCTGATGTTGCTACATGCCTTACTTCTTGCCTATCTTACACTGCGAATTTTTTATAAGCGCTATACTAAACATTAAATCTATTACGAAAAAAGAACTAAACAAAATGAACACAAAACGATCAGCTTTAAAAAATGCCTCATAACTAGAAAAAAACGAATAAAAAAAGAATGTTAACAACATATACTTTTTCACAACCAACCCAGTTCTGCGGAATCAGAATCAACGTTGAGTTTAAGCAAGCGAATCAGCCAATTGGAGTTAAGCGCCGTGCAGATTTGAATTTTTCCCACTTGTGACAAATGCAGCTATCGATTTTTTTTCATGCTAGCATGCTAGTTAATATTCGTGTCAGTGAGCTGTTGGCTCTCACGCTGACCAATAGAATCTTCCTTCCTATCCGTGGCATCCAGCTATAGGCTCTCACTCTGGCCAGTAGAAAATGGCTGCAAACTACATGAAAACTGCTGTAGAAGCATGAAAAAATCGTTTATTTCCACTATCAATGGGAGTTGGAAAATGCAAAGTCGGTCTTGGCCTTCCCTCTAACTTCGAGCATGTGCATGTAAATTTTGGTGCAAATCCGTCGAAAATTGCGGCCGTGCATTCGTTACACACACACACACACACACACACATCTTGCCTTTTATAGATAGAGATCCAGTTATTTGAAAACATCTTTACGTTTATATAGTCACCAGCTATTTTAAGGCATATTTATACTTATATAGTCACCAATTATTTTAAAGCCTCTTTACGTTTATATAGTCATCGGCTATTTAAAAATATATTTACGTTTATATAGTCACCAGTTATCTTAAGCTGAAATAAAAGGACATTTTAAATACTATACATCTTTTCTTTCTAAGGTAGGGAGTTGAATTTATTCAGTTACCTGCTAATTAATGCCTCATTCTGTCAGCCATGACGATTTTTGATTTTCACACCATCCAATATGTCTACAACTTAAATGTTTTCTTACTGTCTTGAATTTACTTACATTATTTCATTTGTCTTTTAGTCTTGTTTTTAATTTTCAATTTCTACTTCTCCATCTTTATTCACATTTATTTTGTTTTTCATCCAATATTTTCATTTCCGCTTGGTTTGGCATCTCTCTCCATTTTCTTCTATGCCAAAGTTAACGCCATACTTCCGCTTGATTCCTTTTGTCAATAACTTGGCTTTCTTTCCTCTCTTTGTATATAGCAGAATCAATCATGAGTATTGTATTCTCTATTTTCTTCAGGCTTCTCTCTTAATTGTAATGCGAATTTTTCAGTTTCGTTTTATGTCAATCATTTCCTTTTCTTCACGCGTCTGTTTCTTCGGTATTATGCATTCTGTTTTCTTTACGTCACTAAGGCTTCTTTAAATTTTTCTGTCGCTGTCTTATTTCGGCCTCTCTTAAAATTTTTTCTTCATTTTCATCTCCTTTCATGATTCTATTTATTTACTTTTCAGAGTTTTGATTTCTGTTTTTCTGTTCTAATAATTCTTCAATATCGTAATTTTAAACTTTTATTTTATTTTCTTCCCATTTTTAATAACACATTTTCCGATTTTTTTTTTTCTTTTCTCGTTTTATCCCAATTTTTCTTCCATGTCCTTCTTTCTTAATCTCTTTAATGTCTTCATTTCGGTTTTCTCTTATCTATTTTATTTTCCTCATTTAACCCTGAGCTAGGCGATAAATGCCACTGAGACGCAAGGAGATACTTACAGTGACAGAAAAAGAGGAAATCTTATTTAGGAGAGAGAACTACAAAATAACATGACCCCAGAAGACTGATGTTTTTACATTGACATTTTTGAAGATTGTAGTTGACAGGAAAGCAATTAACCGTGAGAATTGAGAATTGCGAGATAAGAAACGATTAGCATAAAGCTTATAATTATATGGAGCAATTTCAACAGTAAAATAATATGACCTCGCTGCCAATCTAGTATTGCGCTTAAGGTCGTGAAGTCTAGGTAACAAAGAGGAAAGCGTATCAGAAACATTACTTTGGAAATATTTAAATAAAAGCTATGGATTATGGCGTCGGGAAAAAAACTGTAACCGATATTTCAGGTAAGGGATAATATTACTAACAGTGTTGCAGGTAACATCAACAGACAAGTTGTCCACATGATCTCCCTACTAGAAACATCCCATATACAGTGTAACCCGGATATAAGAGAGTTGTCGGGACCGGAGAAGTCTCTTATATCCGGGTTTCTCTTATATCCTGGTATGATTTAATTTATATACATTAACACAGGCTCGAATTTGGGACCAGAGAAAATCTCTCTTGTATTTGGATTTCTCTTATATCCGGGTCTCTTATATCCGGGTTACACTACTAAGAAAAGTGCGTCAATTAAATGACAATTCCCCTATAAGGCCCAAGGACCATAGTTTGAACCCGGCTTATACAAAGCAGAAAACATAACATATACTACTACTACTACTACTACTACTACTAATAATAATAATAATAATATTAGGTTGGTGCAAAAATAATGACGTAATAATGTCGTTTTTTGACGTTAAAATATACGTCAAAAAACGACATTATTACGTCATTATTTTTGCACCAACCTAATAATAATAAACTTCTCTTCCTATTACCGACATTGTTTATTTCTCCGGTTGTTACAAAATGGATATTTTATTAGGTTGGTGCAAAAATAATGACGTAATAATGTAGTTCTTGACGTTAAAAAATACGTCAAAAAACGACATTATTACGTCATTATTTTTGCACCAACCTAATACTTTCGATATGACCGGTTTTCCACATTCTCCTATTTTAGGAGCGATGTACTTATAAAGTTTGAATCACACGTAATCACGTTCTATCCTTCTATGTTTATACCCTTTCATGACGTAGGCGATCATGGATCTCCACAACTTCCTGTCCTTTTTTATTCTTAGCAATGTTTCTCTCTTTGTTATCTCTCGTATCTGAAGGCTTGCAAACCAAGTACACAACCTCGTTAGGTAAGTTATTCACGGATTGCCTCTGTCCCTCTTGCCTTCAAGCTTACAGTCATATCACGTTGAAACATTGGTTCCTGTACGATCAACGAAGTTAAGCAAGGTCGAACGTGGTCAGAACCTAAATGGGTGACAGCTTGCGAAGGACAGGAGTTGCAAGCTTAGATGTGCAAGTGGATAATGGAACAGAATTGTTAATTGGAGAGCCGAGTTCCAATTCTAGTCGGGTTCATTATATTCAGTTGTGCACAAATAATATTAGGAAATGTATGAATCCACTTCTTCCTCCCCTACCTATAGGTTAATTAGTAAGTCTTGTATCACTTAATCATTATTATACCAAAAAGAGTAATTCTTTTAACCTAAAAAATTCTTCCTGGCTTTAAATAACTCCCAAAAGGGTTGATAAGCCATAGAAAACGAGTCAATCAATCAATCAAAACTTAATGTTTTCTTGTGAGTATTACATTTTCCAAATCCACTTTCCTCATTATATGCCCAAGAAATGTCAATTGTCTCTTTCTGTTTCCTTGTATGTGAGTCCTTTTTTTATTTCCATTTTCTCTAAAACTACGTTGTTGCTCAAGTGTTCAGTCTATGACATTCTCATCATCCTTCTGTTGTAAAGCCACATCAAACGCAATACAAGACGAACACGTGCCCAGGTTTTACTTCCCGAACAATGACGTACGTGTATATTCTTCACTTCACCAATGCACGTGGAGTATAAACTAAGCAATAATTGGAGAAATATTGTTTCGTTCGTAACTGACAGTTGGCTCCGCTGTGGTAAATATGGCAAGGAAAAAATTAGGATTGACAGAAGAAAACAATGGAGGAAAAATTAGTGCAGAACAAAAAAGAAAGTTAATTAGAAAATGATGGAAGTGGAGAAATCATTAACGATGATCTTCTGTCGACTTGAGTTAACTTACTATGACGGCATGATTATCTATCTATCTATCTATCTATCTATCTATCTATCTATCTATCTATCTATCTATGTCAGTTCATATCTGTCTGTCTATCTATCTATTTCAGAAAGTTTTTCATCTGTTTTTATTTGTGTGTCGTATGTATTTAAATATCTATTTGTTCTGATTCTATCTATCTATCTATCTATCTATATATCTATCTATCTATCTATCTATCTATCTATCTCAGTCTGTACATTATCTATCTATCTATCTATCTATCTATCTATCTATCTATCTACGTATGTGTGTTCATAACTGTCTGACTATCTATTTCAGTATGTTTTTCATCTGTTTTTATTTGTGTGTTTTATGTGTGTATATATCTATCTGTTCTAGTTCTGTTCGTTCATCTATCTATCTATCTATCTATCTATCTATCTATCTATCTATCTATCTATCTATCTATCTATCTATCTATCTATGTCTTTTAATATCTATCTATCTATCTATCTATTTGTGGAAAAGGTACAGAAGCTGAGATACCAGGTTAAGAATAATAACATCGTATATATATATATATATATATATATATATATATATATATATATATATATATATATATATATATGTGGGGGGGGCGTGTAGAAACATTTCACCCAAGTCAGTCGATAATATCATTAAGATGCCAGGTTTTATTGAGAGGGAAAGTCTTTACTGACGAAAAAGGACAATAAAAGAAGAGATTTTAAGGCGACATAACGTGATGGTTTAAATTGCGTTTAAATGCATGAAGACAGTTGGTGACAGAAAAGCAAGAAACTGGAAGAGATTTTCACAGTGCGAGAAAGGAAACTGTTAGAATGGAACTTAAGTTTGCATCGAGCTATTTGAACAGTAACCTATTTGACAATCTTGTCATAGATTAAATTCACGCAGTCGTACCGCCAAGACGAAGAGCTCATTAGAATAATTGCCATAAAAAAAACAAAAACAAAAACAACATGTATCCAAAATAGGTGGAACTCATCTTACGGCGGTAGAAAAGTGACTGCATTCAAGATTACTTATCAGAATCACTAAAATTTGAAACTCTTCTTTGGATTATCTTGAGAATCTCCAGGTATCTTGCAGGAGTAGCAGAATGTACGATTTCTAAATTAGCCATTTAATTTTGCTTAAATATTTTATTATAATAGTTCTACTAAATATATTACTCAGTCCTAATGTGTAACGTGTCCAAATTGTTCATTTTATATCACCCTTTTTCAGAATTTAACTTAAAACATTAAATACTCCACATTTTGAGCATGAACAAATTTATGTGTTTAAATTTTTTTTTTTGAATGAGCTCAGACTTGATCCTAACGCTTCTCAAACTGCTTTCAACATTAAGAGACCACCTGGTGAAGGATCAACTTGTCATTGGACAATATAGGATCAACGTGTCATTGAACAATACAGGATCAACTTGTTATTGGACAATACAGGATCAACCTGTCATTGAACAATACAGGATCAACGTGCCATTGAACAATACAGGATCAACTTGCCATTGGACAATACTGGTTTCTGAGGTTTGGAAACTTGTCTTGAAGTTGAAGGTGGTAGAGGAATTGAGAATCAACATATGAAAACACTAGTCGAACAAAATCCAGGTCATGTTTTCATTTAAACAATATCCAACAATTTCAAGAAAATTGTCAAGGCAGAAAAAAACAGAATCTTGGTTCCATATGAATTCAGTGGATGTCAAAGAATTCAACATTTTGAATTGCGTCTAAGTGCGAAATTCGAATGTTCCAATTCTTGATTGAATAGTGACTTACGAGGAGAAATAAATCCTTTGTTACAATCGTAAACAATCGACTCAATGATTCGATCATGAAGAAGCACCCAAACTCTTTCCAAAACCGAAATTGTAACAATAGAAAATTGTGGTGACAGTCATGATTGTCCGAGGCATCTCCTACGCAGAGCCCGTCACAAATATTGTGGCACCATCGGACAGGCTCTTTTAAAGATCTCATGACCAGCGTCAAGAAGGGAGACTTAAAAAGGTATGGTGACGTCATAAGACCCAACAATCTTTTTGAAGGAGAAAGATTGGTAGAAGCTTTGAAAATTATGTGTCTATATGTGTCTGTGTGAGTGTGTGTATGCGTGTGTGTGATCAAATTTCATAAAATCCAGGCCTGAAAATATGGATAATACTACTTAAATATTATTGCATCAATATTTGAAAGAAATATGAGACTGTTGTGTGCATTGGCCTTCACAATCTTTCTGTATGCCTGTAAATCTTGTATATTATCAGCAGAATAGCAGCGAAGAATCCAAGAATTAGAAATGGGATACTATAGAATCATCCTAGGCATTCTAGACTGATATTTTATCATTTTTGATGCAGACACCATAAGATAGGAAGCAAGCCTATTGGAAGACCTCATCTCCCCTGTGGATAAGAAGTAAGATGCTGGAGAATCATCCGAGGGATCTCCTACGAAGACCACAACGCAAATGGTGAAATTCAAAGAATTCAACATTTTGAAGTGCGTCCAATTCCAAAATTTGAACGTTTCATTTCTTGATTGAATAGTGACTTAGGATGAGAAAAAAAAATCCTTTATTACAATCTTAAACAATCGGCTTAATGACTCGATCAGGACGAAGAAGCAAAACCCTTTTTAAAACCGAAATTGAACCAATAGAAGATTATGGTAACTGCCATTGGCCTTATTCATTACAGCTTTCTGGAATCTAACCAGAAATTTACTGCCAGCAACTGAATGAAATTCTCATTCAGTCAAGCAAAATGCGATCAGCCCTGGTCAATTGTTGGGTTCAATTCTGCTTCATGACAATGCTCGCTCACATGTTGCCAAGATGGCAATCTAGGAGCACACCGACATGAGATACGAAACTTTGGCCACATCCACTATATTCCACTGACTAACAAGAATTTTGACATTTTTAATCCAAAAAACATTCGGTCGCATATACCATGTAGAAGATGTCTTCAAAGATTTCTTGGCATCTAAATATTTCATGTGAAACATCGTAAAGTTAAATTTAAATTATTCGGATAATTGTCCTCATCTTAGTCGCCATATTTATTACAACGTTTCGACCGTTGTACGTTCCGACCTTCGTCAGGTGTTTGGAATGTCGGACTTAACCATTTATTTATGTTCTATTTCTACGTGCCATATTATCAATTTAACAGGAGATAACTGATTTTCTCCGATGGTCTCCACTGCCTTTACCGTGTATTGAACTGACACTCTTTGGGTCCTGTCACTGAATCTAACCAATGCCTTTTTCCCATGCGCCATGTTTCCTTGCGGACATCTGTGTATGAATTTTTGGGTATTATAAACCTGTCTTCAGCAACCATTTTTACCAGTGCTCATATTGCAATGTTTTGCTGTTATCATTCATGTTTTTACCAGAGCTCACATTGCAACATTTTGGTGTCATTATCGCTTTTCTCCTTATTACTCCGAAATATAGATAGATACTAAATAAAAGTTATAAATAAACAGAAATGTAAAGAAATTAATTTATAAACAATGGATTTTATTTTTAATTGAATGATTATTCTGTTTATTCTGAACTTGTGCCCTTTTGTAGACGAAACTACTTTGTGATCGGGTGGCACAGACCAGCAAGAATCCTATTACTATTTTAGAGAATGCAATTTTCCTATTTAGCTATCGAAAGTCTATTACTCCTGACGTTTCAATTATAAAACACTATCAGTGTTATTCTCACTTAAGAGGAAGATTAAATCAAAACTTTTGCATTTCTAACGAAAACAGATCGGGGATTGGGCCTAGATACCTCGGTTTGAAGTGGTGAAACCAAATTCCCGAAAAGAATATAAATTTTATCTTTAATCCATTTAGACTGCCTTTTGTGTGGATGTGTCTGTGCTATGGATAACACGATAAACTGCGTCCAACAGCAAGGCCTCTGATCGGGAGGTTTTGAGGAGTGTCGAACCACCTCTTAATTGCTGGTGTTCCCAAGTTCAACCTGGCCCGGGTGGTAGCACCTATTAGGGTCCCTGCTATTGGAAAATAGTTAACACACAAACTGGCGTCAAAACACTATAAAAGTGTAAAAATAGGTTTTAATACCAGCAATACGTTTTATAAAAAAATATTAAAAACTATATTTAAAACAATGCTCCGAGTCAGACATTTAGAGACTGATGATAGCCGCGCACAGAATGTTGAGGTAATTTTTATTTTTTGCTGTAATATATATATATATATATATATATATATATATATATATATATATGTGTGTGTGTGTGTGTGTGTGTGTGTGTGAAAATATATAGAAAATAGGAAATAACTGGTAAGGTAAAAAATCCAAAGTTTTTTAGTATTTTTGTTATTATTTAAAAAAAAAAATAGTGCTCGAC
>OZ010600.1:12071776-12116776 GCA_963932145.1 Acanthosepion lycidas
GGAGATTCTACCACTAAGCCGTCAAGTAGGTGGATTTTTTAGCGTATTTATTTTTAGAAACACGCTCAGTGACTGACAGTGACTCAATTGGCTATATTAGCTATAATAGTCACTGTTTACAAACCCATACCTACTCCCTAGAGAGCTCAACTGAAATTAATATTTATTATTAATAATTAATATTTATTATTAATAATATATATATATATATATATATATATATATATATATATATATATATATATATATATATATATATATTATTATTATTTGTGTATTTAGGCAGCAAGTTCTCTTTTAAGTATGTCTGATTGAATAAATTACAGACATCATGTCTGACTGAATAAATTACAGACATTGTGTCTGCTAATTTTTAACAAAATCCGTTCATACTCATGAATAACTTTCCGTGTGTTTATGTTAAATGATGCGAGGAATGTGCTGTGGTAAATGTCTTTCATATTTTCATTTCCCAAGTACCTTCGATCTTCTTTCCAGATCATCTTCAGTTGTGTAAGTAGTACAAAACTATATGTTTTTCATTACGTATTGGATAACAATACACTGCTTTTTATAGTTACTTGTACTAATGTAACTCTTGCATCCCTGAAGATGATCTTGGACCAAACACCTCAAGTCAGGGGAGAAGAAGCTGGCAGAAGTCGCCAGGGAAAGGCGGACTCGCAGAAAGCAAAGTGACAGCTCCAACAGACCAGAGACAGAACACTCATGCGACCTCTGTAACAGAGATTGCCACTCCAGCATCGGCCTCTACAGTCACAAACGTCGATGCACCAGCAAAGCATGGTCAAGCCTGGATGGAGGCCGACAAATTAATTCTATTTATTTTAAAATATTTTATAATAAATATAAATAAATTTATATTTACTATAAAAATTGCAGCCCGAAGTTATTAGACAGACTAAGCTACTATTACTTTAAGCCCACTAAAATATAATAAAAGTTATTTTTTGTTTTTTTCTCCGTAATGTAAGTTGTAATATGGGTAATGGAAAAGATCTAACAAATGCGGAAAAAGATAATATAAGCTCGGTGAAGTAATGGTTAGCGGGTCGGATTGAGGAATCAGAGAACCGAGTTCGAATTCCAGTCGAATTCATTACATTCGCTTACCTGCTAATACCCTTGAGAACGGTATGAATCTTTTTCTTTCCTCTGGGTAAATATCAGAAGAGACCAGGTTCTGTAGCCTTGGATGGCAACTGGTCTACTGAAGAAAGAAAATGGCCACCTACTACAGGAAACAAAATCTACCTCGTCAGTCATATATCGAAAGATACACGATTCCCTAAGTGTGTATCACGCATGGCACATAAGTGATTGAATGAGTTTGGGAAATTTTCGTTTTGGAGATATATAAAACGCTCTTTGCAGAGATCATCTAGCAATAAAGGGGACTGTTGAAAATGTAATTAAGTTGAGAACTAGAAACAAAAGAAAATATTTTAAACCTTTGTCTTTCTAATGGAATATGAACTAAAGCGAGTTATAGCGAAACAACCACTTTTGATCACTGCGCAGAACCCTTGAGGGAGCCAAGTAGAACAAAAGGTACAAAACGCTTCACAAATTGAGATCTCTCACGGAATTGGCCAGGGCTAATTTCTCTCAGTCAAGAAAATAATTTATAGCGTCAAAATTCAGCCAAGAAATACACGAAAATTTACACAGAAAAATCTCGGGTGACGCTTAAATGGTTGTAATATTATGTCTATTAGGTTACTGAGGATGCTAGTTGGACATGTAATCATAGAATTAATATATATATATATATATATATATATATATATATATATATTGTGTGTATTTAGGTGAAGTATAATTGTTTTCGACAAGTATGTTACGCAATTGTGTGTGCGGGCAGGGATGTTGTTTATACTTCGACATGAAAACATATATATATATATATATATATATATATATATATATATATATATATATATATATATAGTTCAATTTTATGATTACATGTCCAACTAGCATCCTAATTATCAGATTATATATATATATATATATATATATATATATATATATATATATATATATATATACTACTATGTTGAATTTCTAAAATTCAGGGACGTTTAGCCACAAGCAGAGAAGTGTAAATCCAAGGAAAACGCCTATTGGAGATGATCATTAGATTTGGCGCATCGCGACATGATCACTAACAAATTCTTGTAAGAAGGTACTTGCTATTCTGCTTAATGTAAATGATGGCTGGGACAAAGGATGGATTTTATTTGATGTGCCTGTTCGCAGTTGATTTTTGAGAATGGTGTCTTTCAAATCAGTTGCCTTTCTAATGTATTCAGTAGCTATGTGGTCATTGAGAAATAAGACGAGAATCTAGTATTTCGTCCGTTGTTTTTTAATCAATAACAATATTTGAAGGCAAGGCGTCATTGTGCATAAATTAGATATAAAAAAAGAATATGACACATAGGATTATATATACAAAATCTATAAAAAAAATGCATAACAGTTAAAAAAATATTGCTTCACTAGGAAAAGGCGATAGATAGTATGGACGTAAACGGTTTTACAGGGGACAGTTTTTCTTTAAAGTATTTTGTATCAATAGAGACAGAGAGAGACAGGGGGAATGAGAGAGAGTGACACAGAGAGTGAGATTGAGAGAGAGAGAGAGAGAGTGAGAGTGTGAGACAGAGAGAGAGGATGAGAGCGAAAGAGAGAGAATGAGAGAGATCGAAAGAGCGAGAGAGTGTGTGAAAGAGTGAGAATGAGAGTGGGTGAAAGTGAGAGAGAGAGTGATAATATGAGACAGACAGAGAGTGATTAAAAGGAGAATGAGAGAGATAGGGAGAGAGTGAGAGAATGAGAGTGAAATAGTGAGAGAAAGAGTGAGAGTAAGAGAGAGTATAGGAGTGTGAGACAGCGAGAGAGTGCGAGTGGTAGTGAGAGTGTGAATGTGAGAATGTAAGACAGAGAGAGAGAGTGAGAGAGAGTGAAAGGGTGAGAGAGAGTGAGAGCGAGTGAGAGTGAGAGAGAGAGTGTTTGTAAAAGAGAGAGAGAGTGAGAGGTGAGAGAAAATGAGAGAGAGAGAATGAGAGAGAACCTTTATAGCGCAAAATAAAATAAAATTTTCACTTAATTCACTTTAATTAATTTTCAAACTAGTAGCATATCTAATGTAAAATCAAATTTTCACACAGTTGCAATTGTCAAGAGTGATGCTTGATAGTAAAATTGAATTTAATTAAAAATACCATATTCTTAATTTATAAATTTAAAGCCCAAATTGATTTCAGCAATTAAATTTAATTAAAAAGAAATAGTTTTTTTTCTTTGATTCCAATCCGAAAACACCAATCGAACGGCCATTAACTATTTTGATATGTAACACACACAGACAAAAAAAAATATTTTTCCTTCTGCTTTGAAGACACCTACCAAAATACGTAACGAAGCCTAAAGACGTCGTGAATAAATCGCTTCGCCATTTCGCCTCATATATTTCTATAAAATTTTATCTAAAATATATCGAAAAAAAAATATATTGCCTACAATTAGATATTAATAAAAGTAAAGGAATCCTTGTTTTACAAGTAAAAAATGATACAAACTGTACGATTCTGCCTATTTGTGTCTACTTTCAACTTATGTCCGCAGATCATTAGCGATATTCGGAAGCGATAATTTATTTGCATTGTCCAAGATCGTTAAATCGACAGAATTGAAACACACGGATTAACCGTCGGCTAAAAGCGGATTAAATGCAAACATCAATGTCCCAAACCTTTTCCACAATACATTTAGCCTTTTCCAAGATAAGCGGTTTCTGTAAGTGTACCTCTATTGGAGTTCTTGCATATATAGATATATGTACACAGACACACAGAAACACACACACGCACAAATATATATGCATAAATTGGGCTGAAATATAGATCAAATATGGATTGGAATCCGACAGAATGATGTAATAGAGAACAAATAGAACACTTTTATCAATCGAACACGTTTCATTCGCATTTATTAGTTCTTCATCAGAGAATGAGACTGACCACGCAGGCATTCAAACGCTCAATTTTTCAATCTCCCATTCCCTCACACAGATAGTTAACTTCCCCACTCGTTTTGCCTTCAACAGGGAAGGTAAAGCCTCTCTTCTCGACCTGTGCTTTACCTCTATCCCTTAATACTGCAGCGCCTCGCAACTCTGCCCTCTTGGTAACTCTGAACATGCAGTAGTATCAGTTAACATCTCCTTCAACTCCACCCCCTATAAAGAACCTCCTACCACTAGAACTTCGTTCTACTATCAACGAGTTGACTGGGACGCGTTCCGTGATTTCCTCCGCGATGTCCCCTGGGATGGAGTTTTAAGCTCCCCCTCCAAGAATGTGCTTCTGAGGTCTCTTCCTGGTTTAAAGCTGGAATTGACGCTTTCATCCCATCTAGGAAATATAGGGTCAAGTCGCGCTCCTCCCCCTGGTTCTCGGCTGCTTAATCAGCCGCCATCACCCATAGGAACCACAACCTCCACCTATTCCGTAGCGACATGTCTGACTGCAATAGACGTCTCTTTGCCTCCACCCGTAACGAATGTAAGCGTGTCCTCAACGATGGCGAGAAATTCATCTTTGTATATTATTGAATTGTTCGCGAAAATGGATTTCTCGCCATTTAATCATTAACCTTTGTATTTGTTTTATGTATGAATAATTCATGAATTTGTAAATTAATTGCACCTTTATTGAAATTAAAATAACTGATCCAAGTGCAACTTTTGAATAATAAGTGCGACATTACTGTAATTATTGAACAATATAGTTCATGCCACTTTGACGGAAAATTTACCAGTAAAAAAGAATTCTCTTATCACTACATTTGTACATAAACGCAGAACTTTAACCTTAAAATTTAAATTCAAACTCAGCGTTGCGACTGAACGTTCCAAAACAATAACACACATTTCTCATAGCATTTTTCGGATTACAACCTTGTTTTAGTTTGTCCACTTATTACTGAGAGTATAAACAAGAACACAATCTATTTCATACCTGAGGATGTCTGTAGGAACAGACGAAAGCTTGTAAAATAAAAAGATCTAATGCAACGGAAATTTATAAAATAGGATCTTTTCTTTCATAAACAGATTCGGGGTTTTTGTATATTATTGAATTGTTCGCGAAGATGGATTTCTCGCCATTTAATCATTAACCTTTGTATTTGTTTTATGTATGAATAATTCATGAATATATATATATATATATATATATATATATATATATATATATATATATATATATATATATATATGACGATCTATATTTAATATATATATATATATATATATATATATATATATATATTTCCCTGACGATCCGCTTAGGTGAAACCTGGATAGGTTTGTCTGGCTCACTAGGTTTGACTAGGTCTGCTCTACGGTTGTATTGAGCTCTGTTGTTAGTTGTTTACTTGTGTCGTTTTTTTTTTCTTTGGGCTTTAAACCTGTATCTCTATTTTTTTCGACAGACTTTCATGTATGATGTGTGCATACGTACATATGTGTGTGCGAGAAAACATTACTCAGCGAAAAAGATAGACGAAAGTTCTGGGCGATGACACCGCAACTAACGAAAGATGTTCGCTACACAATCCAACGGCAATGGCACATGGATGCTCATATACACCCAGTCCCTATGTTTGTGTGATCTCCAGTGAGTGAGTGTGCGTGTATGTTTATCTGCGTACGCCAATGAGTGTACGTGCGTGTATGTATGTTTGCATACGTACGAGTGGCGTTCCGACGACAATCTTTCCTCCCACTACCTTAAAAACACCGGCATACATAACCATATATAAATCCAAAATTTAAAGATTAATCAGTTTTTCTAACGATCGCAAATAGCGTGAAACCCAGTCACAAACTCACACCAATACATACATATATATATATATATATATATATATATATATATATATATATATATATATATATATATATACAAATGAGAGAAAGAACACATAAGGTAAAAATCCAGTTTGTAGCATTTACTTTTAAAAAGTGCTCAGTACAAAGTCGAACAATATATTATTATTATAAGAGATTATAAAAATGTTTTATCATTTTTATAATAATGTTTTTAGAATAATCTCTTATAATAAAAATATAATATATTTTTGTGTATGTGCGTGTGTGTTAAAAAGAATTACCTTGCCAACGATGTAACTTCTTATCTATGTTAATGGGATTAATCTAATCTACACCAAACCACTTAGAGAAATGTGAATTTAAACGCCACTATTATAGTTAAAATTTCGTTTCTTCACTTATCAGTATTTCGCCTTTTATAGACGCAATTAGATTTTATATTTTTAAAATGGAAACCATATACGTGTGCATATGAATTTGTCTGGAGGAGACAATTTGACAATTGGACGATTTACTTTCTCCTTCCATTTTAGCCCATCAATATTAATCAAAAGAAGCAGCTAATCGATTCCTAATTCTCCAGCAAGCGCTTGGCATTGATAAGAAGCGCTTTTTTTTCTTTGTTTCTGCTTTCAAATTTTGACCAATCAACAGAATTTGGCTCGTTGCAGACGAGAACTCGTTTACGAATTAAAAAAGACAAGAAATGGCGGGAACCTGATCAGATTGAGAAAAAAAAAAAAAAAACGTTGAAGACAGAGAAAATATTTACTTAGTGTAAATGAAAAATAAGAGAAGGAAAGAAAATGGAAAAGATTTTATAAATGATGATTGAAAAGGAAAAAATAACAGACGATGTAAAAGACAGAGTATTATAATGAACACACTGAGGGAGTCCAGCAGCTGAATAGGTCGTTGTCGTTTGGTAATGATAATTTTAATAGAAATATTAGCCGTTTCTCTACGTAAAGCATTTGGTATTCATCGACGGAGCGGCTAGTACAACTTTGGGTTCAATATATAAAATCTTTCTCTTAAAAAACTTTTTCACTAAAATAGTTTTCTCAAGTTCAGTAGCTTCTATCGCTGTTTCCAGTACTGATTGGAGTTTCCATCCTAGACTTTTATTTCAGTAGTATGGAAGGTCAACAAATTATGTTATTATTAGCTATTCGAGTTTATGTACTATCTATTTTAGTTGTTGCAGCTGTTGGTAATCCTCAAGAGGTGTGTTTTCTGTAGTTTGGTATTGTTCTTTCTTTGTGATTATGTAGCGCCATTTCAGAATGTTCAAAGAAAGATGATCTTCAACAAGGCCATCATAATTCACTCGGTCAAAGCCTTTTTTAAAGAATTGATCTTAGAAAACGATTGTATACAACTGAGAGTTTAAGTATTTAGTACGCCCGAAAGAACTGCTAGGTAACCTTGACATATTTGAGAAGGATATTAGAATAATCCAGGACCTATAATAATTGCAAATCGCCTGAATACAGATAGAAAAAGAATTAAGTACCTGCCTTTACGCAAAGGCGTTCGATTAAGTATGCCACAAAGATCTGTTACAGCTGCTCACCAACATTGACATATTCGGGGAAATATATTAGAATAAACAAGAGCTTTTACTGGCAGCAAACCGCCTGCATACGGACAG
Source organism: Acanthosepion lycidas (assembly GCA_963932145.1). Lineage (NCBI taxonomy): Eukaryota > Metazoa > Mollusca > Cephalopoda > Sepiida > Sepiidae > Acanthosepion > Acanthosepion lycidas. Next base: position 12,079,354 of record OZ010600.1, read on the forward strand.
AAAATAAGTTTGACAGATATAAAAAAAAAGAAAGGATTATAAGACAAGGTTGTGTCTTCTTAGCGGATTCATTTAAACTATACAGGAAAGCAATTCTAGGAGAATTAGAAGTTCTACTAGAATTCAGTATTGCCAGAGAGAATCTTAACATAAAAATATGAAGATGACACAGTATTGATAGCAGACATAGAAAAACTTCTATAGAAGTTAGTGAAGGAAAGTTAGAAGAAAGGACAAAACATTAATTGCAAGAAGACAGAATGCATGGTGTCAGCAAAATAAAATGAAAAAAAGAAAGTCCAATAGGCAAATTGAAAATGTTTCTTCAAAGGGCGTCAACGTATTTATCAATTTCTGAAATACAACCAAATATGAACAAAGGGAGATAACCCATTTTTGGTTCTGCTAGGTAATAGTCTGAGGAAATGTTTCGCATGCTTAAGACTTTCATCCCAAACCACCGATTTACCGGTAGCAGACAAAAATAATTTAATGCCCAGCCACTGGTTGAACAGTGGTAGAGAAAAATGACTCAATGCTCAGACATCTGTTGAACAGAGGTAGAAGAAAAATGACATAATGCCAAGCCACCGGTTGAACAGTGGTAGAGAAAAATGACGTAATGCCCAGAGACCGGTTGAACAGAGGTAGAGAAAAATGACATAATGCCCACCCACCGGTTGAACAGATGTAGAAGAAAAATGACTTAATGCCCAGCCACCGTTTGAACACAGGTAGAGAAAAATGACATAATGCCCAGCCACCGGTTGAACAGAGGTAGAGAAAAATGAAATAATGCCCAGCCACCGGTTGAACAGAGGTAGAGAAAATGACTTAATGCCCAGGCTCTGGTTGAACAGAGGTAGAGGAAAATGACAAAATGCCCAGCCACCGGCCGAACAGATGTAGAGGAAAATGAAATAATGCCCAGCCACCGGTTGAAAAGAGGTAGAGGAAAATGACATATTGCCCAGCCACCGGATGAACAGATGTAGAGGAAATGACATAATGCCCAGTCAGCGGTTGAACAGTTGTAGAGGAAAATGACATAATGCCCAGACACCGGGTGAACAGATGTAGAGGAAAATGACATAATGCCCAGCCACCGGCTGAACAGATGTAGAGGAAAATGTCATAATGCCCAGCCACCGGTTGAACAGAAGTAGAGGAAAATGACATAAAGCCCAGCCACCGGTTGAAAAGAGGTAGAGGAAAATGACATATTGCCCAGCCACCGGATGAACAGATGTAGAGGAAATGACATAATGCCCAGTCAAGGTTGAACAGTTGTAGAGGAAAATGACATATTGCCCAGCCACCAGTTGATCAGAGGGAGAGGAAAATTACATAATGTTTAGCCACCGGTTGAACAGAGGTAGAGGAAAATGACAAAATGCCCAGCCACCGGCAGAACAGAGGTAGAGGAAAATGACATAATGCCCAGCCACCGGATGAACAGATGTAGAGGAAATGACATAATGCCCAGTCAGCGGTTGAACAGTTGTAGAGGAAAATGACATATTGCCCAGCCACCAGTTGATCAGAGGTAGAGGAAAATTACATAATGTTTAGCCACCGGTTGAACAGAGGTAGAGGAAAATGACAAAATGCCCAGCCACCGGCAGAAAAGAGGTAGAGGAAAATGACATAATGCCCAGCCACCGGTTGAAAAGAGGTAGAGGAAAATGACATATTGCCCAGCCACCGGTTGAACAGTTGTAGAGAAAAATGACGTAATGCCCAGCCACCGGTTGAACAGAGGTAGAGAAAAATGACAAAATGCCCAACCACTGGTTGAACATTGGTAGAGAAAAATGACTTAATGCCCAGCCACCGGTTGAACAGAGGTAGATAAAAATGACATAATGCCCAGCCACCGGTTGAACAGATATAGAAGAATAATGACATAATGCCCAGCCACCGTTTGAACACAGGTAGAGAAAAATGACATAATGCCCAGCCACCGGTTGAACAGAGATAGAGAAAAATGAAATAATGCCCAGCCACCGCTTGAACAGAGGTAGAGAAAAATGACTTAATGCCCAGGCTCTTGTTTAACAGAGGTAGAGGAAAATGACAAAATGCCCAGCCACCGGCTGAACAGATGTAGAGGAAAATGACATAATGCCCTGCCACCGGTTGAAAAGAGGTAGAGGAAAATGACATATTGCCCAGCCACCAGATGAAGAGATGTAGAGGAAATGACATAATGCCCAGTCAGCGGTTGAACATTTGTAGAGGAAAATGACATAATGCCCAGCCCCCAGTTGATCAGAGGTTGAAGAAAAATTACATAAAGTTTAGCCACCGGATGAACAGAGGTAGAGGAAAATGACAAAATGCCCAGCCACCGGCAGAACCGATGTAGAGGAAAATGACATAATGCCCAGCCACCGGTTGAACAGAGGTAGAGGAAAATGACATATTGCCCAGCCACCAGTTGATCAGAGGTAGAGGAAAATGACATAATGCCCAGCCACCGTTTGAACAGAGGTAGAGGGAAATGACAAAATACCCAGCCACCGGCTGAACAGATGTAGAGGAAAATGTCATAATGCCCAGCCACCGGTTGAACAGAAGTAGAGGAAAATGACATAATGCCCAGCCACCGGTTGAAAAGAGGCAGAGGAAAATGACATATTGCCCAGCCACCGGATGAACAGATGTAGAGGAAATAACATAATGCCCAGTCAGCGGTTGAACAGTTGTAGAGGAAAATGACATATTGCCCAGCCACCAGTTGATCAGAGGTAGAGGAAAATTACATAATGTTTAGCCCCCGGTTGAACAGAGGTAGAGGAAAATGACAAAATGCCCAGCCACCGGCAGAACAGATGTAGAGGAAAATGACATAATGCCCAGCCACCGGTCGAACAGAGGTAGAGGAAAATGACATATTGCCCAGCCACAAGTTGATCAGAGGTAGAGGAAAATGACATAATGCCCAGCCACCGGTTGAACAGAGGTAGAGGAAAATGACAAAATGCCCAGCCACTGGCAGAACAGATGTAGAGAAAAATGACATAATGCCCAGCCACCGGTTGAACAGAGGTAGTGAAAAATGACATAATGCTGAGCCACCGGTTGAACAGAGGTAGAGAAAAATGACATAATGCACAGCCACCGGTTGAACAGATGTAGAGTAAAATGACATAAATCCCAGCCACCGGTTGAACAGAGGTAAAGGAAAATGACATACTGCCCAGCCACAGGTTGAACAGAGGTAGAGAAATACGACATAATACCATGCAACTGGGTGAACAGAGGCAGAGAAAAATTACTTAATGCGCAGCCACCGGTTGACAGATGTAGAGAAAAATGAATTAATGCGCAGCCACCGGTTGACAGATGTAGAGGAAAATGACTTAATGCCCAGCCACCGGTTGAAGAGAGGTAGAGAAAAATGACATAATTCCCAGCCACCGGTTGTACAGAGGTAGAGGAAAATGACATAATTCCAGCCACCGGTTGAACAGATGTAGAGGAAAGTGACATAATTCCCAGCAACCGGTTGAACAGATGTAGAGGTTAATGACATAATGCCCAGCCACTGGTTGAAGAGAGGTAGGTAATAATGACTTAATGCCCAGCCACCAGTTGAACTGAGGTAGAGAAAAATGACATAATTCCCAGCCACCGGTTGAAAAGAGGTAGTGAAAAATGACTTCATCAACAGCCACCGGTAGAACATAGGTAGAGGAAAATGATATAATGCCCAGCCACTGGTTGAACAGATATAGAGGAAATAACATAATGCCCAGTCAGCGGTTGAACAGTTGTAGAGGAAAATGACATATTGCCCAGCCAACAGTTGATCAGAGGTAGAGGAAAATTACATAATGTTTAGCCCCCGGTTGAACAGAGGTAGAGGAAAATGACAAAATGCCCAGCCACCGGCAGAACAGATGTAGAGGAAAATGACATAATGCCCAGCCACCGGTCGAACAGAGGTAGAGGAAAATGACATATTGCCCAGCCACAAGTTGATCAGAGGTAGAGGAAAATGACATAATGCCCAGCCACCGGTTGAACAGAGGTAGAGGAAAATGACAAAATGCCCAGCCACTGGCAGAACAGATGTAGAGGAAAATGACATAATGCCCAGCCACCGGTTGAACAGAGGTAGTGAAAAATGACATAATGCTGAGCCACCGGTTGAACAGAGGTAGAGAAAAATGACATAATGCACAGCCACCGGTTGAACAGATGTAGAGTAAAATGACATAAATCCCAGCCACCGGTTGAACAGAGGTAAAGGAAAATGACATACTGCCCAGCCACAGGTTGAACAGAGGTAGAGAAATACGACATAATACCATGCAACTGGGTGAACAGAGGCAGAGAAAAATTACTTAATGCGCAGCCACCGGTTGACAGATGTAGAGAAAAATGAATTAATGCGCAGCCACCGGTTGACAGATGTAGAGGAAAATGACTTAATGCCCAGCCACCGGTTGAAGAGAGGTAGAGAAAAATGACATAATTCCCAGCCACCGGTTGTACAGAGGTAGAGGAAAATGACATAATTCCAGCCACCGGTTGAACAGATGTAGAGGAAAGTGACATAATTCCCAGCAACCGGTTGAACAGATGTAGAGGTTAATGACATAATGCCCAGCCACTGGTTGAAGAGAGGTAGGTAATAATGACTTAATGCCCAGCCACCAGTTGAACTGAGGTAGAGAAAAATGACATAATTCCCAGCCACCGGTTGAACAGAGGTAGTGAAAAATGACTTCATCAACAGCCACCGGTAGAACATAGGTAGAGGAAAATGATATAATGCCCAGCCACTGGTTGAACACAGCTTGAGGAAAATGACATAATGCCAAGCCACAAGTTGAAGAGAGGTAGATAAAAATAACTTAATGCCCAGCAGCTGGTTGAACAGAGGTAGAGACAAATGACATAATGCCCAGCCACCGGTTGAACATAGGTAGAGAAAAATGACATTAGCCCAGTCTCCAGTTGAACAGTTGTAGAGGAAAATGACATATTGCCCAGCCACCAGTTGATCAGAGGTAGAGGAAAATTACATAATGTTTAGCCACCGGTTGAACAGAGGTAGAGGAAAATGACAAAATGCCCAGCCACCGGCAGAAAAGAGATAGAGGAAAATGACATAATGCCCAGCCACCGGTTGAAAAGAGGTAGAGGAAAATGACATATTGCCCAGCCACCGGTTGAACAGTTGTAGAGAAAAATGACGTAATGCCCAGCCACCGGTTGAACAGAGGTAGAGAAAAATGACAAAATGCCCAACCACTGGTTGAACATTGGTAGAGAAAAATGACTTAATGCCCAGCCACCGGTTGAACAGAGGTAGATAAAAATGACATAATGCCCAGCCACCGGTTGAACAGATATAGAAGAATAATGACATAATGCCCAGCCACCGTTTGAACACAGGTAGAGAAAAATGACATAATGCCCAGCCACCGGTTGAACAGAGATAGAGAAAAATGAAATAATGCCCAGCCACCGCTTGAACAGAGGTAGAGAAAAATGACTTAATGCCCAGGCTCTTGTTTAACAGAGGTAGAGGAAAATGACAAAATGCCCAGCCACCGGCTGAACAGATGTAGAGGAAAATGACATAATGCCCTGCCACCGGTTGAAAAGAGGTAGAGGAAAATGACATATTGCCCAGCCACCAGATGAAGAGATGTAGAGGAAATGACATAATGCCCAGTCAGCGGTTGAACATTTGTAGAGGAAAATGACATAATGCCCAGCCCCCAGTTGATCAGAGGTTGAAGAAAAATTACATAAAGTTTAGCCACCGGATGAACAGAGGTAGAGGAAAATGACAAAATGCCCAGCCACCGGCAGAACCGATGTAGAGGAAAATGACATAATGCCCAGCCACCGGTTGAACAGAGGTAGAGGAAAATGACATATTGCCCAGCCACCAGTTGATCAGAGGTAGAGGAAAATGACATAATGCCCAGCCACCGTTTGAACAGAGGTAGAGGGAAATGACAAAATACCCAGCCACCGGCTGAACAGATGTAGAGGAAAATGTCATAATGCCCAGCCACCGGTTGAACAGAAGTAGAGGAAAATGACATAATGCCCAGCCACCGGTTGAAAAGAGGCAGAGGAAAATGACATATTGCCCAGCCACCGGATGAACAGATGTAGAGGAAATAACATAATGCCCAGTCAGCGGTTGAACAGTTGTAGAGGAAAATGACATATTGCCCAGCCACCAGTTGATCAGAGGTAGAGGAAAATTACATAATGTTTAGCCCCCGGTTGAACAGAGGTAGAGGAAAATGACAAAATGCCCAGCCACCGGCAGAACAGATGTAGAGGAAAATGACATAATGCCCAGCCACCGGTCGAACAGAGGTAGAGGAAAATGACATATTGCCCAGCCACAAGTTGATCAGAGGTAGAGGAAAATGACATAATGCCCAGCCACCGGTTGAACAGAGGTAGAGGAAAATGACAAAATGCCCAGCCACTGGCAGAACAGATGTAGAGGAAAATGACATAATGCCCAGCCACCGGTTGAACAGAGGTAGTGAAAAATGACATAATGCTGAGCCACCGGTTGAACAGAGGTAGAGAAAAATGACATAATGCACAGCCACCGGTTGAACAGATGTAGAGTAAAATGACATAAATCCCAGCCACCGGTTGAACAGAGGTAAAGGAAAATGACATACTGCCCAGCCACAGGTTGAACAGAGGTAGAGAAATACGACATAATACCATGCAACTGGGTGAACAGAGGCAGAGAAAAATTACTTAATGCGCAGCCACCGGTTGACAGATGTAGAGAAAAATGAATTAATGCGCAGCCACCGGTTGACAGATGTAGAGGAAAATGACTTAATGCCCAGCCACCGGTTGAAGAGAGGTAGAGAAAAATGACATAATTCCCAGCCACCGGTTGTACAGAGGTAGAGGAAAATGACATAATTCCAGCCACCGGTTGAACAGATGTAGAGGAAAGTGACATAATTCCCAGCAACCGGTTGAACAGATGTAGAGGTTAATGACATAATGCCCAGCCACTGGTTGAAGAGAGGTAGGTAATAATGACTTAATGCCCAGCCACCAGTTGAACTGAGGTAGAGAAAAATGACATAATTCCCAGCCACCGGTTGAAAAGAGGTAGTGAAAAATGACTTCATCAACAGCCACCGGTAGAACATAGGTAGAGGAAAATGATATAATGCCCAGCCACTGGTTGAACAGATATAGAGGAAATAACATAATTCCCAGCCACCGGTTGAACAGAGGTAGTGAAAAATGACTTCATCAACAGCCACCGGTAGAACATAGGTAGAGGAAAATGATATAATGCCCAGCCACTGGTTGAACACAGCTTGAGGAAAATGACATAATGCCAAGCCACAAGTTGAAGAGAGGTAGATAAAAATAACTTAATGCCCAGCAGCTGGTTGAACAGAGGTAGAGACAAATGACATAATGCCCAGCCACCGGTTGAACATAGGTAGAGAAAAATGACATTAGCCCAGTCTCCAGTTGAACAGAGGTAGAGGAAAATGACATAATGCCGTGCCACCGGTTGAACAGAGGTAGAGAAAAATGACATAATGCCAAGCCACCGGTTGAACAGATGTAGATGAAAATGACATAAATCCCCGGCCACCGGTTGAACAGAGGTAAAGAAAAATGACATAATGCCGAGCCACCGGTTGAACAGAGGTAGAGAAAAATGACATAATGCCCAGTCACCGGTTGATCAGAGGTAAATGAAAATAACATAATCCCCAGCCACCGGTTGAAAAGAGGTAAAGGAAAATGACATAATGCCCAGCCACTAGATGAACAAATGTAGAGAAAAATGACATTTTTCCCAGCCACCGGTTGGAAAGAGGTAGAGAAAAATGACAAAATACCCAGCCACCGGTTGAACAGGTGTAGAGGAATATGAGATATTGCCCAGCCACCGGTTGAACAGAGGTAGTGGAAAATGACATAATACCCAGCAACCGGTTGAACAGATGCATAGGAAAATGACATAATGCCCAGCCACCGGTTGAACAGAGGTAGAGAAAAATGGCATTAGCCCAGTCTCCAGTTGAACAGAGGTAGAGGAAAATGACATAATGCCGAGCCACCGGTTGAACAGAGGTAGAGGAAATTTACATAATGCCCAACTACCGGTTCAACAGAGGTAAAGGAAAATGACATATTGCCCAGCCACTGGTTGAACAGAGGTAGAGGAAAATGATATAATGCCTAGCCACCGGTTGAACAGATGTAGAGGAAAATGACATAATGCCCAGCCACCGGTTGAAGAGAGGTAGAGGAAAATGACATAATGCCGAGCCACCGGTTGAACAGAGGTAGAGGAAAATGACATAATGCCCAGCCACCGGTTGAACAGATGTAGGGGAAAATGACATAATGCCCCGGCCACTGGTTGAAGAGAGGTAGAGGAAAATGACATAATGCCGAGCCACCGGTTGAACAGAGGTAGAGGAAAATGACATAATGCCCAGCCACCGGTTGAACAGAGGTAAAGGAAAATGACATAATACCCAGCCACCGGTTGAACAGAGGTAGAGAAAAATGACATAATGCCCAGCCACCGCTTGAACAAATGCAGAGAAAAATGACTGTATGCGCAGCCACCGGTTGAACAGATGTAGAGGAAAATGACATTTTGCCCAGCCACCGGTTGGAATGAGGTAGAGAAAAATGACATTTGCCCAGCCTCTGGTTGAACAGAGGTAGAGGAAAATGACAAAATGCCCAGCCACCGGTTGAACCGAGGTAGAGAAAAATGACATAATGCCCAGCCACCGGTTGAACAGGTGTAGAGGAAAATGACATATTGCCCAGCCACCGGTTGAACAGAGGTAGTGGAAAATGACATAATACCCAGCAACCGGGTGAACAGAGGTAGAGGAAAATGACATAATGCCGAGCCACCGGTTGAACAGAGGTAGAGAAAAATAACTTAATGCCCAGCAGCCGGTTGAACAGAGGTAGAGAAAAATGACATAATGCCCAGTCACCGGTTGAACAGAGGTAGAGAAAAATGACATTAGCCCCGTCTCCAGTTGAACAGAGGTAGAGGAAAATGACATAATGCCGAACCACCGGTTGAACAGAGGTAGAGGAAATTTACATAATGCCCAACTACCGGTTCAACAGAGGTAAAGGAAAATGACATATTGCCCAGCCACTGGTTGAACTGAGGTAGTGGAAAATTACATAAAGACCAGTCACCGGTTGAAGAGAGGTAGAGAAAAATAACATTTGCCCAGCCTCTGGTTGAACAGAGGTAGATGAAAAAGACAAAATGCCCAGCCACCGGTTGAACAGATGTAGAGGAAATGACATAATGCCCAGTCAGCGGTTGAACAGTTGTAGAGGAAAATGACATATTACCCAGCCACCAGTTGATCAGAGGTAGAGGAAAATTACATAATGTTTAGCCCCCGGTTGAACAGAGGTAGAGGAAAATGACAAAATGCCCAGCCACCGGCAGAACAGATGTAGAGGAAAATGACATAATGCCCAGCCACCGGTTGAACAGAGGTAGAGGAAAATGACATATTGCCCAGCCACCAGTTGATCAGAGATAGAGGAAAATGACATAATGCCCAACCACCGGTTGAACAGAGGTAGAGGAAAATGACAAAATGCCCAGCCACTGCCAGAACAGATGTAGAGGAAAATGACATAATGCCCAGCCACCGGTTGAACAGAGGTAGTGGAAAATTACATAATTCCCAGCCACCTATTGAACAGAGGTAGAGAAAAATGACATAATGCCGAAAAAACCGGTTGAACAGAGGTAGAGAAAAATGACATAATGCCCCGCCACCGGTTGAACAGATGTAGATGAAAATGACATAAAAACCCAGCCACCGGTAGAACATAGGTAAAGGAAAATGACATAATGCCCAGCCACCGGTTGAACAGAGGTAGAGGAAAATGACATAATGCCCAGCCACCGGTTGAACAGAGGTAGATAAAAATGACTGTATGCGCAGCCACCGGTTGAACATAGGTAGAGAAAAATGATATAATACCCAGCCACCGGTTGAACAAAATAGAGAAAAATGACATTTTGCCCAGCCACCGGTTGGAAAGAGGTACAGAAAAATAAAATTTGCCCAGCCTCTGGTGGAACAGAGGTAGAGGAAAATGACAACATGCCCAGCCACCGGTTGAACCGAGGTAGAGAAAAATGACATAATGCCCAGCCACCAGTTGAACAGGTGTAGAGGAAAATGACATAATACCCAGCAACCGGTTGAACAGAGGTAGAGAAAAATGACATAATGCCCAACCACCGGTTGAACAGATCTAGTGGAAAATGACATAATACCCACCAACCGGTTGAACAGAGGTAGAGAAAAATGACATAATGCCCAGACACCGGTTGAACAGAGGTAGTGAAAAATGACATAATACCCCTCAACCGGTTGAACAGAGGTAGATAAAAATGGCATAATGCCCAGCCCCCGGTTGAACAGATCTAGTGGAAAATGACATAATGCCCAGCCACCGGTTGAAGTGAGGTAGAGGAAAATGGCATAATGCCTAGCCACCGGTTGAACTGAGGTAGAGGAAAATGACATAATGCCTAGCCACCGGTTGAACATATGTACAGTAAAATGACATAATCCCCAGCCACCGGTTGGACAGAGGTAGAGTAAAATGACACAATTCACAGCCACCGGTTGAACAGAGGTAAAGAAAAATGACTTTATGCGCAGCCACCGTTTGAACAGTGGTAGAGAAAAATGACATAATTCCCAGCTACCGGTTGAAAAGAGGGAAAGAAAAATGACATTAGCCCAGCCACCGGTTGAAGAGTGGTAGATAGAAATGAATTAATGCCCAGCCACCGGTTGAACAGAGGTAGAGGAAAATGACATAATGCCCAGCCACCGGTTGAAGAGAGGTAGAGGAAAATGACATAATGCCGAGCCACCGGTTGAACAGAGGTAGAGGAAAATGACATAATGCCCAGCCACCGGTTGAACAGAGGTAAAGGAAAATGACATAATACCCAGCCACCGGTTGAACAGAGGTAGAGAAAAATGACATAATACCCAGCCACCGCTTGAACAAATGCAGAGAAAAATGACTGTATGCGCAGCCACCGGTTGAACAGATGTAGAGGAAAATGACATTTTGCCCAGCCACCGGTTGGAAAGAGGTAGAGAAAAATGACATTTGCCCAGCCTGTGGTTGAACACAGGTAGAGGAAAATGACAAAATGCCCAGCCACCGGTTGAACCGAGGTAGAGAAAAATGACATAATGCCTAGCCACCGGTTGAACAGGTGTAGAGGAAAATGACATATTACCCAGCCACCGGTTGAACAGAGGTAGTGGAAAATGACATAATACCCAGCAACTGGGTGAACAGAGGTAGAGGAAAATGACATAATGCCGAGCCACCGGTTGAAGAGAGGTAGATAAAAATAACTTAATGCCCAGCAGCCGGTTGAACAGAGGTAGAGAAAAATGACACAATGCCCAGCCACCGGTTGAACAGAGGAAGAGAAAAATGACATTAGCCCCGTCTCCAGTTGAAGAGAGGTAGAGGAAAATGACATAATGCCGAGCCACCGGTTGAACAGAGGTAGAGGAAATTTACATAATGCCCAACTACCGGTTCAACAGAGGTAAAGGAAAATGACATATTGCCCAGCCACTGGTTGAACAGAGGTAGAGGAAAATGATATAATGCCCAGCCACCGGTTGAACAGGTGTAGAGGAAAATGACATAATACCCAGCAACCGGTTGAACAGAGGTAGATAAAAATGACATAATGCCCAGCCACCGGTTGAACTGAGGTAGAGGAAAATGACATAATGCCTAGCCACCGGTTGAACTGAGGTAGAGGAAAATGACATAATTCCTAGCCACCGGTTGAACAGTTGTACAGTAAAATGACATAATGACCAGCCACCGGTTGAACAGAGGTAGAGAAAAATGACACAATTCACAGCCACCGGTTGAACAGAGGTAAAGAAAAATGACATTAGCCCAGCCACCGGTTGAACAGAGGTAGAGAAAGATGACTTTTTGCGCAGCCACCGTTTGAACAGTGGTAGAGAAAAATGACATAATTCCCAGCTACCGGTTGGAAAGAGGTAGAGAAATATAACATTTGCCCAGCCTCTGGTGGAAAAGAGGTAGAGGAAAATGTCAACATGCCCTGCCAACGGTTGAACAGAGGCGGAGAAAAATGGCTTTATTCCGTGCCACCGGTTGAACAGAGGTAGAGTAAAATGACATAATGCTGAGCCACCGGTTGAACAGAGGTAGAGGAAATTTACATAATGCCCAACTACCGGTTCAACAGAGGTAAAGGAAAATAACATATTGCCCAGCCACTGGTTGAACAGAGGTAGAGGAAAATGATATAATGCCTAGCCACCGGTTGAACAGAGGTAGAGATAAATGACATAATGCCGAACCACCGGTTGAACAGAGGTAGAGAAAAATGACATAATGCCCAGCCACCGGTTGAACAGAGGTAGAAAAAAATGACTGTATGCGCAGCCACCGGTTGAACAGAGGTAGAGAAAAATGATATAATACCCAGCCACCGGTTGAACAAATGTAGAGAAAAATGACATTTTGCCCAGCCACCGGTTGGAAAGAGGTAGAGAAATATAACATTTGCCCAGCCTCTGGTGGAACAGAGGTAGAGGAAAATGTCAACATGCCCTGCCAACGGTTGAACCGAGGTAGAGAAAAATGACATAATGCCCAGCCACCGGTTGAACAGGTGTAGAGGAAAATGACATAATACCCAGCAACCGGTTGAACAGAGGTAGAGAAAAATGACATAATGCCCAACCACCGGTTGAACAGATCTAGTCGAAAATGACATAATACCCAGCAACCGGTTGAACAGAGGTAGAGAAAAATGACATAATGCCCAGTCACCGGTTGAACAGAGGTAGTGGAAAATGACATAATACGCAGCAACCGGTTGAACAGAGGTAGATAAAAATGGCATAATGCCCAGCCACCGGTTGAACAGATCTAGTGGAAAATGACATAATACCCAGCCACCGGTTGAACAGAGGTAAAGGAAAATGACATAATGCCTAGCCACCGGTTGAACATATGTACAGTAAAATGACATAATCCCCAGCCACCGGTTGAACAGAGGTAGAGGAAAATGACACAATTCCCAGCCACCGGTTGAACAGAGGTAAAGAAAAATGACATTAGCCCAGCCACCGGTTGAACAGAGATAGAGAAAGATGACTTTATGCGCAGCCACCGTTTGAACAGTGGTAGAGAAAAATGACGTAATTACCAGCTAACGGTTGAACAGAGGCGGAGAAAAATGGCTTTATTCCGAGCCACCGGTTGTACAGAGGTAGAGTAAAATGACATAATGCCCAGCCACCGGTTGAACAGAGGTAAAGAAAAATGACATTAGCCCAGCCACCGGTTGAACAGAGGTAGATAGAAATGAATTAATGCCCAGCCACCGGTTGAACAGAGGTAGAGGAAAATGACATAATGCCCAGCCACCGGTTGAACAGAGGTAGAGGAAAATGACATAATGCCCAGCCACCGGTTGAACAGAGGTAGATAAAAATGACTTAATGCCCAGCCACCGGTTGAACAGAGGTAGAGGAAAATGTCATAATGCCCAGCCACCAGTTGATCAGAGGTAGAGGAAAATTACATAATGTTTAGCCACCGGTTGAACAGAGGTAGAGGAAAATGACATAATGCCCAGCCACCGGTTGAAGAAATGTAGAGTAAAATGACTTTATGCGCAGCCACCGGTTGAACAGAGGTAGTGGCAAATGACGTTTTCACAGCCACTGGCTGAACAGAGGTAGAGAAAAATGACATTAGCCCAGCCTCTGGTTGAACAGAGGTAGAGGAAAATAACAAAATGCCCAGCCACCGGTTGAAGAGATGTAGAGAAATATGACATAATGCCCAGCCACCGGTTGAACAGAGGTAGAGGAAAATGACATAATACCCAGCCACCGGTTGAACAGAGGTAGAGAAAAATGACATAATGCCCAGCCACTGGTTGAAGAAATGTAGAGAAAAATGACTTTATGCGCAGCCACCGGTTGAACAGTGGTAGAGAAAAATGACATTAGCCCAGCCACCGGTTGAACAGATGTAGAGGAAAATGACATTAGCCCAGCCTCTGGTTGAACAGAGGTAGAGGAAAATAACAAAAAATTCCCAGCCACTGGCTGAACAGAGGTAGATAAAAATGACATAATGCCCAGCCACCGATTGAACAGATGTAGAGGAAAATGACATAATGCCCAGTCACAGGTTGAACAGAGGTAGAGGAAAATGACATAATTCCCAGCCACCGGTTGAACAGAGGTAGATAAAAATGACATAATGCCCAGCCACCGGTTGAACAGATGTGGAGGAAAATGACGTAATGCCCAGTCACCGCTTGAACAGATCTAGAGGAAAATGACATAATGCCCAGCCACCGTTTGAACAGAGGTAAAGAAAAATGACATAATACCCAGCCACCGGTTTAACAGAAGTAGAGGAAAATGACATAATACCCAGCCACCGGTTGAACAGATGTAGAGGAAAATGACATAATGCCCAGCCACCGGTTGAACAGATGTAGATGAAAATGACATAATACCCAGCCACCGGTTGAACAGATGTAGAGGAAAATGACATAATGCCCAGCCACCGGTTGAACAGATGTAGAGGAAAATGACATAATACCCAGCCACCGGTTGAACAGATGTAGAGGAAAATGACATAATGCCCAGCCACCGGTTGAACAGATGTAGAGGAAAATGACATAATGCCCAGCCACCGGTTGAACAGATGTAGAGGAAAATGACATAATACCCAGCCACCAGTTGAACAGATGTAGAGGAAAATGACATAATGCCCAGCCACCGGTTGAACAGATGTAGAGGAAAATGACATAATACCCAGCCACCGGTTGAAAAGATGTAGAGGAAAATGACATAATGCCCAGCCACCGGTTGAACAGAGGTAGAGGAAAATGACATAATGCCCAGCCACCGGTTGAACAGATGTAGAGGAAAATGACATAATGCCCAGCCACCGGTTGAACAGATGTAGAGGAAAATGACATAATGCCCAGCCACCGGTTGAACAGATGTAGAGGAAAATGACATAATACCCAGCCACCGGTTGAACAGAGGTAAAGGAAAATGACATAATACACAGCCACCGGTTGAACAGAGGTAGAGAAAAATGACATAATGCACAGCCACTGGTTGAAGAAATGTAGAGAAAAATGACTTTATGCGCAGCCACCGGTTGAACAGAGGTAGAGAAAAATGACATTAGCCCAGCCACCGGTTGAACAGATGTAGAGGAAAATGACATTAGCCCAGCCTCTGGTTGAACAGAGGTAGAGGAAAATAACAAAAAATTCCCAGCCACCGGTTGAACAGAAGTAGATAATAATGACATAATGCCCAGCCACCGATTGAACATATGTAGAGGAAAATGACCTAATGCCCAGTCACAGGTTGAACAGAGGTAGAGGAAAATGACATAATTCCCAGCCACCGGTTGAACAGAGGTAGATAAAAATGACATAATGCCCATCACCGGTTGAACAGATGTAGAGGAAAATGACATAATGCCCAGTCACTGCTTGAACATATCTAGAGGTAAATGACATAATGCCCAGCCACCGTTTGAACAGAGGTAAAGGAAAATGACATAATACCCAGCCACCGGTTGAACAGAGGTAGAGAAAAATGACATAATGTTTAGCCACCGGTTGAACAGAGGTAGAGGAAATGACAAAATGCCCAACCACCAGTTGAACAGAGGTAGAGGAAAATGACTTAATGTCCAGACCCTGCTTGAACAGACGTAGAGGAAAGTGACATAATGCCCAGCCACCGGTTGAACAGAGGTAGAGAAAAATGACATAATGCACAGCCACTGGTTGAAGAAATGTAGCGAAAAATGACTTTATGCGCAGCCACCGGTTGAACAGAGGTAGATAATAATGACATAATGCCCAGCCACCGATTGAACAGATGTAGAGGAAAATGACATAATTCCCAGCCACCGGTTGAACAGAGGTAGAGTAAAATGACATAATGTTTAGCCACCGGTTGAACAGAGGTAGAGGAAATGACAAAATGCCCAACCACCGGTTGAACAGAGGTAGAGGAAAATGACTTAATGTCCAGTCCCTGCTTGAACAGATGTAGAGGAAAATGACATAATGCCCAGTCACAGGTTGAACAGAAGTAGAGGAAAATGACATAATTCCCAGCCACCGGTTGAACAGAGGTAGAGAAAAATGACATAATGTTTAGCCACCGGTTGAACAGAGGTAGAGGAAATGACAAAATGCCCAACCACCGGTTGAACAGAGGTAGAGGAAAATGACTTAATGTCCAGTCCCTGCTTGAACAGAGGTAGAGGAAAGTGACATAATGCCCACCCACCGGTTGAACAGATGTAGATGAAAATGACATAATACCCAGCCACCGGTTGAACAGATGTAAGGGAAAATGACATAATGCCCAGCCACCGGTTGAACAGATGTAGATGAAAATGACATAATACCCAGCCACCGGTTGAACAGATGTAGAGGAATATGACATAATGCCCAGCCACCGGTTGAACAGATGTAGAGGAAAATGACATAATACCCAGCCACCGGTTGAACAGATGTAGAGGAAAATGACATAATGCCCAGCCACCGGTTGAACAGATGTAGAGGAAAATGACATAATGCCCAGCCACCGGTTGAACAGATGTAGAGGAAAATGACATAATACCCAGCCACCAGTTGAACAGATGTAGAGGAAAATGACATAATGCCCAGTCACCGGTTGAACAGATGTAGAGGAAAATGACATAATACCCAGCCACCAGTTGAACAGATGTAGAGGAAAATGACATAATGCCCAGCCAGCGGTTGAACAGAGGTAGAGGAAAATGACATAATGCCCAGCCACCGGTTGAACAGATGTAGAGGAAAATGACATAATGCCCAGCCACCGGTTGAACAGATGTAGAGGAAAATGACATAATGCCCAGCCACCGGTTGAACAGATGTAGAGGAAAATGATATAATACCCAGCCACCGGTTGAACAGAGGTAAAGGAAAATGACATAATACCCAGCCACCGGTTGAACAGAGGTAGAGAAAAATGACATAATGCACAGCCACTGGTTGAAGAAATGTAGAGAAAAATGACTTTATGCGCAGCCACTGGTTGAACAGAGGTAGAGAAAAATGACATTAGCCCAGCCACCGGTTGAACAGATGTAGAGGAAAATGACATTAGCCCAGTCTCTGGATAAACAGAGGTAGAGGAAAATAGCAAAAAATTCCCAGCCACCGGTGGAACAGAGGTAGATAATAATGACATAATGCCCAGCCACCGATTGAACAGATACAGAGGAAAATGACATAATGCCCAGTCACAGGTTGAACAGAGGTAGAGGAAAATGACATAATTCCCAGCCACCGGTTGAACAGAGGTAGATAAAAATGACATAAGGCCCAGCCACCGGTTGAACAGATGTAGAGGAAAATGACATAATGCCCAGTCACTGCTTGAACATATCTAGAGGTAAATGACATAATGCCCAGCCACCGTTTGAACAGAGGTAAAGGAAAATGACATAATACCCAGCCACCGGTTGAACAGAGGTAGAGAAAAATGACATAATGTTTAGCCACCGGTTGAACAGAGGTAGAGGAAATGACAAAATGCCCAACCGCCAGTTGAACAGAGGTAGAGGAAAATGACTTAATGTCCAGTCCCTGCTTGAACAGAGGTAGAGGAAAGTGACATAATGCCCAGCCACCGGTTGAACAGAAAGAGAGAAAAATGACATAATGCACAGCCACTGGTTGAAGAAATGTAGAGAAAAATGACTTTATGCGCAGCCACCGGTTGAACAGAGGTAGAGAAAAATGACATTAGCCCAGCCACCGGTTGAACAGATGTAGAGGAAAATGACATTAGCCCAGCCTCTGGTTGAACTGAGGTAGAGGAAAATAACAAAAAATTCCCAGCCACCGGTTGAACAGATGTAGATAATAATGACATAATGCCCAGCCACCGATTGAAAAGATGTAGAGGAAAATGACATAATGCCCAGTCACAGGTTGAACAGAGGTAGAGGAAAATGACATAATTCCCAGCCACCGGTTGAACAGAGGTAGAGAAAAATGACATAATGTTTAGCCACCGGTTGAACAGAGGTAGAGGAAATGACAAAATGCCCAACCACCAGTTGAACAGAGGTAGAGGAAAATGACTTAATGTCCAGACCCTGCTTGAACAGACGTAGAGGAAAGTGACATAATGCCCAGCCACCGGTTGAACAGAGGTAGAGAAAAATGACATAATGCACAGCCACTGGTTGAAGAAATGTAGCGAAAAATGACTTTATGCGCAGCCACCGGTTGAACAGAGGTAGATAATAATGACATAATGCCCAGCCACCGATTGAACAGATGTAGAGGAAAATGACATAATTCCCAGCCACCGGTTGAACAGAGGTAGAGTAAAATGACATAATGTTTAGCCACCGGTTGAACAGAGGTAGAGGAAATGACAAAATGCCCAACCACCGGTTGAACAGAGGTAGAGGAAAATGACTTAATGTCCAGTCCCTGCTTGAACAGATGTAGAGGAAAATGACATAATGCCCAGTCACAGGTTGAACAGAAGTAGAGGAAAATGACATAATTCCCAGCCACCGGTTGAACAGAGGTAGAGAAAAATGACATAATGTTTAGCCACCGGTTGAACAGAGGTAGAGGAAATGACAAAATGCCCAACCACCGGTTGAACAGAGGTAGAGGAAAATGACTTAATGTCCAGTCCCTGCTTGAACAGAGGTAGAGGAAAGTGACATAATGCCCACCCACCGGTTGAACAGATGTAGATGAAAATGACATAATACCCAGCCACCGGTTGAACAGATGTAAGGGAAAATGACATAATGCCCAGCCACCGGTTGAACAGATGTAGATGAAAATGACATAATACCCAGCCACCGGTTGAACAGATGTAGAGGAATATGACATAATGCCCAGCCACCGGTTGAACAGATGTAGAGGAAAATGACATAATACCCAGCCACCGGTTGAACAGATGTAGAGGAAAATGACATAATGCCCAGCCACCGGTTGAACAGATGTAGAGGAAAATGACATAATGCCCAGCCACCGGTTGAACAGATGTAGAGGAAAATGACATAATACCCAGCCACCAGTTGAACAGATGTAGAGGAAAATGACATAATGCCCAGTCACCGGTTGAACAGATGTAGAGGAAAATGACATAATACCCAGCCACCAGTTGAACAGATGTAGAGGAAAATGACATAATGCCCAGCCAGCGGTTGAACAGAGGTAGAGGAAAATGACATAATGCCCAGCCATCGGTTGAACAGATGTAGAGGAAAATGACATAATGCCCAGCCACCGGTTGAACAGATGTAGAGGAAAATGACATAATGCCCAGCCACCGGTTGAACAGATGTAGAGGAAAATGATATAATACCCAGCCACCGGTTGAACAGAGGTAAAGGAAAATGACATAATACCCAGCCACCGGTTGAACAGAGGTAGAGAAAAATGACATAATGCACAGCCACTGGTTGAAGAAATGTAGAGAAAAATGACTTTATGCGCAGCCACTGGTTGAACAGAGGTAGAGAAAAATGACATTAGCCCAGCCACCGGTTGAACAGATGTAGAGGAAAATGACATTAGCCCAGTCTCTGGATAAACAGAGGTAGAGGAAAATAGCAAAAAATTCCCAGCCACCGGTGGAACAGAGGTAGATAATAATGACATAATGCCCAGCCACCGATTGAACAGATACAGAGGAAAATGACATAATGCCCAGTCACAGGTTGAACAGAGGTAGAGGAAAATGACATAATTCCCAGCCACCGGTTGAACAGAGGTAGATAAAAATGACATAAGGCCCAGCCACCGGTTGAACAGATGTAGAGGAAAATGACATTATGCCCAGTCACTGCTTGAACATATCTAGAGGTAAATGACATAATGCCCAGCCACCGTTTGAACAGAGGTAAAGGAAAATGACATAATACCCAGCCACCGGTTGAACAGAGGTAGAGAAAAATGACATAATGTTTAGCCACCGGTTGAACAGAGGTAGAGGAAATGACAAAATGCCCAACCGCCAGTTGAACAGAGGTAGAGGAAAATGACTTAATGTCCAGTCCCTGCTTGAACAGAGGTAGAGGAAAGTGACATAATGCCCAGCCACCGGTTGAACAGAAAGAGAGAAAAATGACATAATGCACAGCCACTGGTTGAAGAAATGTAGAGAAAAATGACTTTATGCGCAGCCACCGGTTGAACAGAGGTAGAGAAAAATGACATTAGCCCAGCCACCGGTTGAACAGATGTAGAGGAAAATGACATTAGCCCAGCCTCTGGTTGAACTGAGGTAGAGGAAAATAACAAAAAATTCCCAGCCACCGGTTGAACAGATGTAGATAATAATGACATAATGCCCAGCCACCGATTGAACAGATGTAGAGGAAAATGACATAATGCCCAGTCACAGGTTGAACAGAGGTAGAGGAAAATGACATAATTCCCAGCCACCGGTTGAACAGAGGTAGAGAAAAATGACATAATGTTTAGCCACCGGTTGAACAGAGGTAGAGGAAATGACAAAATGCCCAACCACCGGTTGAACAGTGGTAGAGGAAAATGACTTAATGTCCAGTCCCTGCTTGAACAGAGGTAGAGGAAAGTGACATAATGCCCAGCCACCGGTTGAACAGAGGTAGAGAAAAATGACATAATGCACAGCCACTGGTTGAAGAAATGTAGAGAAAAATGACTTTATGCGCAGCCACCGGTTGTACAGAGGTAGAGAAAAATGACATTAGCCCAGCCACCGGTTGAACAGATGTAGAGGAAAATGACATTAGCCCAGTCTCTGGTTGAACAGAGGTAGAGGAAAATAACAAAAAATTCCCAGCCACCGGTTGAACAGAGGTAGATAATAATGACATAATGCCCAGCCACCGATTGAACAGATGTAGAGGAAAATGACATAATGCCCAGTCACTGGTTGAACAGAGGTAGAGGAAAATGACATAATTCCCAGCCACCGGTTGAACAGAGGTAGATAAAAATGACATAATGCCCAGCCACCGGTTGAACAGATGTAGAGGAAAATGACATAATGCCCAGTCACTGCTTGAACAGATCTAGAGGAAAATGACATAATGCCCAGCCACCGTTTGAACAGAGGTAAAGGAAAATGACATAATACCCAGCCACCGGTTGAACAGAGGTAGAGAAAAATGACATAATGTTTAGCCACCGGTTGAACAGACGTAGAGGAAATGACAAAATGCCCAACCACCGGTTGAACAGAGGTAGAGGAAAATGACTTTATGTCCAGTCCCTGCTTGAACAGAGGTAGAGGAAAGTGACATAATGCCCAGCCACCGGTTGAACAGAGGTAGAGAAAAATGACATAATGCACAGCCACTGGTTGAAGAAATGTAGAGAAAAATGACTTTATGCGCAGCCACCGGTTGAACAGATGTAGAGAAAAATGACATTAGCCCAGCCACCGGTTGAACAGATGTAGAGGAAAATGACATTAGCCCAGCCTCTGGTTGAACAGAGGTAGAGGAAAATAACAAAAAATTCCCAGCCACCGGTTGAACAGAGGTAGATAATAATGACATAATGCCCAGCCACCGATTGAACAGATGTAGAGGAAAATGACATAATGCCCAGTCACAGGTTGAACAGAGGTAGAGGAAAATGACATAATTCCCAGCCACCGGTTGAACAGAGGTAGATAAAAATGACATAATGCCCAGCCACCGGTTGAACAGATGTAAAGGAAAATGACATAATGCCCAGTCACTGCTTGAACAGATCTAGAGGAAAATGACATAATGCCCAGCCACCGTTTGTACAGAGGTAAAGTAAAATGACATAATACCCAGCCACCGTTTGAACAGAGGTAGAGAAAAATGACATAATGTTTAGCCACCGGTTGAACAGACGTAGAGGAAGTGACAAAATGCCCAACCACCGGTTGAACAGAGGTAGAGGAAAATGACTTAATGTCCAGTCCCTGCTTGAACAGAGGTAGAGGAAAGTGACATAATGCCCAGCCACCGGTTGAACAGAGGTAGAGAAAAATGACATAATGCACAGCCACTGGTTGAAGAAATGTAGAGAAAAATGACTTTATGCGCAGCCACCGGTTGAACAGATGTAGAGAAAAATGACATTAGCCCAGCCACCGGTTGAACAGATGTAGAGGAAAATGACATTAGCCCAGCCTCTGGTTGAACAGAGGTAGAGGAAAATAACAAAAAATTCCCAGCCACCGGTTGAACAGATGTAGATAATAATGACATAATGCCCAGCCACCGATTGAACAGATGTAGAGGAAAATGACATAATGCCCAGTCACAGGTTGAACAGAGGTAGAGGAAAATGACATAATTCCCAGCCACCGGTTGAACAGAGGTAGAGAAAAATGACATAATGTTTAGCCACCGGTTGAACAGATGTAGAGGAAATGACAAAATGCCCAACAACCGGTTGAACAGAGGTAGAGGAAAATGACTTAATGTCCAGTCCCTGCTTGAACAGAGGTAGAGGAAAGTGACATAATGCCCAGCCACCGGTTGAACAGAGGTAGAGAAAAATGACATAATGCACAGCCACTGGTTGAAGAAATGTAGAGAAAAATGACTTTATGCGCAGCCACCGGTTGTACAGAGGTAGAGAAAAATGACATTAGCCCAGCCACCGGTTGAACAGATGTAGAGGAAAATGACCTTAGCCCAGCCTCTGGTTGAACAGAGGTAGAGGAAAATAACAAAAAATTCCCAGCCACCGGTTGAACAGAGGTAGATAATAATGACATAATGCCCAGCCACCGATTGAACAGATGTAGAGGAAAATGACATAATGCCCAGTCACTGCTTGAACAGATCTAGAGGAAAATGACATAATGCCCAGCCACCGTTTGAACAGAGGTAAAGTAAAATGACATAATACCCAGCCACCGTTTGAACAGAGGTAGAGAAAAATGACATAATGTTTAGCCACCGGTTGAACAGAGGTAGAGGAAATGACAAAATGCCCAACCACCGGTTGAACAGAGGTAGAGGAAAATGACTTAATGTCCAGTCCCTGCTTGAACAGAGGTAGAGGAAAGTGACATAATGCCCAGCCACCGGTTGAACAGAGGTAGAGATTAATGACTTCATGCCCAGCCACCGGTTGAACAGAGGTAGAGTATAGTGACATAATGCCCTGCCACCGGTTGAACAGAGGTAGAGGAAAATGACATAATTTCTAGCCACCGGTTGAACAGTTGTAGAGGAAAATGAGATAATGCCCAGCTACCGGTTGATCGGTGGGCAAACACTTGTAACTCTTTTTATATGTACCGTGAAACATTACATATCAATTACTTATGAATTTTGACTCAGGAACTCAGGCAGAAGTGGTAAAATTGTTCGTGAACGCTGGGCTCAAAGGGTTAAATTCCTCTTTGATTTGAGCGGACCATATTCCGTAATTTAGACACTTTCGAATCTGTTCTTTGTGTTTATGGCTGCTGATATTTTACCTCATCGCTCACAGCTTCTCCCCATTTCTTGAACTTCCTGTACCAAAAAATAAAGACTCGAGTACTCCACAGAATTTTCAACTTTTAATATGGCGAAAATTTCGTGAGCAATTTTAATGATCTTTGCATAGAATGCTTATTGCGTTCGTTCACTTTCATTTAACTCATTTTCTGGCGTCAGTTTAATAGGGACACATAAAACTTCCTCTACTTCTCTGTGCGTATCAAGAAAACTGATTTTCGAATAGGCTCGGACGTTCTCGGGTATAAAATTTTGCCTGAGTTATTAACCCAGGCACACATTGTCGTGATTCCAGGAATTAAAATCTCACAACTTTAATGCAAATAATGAAATTAATATAAAAAACAATACTAAACTAAAAATAAAATGAATGTTTACTGTTTTTAATATGTATTGTCTGGATTTTTATTATCATACACACACACACACACACACACACACAAACACACACACACACACACATATATATTATATATATATATATATATGTGTGTGTGTGTGTGTGTGTGTAGGGGTGATTTCATAAACAGTGGCTGCAGCTGCTAATGCAATACTCTTCTACTTGAATAGAGCTCTCCTAGCTATTGACATCTTACGCATAGGAAAACGTTAAAATTTCCCTTCTGTTCTGACAATAGCTGAGGCGTAGAATTATCTTACTGGTGCCAAATCGGTAGGGTTTCGACCCAGGATTGAAGCAATCGGATGTCTGGTCACACTGATGAACTGATACAGCGAAACAGTCTGTCTGTGAATGACTGTAGATACATATATAATATCTTGTTAAATTACATGAAGCTTTCCCTAGACCTATATCCTTTTGGAAATATCTACATCTAATCACCAATATTATCATTATATATATATATATATATATATAGTAATTATGATCCCAGTGTAATAAATTATAACACTGTTTTTTGAGCCATATATATATATATATATATATATATATATATATATATATATATATATATATACACTGCGTTATTATTAATTATTATCAAAAGAACTTTTATTCTAATATTTCAAAAACCTTCCAATCAATTCACACAAAGTTTTCACACAATGTTGGCAACACTGATCTGCGCAATCTCTGAAATCTTTTTACTGATCTAAGCAATGTAAACAAACTGGCGCCATATTTGTTATCAGCAAGGTGATTTGAGTGTGCCAAATTATTAGAAAGGTTTAGTAAAATTCCCAGAATTGATCAAACAAAACGGTTATTAATGTTGGACGTGAATGTTTATGATCAAAAGAAGCTAATAAATAAGATAAGCAAACAAATAATAACAGATACAAAGGTACAGTTTTAAGCAAATTAATAGGGCATGTGCTTTCCCTGTTTTGAAATTACTTGAAGAAGTCGACGATCCATAGAATTTATTAATTGTAGGATGTCATCTTCTGTATTGCCGCGAGATATGTCAAGAATTGCTTCCCACAACTCAGCGTTGCTCCTGAATTATCGTCCGTTGGCGTACAGTCGCTTCATAAGGCTCCAAAAATTTTCGATTGGGTTCAACTCCGGAGAATTTGCTGGCCAATTCATATTTCGAGGTCCATCGAAGCGTAACTGTTTCAAATATTCAGTAGTCTTGTGAGCAGCATGTGAGGGACCATTATCTTGCATGAAAACAATGGCCCTTCTGAAAGCAACTCTTTGCCTTTTCATCCACGGTTCAAGATACTCCTTCATAAACGCTATGCATGCATCAGCAGTCATTTTGACGCCATCTGGTACTCTCCATGGGCACACTAATGTTTTTCCAATGATATCAACCTGATCATTATGCCGCCACTGCTTTGTTGGCGTCTCAAACGCTGAGGGCGATTATTTCCGTTCATTACCCAGCCTTTGCACCATCTACCTGGCCCATCACGTGTTGCTAGAGTTTCGTCTGTGAACTAAACTTCGGATAAGTCAATCTTCATATTGTCCTCGGCCCATTTCAGTCAATTTTGAATGTGATTTCTCGTTAACGGAGGCTTCGTTACAAGTTGATATTTCCCTCAGATACTAACACCGAGTACTTTTAGACACAGTAGGATCCCCATGCGACAGAAAAGCTCTTGACTGGTAAGTTCAGGGTTCTTCGTGGCCTCTCGTTTAATTCATGACATGAGACGACGTGAAATAACCCTCGGCTTGCCTTTATCTGCCCTTTTACTTACTTGTGTAGGGTCGGCGATGAACTTTTTCCCTGTTTGATGACATCTCCCGATCATTTTAGAAATTTCTAAGGTAGATTTACCTTTTGAGACTTCTGAGGTGATAGTTTTCTTTTCAGCATCACTTAAACTGCTTTTACGGCCCATCTTTTCACTAAATTCTTACCCTTTTCTAATAATGTGGCACGCTCAAATCACCGTGCTGATAATAAATATAGCAGCAGTTTGTTTACATTGCGCAGGTCAGTGTTGCCAACATTGTGTGAAAATTTTGTGTGAATTGATTGTACTTTTTTTGAAATATTAGAAAAAAGTTATCATGATAATAATTTGGCACGTAGTATATATATATATATATATATATATATATATATATAGTTGTATATTTAGGCAACAATCCTTCGCTTATGCATATTTCATTAAAAACGACACATGAGGTACTACGTTTAAGCTTTCTATTTAATTTTTCTTGTGTTCGAACGAGGGTTTTATTTTCTGGACACAGAGTGTGTAAAAATTGTCCAAATGTTTTATAGTTCCGAGCGCTTTCGGCTATTTCCTTTAGCCATTATCAAGGATGATTCGATTTTTCAGCTTAATTGAGCGGGTGCATTATGTGTATGCTTTGGTGTGTTGTGGAGATGTTTTAATTTCCGAATACGGTTAGCACATTGTGGCCTTG
This sequence comes from Acanthosepion lycidas, assembly GCA_963932145.1. Taxonomy (NCBI): domain Eukaryota; kingdom Metazoa; phylum Mollusca; class Cephalopoda; order Sepiida; family Sepiidae; genus Acanthosepion; species Acanthosepion lycidas. Next base: position 12,105,839 of record OZ010600.1, read on the forward strand.
TTCGTAGTTAATATTAAGATTTGGCTTTTTTTCTTTTTACAGGTGGATGAAGTTGTTATATTTATGTTGTCTACTATTATGTTTCTAATGGAATCTGGTAAGTTTGTGTGTGTGTGTTTAAATGGGTTCTAATGGATCTATGATCAGATTGGAGTAATGCAATGTATCCAGACGCCTTACATTACATTTTTGTATTTAAGAAAGTGCTGGCTTTAATAAGAAGAGGTATATAAAGGGAGGTAATTGTTACTATTCAACAGACGTCAAGGAAACTGATATTTTTTTATGAAGAAATAATTCTTATGTAAATTGAAGAAGCGAAATTCGTTTAAATGTCTGTTTTATTTTTTAAACATATTTTTGCAAAAATTGCGGTTTAAGTTATTTTCGTGAATATCTTTATTTTCTAGTACAGCCATATATTTAAAAAAAAACGTGGATATAAATGTTACTTATAGATATCTGAGATGATTGCGTTTCTGTTTTTTTTTAATACTTTGAAGAATTCCTATGCTTTATTGCAATCCTTACCTGTTCTGTGTTTGTGAAAGAATCCTTATTGGAAAACACTTATGTTTTCTGTATAGAGAAAGACAAAACCTTTTTCTTCTGTGCCTTTTTCTGCTATGATCAAATAAAATGAAAACGGATAATTCTAGCGTTAGACTTATGTAGACGATTTCAGTTCCATGAAGATTTATTGATTACTAAATGTTTTATAATTGCTGATGAATCGTAGATAAATGTTCCTAAATGTAGATTTTATGTTACCTTGGATTATATTTTCATAGCTATTCGATCTTTTTTTTCTATCACAAATATTGTAGAGTGAATCGGATAACAATAGAATAAATTATTGGCGTTGTTTTTGCGACTACGTTCTCATTATAAAGAACCTTAGTAACCTTCTTAAAACTTTATTTGTTCATCGATAATATTATTTATACTGGGTCAATTAAAAAATATGTCCAGAGACACCGTAACTATTCAGCCAGTGAAGAAGACCTTATGCCAAACCTTGTAAAAGATTTCGTGACGTCCAAAGTTACAGCGCGTTCTTCACCGTTTGATGCTCTTTCATTTTTTCCGTAATTATCGTCTTTACATCAGAAGTTGACCTTGAGAAACGAAAGAAATATTTCCTGTCTGAGAAAAAAGCCCGGTGATGAGAGATACATAACCCATACGGCATTGATTAGAATCTCTAGGAGTTTCCCAAAAAGAGGTAGCAGGCTAACTGGCCAATATTAGGAAGGTCTGACGGTTCACCCGTGTTCTTAAAAAACTGGAACAACAGACAATGACTTTCAGTAGGCAGGAAACCAAGAGGCATCAAGACATTTATTATACAATTTAGAGAGAACGGTAGTCAGTTCTGGAGCACACTTCCTAATGACTATAATAGAGATATCATCGGGTCCACACGCTTTGTGGGGATCTAGGTGACAGTTGATAACAGAGGCCATGAAAGAGGTTACATGCATATTACTCAACTGACACTCAGCTCTATGTGGAAAGTTAAACAGGACTACTCCAGATGAGTCAAGAATACAATTTAAGGAGAATTTACGAGCGAAGCATTCAGCTTTATCAGCACAGGACGTTAAAACCTCAAAATGACTGAAGAAGGGAGAAACATAGACCTTTAGATTTATTTAATACACAGTACCGCGAGTAATCATCAGATCCAAAGTTGTTACATACAATTCGGTGGCTCATTCACTAGGCAAACAGGGAGTTCGAGAACTCGTTTACATTTATAACGAGCAGCAACTAATATGCGTCTGATGTGACGGGAGCTGTCACGGTGGTATATTTATTTAATTATTTTATGATTTATATTTTCTATATTATTTTTATAATTTATATTATTTTATATTTTTTTATTATATCAAATTTGGATATATATATATTTCATATTTGTATTAATTATGTATTTAATTTAATTTTATTCATTTATTTCATATTTTATATTATTTAGTATTTCATGTATGCATTTTATATTGAAGATTTATATTTTATATTCTTTTACGATATATTTTTATATTTTAATATATTTATATATATATATATTTATATCACTTTTTATAGTATTATATACTTTATATATTATATTCATATTTCATATTATTGCATATTTTGTATTAGTTTATATTTTAAAATTATTAATGGGTTATATCACATTTATTTTTCATATTTTATATCAATATTTTATATTCATTTTATATTCTTCATATTTCATATTATTTTATATCTTATATTCGTATATCACATTTATATCTTTATTAATATTTTGTTTCATATATTTATATTTCATATTGTATAATAATACTTTCTGATTTATATTATTTAATGATATTATATTATTTCATAATGTAGTTTATATTTAACATTTTATATCTGTAATTAATTTTTTATATTAATAATTTATATTTTATATTACTTTATATTTTTATTGATATGGTGAATTAAAATTTAATGTTTTTACTTTATATTCCTAAATTATTATATTTATACTATTTATATTTTATATTTATAATAGTTTCAATTTATTTTTGTTTATGTTATAATATATATATATATATATATATATATATATATATATATATATATATCATATTTATTTTTATATTAATATTTGCATTTATATCATTTTATATTAATATATTATATTTTATATTATTTTATGTTTTATTTTTATATTTTAAGTTTATATTATTTTATATTTTATATTTATATTAATTTAGGCATGTCCACTGTTTTCGCAGAAAAACAGCATAGCGTAAATGAAAAATGCCACAAAATTAAAGAAAATAAAGTATTATCGTCAAAATGTTTATGAAAGATGAAAGAAAAAAGTATTTTTTAATTATTTTTTGAAATTTTTTAATATTTTCTAACACGTTCGAAATTTCGGTTAAAATCTTCTTTTGTTTACGTCATCGCGGGAACGTTAAAATAACATAGTTTTTTTTTGCGCTTTTTTCCCGTTGAAAACACATTGATTTGGAAATTCTTGTAAAATTAAAGTAATTGTCCAATTTTAATGAAATTTTCAGGACTTATTCACAAATAAATAAAATTATTTTTGAAATATTTTGTTTTTAGAAATTTTTGGTGAAAAATATTTTTTTTTAAATATGTTACCCCTCACTTATTTAATTGCATGAAATTTCGCCCGAAACCTTTTCGGATCCTCAATTTTTTTTTTTGTTAAAAGGAGGAGTCTTTGGAGATGATAAATAACCTACTTTTTTTTTTCAAATTTGCGCTATTTAACTGAAAATCTTGTCTGAATTGAAAAATAATGAATCCAATAAAACAATGATATTACTTAATTAGAAAAGTTTTTAATTGCTTTTGTAAATAAGTAATATTAAGGACATTATTGTCTGAAGAAATAATTTTTTTCTGATAAATAATTAATTTTTACAATAATTTTTTCGTTTTTAAAAAATTTTTAATTATAATAATTTATAATAGTTTAACATCGTGTAAAGCTCCGTATTAGGAGGGTTCCTCGATATTATGTAGTAATTAAGTAGAAAAAAAATTTACGAATCCAAAATTGCTAAGTTTAATAAATTTAGTTGAGCTACTTTTTTTAAAAATAATTTTTTATGTTGTATTTTTTTACTTAATACATTCCTTATTTCCATGTATGATATACTGAAATTGCCAGTATTATTACAAGATCACGTGATTTAAGGGTTTTGTCCCTTTACGCGGCCTTTTCAACATTTCTTATTTTCCGTTCAACTTTAAAAGTGTAAACTTTAAATTTTAAAGTAATTTTTCTTTTTTTCATTTACTATTTCACTAAATAATTTTATTTTATGTATTGTATTTCCATTAGTGTGGGTCATACTCAAATAGAATATTTTTTTTTTGTAACTCAGACTTTTAAAAATTATGTCATTGATGGTAATCCGTAGTAGCTGTCATCGCCTCGTCATTCAACAATCCATCAATAGGTGGGTCAGATTGACAGGATCGATCGTTAATAATTGGTTGTATATTATTTTTTTACGCTATAAGTAAGAAAGATTTCTTTCAAATCAGATTACTTTAACTTTAAATTTTTTAATTTTACTAAAATAACGTGTCAGAAATTTTTTTAAATATTTTAAAAATCGATAAATTTGTGTTTGTTTACAAATTTCTTAAAATTAAGAAAATGGCCGTTTTTAAGAAAATTTAAAAATTTAAAATTAAATTTGACAATCAAATGTATATAGTTTCTATCTGAAATACACCAGAATTGTTTAATTAATAGAAATCGTAAATTTAATCATTAAACTTTCAATTAAAGCTAAAATGAAATCTTCAAGTATGTTTTTTCGTTGTAAAAAATTCATTTTAAACTTCAATATAGAAAATTTATGCCGAAATAGTGGAGGTACCTATATTAATTATAGATTCAGTTTATTTTTCTTAATTATGTCATATATTATGTTTACATTCTATATTATTTTATATTCATATTTTTATTTATATTTATTATAGATACTTTGTTTATTCAACTATGACATATTTTATATTATTTTATGTTTTATATTTATATTTCATCAAATATTACACTTCAAAATAGGTACGTACCAGTATATCCCAATGCTCACTTCTTTAAATATTGGTAGATTACATGTAAGCGCAAAATTGAAATAAAGAACAAATGCAGATTCAAAGAGTTGGAGCGTGGGGAGAGTTTTCCGCGCATAGAGAAGGGAGGGAAGAAGTAAAGTCAGTCGGTCGAAAACAGGAGAAATGAATAGAGAATGAAAGACAAAGGCAAATAATTCATTCTGAATTGGAGTGAGAGAATTAAAGATAGAATTAAAGAATTGAGAAGGTGAAAGGGTTCGTGCTGTGGGAGTGTGTTTGAGTGAAAGAGAGGACGAAACACAAGCAGAATAGTGAACAGGGAAGAAATATACCGTGATGAAAAGAAAGAAAGAAAAAAAGAAGGAGAGAAAGAGAGAAATAAAGAAAGAAAGAGAGAGAGAGAGATAGAGAGATGAAGAGAAATAAATGAAAATAAAGAAAGAAAGAGGGAAAGAGAGAAAGAAAGATAAAAGAGGGAGTGAAAGAAAGTGAGAAAGAAATAAATAAGTAAAGAAAGAAAGAAAGAGATAAATAAATAGAGAAAAGAGAAAGAAAGAAAGAAAGAGGGAGAGAAAGAGAGAAATAAAGAAAAGTGAGAGAGAAAGAGGTAGAATGATGGAGAGAAATAAATGAAAAGAAAGAATGAGGTAAAAAAAGAAAGAAAGAGAGAAAGAAAGAAAGATAAAAAAGGGAGAGAAAGAAAGTGAGAAAGAAATAAATAAGTAAAGAAAGAAAGAAAGAAAGAGATAAATAAATAGAGATAAAAGAAAGAAAGAAAGAAAGAAAGAAAAAGAAATAAGTGAGAAAAAGAAAGAAAGAGATAAATAAAATAGAGAAAAATGAAAGAAAGAAAAAAGAAATGTGAGAAAAAGAAAGAGAGAAACAAAGAAACAAATAAAGAATGAGGGAAAGAAGGAGAGAAAGAAAGAGAGAAAGAAATAAAAAAATGAAAGAATGAGGGAAAGAAAGAGAGAAAGAAAGATAAAAGAGGGGGAGAAAGAAAGTGAGAATGTAAAGAAAGACATAGTGAAAGAGTTAAATTGAAAAAAGAGAAAGAAAGAAACAAGAGAGAAAAAGAAATAAAGAAAGAAAGAAAGAGAAAAAGAGAAAAAGAAAGTAAAGAAATAAAAAAGAAAGAAAAAAGGAAGAAAGAGAAAAGAGATAAAGAAAGGAATAGAAAAAGAGAGAAAGAGATAGAGAAGGAAAGAAAAATGAAAAGAGAAAGAAACAGAGAAAATAAAGAAGACATTTGAATTCTATTAAAGGGATTATTGATACAGGGACAGAAAAGCAATGAACGTAGTCTCCTTGTATTGGAATTTACAGAAGAATATTAATCGCTATAGTCGCGAAGCGAACAACAAAAAAAAAAAAAAAAAAATTACAGCTCCGGAAATAGCACGAAACAAGATGGAGACACAATATGCATTTCATCATTTATTTTATTTATTTTTTTTTTGGTGAAATTCTATTCAGAAGGCACGGGCACGTTTTCTGAATTCCCAAGCACAAGCCCAGCGTCCTCCCTCGACATCCATATAAACGGCCAGTACACGCAATCAACACTCTCAGAACGAAATCAGCAAATATATAACATGAAAATATTAAACCTGAATCACTCGCGAATAAATACAGTGCGTTCAGTGCACACAGATGACTAGAAACTGTAAGGGGGTTGGAGTATCGATGAAGAAGTATTGTTATCGGGTAACAGTCTTATATAGATTTAACGGGATAAGCTCTTTTCTTTAGTGAAGAATTCTGGGTATAGCATCAAGTGCGCATGATATGAAAATCACGCCAGGCAGCGAATGCAAAAACGCAGATTTTACGGCTTTATTTATCTAATTTTATGCCAAACAGTACGAGACACGTTAATAAGAGAAGTATTCTTAATACTTCAAGAATAACAAAAACCGCTTGAAAAGAAACTTTCCTTTCGGGAAATAAGAAAGACATGAAGTGATAATATCGAATAAAAAATGGCGTATCGAGGTATTGATTGATTCCATACGTCATAGGAATGTTTAAATCATTAGTAATAAGGAATGATAGATGTGATAAAATTTTGTTGAATTGAAAGCAGGTAATACATCAGTTGAAGAAGTGAGGTAGGCTTGAGGCAATTATTTAATGCGCCATGACACTTCCGGATGTGAGCAAACATAAAATTCAACAACTTCCTGTCTTTTGTCACTCTCATAACTTCTGGCATATAACCATCGATTTTCAAAGCTTTTTATTCCTTCGATTTATTCAATTTTGTTAAGTATATCTCATTGCTTTTGTTTCCTGAATATATATGTATATATATATATATATATATATATACACACTTATGCAAATTAATTGAAACAAAAAAATAATTCCATTATTATTTACTTTTTTCATATTCTTCAAATGAAGCATGGCCTAGTGCACAAGTTATTATTTCGTATGTCTATTCCACAAAGTCGTTCCTTGCAGATTGACCACAGATTTTCGATTGAAATTAAATCACGAGTGTTTCCAGCTCAATCTATAGTAATTTGATTTACCCACCGGTAAGGTTTGCTAGTGTTCGTGCTGCGTTAGGTTTTTCATACGCTTCCTTGCAGACAATGGCCGTAGGACAACTAATCAACAGTGAAGATAACTGCCTGGATGTGTTGAAAATCTGATAAAATCAAGACTGACGCAATATTTTTCAAAGCCAAATAAATTTCATCATACATCCCGAAAATAGATTCATATTATTGCACACCACCGGTAATGACCTAATCTGAGCAATACATAGAAATCGAGTATGCGCTATGACTCGAGTGGGTCTAAAACTGACCGTATGGCAAAAGAAAAGAAACTTGTTTCAATTAATTTCCACAAGGGTGTATGTGTTTCCTGAATATTCTCTTACCTTCAATATGACATGCAACAGTTAAAACGTCTACGCAAAGTTTTCTCATAATGTCCCATAATAATTTCAACTGTAACTTTCTAATTGTAAGTAAAATCTTCCCTTAAGAATTAATATATTTATTTTTAATCAACATTTTTATTACTTCAAGCGTTATCATCGTGGATACATCGTATTTGAAATAGACCCCTCATTTTTTTATTTGTCTATATTTCTGATATGAAGTATTATGTACATTATTTACATTATTCGGACTATTGTCCTCATCTTCGTCGCCATATTTCTTATAACTTTTCGGCCCTTCAGTATCTGTTTATATTTCTGATATGAGGTATTATGTACACTATTTACATTATTCGGACTATTGTCCTCATCTTTGTTGCTATATTTATTACAACGTTTCGGCAGTTGTACACTCCGACCTTCTTCAGGTGATTGGAATGTCGAACTGAACCCTTTATTTCGCTCACTGGGGCAGACTGTTATAATTCCACGTGCCATGTTTAATGGATGTCAGTTATCAGTTATCTCCTGTTAATTTCCCTCTGAAAGTTCTCCACTGACTTAACCGGATATTGAACTCACACTCTTTGGGTCCTGTCAATGGATCTAACCAATGCGTTTATCCACTGTGACATGTGTCCTCAAGCTCATAATTATAAAATTAAAAAGAATATACTAGCAACTACTAAAAACTCATCGAATATTTTGTTGTTGTTCATAGTCTTATATTGTCTGATTTATATCCGAAAAAAATATAATTTCGACTGAAGAATTGTTTTAAGGTTCATGTCTGTTCTCAAAACCATAAAAAATATTAAAATATTCGTTGTTTGCGTGAATATTTATATCTTATCTAAGAATGGCGCCCAGTTATTGTCATTTTCCCTCATATTTTTGTTTTGTTTATATATATATATATATATATATATATATATATATATATGTGTGTGTGTGTGTGTGTGTATATATATATGTTATGGTCCGGTTCCTTGTACTACGGTGATAGTCCAAGGTAGAACCAATAAGGAAGAACTCGAACACGTATATGGAACAACACAGATATATTACAAACAGGAATTTATACAGAGAAGTATAAAGTGTTAGTACGAACACTCAGGTTTAGTAGTAATTGTCTGAACGCGACTCTGTTTCGGACTGCCTCTGACTCGACTGACTGACTCGCTCGCTCTGATTGACTGACAGACTTCTGACGGACCTCACTCAAGACTTCAGACTGAACTCACTGCTTCCTCTTGAGGCACAGTATTTATTACGTATGGAATAGTCCATTATGTTATTATGGGTAAGGTCCCATAACAATATATATATATATATATATATATATATATATATATATTAAAAGGCTATTTGAACATATGCTGTCCGAAAATAATATTCAAAGGAGATATGCAAAGAAAATAATATATATATAATTTTCTTTGCATATCTCCTTTGAATATTATTTTCGGACAGCATATGTTGAAATAGCCTTTTAATACTCAGAAACCTATATCGCCGACCGAAATTTCCAATCAGCGACCATTTTCAGTTCAGTCGCTCATTGCCCACCAAACCGTTGAAATTGACAACCGGTAGTCATTAGATTATACCAAAAACATTATTATAAATTATCAATAAAAATACAATCAAAATTTATTACAAATACATGGGTAAAAGAAGCAGAAGGAATAAATACTCAATAAAACCAATAACAGTTACAACGACAATAACAATAAAATCCAGCGCAATAACATCATCAAATAAAATTGTGGAAACAAAGAAAATTGTATGCTTAACAACAAATGTTTAACGAATAGCATAATATATAAAGCTACTGTCACTAATAACATTAATAGAGACGAAAAAAATTATATAGGTGATACAGAAAAAAAGCCTAAAACAAAGATATAACAACCACAAAATAGTTATGGACCCAAATGTATAGGATTAATACAAACACAAATGATGTTATATTAGCTGATTGATGTTATATTCAGCATTTCGAGTTTCATAGACAGCCTGGCTAGCAATCGACCCGTCTACCCGTCAGGAGATACCAACAATTTACTGTTTATTTTCTCGGTTTCGTTATTTTTATATTAAGGGAAAAAAATAATTTAAACACATTTTATTGGCATACGGTTGATGTTTGCTACTTCTTTCCTAGTGTGTGTCTGTGTGTGCGCGAGTCCGAAGTCGTGTGCATGTGTTTGTCTGTATGCATGTGTGTATGGGCGCATGTGTAGAATGTCTTGATCATGTCTCCTTTACTTCGTTTGTCTTGTCTCTTTATTAATCTTATAACCTTTTCTCTTTTTCAAATCGGAGTGTCAATGACAAATGCAGCAATCTTAAATCCGGTGTGGAAGACTCTCTCAACTCTTAGTAATTGTCGTTTTTTTTGTTTTTTTTTAAATAATGCTTAAATGATAAGGTAAATATTTATATGTCTTCGCTTTTCCATTATTTAATTTTTCTTATTTGATTTGGTTGTATCTTAAGTATCTGGGTATTAATTATAGGAGGTTACGTATAAAATGAAATTATATTTATTGTTCTTTAAATATGTATGCATATACTTACATTCATACATTCACAAACACACACACACTACACACTCACAAACACACACACACATACACACACGCATATATATATATGATTGGTGTATACGGAATAAATTCCAATAACTAACAACTACTATTCTTAAAAGAGTGCTCAATACAGAGCAGAGCGAATATAATTATTTATTTAAAAATTATAACATAAATATGTTATAAAATCACTACAAAAATAGTCATTTTGTTTCAACACCTCTGGTGTCTTATCGTGATGTTGTTGAATGTAGATTGTAGAATAAAGGTTTTAAAAAGTTCAAATTAATTAAACACCCGTCGTAAGGTTACATGAGCTGAAATGACCAATCAAAATACAAGTATACGAGAATTCAAAAAACTTGAGAACGAATAATTTATAATAATTATTAAAGTCTTTAAAGTTGGGTTTATACTAAAATAGAATTTATTCTATCTAATAAGTATTAAATTGTACGATAAAATTTGAAATTAAAATAAAAAAACTACCCATTTCAAAAATGTAAATTTAATCTATATTTAGTTTAAAATTTTAAAATTATTGAGCAAAAAAGAAAAATACATATGTTATTCTATTCATTTTGTTTCTATTGAAATTACGTTGGAATAAACGTTAAGATCGACTGCCCAAAACTTAATGATAACATGGATGCAAGTGTAGGCATGGGATTATGACATCTTGCGAAAGACAATACAAATACAATCAGATTGTAATACTTAAACACGCTGACATATTTAGATATATACACGCACAAAAAAAGTGACGAGACAGGAAATATTTGCACGACCTTTTACAAAAAAAATAAAATAAATAAAATAAACCACACACATACACAATGAAATGTG
>OZ010600.1:12121776-12139276 GCA_963932145.1 Acanthosepion lycidas
AAATTAACAGTTGCAGAAGATCAAATGTAGCCTTATTCCTTATTTTCCTAATACACCTGGCATAGATATCTTTAATGTTTTCTTTACAGACGCTGTTAGTAATATGGATTATTGTTTCGATATCTGGTCTGCTGCCTCAGTTTTAGAGATTTTTGACAGAATCCAAAGAAGAATCTGCAATGTTATTGGTCATGTTCTGGTATATCGGCTTCAATCACTTTGGTACTACTGTAATATAGCTTCCCTGTGCATTTTTTATAAATATTTTCATATCTGTCTATATTTCCAAGATGAAGTATTGTAACTGTTTACATTAGTATCATCAGTGGATAAAAGCATTGGTTGAAGTAATCCAAAAAGTGACTTGACCCAAAGAGTTGTGAGTTCAATACCTGGCCACAGCAAAGAGGAACAAAAACTTGCAGAGTTGAATTACTAAAGGGAAATAACTGAAACTGAGATATCCAAATAAGGCATGGCACGTGGAATTAGAACAATCTAATGTGGACTAAATATAGGATTCAGTTTGAAATTCCAATATATATCACCTGAAGAAGGCCGGAGAGTACAATGGCTGAAACATTGTAAATATGGCAATAAAAATATGGGCAACAGTCCAAACAATGTAAATATTTTCATGTTAATTCTTTTGATTAATTTTCTTTTTTAGTACCTAGACTTCATGAATTTAAGCACAGTACTAGATTGCCAACTAGCTGAAATTGCTACTCTCTTCTGGTTCCTTGCTTTTTTTTTTCAATTATGATCTTCAAAATGTAAATGCAATGTCAATCATCATCTCTCTGATTGATTCCTGTTCTTTTATTGTCCTGATTCCTCAACTTTTTCTCAGTTTCTTTCACTCTTAGTAACCACTTCTGTCTTAGTGGCTCCATTGCCTTGCTTGAGGTGAGATTATTAAAAAAAATACTGTCAAATTTTCCTTAATTCTGTTTTGGGTTTTAGGAAAGACTAAAGATGTCGGTGTTAAAAGAAAATAATCCGCACCGCAATGGAAAGTTAAAAAAAAAAACACCGAGGGAGTAAATTAAGTTAAAACATAAAAGTGCTCAATATACTAAGTAGAGAAAAATCTAAAAAGAACGTAGTGAGCCGGAAACTACCTACCAAGGTTTTACCTAACGGATAACAGGGTAATACAGGATGAATATCCTTTATATGAAACAGTGGTAGGTAGATTCTGGCTCACTAAGTATATATATATATATATATATATATATATATATATATAGAGAGAGAGAGAGAGAGAGAGAGAGAGAGAGAGAGAAAGAGAGCGAGTGAGAGAGAGAGGGAATATATATATATATATATATATATATGTATATATATATATATATCTTCTTATAATATACACACTTTTCTGTCAGTGGAACTGCTACAACCTCTTCCTATATATATATATATATATATATATATATATATATATATATACTAGGAAGAGGTTATAACAGTTCCAACTTTTGTCTCGTTGGAACTGCTATATCCTATTCCTATTATATATATATATATATATATATATATATATATATATATATATATATATATATATATATATATATATATGAAAGGAAGAGGTTATAGCAGTTCCAACGAGAGAAAAGTGTGTATTAGGTAGGTGCAGAAATAATGTCGTTTTTCTTTTGAAGTTGAACGTCAAAAAACGACATTATTTTTGCTCAACCTAATATATTAAAAAGAAGAGAGAAATCGTAAACATTTTGGGTCGTAGATGTAGATTTTTTTTTTTTTAAATATTATGCTTTATTTTTCCATAATTCTGCTCAGGCAAAGGATGGTGATTTCCACCTATTTTTTAAAATAATATTTTTTTTTTCTTTATGTTTTTCGATGCTAAATATTCTCCATATGAGACATTTTCTTTTTTTATGTTAGTGACCCAAATGTCTTTTAGCGACCAACATATCTCTCTTGAACCCCAGTTCAAGAAAGATATTTCGGTCACTAACACACACAAAAATAGAGAATGCCTCATATCGAGAATATTTAACATCGAAAAAAATAAATGGAAAAAATTCAATATTTTTAATAATATGTGGAAATCTCCACCCTTTGCCTGAGCGAAATTATGGAAAATAAAGCGTAATATTTTTTTTTAAAAATCCATTTTACAACCAAACACGTTTGCGGTTTCTCTCTTCTTTTCAATATATATATATATATATATATATATATATATATATATATATATATATATATATATATATATAAGGTTTGTGCAAAAATAATGACATAATGATGTCGTTTTTTCACGATATAAATAGGTCAAAAACCGACATTATTACGTCATTATTTTTCCACCAAACTAATATATATATATATATATATATATATATATATATATATATATATATATATATATATATATATATATTTGTTTCAGTGTCATAGATCTCACTTAGATGGCATACTTTCAGCGCTTCAATGATGCATATTTCTGATGGAATCAAGAATATGTGCAACGCTATGGAAAGGTGATTTCAATGCCTTATTCCGAGGGAAAAACTGTCAGCCTCGCTTACGTTTTTCGCATGAATCTACTTTATCTTCATTTTTGTCTTAAAATCTCTTTCCTCATCATAAGCTATGCGCTCATGAATAAATATTTACTTTTATTTGCTAGCAGAAAACATTTCCATTTTCATCCGAATCAAATTGTCATACTGCTTAAAAACGCAGGCATCACCTAAGATAATGGTAATAGTTTGTGTCGATTGTGTTCACTGCACGGTGTTTTCTCATAACTTTTCCATGTCTTATACAGTTTCAAGGTTAAATCATCTTGTTGAAATTCAAGCAGCCCCATAATGCAATTGAACACTTCCTGCTCCTAGAGAATTAACAGCACTCCCAATGGTGCATTACCGCCTATTATAATTCATTAATGATGTTCTGAACCGGACGATAAGGATATTTCAGCATTCTGGAAATAATGATAAATATTTCATCATTCTAAAACCAACGTTTCCACCAGTGATGATTGATGATAAGGATATTTAATTATCTTAAAAATCTGAAATATCATCATTATAAAGACGACCCTTCTCCCACAAACAAAGACAGTGGGTTCAGGACAGTAGAGAAGAGTAGCAGTAGTAAAACTTACAACACAGACGTATAACCTTCGCTCCGTAAAAATACACAGTTATCGGTTTTAAACGCTACCCTTAAAAACGAAAATCTCAGAAGAAGCTAAAACAAGCACAAACTTTTAAAGAAACGAAAGAGACAATAACACTGAGGACATTTTTGCCACACAGAAAACAAATAGTGTAAATGACATCACGAAAAGAAAAGTAAACATTCTTGTCATTAATTTCAACACGTGTCCCACTGTCTCATTGTTATTTGTTATTGTTGCACGTTTTGTTCATTTCATTTTCAGTATAAAAAAAAGAGAAAACGAATTCTCTGTCAACTACAAATATATTTACACCCTTATGCAAATTAATTGAAACAACCACTTTAGTATCCTTTCTTTCACCATACATTCAGTTTTAGACCCACTCGAGGGACAGGATGAAATCAATTTCTATTTTTTTCTTCAGATTAGTACATTTACAGTGGTTTGCAGTAATATGAATCTATTTTGGGGGTGTATGATGAAATTTGTTTGGCCATGAAAAATATTGCCTCATCAGATTTTTATCACGCCGTCACTATTGTCCCGACTGTCGATTAGTTGTCCTACGACCATTGTCTGCAATGGACATTACTCCTAGAGAGAATACGAAAATTGTAATGCTGCACAAACACCATTGTAAGCATTACCAGTGAGCAAATCAAAATGCTATGAATTGGCCCGGAAACGCTTCTGATTTAAATCCAGTCCAGAATCTGTGGTTATTCTGCAAGGAAAGACTTTGTGGAATGGACATACGAAGTACTAACATGTGCACTGTGTTATGCTTCATTGGAAAAATACGATAAATTAAATAATAACGGAATAATTCGTTTTGTTTCAATTAGTTCGCACAAAAGAGTAATAACGAGGTAACTTAAATTAACATACCCAACATCTGACCACTTTACAATATCTTTAACATCAATGTCGTTGTAATCGCCAAAATTATGAGCATTATGAGGAGTATTTTCAAAAATCCCAAGAGGCGACAAAACAAAATTAAGCAAAGAAAATGAGTTCTTTACATAAATAGCCTTTTCAGATATAGTCTTTCATTATCTGTCTATATTTCTAAGATGAGGTACTATGTACAATATTTACATTATTCGGACTATTGTCTTCATCTTTGTCGCCATATTTATTACAGCGTTTCAGCCTTTGTACACTCCGGCCTTCTTCAGGTGGTTGGAATGTCGAACTGAACTCTTTATTTCGCTTATTCGAGTAGACTATTCTATTTCTACGTGTCATGTTTAATGGATGTCAGTTATCAGTCATCTCCTGTTAATTCACCTCTGAAAGTTCTTCACTGCCTTAACCGGGTATTGAACTCACACTGGGTCCTGTCACTGGATCTAGCCAACGCCTTTATCCACTATGCCATGAATCTTTCATCATGAATGTCATCCATCGCACCAAACTCGTTCAGAAAAGTCTAAACTGCTGTCTCTCAATATTAGTGGTTCCCAACCAATTTTGGGTCATGCCCCACTTTGGTATTTCTAAAATTCTTGTCTATTTCTCTAATATTTAATTCTTACATATTTAATATTTTACTGCAATTCAGGAAAGCTTAAAATTCCATTAACTTGGTCTCTAAACAAGACTCCAAAAACCATGGCGTCCATGAAAGAGAAAAATTAAAAAAACAAGAAGACAGTTAAATATATATAGTTTCGAAACATATAATAGAGAACTGAAAGGTAGAAATATAAAATATTTGAATGAAAGCTAATTCTGTAATATACTTTGATCATTTTAATCATGAAATAATAATGCAAAATGAAATTTGAGCTCACTTTGATATAGTAAGCCAAAGGGTGCACACCGTACGCATGCCCCACCAAAATATTACCTTGCCCCACAGGTGGGGTATGCGCCCCACATTAGGAATCATTGCTCTATATATGAATCATTTTAACCTAAAGCAAAGTATTAATGCCTCTAGTACGTAGGAGGTTACAGGGAACGAATGTGAAAGAGAAGACTGAAAATGGTGATGATTTATTCGTAGGTAGGAGCAGTAACTGGAAATTTTAGTTACAACTGACAGTTGGGAATAAAAGAAAATTATCATTTAAATTATTTAAATTTCGACTAATGTCCTCCTGAGAATATTAACCCGAATGTAAACAATTTAAATAATGATAACTCTACATACCATAAATTAAGATGTTGAATCTATTTTTATTTATAATTGTATCTGCTCTTTTCGGAAGATATGCGTCTATCACTAATGGCTCTTGTATCCTATTTTACGGAAGGCAATCCAGGTCGGTGTAGGTATGTTCAGTAGCGGTGAATTTTAATGACTATTAGCAGTAAAAAAAAAAAAAAAATTGGAAGAAAATTAGTATTTATATTATTTGCATTGAGACTAATGTCCGACTAGAAATGTTATAATAAAAATAATGATGTCTCCTTAAACCCAACACTCAGACAGAAAAGAAAATACTCATTTCATGCAGCCAAAATAGATTCCACAGACGCTGAGATTGTATTTATTTAAAATCTTTATTTATTTTTGGAGGCAAAAAAAGGAAAAAAAAAGGCAACATTTCGCTATTAAGATTTTTCAGTTTGACATTTTCACTTCGGGTTTCTGTAGTAGCTATTTGTTATTGATGAACACACACACACACACACACACACACACACACATATATATATATATATATATATATATATATATATGGGGGTGCCTGTGGGGGTTACCTGTGGGGGTTACCTGTGTGGTGTGTGTGGCTGTGTGTGTGCTTTACTTAAGAGGGAAAATAGAACCTTTCCGAAATGGGATCTCAGACACATGGTAAAGCACAATGCTCTTTCTCTGTTAATTATCAACTATTATTTCTACATACGCTATACTACTATTACTCTTACGCAACTCACTACTACGAGTACTAATACTAATAACGCCGAAATATAATCAATGAAACTTTTTAAAAATTGTGAGTTAGTATCATTCCGGCTATTTATACGGAAATATAATTGTGATAATTGCATTTAAATGTGTTAAACAGATTAGGAACTCAGACATTTTGTTTGGACTCACGCATTTTTCAAGTGAGTAAAACAACTGGAACACGCGACTGACAGGTGTTTCTTGTTACTCAGGTGTTGCCATTTAGACTGGTTGTTTAAACATTAAATAGTTCTGAATTATTACTCGTAGCTTTTACCTATAGTTTGGTCAAAAAGTAGTAAATATTATTTCTACATAAGCTATACTACTATTAATCTTATGCAACTCACAACTACAAATAGTAATATTAATACAGCCGAAAAATGATCAATGAAATTTTTAAAGTGATTATCATCCAGGTTATTTATAAGGAATTATTATAATCCTATAAACACTGAAATTCCTACTCTTGTATCTAACTTATGTAAAAGTCTAAAACAACTGATCCAACCCCAATCATATATATATATATATATATATATATATATATATATATATTAGGTTGGTGCAAAAATAATTTCGTTTTCTAACATATGTTACTTTGTGAGAAAACGAAATTATTTTTGCACCAACCTAATATATATATATATATATATATATATATATATATATATATATATATATATATATATGATTATAATCTCCAAATTATGCCAATTCAGTCGGGTTTCGATCCTAGCTAGAGGCAACCGGATGTCTAGCCGCACTGATGAGCTGTGATACAGCGAAACAGTCTGTCTGTGGATGACATTATATATATATATATATATATATATATATATATATATATACTGCTACCCACAAACAGACTGTTTCGCTGTATTGCAGCTTATCAGTGTGGCTAGACATCCAATCGCTTCTAGCTGGGAGCAAGACCCGACCGATTTGGCATAATTTGGAGATTCTAATCCAAGGCTATCGGTACCCGGCACCCGGCAGGGAGAAAGGCGAATTGTTGCGTAGTTATGTTTAAAATAACCACGTCAGTGACCTAGTGAACGCAATCCGTTTTGAGTGTATTGCATTATCAGCAGTAGTAGTCACTGTTTACAAATTCGCGCTTTCTCCCTAGAGTCCTTGACCGAATTAATTTTTGAATCCACATGCTCTCTCTCTCTCTCTCTCTCTCTCTCTATATATATATATATATATATATATATATATATATATATATATATATATATATATATATATATATTACGACAACGGACTTTCAGTGCTCCAACTGTTCCAGACTCTGCGCCTCCAGTATGGGGTTGCAGAGCCACCTCTAAGTTAACAGATGAGATGCAGAGACGATACGTCATCTTTGGATTCGAACTACAACCAATATATATATATATATATATATATATATATATATATATATATATATATATATATATATATATATAATCTAATATCATAACGTTAATATCTGTGTTTAATTCTATAAATTCTATAAAACCCCTTCACTGTAAGGGAAATACTTTCCACCATCCCCTTTCACAGTTAAATTTTGTAATTTACATACGAACTCAGTTATAACGGGGTTGAATAAGACTGACGAATTTCATCATTTGAAATAAGCTTATACCGTATGAGGTGCTTTTTTTATTTATTGTGTATTATTTTTTACTCTGTAATAATAAATACATGGAGGTCTTTTTGCGGATCAGTTTTAATCTTACTTATTATAAAACGGAGATTGTGTGTGCGTGTGTCTGTTCGTTTATATATGGGATCGTATTTCCTACATTTTTCAACCGATTTCAACAAAACTTCCCAGGAATACGTAAAATTACCCGGCAGTGGTTCTGACAGCGCCAAAAAATTGGAAAAACACAATTGTTTTTGCAAGGAATCAATTTGAAAGCACGGTTAAGGGTATCGCACCCGGCCGGAATTTACTGCCGGCTACTCAAACGTCCGTCAGAGAACGATATGCAAAAAGTAAAACAAATGAAACATAAACATACACAAGTCCTCCTAACTAAAAATAATAACCAGAAATTAATTTAAATACAAATGCTGTCCAAATGAAACCCATGTGTAACGTCAAAATGCGGAAGTTAATTTTTAGTCAGCAACCAAAAGATATTGCCAACCGGTTACGACGCTACCGCAGCCGACATAAATACAGACGATTTCTTGGTTCCGGTGTAGAGCAACCTGCTCCCCCTCCTTGGAGGGGTGTACGCGCTTTATTTATCATCTCTCAGTTGCGTCTGTGTCCTTGGAGAGAGTGCGCTCAGGGGCTTCTCTGTCGCACCGTGGCCAGCGCAACCGACGGTTGCGTGAGCTGAGGGGAATTTTTGTCCCTTGCCCAGGTGTACGCGCTCGGTTCCCCAAATTGATCCGACCTTGTGTCACATCTCACTTTACTCCAATTAGCTCATTCGCTTGCTTAAACTCAACGTTGATTCTGATTCCGCAGAACTGGGTTGGATGTGAAAAAGTATTTCTTGTTAACATTCTTTTTTCTTTCCGTTTTTCCAGTTACGAGTCCTTTTTTAAAGCTGATCGTTTTGTGTTCATTTTGTTTAGTTCTTTTTTCGTAACAGATTTAATGTTTAGTATAGAGCTTATAAAAAATTCGCAGTGTAAGATAGGCAAGATGTAAGGCATGTAGCAACATCAGCACGGCAAAGGACACTCCTTTAAAGGCAAGGAAGGGCAAAAATATTTTAAGTCAAGTGATAGCGATTGCTGTATGAATCGTACGATTTTTGAATCAAGCCCGGACAACGCCGGGCCATGCTGCTAGTATTTTGTATGACTAGGATCAACTTGGATTATATGCCAGCGGATTTATTACCTCTACTATATATATATATATATATATATATATATATATATATATATATATATATATATAAATAAAAAGAAAGAACAGTAAAATATATAGTCCGGTGTTCTGATAGATATTTTTATTTTTACAAAATAGTGTTCAATGTAAATTTACAGGGCATTAATATTAGAAATTAATTAAGGTCTTTAATTTAATTACAAAATTAAATTCGGAGCTTTCAGCTTCCATTTTTGAAACATGGTTAGAACTGTGTAGCGAAAAAACATATTTTAAATCAATTAATTTATAATATATATATATATATATATATATATATATATATATATATATATATATATATTCCTCACAACATCTCTTTCGCTATATTTTTGTTAAATTCTTTCTTCTGTCGCTTTATTCATCACTCATTATTTTTCTTTGTACAATCACAGAAGTTAAGCAACATCGAGCCTAGTCATTACGTAGATGAGTGATGTGCTTGGGAAATCTCAGATGGTTTATGTTTTGATGTCAGGTGGTGTCATGGATAATGGCTTTGGTATTGTTAATCGGAGAGCAGAGTTCAAATTTCATTTGGGTCTATTATATAAATTTTAGGCGCAAATACCACATCTTCTGGCCAGGTATGGATTAATTCGTAAAACTTGTATCAGTAAATCATCATTACCTCCAAAGAAAAAATTAAGTTCTAAAAATATTTTCTAGTTTTAAATCAGCTACAATGGGTTGATAAGCCGTAAAATAACTAATGAATCAATCTTTCTATTATTATTTGTCTATCTCGCCTATATATTCCTTCTTTTTTATTTCAAATCAAACCTGTTTAAGTTTTCATTCATTATTTACTTTCCTTTTATTTTTATATACCTTTTATATTTCTTTTTTTATTTAGTCCTTTCGTTTATTTTTCTGATGTATTTTCCTTTTTTTCTTTCGTTCATTTCATTCCCTTCTTTTTTTTCTTTTCTTCTCCGTTCACTTTATTCTTTCCTTCTTTCCTTTTTTATGGCTTTCATCTTTTTCTTTTTTTCTTTTTCTTTTATTCTTTTTTATTTTATTTCCGTTTTTCCTGCCTTTATTCTCCCTTCTTTCTCGCTTCTCTTCTTTTCCCGGCTTTCTATACCCGTTTCTTTCTTTCTTTCTTTCTTTCTTTCTTTCTTACTTAATTTCCTTCTTTCTTTTTTATTTTCATTCTTTCTTTCCCTCTTTCTTTCCTTCTTTCATTCCTTCTTTCTTTCTTTTATTCTATGTTTGTTTGCTTGTTTCTTTCTTTCTTACTTACTTTCTTTTTCTTTCTTTCTTTTTCCCTCTTTCTTTCTTTCTTTCTTAATTTCCTTCTTTCTTTTTTAATTTCATTCTTTCTTTCCCTCTTTCTTTTCTTCTTTCATTCCCTCTTTCTTTCCTTCTTTATTTCTTTATTTCTTTCTTTTATTCTATGGTTGTTTGCTTGATTCTTTCTTTATTTCTCTTTCTTTCTTTCTTTCTTTCTTAATTTCCTTCTTTCTTTTTTGATTTCATTCTTTCTTTCCCTCTTTTTTCCTTCTTTCATTCCCTCTTTATTTCCTTCTTTCTTTCTTTCATTCTGTTTGTTTGCTTGTTTTTTCTTTCTTATTTTCTTTCTTTCTTTCTTTCTTTCTTTCGTTCGTTCGTTTTTCTTTCTTTCTTTCTTTCTTTCTTAATTTCCTTCTTTCTTTTTTAATTTCATTCTTTCCCTCTTCCTTTCATTTTTTCATTCCCTCTTTCTTTCTCTCTTTCTTTCTTTCTTTCTTTCTTTTATTCTATGTTTGTTTGCTTGTTTCTTTCTTTTTTCTTTCTTTTTCTTTCTTTCTTTCTTTCCTTCTTTCATTCATTTTTCTTTCTTTCTCTCTTAATGTCATTTTTTCCCTTTTTCTTTCCTTATTTCTTTCCCTCTTCGTTTCCTTCTTTCTTTCCCTCTTTCTTTCTTTCTTTCTTTCTTTTGGTCTTTCTTTCTTTCCTTCTTTCTTCCTTTCTTTCTTTCCTTCTTTCTTTCTTTCTTTCTTTCTTTTATTCTATGCTTGTTTGCTTGTTTCTTTCTTTTTTTCTTATTTTCTTTGTTTCCTTCAACCTTAATTTCTTTTTTCTTAATTTCCTTCTTTTTTCTCTCTTTCTTTCCTTCTTTTTTTTTGCTCTTTCTTTTTTAATTTTATTCTTTCTTTTTTCCCTCTATCTTTTCTGCTTTCTTTCGCTCTTTCTTTCTATCTTTGTTTTCGTGTTTATTTTTTCTTTCTTTTTCATTTTCTTTCTTTCCCTCTTTCTTTCCTTCTTTCTTTCTTTCTTCTGTTTTAATTTCATTTTTTTCTTTCTTTCCCTCTTTTTTCCTTTTTTGTTTCCTCCTTTCTTTTGTTCTATCTTTGCTTGTTTGTTTCTTTCTTTCTTTACTTCTTTCTTTCTTTATATATTTTCTTTTATCCATCCTTCTTTCTTAATTTCTTTCTTTCTTAATTTCATTCTTTTTCCCCTCTTTCCTTCCTTCTTTCTTTCCTTCTTTCTTTCTTTTATTCTTTCTATCTTTCTTTCTACCTCTTTCTGGTGTGGATTTTATACCCTCTCTTCTTTCCTGTCTCTCTTTCTCCTCTTCTATTACATCATTTTTTCACACTTAATCGCATTACGAAAATCAAGTAACGTCCTTAAGTTCCGAGATATTTGCAGGCTGGCTTGTCGATTTTCAAGGGAAATGTTTAAAACGGTTACGTGTGCATTATGATTCTTTGCTATTTTTTAATGCTCTTGTTTTGCTAAGCCTGTTTTCAATCGTTAATATTACTACTTTATACGCCATTTCATCAGCCCGTAGCAACAACGTACGCATGTCAGTAAAGACTTTATTATATATAAAGATCCCTAGAATTCTTAAAAGTGAGATTAAATTTTGGAATCTTTCGTACTTTTCTCTACGATTCATTGTGTTTTATGTCAGAGAGTATAGTGCCGATTAAAATCGCTTTCTGTTTGAAGGGTTTACTGTAATTATCAGAGCAAAATGGCTGCCTACCTGCACGCGTTTCTATCTATCTATCTATCTATCTATCTATCTATCTATCTATCTATCTATCTATCTATCTTGGTCTGTCTCCCTTTCTTTCTCTCTCTTAAATCCTGATTATTACCTGTTTATCTATCTATCTAGCTAGCTAGCTAGCTAGCTAGCTATCTAGCTATCTTGGTCTGTCTCCCTTTCTCTCTCTCTTAAATCCTGTTTATTGTCTATCTATCTATCTATCTATCTATCTATCTATCTATCTATCTATCTATCTATCTATCTTGGTCTGTCTCCCTTTCTCTCTCTCTCTCTCTCTCTCTTAAATCCTGTTTATTACCTGTCTATCTATCTATCTATCTATCTATCTATCTATCTATCTATGATACGAAGTGACCAAGGACAATGCATGGAGAGACCAACTCTCCTCACTGACTCGTGAGTTCGACTCTTAAAATCGTTTGCAATTTTCATAATAATGTTATTTCCGATGTATTTTCATCACAGAATCATTTTCAATGCTTTTTCAAAGCAAGATTAATTGCTATGCATTTTCATTGTAAAATTTTATGCGTTGTCTACAGCGGAATTTTTGGCCGAGCCTGCGAGCTCGGATACCCAACATTGAATTCTGCCTTGTGCCACATCTGACCGCGTGGGGCGGTTGGTAGATATTCTGAAGTTATAGATTCGTCTGCAGCTGTGCTGGTCAAACTCTATGCCTCCGGACAGAGAGAGTCCCCACACGTGGTTATGTCGAAGGGCAGAATCTTGTTCCAGGAAACAGCGTTTTATACGGGGTCAAGGGGGAATTTTTGGCTGAGCCTGCGGGCTCGTATACCCCACATTAAATTCGGCCTTGTGTCATATCTGACCGCGTGAGCGATTGGAAGAAATCATTCAGTTGGCGATTCGTCTGCATCTGTGCTGTTCAAATTCTCTGCTTCCGGGTAGAGACGATCACCAGACGAGGCTATGGGGAAGGGCAAATTTTCGTCTCGTTTTATACGTGATCTAATGGAAATTTTTGGCCGCGCCTACGGGCATGGATACCCCGCATTAATTTCGGCCTTGAGCCATATCTGACAACGTGGAGCGGTTCGTAGATATCCTGCAGTTGGAGATTCATTTTGGAATTCATTTGACTGACTTCTATCAGTTGACTACTATTTCTACGCGCTGATGGTGAATCTTATGTGTTGTTCTTGTCCTAAGTATTATCGTTCATTATCAACCTTCGTGTGATTATTCTATTCGATAACCTTCCCTAGGTTACAAATATATATATCACATGACTGTATGGATAGTGTGAAAACGCGTAAATATAAGCATAGCTTTTAAACTGCATATATATATATATATATATATATATATATATATATATATATATATATATATATTTAAGTTATAAGGAACTTGGTAAACCGAATTGGTAAATCCAAAGAGGATAAAATCATGAGGGCTCAATGTGAGGACAGAGCTAATATGTAATGAAAAACAAACCACTTTAAGGTACCATTACGATAATTTATTTCACCTAAATCTTTTTTTAAGGATTCAGGATCATCAAGTAAAACTTCCAACAACGAATTGAGAGGAAAAATGGGATTAGAAATTGGTGGGTAGTGGGTAGTGTTTTATATAAAACATACTTAAGAGAGATATAAAATTAACCCCTCCCTATACTTTATATTGTCTGTTTAACTACCACTCTCAACCCCCTCTATTAAATTACAAAAATTACACTACCCACCAATTTCAACTTGGCGAACGAGGATTCGAAACTCACACGGGAAAAGAAAAACTTTTCGTATGCCTAACCACAACATATATATATATATATATATATATATATATATATATATATATATATATTGAGAGAGAGAGAGAGAGAGAGAGAGAGAGAGAGAGAGAGAGAGAGAGAGAGGGATGTGGATTCAAAAATTAATTCGGTCGAGCACTGTAGGGAGAAAGAGCAAATTTGTAAACAGTGACTACTACTGCTGATAATGCAATACACTCCCAACGGATTGCGTTCGCTAGGTCACAGAACTATTTAATGTTTAATCATCCAGTCTAAATGGCAACAACTGGGTAACAAGAAACACCTGTCAGTCGCGTGTTCCAGTTGTTTTACTCACTTGAAAAATGCGTGGGTCCCAAAAAATGTGGCAGTTCCTAATCTGTTTAACACATTTAAATGCAATTATCACTAAATAAATGTTGATATTCAGTACTTCTCTCTCAGATACAATTTTTGATCTTAAACCCAACTGTCAGTAGTAAATAAAAAGAAAAGAATTTAGCCTTGCCGTAATACTAGTATACGTATATAATAATAATAATTACTATTCTCTGACCATATTATGTCTCATTAATATAAAGATGGAGGTCTAACAAACTCTGTCCGCAATATACTCGTTAACAATACAAATAACATAGCTTTATACACGTGTAAAAAAAGAGTAAAAATAATGGAAGCATTATTTCTAAAAAATGAAAAGAAAACACTCAGTAATATCAACTATGAAAACGGCCAAAATGAGCCGACCGTGTTTGGGAAATAAGTCACACACACACACACACACACACACACATATATATATATATATATATATATATATATATATATATATATATATATATATATATAAAACAATCCAAACATTCAGTTAAAAGTAATAATGAAATCATCTTTGATTATAGCTAAAAGTATAACCGAAAGCGCTCGGACAAACAAAAATTTTGCAAAATTTATACATAACTTGTATCCAGAACAAAATCAAATTATAAGTACACACAAAAAAAAATAAAAATTAATTAACATGTACAAAGTAACATGTCAATCGTTTTTTAATGAAAATTGTATGAGATTGGGATTGATGCTAAATACACAATTGATATTTTTATTTTTACAAAACAGTGGCGCGCACGCGCGCACACACACACACATTCCCTCTCTCTCTCTCACACACATATATATATATATATATGTGTGTGTGTGTGTGTGTGTGTGTGTGTGTGTGTGTATCCTACACGTATGCCACTAGCGCTTGCCATTGGTGGCCCGTTGTCGGGCCAGTGGCGTGTTCCTCTCGGCAATATTTCCACTGGTGGCCCGCTATAGGCCCACCGGTACCCCGCCGTTGGCTGTTACCAGAGCACCGCTGGCGTCGCCGTAGACATTCCGCTAGCATGTTGCGTTTACAGTATATATATCGTCGTGCTGTCTTACAGAGTAAGAGGCACAGTTTATGGGAATATGAAAGAAAAATAACGGTTGAGCTTAGAATTGAACAGCATCAAGCCTGCGACCCATTGACATCATCAAACTGTTGCATTCTTCATTTGTGATGCATTTCCAGACATTAAACGCAGCCTCGTTAAGGTTTTGTTTATTTCTGGGCTTGCTTCTTTCATTATTCTCTTTAGGAGATGAAATGTATTCTCTATTGTGTTAAGACTTAGCCAGTCTAAATCTATTCACATTTTTCCTTTGATGAATTACTTTGTTGTGTTTGCAATATCTTTTGGGTCATTGTCTGACAGCATGATAAACTTCACCCCGAATATTTTGGATGCATTTCTTTATTCATTGATAAAAATGTTTCTGTAGTCTCCTGATATCATTCGCCTGCTACTATTAGGAGTTACATCATTGACAAATATGAATGAGCCTGTATTGGAAGCAGCAATGCAAACCAAGCCAAGAAACTGCCTTCATCATGATTCACAGATTAGTTTGTATTGCTTTGGATTATAGACAGATCCTTTCTTCTCCACACTTGGCCTTTTGTTGAAATTAATCATGGTCTCATCCGTCCATAAATCTTTAATGCAGAAAATTTTGTCGCTAATCTCTGTACAAACCTACCAATTCCAATCTGGCATTCCGATTCTTTTTGCTAATGAGTGGTTTGCATTTTGTGGTACATCTATATTTCTGCTCTTTAAATCTTCTTCGAGTAGTGATGTCACAGACTGCTTTTTGGCAGGGGTTCCTCACTGTTTCATAAAAGCTTCCTGTCATCAACTGGTGTTATTTTTCCTTGGCCGACCTGATCTAAGTCTGTTGCTCAGTGCACCAGTAAAGTCTTTCTTTTACAGCACATACCAAATTGTTGTGTTCGCTATACCCAATATTTATCCAATGGCATATCGATTTTTTCTTCTTTTGTTCAGCTTCAAAATGGCTTGCTTTGAACCCATAAGCATCTCTCCCGTCTTCATGTTGTTTTGTCCTTTTTAACAAGAAATGCTTTCTTTACAGTTGAAACCCAAGAGCAGTCATTCAGAACTATTTAATGTTTAAACAATCAATCTAAAAGGCAACACCTGGGTAACAAGGAACACCTGTTAGTCGCGTGTCCCAGTAGTTTTGCTCACTTGAAAAATGGATGGGTTCAAACAAAATGTGGTCTGTCCTAATCTGTTTAACAGATTTAAATGTAATTATCACTAAATAAACGCTAACATTATGAACTCTTGTCTCATATTTATATTTCGACCCTAAATGCCATCAGTGAATAAAAAAAAGAATATGGTCTTACCGTTATACTAGTTTTGGAGTGTATTGCATGTATGTATTTATGTGTGCTCCCACGCGTTCTGAGAAACTATTCACACTTATAGAAAAACATTAAAAACACATCAGTTGTACTAGCAATAAAACACCCATTGCACAGATGATTATTTTATTCTGTATTGAAATCATGGATGGAAAACAAATGACATTTTTTAACCTTTAATTCTGTGGAATATAGTAATCTTCGTTTAATTCCAGTTTTTAGAATAAGCCGAGTTAATCCAAAAAGATTATTCTTGCCACTAATAGGAATAGCAGCAGTAAGATCTCAAGTTCTGGCTAACAGAAATTATGTCACCTCTAAGAATGACAATAGAAGTTCACGTTCAATAAAAAAAAGTATGCTCATTAGAAAATAAAATTGTTTGTTCATAATATTTAACTGCAGCTTTTTCTCCCAACGATTTGCATTTCTGACGATTTTCGTTGAATCGGATCAGAAGAGAATCTTTACAATGTAGGAAGAACTCAATTCAATCCTATCAGAATTTGTTTCGCTTGGAATCCAGAATATTTTCATCAAAAAGGGCTTCGAAAATGCTCAGTGTTGTTGAAAATCAGCGTATACTGAAGATACGTTATTTAAAAATCCCAATGTTCGAGGATGTTTTACGAGCGGTATGACGTCAATTTATCCGCAGATTGATGGCTGACGATTTCCCAGAGTAGAATAAGACAGTGAAATTATCATTGCCAATAAGGCTTGGCCTTGCAAGATCATTATTATGAACTATATGGCAAGGAAAAAGTTTATAGCAAAACCATCAAAAAACGATGGTTCACTTTCATAGCAGATGTAATGAGACTGCTTAAAGGAACAGCTATGAGAAGTCTGTGAACAATTATCCAGCCCCTGTTATAAGAAAAAAAATCATAGTTAAGTCTTCGTGAAAAGACACCGTAAAGATATAAACAACAGCTGTTTTATCTCTTGCTGTATCCTATCGGAGCTGCAATTTTTTTTTAACTCAACCGGAAGTTCTCACTTAGATATC
>OZ010600.1:12149276-12154276 GCA_963932145.1 Acanthosepion lycidas
ACACCATGTGAGCTTTATGCAATAAATCTACAAAAAATATTTTGCATTTTATGCATAAGGATCAGATCATAATTTTGTTGGATTAGATTCATATTGCGCCACAGAAGGAAAATGTAGCTGCTAATCTATTTTATTCACAGTACGCACTACCTGCCTTGCTTACCTAGACGGCACGTCCTTGATATATATATATATATATATATATATATATATATATATATATATATATATATATATAGATAGATAGATAGATATTTACATACATACATACATACATACATACATATATATATATATATATATATATATGTGTGTGTGTGTGTGTGTGTGTGTGTGTGTGTGTGTGTGTGTGTGTGTAAATATATAGATAAATAGGAAATAACTGTTAGGTTAATAATCCACAGTTCTTTAGTATACTTATTTTTATTTTGAAAAATAGTGCCCGATAAACAAGTGGAGCCTATATTAAATTTATTTTTTATTTAAAATATGATTCCATCGCTACATAAGAGTTTTCATGTTTCAAAAACAGAAGGTAAAAATTTAAATTCAATTAGATAAATTTAATGAAAGTAATGTACCTCGTTCTGTTTCATCCTCACGCGAATTTTAGAATAACTTATTTTTAAATTTATGGATATAAAGCATATACATTCGTGATATTAATTTCTATGGATATGGAGAAAACCAATCATTTTAATAAGAGGCGCTAGGGTATTCATTTTCACTGACAACTATTGTATCCATATATTAGTTACTTTAGAAAAGAGGTTAAGTCAAGGTAGGGTCGCTGTGCTTTTTTTCAAACGAATGATGACATCCGTTCAACGCATATCGTCTGGTCTATTTCAACGAGAAAATATTTT
This sequence comes from Acanthosepion lycidas, assembly GCA_963932145.1. Taxonomy (NCBI): domain Eukaryota; kingdom Metazoa; phylum Mollusca; class Cephalopoda; order Sepiida; family Sepiidae; genus Acanthosepion; species Acanthosepion lycidas. The sequence goes on from OZ010600.1 coordinate 12,150,143, forward strand.
TGTCACTTTTGTTACGCCGTTAAATGCGTATTTGTATACATAAAGATTTTTTCTAAAAGGTTTGTTTGTATATGAATACGTCGTATTGAACTAAAATTTGTTTTTGTTGACGACTTCTTAAAGGTTTTTTTTTAGCTGATGATTGGGTTAAGTTTTAAAACCTATTGCTTTAGTTGAACTTGACAGACTTTGAAAGTTTAAAAAATTTTAAGCTAATTATTTAAGGCGAATATATGTTGCTGTCGGCAAAAAACAGTTATGTCATGTCTTTGATTTAATAAATTTTCGTTTTTAGAAACTTGACAATGTGAAGTTTTTGACGTAGGTATAAAGGGCATGGGCCATCCCAGGTTTTACAAGTTCTTGTTCTATTTATTATTTTCCATTTTACTTTTTTTGTTTTATTCGTTTGTTTTAAATGCCAAAAATATTTGGATAGAGATGTCTGATTTCTATTTCTAATATTACTAAAAGAGCTTTTGTGTTTATTTTAAATTCATTCTTCCTGGATCCTATATATATCTTTTCAATGTTTAGATTCTCAGTGGATGAGATTGTGCATTTGTATACCAGAGATTCTATGCAGCACTTATTAACCGACGGACAATGTATATGCTTATAAAGCTCCGTTAATTTCAAAATTAGTTATTCCAAAATTCGCATGAGTATGAAACAGAACTAGGTATAATTTTTGAATGAGAATCTGACGGAATGGTAAATATATGATAATTTGGAAAAAAATACCTTTTCTAGGGCCCAATCATCAAGGGAATATGTCAAAATCGAAGTTTTCTAATTCGTATATATATATATATATATATATATATATATATATATATATATATATATATATACGTACGGATGACGTGGCGTATCAGCGACTCCCTGTTGTTGTTACCATGCAATCTCAAAATTTCCTTCACTTTCTGACTTACCGATGTATTTGAACAATTAGCGTAGAATGTGTTTGTAAAGACTTTTGTATTTGGCTTTTGTTCTCCAGCTTAAAAAAAAATCTGTCCTTTCTGTCTGGTCAAATTAGCCAGCGATCTTTCTAGAAATACTTGAACGCGGGTAAATGCCCTTCAATGAGAATAAAATAAATAAAATACAAATAAAATGATAAAATAAGCATTGTATTATTTTCGCAGAATGGACGTGCATTTATATATTTTCGTCTAAGCTTATTTGAATATATATATATATATATATATATATATATATATATATATATATATATATATATATATATATATATATATATATATATATATATATATATGGTTTTGTTAAGATAACAGCAAACGGCATTAGAAAGTTAGTTTCTATTTCCGGTATCACCCGACAGGAATTTTTGGTTCAAATACCTCTTGTAAGATATTGGTTTAGTAAATCTGTACATATCCCCAGAGAGAGAGAGAGAGAGATAGAAAGTGAGAGGGGAGAGAGAGAGAGAAAGAGAGAGGGGAGAGAGACGAAATTGCGATATTTACCAACGTAATGAAATATGGCGCGGGAGGAAATGCCAATCGTCTGTAGAAAAAAAAATCGATATCGAAGACCAATACTAGTTTGTGCTTAGCAACCAAAATGTCACAATCAAAAACGAAAAATGTCTCTGTTTTGCATTACGTTCATATTACCTGGGAAGAATACTGTTCGTCGCAATTTTTTTTCTGTTTATTATCCTATATCAAAAAAAATAAAATAGCTCCGCTTTTTCTCAATTCATTTTACAACGGAAGAAGGCTGCAGAATGGAGCGTTCAAAGAGATACCTTCCCTCGGTTCAAAGACCGCCAACAACATTTTAAACAACCGCACTTTTTTATGCATTTCCCTCCAAGTAAGGCGGGAGTTCCACTTGGACGCAAGGGTTTACAGAGGGCAGAGAGCAAGAGTAAAGGGGGGGGTCTTTGAGGAAACGATAAATAGAAGGACGGAGTTCTGGATCAAGGCAGCAGAAGATGTCAACTGTCATGACATTTGAATATTTGAAGATTATAGCTATCAGGGAGGGAAGTAGGAGGAAGCGAGTTCCATTGTCGGGTAGTGTAAGAGAAGAAGCTTTTGGGAGTAGAAGAGACGGTTGCATTTAACTGTTTCGGCAGTGAAAGGGGTGGGACCGAGATGCCAACCTAGTAGGACGCTGAAATTCATGCAGATAGGCTACCAAGGATCAGAGCTTTTGATATCTATCGTCTTTTGTACCGCTTCAGGTGGCTGAGTTTTCATTCCAGAGTTGTCCATCTCTGGTTGATAGTCAGAGCTATAGACCCATTCTTCCATGCTATTTAATTGAGAGGTGGAGAAAAAAGTGATTGATTCATCTCCTCACCAGGGTTATTTGTGTGAAGATCAATGTAAGGATCTCCTCTGGCATTTGATCATACGATATGGTAAAACAGAATTCAATAATGAAAATTGCTTGATTGAATTTTCAAAGTATATATATATATATATATATATATATATATATATATATATATGTGTGTGTGTGTGTGTGTGTGTGTGTGTGTGATAAAAAAATGTAGTTTTAAGTTATAGTATATTGACGAAGGAGAGATTGTGTGTAAATGAGTGATAACACTGTAATCAAAACGAACTTGTCAGACCTGAAGACTGTTTGTAATCCTGAGAAAAACCGTCGATTGTTGGTGTTGACGTCAGATTCCACTCATTTATATAAAAATAAATTTATATCTATCTATCTATCTATCTATCTAGAGTAGGCGCTGCTGTCCTCTCGCGGAAACATGTGAGAGTTGATCCTCAACCACTCGAGCAAAATTTCTTAACCACATGTTCCATCTTTTAAAAGTATATATATATATATATATATATATATATATATATATATATATATATATATATATATACAAATACCTACGATTGGAGTGGGATTTAAGTTTCATTGTTCTACAAACTCATCAGGATATGGGGTTGCTAATATCTAGTTATTTGATTTACCGGCCGCCTCTCTCTCTGTATATATATATATATATATATATATATATATATATATATATATATATATATATATATATATAAATGAAATGAGAACGAATGAAATAAATTGTAATGTTCATAAGATTAATTTAAAAAAGGCACGATACAAAAGAAGAGCGATAATTCTTTATTACCGGATATTACATTCGAACATATATAAAACCGCTACATAAACGCATTCATGTTTCGATGCATATTATTGCGTTTCCTCAGGTAGGTCTTTCGATGCATATCATCGCATCTGATGAGATGCGAATATATAGATCGAAACATGAATGCATTTATGTAGCGGTTTTAAATATGTTCGAATGTAATACCCGATAATAAAAAATAACAAAAGTATATATATATATATATATATATATATATATATATATATATATATATATATATATATATATTATACCACCGCCTGATGAAGAACCCCAAAAGATAGGATGTCTTAGAAAGTCATGATCGCCTATATACTGAAAGGACGCAACACATAGAAGAAGAAGAAGAAGAAGAAGAAGAAGAAGAAGAAGAAGAAGGAGGAGGAGGAGGAGGAGAAGAAAGAGGAAGAGAAGAAGGAGAAGAAAAAGAAGAACAAGAAGTAGTCCAAATTAAAGCTCAGTGAATTGCCATGTCTTCTTTAGTGCAGTTATTTCCCCTTTGTCTTCTTCGAGGTTTCGAATTCAAAGTTAACATTGTCTTAGAATGATTACCATACACAGATAGAGATCCAATTCTACCCTACTATATAATCGATAGAAAAAAAGAAGGTTTACTTTTCTGTGTTAATAAAATAAGCACATTCACTATATACATGAAACTTTTACAATTAAAAAAGTATAGATGTACATATTGCTGTGATATAAGATATATATTTTCTATTTTTCTTTCTTTTTTTTTTTTTTAGACTATAGTTAATTCAAACAAGCTTGAAGGATACTCCATATTGAGTATTGGTTTGTTTTGGTTTGTTTTACGACATATTAACCTCAGTGGGTTATTTAATACCGACAAAATTTTTATTGCTGGTTTGTTTTGTCTTGTTTTACGGTATATCAACCTCAATGGGTTATTTAATGCCGACAAGATTTTTATTGCTGGTTTGATTTGATTTGTTTTGTTTACGGTATATCAA
>OZ010600.1:12159276-12214276 GCA_963932145.1 Acanthosepion lycidas
AGGGAAGAACTCTGACGAAGCTCCGCCGAAGGGTAGAGTTGCGTTGGGGGAGGTTGACGGGGACTTGCCCCCCTCGGGGCGTTTGTATGGTTATTTATTTTTGGCTGGGCCTGCGGGCTCGGAGATTCCCACATTAAAAAGGCCTTGTGCCTCATTCAATCCTCGTGGGTGGATTGATAAATACCATCTATAAAAAGAATACCCGCTCGGCCCAGTGGCTAGGATCAAAGTGTAGTATCTGTGATTGCTGAGCTGCCGGGTCGGGTGTCTGTCGAACTCTCTGCTTGGTCTGCTACTATGTAAGTGCCATGGTGGGTCCTTGCCGTGAAGCTTTGAATCGGAGGGACCAGGGAATGTTGTTCATTTAAACACTTTCCTTAGAAAACATAAAACCTTAGGCAGCATATAATTTACATCTTTCGGTCGACAAACAAGTATTTCGTCTTCAAGTTTTTGATTTTATAAGGAAAAAAAAAACATGCCTGATGATGAATAGAGGACTATTCGTATCATTTTAATATCAAATAAACTGAAAAATACCGACATCTATGGTTTCGAGGAGGACCACTTCACTCTATGGATTAACAGTATTTTAATGCATATATTATGTCTCTAGTGACGGATGTCACCATTAATCGCATTAATATTTCTGATTGATTCTATGTGTGATTATTTCTTTGTATGTAATATATATATATATATATATATATATATATATATATATATATATATATATATATATATATGTATGTATGTATATATATATATATATATTGTTATTTTGCGGTTGAATATTTTTTTATTAACAACAGTAACTATTAGCTGGCGAGATGAAACTTGATAGGAGGTGTCGGGGGAAAAAGAGAAAAAATGGAAAACAGTTAAGTTATTGTTCAGAGTTGAATTAGACCAGGAAACAGTTGTATTAAAAAGCGCTCAATACACATATAAAGAAGAGAAAAAATTAACATTTAGATTTAAAAAAATATATATATCAGCCAATCCAGCTACCTTGGCCTCCACCCATCGGTGTCCTCACGCGATACGAGCTAAATGATATCCTAACGCTTTATTATTTATATATAAACACACAATGTTTGATTTTCATTGGTCAGTCGTGTATAATTTGTATTAAAACCGTAAATATTATTATATCTTTGTGAGTTTCTAAAATTCCTAGTTTGTCTGGGGGCATCAGATGATAATGTATATTCTTAATTGTGTGTTTGAATATATATCTAGGATATGTTATATATATATATATATATATATATATATATATATATATATATATATATATATATATATTATATCTAGATTATATATATATATTATATTTATATATATATATATGTTATGTCTAGATATATTATGTTTATATATATATATATTATATGTATCTATATTATATATATATATATATCTATTATATCTAATATATATATATATATATTATATCTATATATATCTAGTATATATATATATATATATATATATATATATATATATATATATATATTTCTAGGATAAGTTCTGGTATTTTCACTTTTATGTGGTTTGATTTCCATTGGTCAGTCGTGTATAATTTGTATTAAAACCATAAATATTGTTATATGTTTGTGAGTTTTTAAAAAATTTTAGTTTGTCTATGCGGGCATCAGATGATGACGTATATTCTTAACACTCTCTCTCTCTGTGAGTGTGTGTTTATGTGTATGTTCATTAAACATGTTGGCTTTTCGTGTGCTTATATGAGCAATGTTTTTATGTACATGCTGCGATGTTTTAAACAGACATAGCGTAATTCCACATGTATAATACGCATTTTTTCTAAAAAAAGATATTAAGCAAAATTAGAAGTGCGTTTTATACACAGCTGCTAAAAAGATTTTTAAAAATTGCCGTTTCATAGGTCGATTTCAGTTGCGAAATGACTACTCACCACAAACATGACAATTCGACACTAACATTCGGCGATTGCGACCCCATAAGGATGTCGAATACAATCACATGTACCTAACAAGACTTAAAAATGTAAAATAAAATAGGAATTATCATAAAACTAATTCAGAATAATAATACTCTATACTTTAAAGCATTTTTTGTGAAAATCTACATACGGATCCGCTAGATTGTACATTTTATCTAATAAAAACAGGTTAATGAGTCTGCGCAGTAGGCACAATATAGATATTTCCGTTTCTCTTTAAAATCGTGAAGATCGGAAATTTTGAGAAATATCTAAGTTTTCTTGTGACGTATTTCGTCCTTTAAAATTTCATCGGAGCAAAATAAGCTTTACGAACAAAATCTTCATCACTGAACTCTTCATTCATGTCATAATGTTGGTTAGTGTTTTGACTTTATTCAAGGAATATTTCAAAACGCGTCAAAAGCGAAGAAAAACAAACCCTTTTAAATACTTGTCCTATTCAAAATACAGACGTCAATAATATCAATATTTTTAAAAAATCTTCCGTATTGATTTTACTCTTTCTATTTATTTTATTTTCATTATCCGAAAGAATTTAATTTAACTGATTTCTACATTAAATAAACCTATTAAACAATCCTTGTTGTCATTCATTTTTGTAATTGCTATTATAAATAAACAAAAATAAATGTTTTATTATAAATAAACATAAATAAATATGTTTTATTATAAATAAACAAAAATAAATATCTTTTATTGTAAATAAACAAAAATAAAAATCTTTTATTATAAATAAACAAAAATAAATATGTTTTATTGTAAATAAACAACAATAAATAGCTTTTATTGTAAATAAACAAAAATAAATATCTTTTATTATAAATAAAAAAAGGAATATCTTTTATTGTAAATAAAGAAAAATAAATATATTTTATTGTAAATAAACAACAATAAATATGTTTTATTATAAATAAACACAATAAACATTTTTTATTATAAATAAACAAAAATAAATATCTTATATAGTAAATAAACAAAAATAAATACCTTCTATTGTAAATAAAAGAAAATAAATATTTTTATTGTAAATAAACAAAAATAAATATCTTTTATTGTAAATAAACAAAAATAAATATCTTTTATTGTAAATAAACAAAAATAAAAATCTTTTATTATAAATAAATATAAATATATTTTATTGTAAATAAACAAAAATGAATAGCTTTTATTGTAAATAAGCAAAAATAAATATGTTTTATTATAAAAAAACAAAAATAAACATCTTTTATTATAAATAAACAAAAATAAATATATTTTGTCGTAAATAAACAAAAATAAATATCTTTTATCGTAAATAAACAAAAATAAATATCATTTATTGTAAATAAACAAAAATAAATATCTGTTATTGTAATTAAACAAAAAATGTAATTACTATTGTAAATAAACAGCTATAAATCATTTTTATCGTAAATGATGATCATCAGATAATTGTTATTTTAAATAAACATCAATAAATCATTTTTATTGTAAATTAGCAACACTGAATAATTGTTATCGTAAATAGAGCCATATAAATTGTCATTATATATTAACAGCAATAAATATTTTTAATGGAAATAAAAAAAAATAATTGTTATTGTAAATAAGCAACAGTAAAAAATTGTTATTGTAAATCGTCCACAATATACTGCTATTGTATATAATTAAAATTATAATTTTTATTATGAATAAAAATCAGTACATAATTGATATCAGAATAACAATTACACTAGTCAAAAAAAAAAAAAAAAAATTGAAATGGTATCGAGACACCAAATATTTCCTTTAGCTAATTTGACGGCGCTGAATCTGAAAATGACTTTACTTTTTATTAGTTAGCTACCGTGTTTGCTATACAGAAATGCCTCGTTTTTGGGAAAAAAAGCATTTTTTAATTTGATTTCTGTATATATGATATTGACCAATGGTAATATCTCTCAAAATAAAATCGTATAAACCTCTCAATTCCTATTTAAATCAACAAATATTGGTCTGCTTATTGAGAAATATTATTTTTAATATTTTTTTAATATTATAACAATCAGATCCTAAGTCTTTAAAAATAACAGTATTGAATATACCAAGACCAACAATTATTTTCATCAAATCGTTTAATAAACTATCAGCATGTATAAAATCTACGTGAATATTAGAAATATGGGAAAAATTTCTTGATTGTCTGTCATGTTCAATGTTATTTAAGTCCGTTTTAATACTCCAGCAGTATCATGTACAATGGAATAGGTGCATTCAGTTGGGATATCTTTAGTTGGAGTTTCTTTCCGACTGTGAAAACAAAATGCTTTTAATGTGCTTGGTTTCCTTCCATAGTGAAGGGATAGAAGTAATGGGATAAATTTATGAATATCAAACAGAAGATTTTTGAGTTTCATTTTTTTGATGTCACCTTAATTATCAGGTTTACTAAAATGTATTACTAATTTTAAATCAGTTAATTTGAATGTTGGCGATAAATTGAAAAACAATCGGTATATCTCTTTTAAAATGTCTTATAAAGATAGTTTATTTCAGGTGGATGACATAAATTTCTCGGCCTACCTTTTATGTGTCGTGTTCCTTTCAGGATATAGATGACCACGGCTCTCCAGGACTTCTCTCAGGACGCATTAGTGAGTCTGGGCTTGGTTTCCTTCCATAGTGAAGGCCTAAAAGTGATAGGATAAATTTATGAATATCAAACAGAAGATTTTAGGGTTTCATTTTTAGATATCACCTTAGTTATCAGGTTTACTAAAGTCAATTACTGATAAAGTTTATCAGTTAATTTGAATTTTGGCGATAAATTGGAAAACTTCGGTATTTCTATTTTAAAATTTTTGACTCAAAAACACGTTTTTTTTTTCTTATAAAAATAGTTTATTTCAGGTGGCTGACATAAATTGCTCGGCCTACCTGAAAATCGATGGCGTTGACCTGTATTAAATAAATTTTACGATCAGCAAAGATCATAAATTGATATTTCTTTTTCCAAAAATGAGCAATTTCAGTACAGCAAAAAAGGTAGCCAACCATGAAAAACTGAAGGTCATTTTTGGAATCAGTACGAATTATCTAAAAAAAGTGTTTTGTTTCTTGGCACCCAAATCCTGTTGACCAGTGTTATTTATTTCTGTTTATTTAAACAAAATAACAATACACAAAATTATATATTTGTTTGTGTGAGTGAATAACAATAAATAATTGTTTTTGTAAACAAGTAACAATTAAACTAATGGTTTGTTTTGTTTTGTTTTACGGGGTATCAACCTCAATGGCTAGAAAATTTTCATTGTTGGTCATATTTTTCCTTCAAAAATCTATTTCTCGTAAGAATTTTTCTTCACTGGTAATATTTTTTTTTTTAAATATATTGCTGGTAAAATGTATTATTGGTAATATTTTTTTTACAAAATATTTCTAGTATTAAACCTTATTTTTACACTTTCATAGTGTTTTCACCAGAGTTTGGGGGTTAACTATTTGCCCATAGCTGGGACCCTAACAAGTGCTACCATCCGGGACAAATTAAACTAATGTGAGTAATTTCTAAATGATAGATAAATTATGAAAACACCAGGCAGATCTAATAATTATTTCCCTTTTTTATTTTCTATATTAGGAATATTCGATGCACTGTAGCATTCGATTGAACGCTTTCAGTGAAGATAATTATCGGGTAAATGTTGCTCACTGTTTGGAAGCGGGCCTCGTGTTAAATGGTCGCCTCATTTAAGTTTTTATGAATTTTTATTTTGGATATTACGGACACAAAGTGAATATCTGATTCTTAGAAATCATGGCAATAATGCGTGAAATTGTGGATTGTAACATGAACAAATGTTATTTCAGCTGAGCTGAAAATGTTCAGCTTTTTCGTGGTAATCGGTGACCCAGCTGGTCTCTTTCTCGATCACAAAGGCAGTGTGGGTTGGTGAGGCGGGAAATTCTGGATAAAAAAGAAATCTAGTTCAAGGCTTCGTATTTTAGCGATTTAAATAAAAATCCATCACTATATTCCTTAATTTCTATGAACGATTTGTTTTTGTTTTCTTCATCTGTCTTTTAACTCTTTTCAAACGAATCTCTGTATAACTTAGCAATAATGCTAAAAGATCACTTCCTTGAAAATATTACGGAAGAGAGACAGTAAACGTAACAGGTGATTAACAATACACACACACACACACACACACACACACACACACACACACACACACATATATATATATATATATATATATATATATATATATATATATATATATATGTGTGTGTGTGTGAGGTTTCCGTCCTCGTGGAGCTCGCCTTGGGACACCTGCGTTACCGTCAGCGGCCTGACGATTGCATCTAGCATGAAACAGACTGTCGCCTCTAAGTGTTGATTTCTGTGTACATTTTTATATTTACACACGCTCTATCTCTGATATTGAGCACTTTATCCCATAAATATAGCACTATATTTCTTCATATATATATATATATATATATATATATATATATATATATATATGTGTGTGTGTGTGTGTGTGTGTTATTTTATAATGGCATATTTACTGGAAAGCGCTCATCATCAGTGATAGAGCTAACACATTCAGTTGTATGAATATTACATAACTGAATATATATATATATATATATATATATATATATATATATATATATATATATATATATATATATATATATATATATTCATTTTAAATAAAAACAGACGACTTTAAGGTTCCATGTAATAAATTATTTCACCACTACCCTTTTAAATGACTGCAGATCATCAGAATTTACTTCCAAACAAAAAATGAAATGAAAATTTACACATTTTTGACGGGCCGTATTAAACATAGGTAAATTTACGAAGTGCGGAGAAATAATTTATTACATGGAACCTTAAAGTGGTCTGTATTTATTTAAATTATTTGCTCTGGATTTACATTGAGCTCTCTGGATTTTATCCTACTTAGGTTTACCCATACGGATTACCTAGTTTTTCCTAAACTATATATATATATATATATATATATATATATATAATTACTTATGATTATTTCAAATCCTCCTAATTATTTCTATTACTTATATATCCTTGTTTGTAACGGCTTCTAATGCTCTGGGCTGAGCGGCTTGGGGATGGTAGTCGTAGATCGTGGAGGCACAGTCCTATAATTAAAGAGAAACACGGATGAGTTCCACCGCGGAATATATGATCGAGAGGCGCTATATTGAGTTTAATACGTTACCTTTTTGTCACCGAGGCCTGGTGGTACTGTCGGTATGTCGTTTGCTTCCTGTTCGGGTTTCAATTCTCGGTAGTGGATGCGCACTGCTAATGAGTCCCAAATATAGGACGAAACGGCCGTCCAGTGCTTTCGGCATTCTGTTGAGGTTTCTTCTAGACTAGACGTATAACTTAATTATAATTGTTTCAAATTCTCCTATTTATTTCTATCACTTATATATATATATATATATATATATATATATTAAGAAATGGACAAAGTCCGACAATTTATTTATTAAAGACATTTTTATGTTTAACGTTCTTTTTACAGATACAAGTATTTAAGTAAATGCTCTGTTTATAATAAACAGTATTAAATAACATCTACCGGCCTGAATGTCCGAGAAATTTTCATAGAAAATATTCGTCCTTTGACAGGATTCGAACCTGCATCCTATACGAAACCGTCATTTACGCTGACGTGCCTTAACCGACTCGGCCACAAAGGAGCGTTTGGTAGGCAAGGTCGAATTTACTACTTATAAACTTCAATCTTCCATGAATCTCGTAAATTGTCAGACTTTGTCCATTTCTTAATGTATGACGTCATTTGTTTACATTTGATACGCTATGAGCAGTTATGAATGTGCGAGATTTTCATATAAGTGGACTCTACCAGTATTACTTGGAGTGCTGCCGTTAAATACCCACAGTCAGTGAGATTATATGAACGGAGATCGAGATTGTGATTGAGTTGGAGTTAGAGTAATAGTGTGAGGTCACCGCTTGTAGAAATCACAGTTACAAACACGCCCGACTCTAAGGAAGTCTTACTTCGAGACTGTATATATATATATATATATATATATATATATATATATATATATATATATATATATATATATATTATTGCTACTAACCGCGTTCCTGGATTTACTAACAGAATTACCCATTGTATTTTTGTGTAAATACATTTAATTTCTTATATTTATTTCTTACGTTTGTCATTAATTGGAGACCGAATTTCATCTCGGAATCCACAACATTAATGTTATATGCTAACATAAAACATAACATTAAAGGCTAATTACCCTTAAGCACAGTAATCACTCCTTCGGATTACAGAGAGATGGTTGGTAGGACTGAATATATACTGATTCAAAAACTTTCAAGTGAGAACAGTATTAGGTAACATTCTTAAGAGGAATGTGAACAATTTATATAAGTGCGTAAATGTATCGATAGCTGAACATTTTTATTAAAAACCCAGCAATGCGTTCGGTCTTAAAACCAGGGCAAACTCTCAGTATAGTATTTCCTGTTTGAACTTATATTACACTCTTATTCAGTTCCTGTTTTTTCAAAGAGAAACTGCTGTAAACATCCACAGGTGGTTTATAAATCCTCTTGGAAATGTTATACTTAGAATAACACATAAAAAAACATGGGTCAATAGGGTTGTAAGTGTTGTGAACAGGAGTAGCATCCAAAAGGTTGATCGTCTTTTCTGACTGGGAAAAGGTAGTGGCTATCGCAGATTTTGCCTGATGTATAACTAACGAATGAAGAATGGGCTTTGAAAAGGCTTTAAGCATCGTCGTCTGTCTTGGAAATAACCATGTTTATAAGCAGATAATAAAATGAAAGGAATCAGTCAGTGTCTGCGACAAAGAACTGGAGATGCAGTTCTTATCCGTTTTTGTTTTGGTTTTATATATTTATATATTTATTTTTGGTCTGACGTCTTGCTGTTAGCTGTAAACTAGTCACGTCGGTTGACAAATGCGTGTGAATGGGGAAAGGAAAAAAATAAATGCAGCAATCCTATGAATCGAATTTCGAATTCGGTATCTCGATTCTTAAACCTCGACTGAAGAAGTCAATTTGCATTTTGGTTGGGCAGGGCGAGGCTATCAGACTTGTGCGAGAAACATGGCCGGAGATGATGGTAGGTGGCGTCCTGGGGAGTAATTTAACGTCAACAGCAAAGAGAAATGTTAATTATTTGGTCGGTTGAGTTTCTCGTTTTAAACGTGAATAAATTTGTAGAGAGAAAAAAGAAAAGTGGTGACAACTCAGGGATTTAATTTTCTTTCCAGAAATATGTGGAATTTGTTCAGAGATATTTTAAAAGAAACTACAATAATTACTATAATCTTGATGACAATAGTGGAAGGGGTGTAAGCAAGCAATATATGTTCATTAAAGAAGGTATAGAATACATGTATTGTGAACGGACAAAATATCCCCCGGAGTATGACGATAAACTACATCCGCGTCCTGGGTAAGATGATTAACTACTTCCGCGTCCTCGGTAAGACGATAAACTACATCCGCGTCCTGAGTATGACGATAAACTACATCCACGTCTTGGGTAAGACATTAAAATATATTCCCGTCCTGAATATCATGATAAACTACATCCGCGTCCTGGGTAAGACGATAAACTACATCCGCGTCCTGAGTATGACGATAAACTACATCCGCGTCCTGATTATGACGATAAACTACATCCGCGTCCTCGGTAAGATGATTAACTACTTTCGCGCCCTGGGCAAGACATTAAAATACATCTCCGTCCTGAGTATGATGATAAAATACATCCGCGTCCTGGGTAAGACCATAAACTACATCCGCGTCCTGGGTAAGACCATAAACTACATCCGCGTCCTGAGTATGATAATAAACTGCATCCGTGTCCTGGGTAAAACGAAAAACTACAGCCGCGTACTGAGTATGAAGATAAACTACATCCGCGTCTTGGGTAAGGCGATAAACTACATCCGCCTCCTGGGTATGACGCTAAATTACACCCAACAATAAGGCATCTGCTCCGGAGGTTTTGAGTAAAGTGGAATAACCTCTTAAATGCTGGTGTTCCCGGATCCACCCTGGTCCGGGGTGGCATCACCTATCAGTGTCCATCCTTGGGCAAATATTTACCCCCCTAAAGAAAAAGGAGTCAAAACACTATGAAAGTATAAAAATAGGTTTTAATACATTTTTGATTTTTTTTTTTTTTATTATTACCAGCAATACATTTTGAAAACAAAATAATACCAGCAATACATTTTTGAAAAAAAAAAAAAATATTACCAGAAATTCATTTTCAAAAAAAAAAAAATTACCAGCAATACATTTAAAAAAAATATTAGCAATATATTTTTGAAAAATAATATTACAGGAATAAAAATCTTGTCGGCATTAAATAGCCGATTCAAGTTGATATGCAGTAAAACAGACAAACAAACAAACAAACCAAACCAAATCTCCCCGCCAAAAATCGCACACTTTACCTCATAAAACAAGACCATTCCATTTTCAACGTTACGAGAAAATAAAATCTAAAAGAAAACAAATAACTATATCATGTGGGAGAAAGAAAATAAAAATAGTGTATTAGGTTGTTGGAAATATCCGATTTAGAATTACATATTAATCTTGAATCAATCTATTTAGACTATTTCAATCAGCCAAAATAGAAACCCTACACACACACACACACACACACACACACACACACACACACACACACACACACACACACACACACACACTAAAACATTTTTTATGTTTAACATTCTTTTTATAGATACAAGTATTTAAGTAAATGCTCTGTTTATAATAAACAGTATTAAATAACATTTACCGGTCGGTAAATGTTATTTAATACTGTTTATTATAAAAAGAGCATTTACTTAAATACTTGTATCTATAAAAAGAACGTTAAACATAAAAAAATGTCTTTAATAAATAAATTGTCGGACCTTGTCCATTTCTTAATATATATATATATATATATATATATATATATATATATATATATCATTGAGTTACAAGATTAGTTATGCGATTACGACCTAAAGCAATGATTCCCAATGAGGGGCATGGTAATATTTCGGTGGGGCATGAATAAGATGTGCACCCATTCGGCTTAATATACCAACAGAATAAGGGGGTAATTCAAGAATGATTTATTGAGAGTAAATTGTTTTTGTAGTCAGCTCAAATTTCATTTTGCATTATTATTTCATGATTAGAATGATCAAAGTATATTACAGAATGAGCTTTCATTTAAATATTTTATATGATCAGTTCTCTATTATATGTTTTGAAACTATACATGCTTAACTGTATTTTTCGCCCTGGGTATGATGATAAACTACATCCGGGTCCAGGGTGAGACGATAAACTACGTCCAACAGCAAGGCCTCTGATCAAGAGGTTTTGAGGAGAGTGGAACGACCTCTTAATTGCTGGTGTTCCCAGGTCTACCCTGACCCGGTTTGGAAGCCCCTGTTCGGGTCCCAGCTATGGGCAAATAGTTGACCCTGAAACTGAGGTAAAAAACATTATAAAAGTGTAAAAATAGATTTAATACCAGAAATACTTTGTAAAATTTATTACCAGAAATAGATTATTGAAGAAAAAACCTATTACCAGCAACATATTTTTGAAAAAAAATATTACCAGCAATATATTTTTTTAAAATAATATTACCAGCTATTCATTTTTGATAAAAAAATACTACCAGAAATAGATTTTTGGCAAAGCAAAATATTACCAGTAAAAAAAAAGTTGTCAGCATTAAATAACCCATTGAGGTTGATATGCCGTAAAACAAAACAAACCAAACCAGCAATAAAAATCTTGTCGGCATTAAATAACCTATTGAGGTTGATATGCCGTAAAACTAACCAAACCAAACCAAACCAGAAATAAAAATCTTGTCGGCATTAAATAACCCATTGAGGTTGATATGCCGTAAAACAAAGCAAACCAAACTGTCTTTTTGTTTTTTTAAATTTTTCTCTTTCATGGACGCCATGCTCTTTGGAGGCTTATTTAGAGACCAAGTTAATGGCTTTTTAAGCTTCCTTCACGTGAATTGCAGTAAAATGTTGAATATGTTAGAATTAAATATTACAGACGCGGCTACCAGAATTTTAAAAATACCAAAATGGGGCATGGCCCAAAATTGTTTGTGAACATCTGATCTAAAGGTTTGAACGCAAAGAAATCTTTGAATGCAATTTCTGCATTTTCTGTGCATTGGAATGTTTTGGGGCTTCAAAAATTCTCAAGATGTTCGAAAAAGATGTAGTTAGTGAGCAAGAGGTTAGAAGCTTATGAATGATGCAGCAAGGATTTGTATCTCGAGTCGTTGAACTTCTGCAGTGTCATCCTATCAAATCATGAAGAATAATTGAACCAACGATTAACCAATACTTGGTCCTATTTTTCTTAACTGAATGGGCATATTATCCAGTTGGTGGCAGTAGACACCGGCAGTGACGTCATCGTTGGATTATAAAAATAGATAGATAAAACCAATGGCAGGCCATCAGACAGTCACAATTGTTACAATTTTTGGATACATTATGTACTAGTGAGTTAGCTCAAATGACTTTATAGTCACTTTATATTCGACCAATAGAAGTTTGACCAATCAGAAGACGTAGAACATTCAATCCGTCGTCTATAAAGGCGTACATTTTTGTTCACTCTACCCGAATGTCCAGTTCCAGCTTGTCAGGCGAAGAGAAACAGAAGGACGAACTACGATCTGCTACTTTTATCAAAATATCCACTGCTAACCTGAACAACGCTTTCCTACTGTCTTCGAAATATTCACTGCTAACCTCTGGATTCTATACTCGAAGACGACTGTCATCATGAACAACAACCATAACTTCATTTTGCTACAGTTTCCGTTTTCGAAAATGTTAGGGGTCTTCATGATGGTCAAGTTAATGAGCCGATCGATTATGTTTGTCACGAAGGATTTATTAATCACCACGCGTCACTATTCGTTCAAGAACTGAATTATTCGAATTTCGCAGAAGGGACGCATTTGGAAACGTCGAACTGTTTGACTTTCACCGAGTTCATATGGAATCTCTTTAACGTGTTTCTTCAGGTGGTCCGATATTATTGACATGCAGATACCCATTATCTGAGACATTTCTCTGACACTGACAGGGGTGTTGTTCGATTAGTGATTTCAGATATTGATTGTCAATTGCAGATGGACGTTGTCTACCAAGTTGATCATCAAGATTCGTATCCCCCTGCAGAATTTCATAAAGAACCGTCGTCCTGTAGAACTACAAGTGGATCCTTCACCTCATGTTCTGTTCATATTGGCAACAGTTTGAGAAACATTTTTAGCCAGCTCGAATTAATACAAAAAAATAAACGCGTCCCTTCTTTTTTAATGTTCAAGATGAGTGATATATAATGTCTTAAGTTACATTCTGAAAGAGACTGATATAAACCTACCAAATAGGACATTTTAATCATTAAAAAAGAGTAATATGTTTTTGCGTAACTATTATAATAATATATTAAAATGTTTATTCGAAATTATATGTTTGAACAACCTAATATGTCATAAAGATAGCGGCTATTCTTATAGTTATATGAGCACTTAGAAACGAGCCCTGCAAAAAGATATAACTCCTGCAAAATTGTAGAAAATCGAAAACAGATAAACAGCAAAGTTACTAAACCAATTAGAATACGAAGTTTGGTTCTGTATTAGTGCAGAGATGGGCCCTTTCTTCATGCCCATTGAAAGCTATCGATTACTATTAATATGGTAATACATAACTCTTAAGCATCAAATTGAAAAATGTAGATATTAATTAATAATACGCGGTAATCTACCTACCTTCTTAAATAAAATCTCTCTCCCAGTAAAAAAAAAGTATAGAAAATTTCACCTACGTTAAAATATCAACGGGGTAAAGGAGTATTAACTTAATCTTCCTCGGTTTTTAACGTCTTTTCCCACTTTCCCTGCTTTGTCTTCTCTGTTACCTTTCCAGTTCAGGCGTCATCTGGAGATGAACATATAGAGAGATACAAAGACTATATCTATCTATCTATCTATCTATCTATCTATCTATCTATCTATCTATCTATCTATCTATATATATATATATATAGATAGATAGATAGATAGATAGATAGATAGATAAAGTGAACATTGAAGTCAACACTTAGAGGCGACAGGCTCTTCTGGCCTTTATCAAGTGCTTGATACAGGTGTACATTGCGATTGCGTCAAGTATTGATTTCAATGTTCAATATTATATTTACACATGCTGTATCTCTGATATTGAGCACTTTATCACATAAATATAGTACACCTTAAGAGTATATTTCTTCATATATATATATATATATATATATATATATATATATATATATATATATTAAATGTATTTGGTTATCAATTCCACTTTTATACATGTTTTATTAAAGACGACTGACAAGGTAGTGGAATTTGGATTTTTATTCAATTTTTTTATGTTGGTATAAATGTTTATAGTGAGGAGAGTTGTTTTTTTTTTCTTTTTAAATCATTTTACTCCCGACAAGGCAATAAAACCACTAAGGCACAAGAGGTTGCTGAGTGTTACTAAATATGAGAAAATATAGTATAAGGAAAGAAGTACAACCAAGAAACCAAAATATAACGATTGCAACGGTCAGTGAGTATCCTGCACCTAAAGTTTGCGTATTCGCATGAAACTCCAAACCGTGCTGTCAACGTGGGATTATGATGAATATTCATTAATATATAGTTAATAGCTCTGTTTTATAACATTGAGCACTTTTTTATAACACCAGAGAAATATATACATATATATGTACCTGCAAGTATATGTGCTTGTACGCCTGCTTTTTTTTATCTTACTCATATCTATATCTATATCTATGATTCTCTCTATATAATATCTAATGGACCTATTTGAATACACATGGCGACTTACCGAACCATATTCGCAACATAGTTGTTGAGAATATAAATATAAAAGCATCGTCTACATATAAAAGAAAGCTTAAAAATAACAGAAGACTTATTAATAAGAATAAAAAAAACATCAACGCTAAATAAAATCAACCCAAGATCATGGACACAATATCTTGACTGTGTTTTGAAAATAAAACATTCTATAATACTAAATACAGAAATACAATAATCTCTTTCCAGTTAACAATTAATATATTTTATCGTTGAAAATGGCTAAATGTATAGCCGAAAGCGCTCGGAAAAATATAACATTTGGACAGTTTTTGTATAATTCATTTACTGAAAAGAAAATAAATTATAAGATCATATGAGATATTAAAATTATATTAAAAAATTAATCAAAGTACTTTGTCCGTCATATTTAATGAAGGGTGCATATATATATATATATATATATATATATATATATATATATATATATATATATATGTGTGTGTGTGTGTGTGTGTGTGTGTGTGCAAATAGGAATGAACACGTTATGTAAAAATTCGAAGTTCTTTAGTACTTTTGTTTCTATTTAAATGGAAAACAGTGCTCAAAACATAAGTAGAGTCTAAATTATAACATTATATAAAATATATTATAAATATAATAAATTATAAATTATATATATATATATATATATATATATATATATATAAATTACAAACATATATATATATAAAAATTATATGTATATATTTATATACATATATATATATGTATGTATATATATATATATATATATATATATATATATATATATATATATATATATATATAATGTCATCCACAGACAGACTGTTTCGCTGTATCACATCTCATCAGTGCGGCTAGACATCCGGTTGCCTCTCTCTCTCTCTCTCTCTCTCTCTATATATATATATATATATATATATATATATATATATGTTCGAATCCGATACATACAATCAATTTCTAAATAATTATGGGTATTTTATTTATAATCCCACATTATTTTTTATTAATTTAGATGATACACCTACTTGAGGATATATCCCTGTTTTTGGGCTTTTTTGGGGTGGGGGTTTAACGTATATGTCTAACGGCCAGCGCTTTCAAGCGTTTATATAACGAAATTTTGCCTTCCGGTAGAATTCGAACTTACTCCCTTATATAGGAATCCAACATATAGCCCGGCCCGTTTTCTTCTACGCTTTTTAATGTTCACGGTCATGCAAAATAAATCGGTATACTTTGATTGACTGTGAAAAACAAAGATATTGAAAAGCCTGAAGTCTGAGCGCAAATTCTTATAGCATAAAAATATACGACATATATAAAGGTTTATAGTCGCAAATGAAACGAATGATATTAAGCTATCGAGGAAGCAAGTAAATGCTTATTGACTCAAATACAAACAACAGATATTTACCTGTACACGATCGAAATAATTGCTTACAAAATCAAATTAAAATATTTAGCTATTACAGAAAAATGTCAATGATTAAAGATGCAGATATGAAAGACCATTATTTGCCAATCGTTGAATCAAATTAATGTTTGCGGACTCAAATAAAAACGTCCAATATTTACTTATTCCCAAACGAATTAAATGCTTATAAAATCAATTATAAACGACCAATATTTACCTATCCACGAACCAAAGAAATTCATAACTAAAAAACAAAAACAAATGACCAATGTGTACCTATCCATGAACCAAATGTTTGCTGACTCAAATATAAACGTCCAATTCTCAAGCAAAATATCGTAATTACCCATGTATAATACGCCTTCATCTATAACATCCACCCCTAAAATTGTACTGAAAGTGTGGGAAAATGCTTTTACTCACGCGTAATACGCACCCCTTGTTTGATAATCAAACCCTATAAATTGTACCTCTCCAAATTACATTACGGTCAGCGTTTCCTACTCTTATTCAAGCTGTAATTTAAGATATTTATCAAAATTTCCGATCATCACGATTCTAAAAGGAAACGGAAATACTTATATTGTGCCTACTGCGCAGACTCACTGACCTGTTTTTGTTCGATAAAATATGCAATCTGACGGATCTGGATTTAGCTTTTCACAAAAAATGGTATTAAACATCGAATCATATTATTCTAATTCTAGTTTTATGATAATTCTTATTTTAATTTACATTTGTAAGTATTGTTAGGTACATATGAATACATTTGACATCCTTATGGGGTCGCAATCGCCGAATGTTAGTGTCAAATTGTCATATGTTTGTGGTGAGTAGTCATTTCGCAACTGAAATCGACTATGAAACGGCAATTTTTAAAAGAATTTTGTAACTGCATAATACGCACGCCTAATTTTACTTATTATTTTTTGGGGGGAAAATGCGTATTATACATGGGGAATTATGGTAAATGCTTATGAAAACAAATATAAATATCCAATATTTACCAATCGCCGAACCAAATAAATGTTTGCTAACTCAGATAAAAACATCCACTATTTACTTATTCTCAAACGAATTAAATGCTTATAAAATAATTTATAAAACTACCAATATTTGCCTATCCACGAACCAAATGTTTGCTGACTCAAATATAAATATTCGATTCCAAAACGAAATAAATGTATATGAAAAGAGATATAAACATACAAGTTTAACTATACACAAACCAAATACATGTTTGTCGACTCAAATATAAATGACCAAAATTTACCTACACTCGAAACAAGTAAATGCTAATCAAATTTAACTATTTTCCAAGCGTAGCTTAAATGTGGCACGAAGGATTAAGTAGGAGGGGCACCCAGTGAGGATCGAACTCACTACTCAATCGTAATTATTATAGCGAGACAAGCTCGCTAAACATTACACAGCCTTGAGGTGCCTTAATGACTTCCCAAGCGTAGCTTAGATGTGGTCAAGCCCGAAAGTAGAGGGACAACATATAAGAATCGAACTCAATATTCAGTCGTAATTGTTCAAGGGAGACAAGCTCGCTAACCATTCCAAACCTCGAGGTGCCCAAATCAAATGAAATATAAACAAATTATTTCTTATCGCCGAAACAAATATTTATACTCAAATATAAACGACTCTCTGCCTATTATTAACGAACAAAGAAAATACTTAAAGACTCAAATATAAATGACCATTATTTGCCTATCCTTGGACAAATTGATGCATATTTAGGAATGTAAAAGGCGATTATCCCCCGTCGGTTGAGATAAAGTCACGAGGGTCGGTTGACGGCGGCTTAGTGTTGTCAGTTCATAGGGAAAAGCGGTCATTATTTTAGTTAGCTGCCTGAAGTCAAGACAGGCCAGACATAATCTGCATATATGTCTATTTATCGAATTATTTCTTTTAGTCTATATTTTTCATTATATTTTCCGTTTGACTATCTATCTATCTATCTATCTATCTATCTATCTATCTATCTATCTATCTATCTAAATCTGTTCATTATCTATCTATCTATCTATCTATCTATCTATCTATCTAATTCTGTCCATTATCTATCTATCTATCTATCTATCTATCTATCTCTCTATCTATCTATCTTGAATGTTTTCATTATCTATCTATCTATTTATCTGTTTTCATTATCTATCTATTTTCATTATTTATCTATCTATCTATCTCGGAATATGATCTATATGTATTTCTATCTCTCTCTCTCTCTCTCTCTCTCTCTCTCTCTTTGTATATATATATATATATATATATATATATATATATATATATATATATATATATCAGGGAGAGGTTATATTTGTTCCAACCGGAGAAAAGTTTATATTTTAAAGAGAATAAAGAAACCGCTAACGTTTTTGGTTATAATATCGACTTTTTATAATTTATATTATACTTTATTTTCCACGTGTTTCGGGTCTTGTAGACTTCATCAGGTGAAGAGTAGTTATTTCCACATATTATTAAAAGGAATTAATTTTACTTATGTTTTCCGATGTTTAAGCATTGCCTTTTTTGGTAGAAGTAATACACATTATTTTAGACTTGTCGCGAAAGTATTCTTCTGCTTAAGGGGTAATAAAATAATTAGGATTGGAAAGGGCAAAGGAAGGAGGTCTTCGTTATTATCTTTTTTTATGACACCTGTATCTTCTTGGACTTATCTCCATTTTTGTGTATTGTGTGGGCGTGTGTGTTTTTGCTAATGCGTATTCCTTCTCTATACATATATACTGTTTTATTTTAAGGAAATAGTACCTAAATATATATATATATATATATATATATATATATATACCAACGGCTTCCCATACTTAATACTAATATTTCTCGAATTCACTCTCGCGTGGTCATGTTTGACGTCATGAGATGCGGTGCGATTTCCGCTTCCGGCGTCTTATATGCACGTGTTTATCGTTGCTTGAAAATCATCCATGTAACCAGAAACAGACTATTATCACATTCTTGTCCGTGTATTGCTTAATATGTTGTACAGTAATTGACATCTTTGATAATGGCTTATGTAAGCAAAAAGTTAAAATTGGATGAAAAAAATACGTATCAATATTGTGATTTCCTTTCTTCGTTTGATGATATTAAGCTTATCAGACGACATGAAAAGAATTTACATGAAATAAATAGACAACACTTTTCTATATTATTTAATGAAACACGCATGAATGAGAAAATGCTGCCTAAATACACGCACAATATATATATATATATATATATATATATATATATATATATATATATATATATATATATATATATATACTCACTATGCGCGCACACACACACACACATATATATGTCACAGACTGTTCATTATACATCTATCTCAGGCTGTTCATTTGCTCTCTCCCTCCCTTTCTCTCTCTCTCTCTCTCTCTCTCTCTATATATATATATATATATATATATATATATAAGGTTCATTATCTAACTATCCACTTCTCTGTCTCTATCTAATCTATCTACCTACCTCTCTCACTCTATCTCTCTCCATATATATATATATATATATATATATATATATATATATATATATATATATATATATATATATAATTCATGAATCATTTATACAAAAAACAAATATAGATATAAATGAAATTAAAATAACTGATCCAACGTGCAACTTTCGGATAATAAGTGTGACATTCCTGTAATTATTGAACAATATAGTTCATGCCACATTGACGGAAAACCTACCAGTAAAAAAGAATTCTCTTATTACTATATTTGTACAAAAACGCACAACCATAAAATTTAAATTTAAACTCAGCGTTGCGACCGCACGTTCCAAAACAATAATAAATTTCTCATAGTATTTTCGGATTACATCTCTATTTTCGTTGTCCTCTTATTACCGAGAAGTAAAAACAAGAACAAAATCTATTTCCATACCAGAGGATGTCTGTAGGAACAGACGAAAGCTTGTAAAAAATTAAAAAGACCTTCTGCAACTGGAATTTATAAACAGGCATCATATCATTCATATACAGGTTCGGAGTTGGTGTATCTTATTTATATTGTTTGCGAAGATCTATTCTCGCCATTTAAATTATTAACCTCTATATTTGTTTTTTGTATGAATGATTCATGAATCTATAAATTTTATTTGGTTGGTGCAAAAATAATGTCGTTTTCTCACTTAGTAACATATGTGAGAAAACGACATTATTTTTGCACCAACATAATATTTGCACCTTTAATTGAAATATATATATATATATATATATATATATATATATGTGTGTGTGTGTGTGTGTGTGTCACAGATTGTTCATTATCTTAGTTTGTTCATTGCATATATATATATATATATATATATATATATATATATATATATATATATATATTTATATATATTTATATGTATATATATATATATATATATATATATTTAATGACCAGATTGAGATCGATATTGAACAAACTGACATAGATATTAGGTTGGTGCAAAAATAATGTCGTTTTCTCACATAGTAATATATCTGAGAAAACGACATTATTTTGCACCAACCTAATACATAGATAGATAGATAGATAGATAGATAGATAGATAGATCAATAGATTTCTCTCTATCTATCTATGTATCTATGTATCTATCAATGCCTCTATCTTTGTCTATTTTTTCACTCTGTCTCAGTGAAATACCTTTGCTGTTATATTGATATCTTGAATATTCAATAAACATTTAAAAATTTATCTTTTCAAAAGCTATACCCTTCCTCTTCCTACTACTACTTCTTCTTTTTCTTCTCCTTCTCCTTTTTCTTCTCCTCCTACGTCTTCCTATTATTATTACTATTACTGTCAGTCATATTGTTATGTTATTATTAGTAGTAGTAGTATCTAAACTCGTATTTGTTGTATAGAATTTATTTTATTTGAAAACCTTGTTGGTTTCGCTTTTCCTACTATGACGTAATAATGTGAGGGCGCGAATTTTATTTTCAGCCGTAGAAGTAAACGCAACACGCAAGACAAATCAACGTATTGTTTCGTTTCTAAGATCGTAAGATTCTATTAATTATTTTAAAATAATTCCTTGTTCGTCTGTTGTCTTGGTGTTTATCTGTCGCTTCATGAACAACGACGGTGGCCTATTAAAGGTTGGCTTGTTACAGAATTGTGGAGTGAAGGAGAAAGAAAAGAAAAGAAAAAAAGGAAGAAACGAACGGTAAAGTGATGCAAAAATGGCGAAGGAAAGGAATTTGAAGCAAGAAGAGAAAATTAAGAAAATTTTCGGATAATCGGAGAAAAGAAAGAAAGAAAAAATCGATGGTAAAAAAAAGATAAAATTTCAGTAAAAAAAGAAGGAAATAAAAAGAAGAAAATAAAAAGAGGAAAAATAAATAAAATAATCATTGAAGAAAGAATAATTCTTCTCATGAGATTCTGAAAAAGCGTTACTATAATTTCATATGAACGGAGATAAAGAGAGGTGAGGAAGAGAAAGAAAGATAGAAAGAATGAACAGGGTGAAAGAAAGAGGCAAAAGGAGAAAGGAAACGAATTAAAAAAATGGATTGGCAAAAGAAAAGCAGAAGAAAGAAAGAAAGAAAGAAAGAAAGAAAGACAGAAACGAGATACTGATTGATGGATAAGAAAAGGACAGAAACAAAAAAGTCTCAGCAGTGAAAGAAAGAAAGAAAGAAAGAAAGAAAGAAAGAAAGAAAGAAAGAAAGAAAGAAAGAAAGAAACGAGATACTGATAGACGGATAAGAAAAGGACAGAAACAAAAAAGTCTCAGGAGTGGAAGAAAGAAAGAAAGAAAGAAAGAAAGAAAGAAAGAAAGAAAGAAAGAAAGAAACGAGATACTGATTGATGGATAAGAAAAGGACAGAAACAAAAAAAGTCTCAGGAGTGAAAGAAAGAAAGAAAGAAAGAAAGAAAGAAAGAAAGAAAGAAAGAAAGAAAGAAAGAAAGAAAGAAACGAGATACTGATTGATGGATAAGAAAAGGACAGAAACAAAAATGTCTCAGGAGTGAAAGAAAGAAAGAAAGAAAGAAAGAAAGAAAGAAAGAAAGAAAGAAAGAAAGAAACGAGATACTGATTGATGGATAAGAAAGGACAGAAACAAAAAAGTCTCAGGAGTGAAAGAAAGAAAGAAAGAAAGAAAGAAAGAAAGAAAGAAAGAAAGAAAGAAAGAAAGAAACGATATAATGATTGTTGGATAAGAAAAGGACAGAAACAAAAAAGTCTCAGGAGTGAAAGAAAGAAAGAAAGAAAGAAAGAAAGAAAGAAAGAAAGAAAGAAAGAAAGAAAGAAAGAAAGAAAGAAAGAAAGAAAAAAAAAGAAACGAGATACTGATTGATGTATAAGAAAAGGACAGAAACAAAAAAAGTCTCAGGAGTGAAAGAAAGAAAGAAAGAAAGAAAGAAAGAAAGAAAGAAAGAAAGAAAGAAAGAAAGAAAGAAAGAAAGAAAGAATAAAAGAAACGAGATACTGATTGATGCATAAGAAAAGGACAGAAACAAAAAAGTCTCAGGAGTGAAAGAAAGAAAGAAAGAAAGAAAGAAAGAAAGAAAGAAAGAAAGAAAGAAAGAAAGAAAGAAAAAAAAAAAGAAACGAGATACTGATTGATGTATAAGAAAAGGACAGAAACAAAAAAAGTCTCAGGAGTGAAAGAAAGAAAGAAAGAAAGAAAGAAAGAAAGAAAGAAAGAAAGAATAAAAGAAACGAGATACTGATTGATGCATAAGAAAAGGACAGAAACAAAAAAAAGTCTCAGGAGTGAAAGAAAGAAAGAAAGAAAGAAAGAAAGAAAGAAAGAAAGAAAGAAAGAAAGAAAGAAAGAAAAGAAAGAAAAAGGGAGGACAATTTTAAAATGATGACTACATTGGAACGAACGAATGAAAATAGACGAGGTATGGAAGGAAGTATATGACACGAAGTAAAGATGGATAGGAAAAAATCAAGGAAAAATGTTATAAACGAAAGAAAAATGGATAGAAAAAAGGAGGTTTCCAGAAGGATGTGAAGAAAATAAGGAAAAAATGAAGCAAAAAGAAAGGGAAAAATTTTAAATACTATGGACAAAAGAAAGAAAGTAAGAAAGAAAGAAAGTAAGAAAGAAAGAAAGAAATATTTGACTTAATGAATAAAGGCGATGCAAAGAAAAGGATGAAAAAGAAAAAGAACAAGAGTAGAATATGATAGAATAAAGAAAGAAAAACGAATTACGGATCGATGGATAAGAATCGAAGAAAAAAAGAAATAAAAATATCTCATGAAAGAAAGAAAGGAAGAAGAGAAGGAAGAAAGACTCTAGAAGAAAGAAAGAAAAGTGAAAAGCAGTAAAAGGTGAAGAAGCCTGAAAGGAAAGGAGGGAGAAAAAAAAATAAAAAAAATAACGAATATAAAATAGAAAGAAAGGAAAAAGAAAAAAAAGAAAATATCCACAAAAGGAAATTTGGTAAGGAAAAATATTCCACTCTTAATAAGAAATAAAGCCATAGAAAGAAACATCGAAAAATAACTAACAAATTTAAAACGGGGAAAAATATAATTCTTTATTTTGATAAAAAGTAACTAAACAGCAAGAATAACGATATAAAATATATGGAAATATAGAAACAAAGAATCAAGTAAAAAGTAACGAACGAATTTTACCATTCTTTCAGTTAGAAGAATAAGAAGAAATAGAATAATAATAATAATAATAATAATAATAATAATAATAATAATGCTCAATTGAATAAATGCTATGACATTCGTTTACTTTCGTTTTAACATCGGCAGGTTGGAAAATCACCAATGGAGTCTCTTTGACGTCATCAAGTCATGCCGTCGCGTGGAATGTTTCAACACAAACGAGGTCACGTTTTATTCCTAAGTAAATACTCGTGTGTAAATATCTGCGCATGCGTGGATGCGGGTTAAATCATCAACAGCTAATAATTCCCGCATTCGCGCTTTTGCTGTTAAACGAAGCCATTCTTGTTGGCGGCATTGCATTCTGCATAATTCTCATCGCTGCTACCAAATCTAATCTCATTCTATTACCCATTTTGATAATGAACGTCACTAACCCTCTTATAAATCTATTATTGGCATCATCATATCATCAGTAATGGTGAGACGTGTTTAGAATAAATAATGTTCGGTGATTATTATTTTTTTTTTTTTTTTAAACTCTCTCGTTTTTGTATAAATTATCTACAACTGATCAATGTAGTGGGTGATAACGGATGAGCAGAATAAACGCGAATGCATGTGCAAGAAAAAAAAAACAAAAAACAACAGAAAATAGAAACATGGGAATTTTTCTCTTTCACCCCAAGCAAGGCAGAAAAGCCACAAAGAAAAAAAAAGTCTTGTGTGCGGAATAATTAGAAACAAAACTTTAATAATGAGCGGGAAGAGGAAAAAATAATCAGGAGGACATTAGATAGCGATTGACATTGCATTTAACTTCTTCCAAATTAAATTTGCCTGGAGAGTGTGGATCCAGAAGGGTTTTCCACAAGGGAGAAGTGCGAGAGAAGAAACTCTTAGCATAGAATTTACGGTTACATCTAGCCCGCTCAACTACAAATTGATGAGATTTCGACGCCAGTCTAATACTGCGTTTAAATTCATAAAGTTTGCGTACCATAGAGAAGAGCTCATCCGAACAATTGCCATTAAAATATTTACAGAAATGCAACAGACAACCTCATAGCGAACTGGTCAGTACCTAGATGGGTGACTGCTTGGGACTACCAGGTGCTGTAAGCTTCGATATGAGGGTGGGTCTTTGGGTAATAGTTCCCAAAGAATAAACCTTTTTTAATAGTAGAAAGAAAAGAAAAATATAAATCTGAATTTAAGACTAAAATCTACTCAGATTTTAAGGTCATTATACAGTAATATAATTTATACTACTTTTTGAAAGGAAATTCTCGCCATTTTATATTTTTAATTTCGAGCATGCGCATTGTTTGTTTTCTATTTGGTCGAATGCGCAGTATAGTTGGGTCAGTTGGTTACTGTCTATATGAAAAAGAACATCGTAAAGCAATGCACTGCACCAAGAATTTGTAAACGGCATGCTGAACTTAATTAAAATAAAAGTAAAAACTTGTAATTCCAACAAATGATTTATTTTTTTAAGGAAATATTTCGGCTAGCAGTTGCCAATTTTGGTTACTCCTTAATTTGAGTAAAAACAGTAAAAGAAGTTCGAAACGCTTAAGAATTTAAATCAAGGAAAACAAACCGAATTGATGACGTTTACAACGTAATAGTAAGTCGAGGCATTAATTTTTTTTTTCCATATCATATTTTTTCTTTGGAGCAGAGAGGTCCAGACAGGATGATGTTGTGCTGCATCTATCCTATTACAGGCATTTTTTTGTAGTTGCTATTACCATTTTTTCAACTACTCTTCTTTGATTGAAATGTTTCTGGTTTGTCAATTTTATGCAGCACAACTCTATCCTGTCTGGTCATCTTTGATCCAAAGAAAAATATATGGAGAAAAGAAAAATATGCCTTAACTTGCTATTACGTTGTTTTTATATTACGTTAGTTTGTGTTCCTTGATTTAAATTCTTAAGAGTTTCGAACTTCTTTGTACTGTTTTTACTCAAATTAAGGAGTAACCAAAACTAGCAACGTCTAGCCGAAATATTTCCATAAAAAATAAATAATTCGTTGAAATTACAATTTTTTCTTTCTTTTAATTATGCAACTAACAACGGAGAAAAGCATCCTAATTTTTGGCACGCTGTACTGCTTGGCATTTGCGCCGGAACCTCTAAAACGAACATTTCAGTGTGTTTGGGTGTCATTCTGAGAAGAGTGCAGAGCATCGTAAAAGAGTTTTATGAGTTTAATAGTGATTACGAAGGTGTTTGGAATAATCTCTAATAATGGGGACGTTATGTCTCCATTTATCATCCCACAGGTTCTCAGACTCAATACTGAGACCGACAATATATGTCGTGAGGAGGTAGTGCTGAGCTAGGTCAAAAGGGTAGCGGCTGGACGATTCTATGTCTGGCAACAGAATTGTGCACCATGACACACAAGAAAGGGAAAATAGTCATGGCTGTCAGACAATTTCTGCTACCACATCACCCCTTACAAGTTTCCACCTAACTACCCAGACTATTACTTAACTCTCCCTTGATTATTATGTGTAGGTCGAAGGGTGGGTGAGAAAGCAACAAAACTCCTTGTAACACCAAATATCAATAGGTGAGTAGAAATAAGAAAGAGTGTTTACCTCATAAATCGTACAACGTTAGGAATAATAACACAATGAAAAAAAAAATAAATACATTTTGTATGCGTCGGCAGATGCAAATTGTTAATTTTAAAACTTTACAAGTCTGGCGTGATACGCCGTTTAGAAATGTTCATTAAACAATTGGCATCTAGATAATACGAATAAATAAATTCATTATTTTTTATCATTATCTCCGCACTTGCCCATAAAGTTTAACTTATAACTAACTTTTCAAAAAGTAGTCAGTTAAATGTTTTACATCTGGAAATTCAAACGATGCATTCACACCCTTGTGCAAATTGACCAAAACACCTGCTTTAATTTCCTTTTTTTCACCATACGGTCAGTTGTAGACCCACTGGAGTAACAATGTGTAATCAATTTCTATTTTTTCCTCAGATTACATCATTTGCAGTGGTGTGCAGTAATATAAATATATATTCGGGGTGTATGATGAAATTTTTTGGCCTTGAAAAATATTGCGTCATCCGTGATTGCGTCAGATTTTTATCCCGTCCGAACACTATTGTCTCGAATGTCGATTAGTTGTCCTACGGCAGTTGCTTGCGATGTATGTTACTCCAAGGAAGCGTACGAAAATTGTAACGCTGCACGAACATACTGGCAAGCCTTACAAGTCACCAAGTGAAAGTA
The DNA here is from genome assembly GCA_963932145.1 of Acanthosepion lycidas. NCBI lineage: Eukaryota > Metazoa > Mollusca > Cephalopoda > Sepiida > Sepiidae > Acanthosepion > Acanthosepion lycidas. The sequence goes on from OZ010600.1 coordinate 12,186,580, forward strand.
CTATAGATTAGCCCAGAAACTCTGCGGATTTAAATCTAATCGAGAATCTGTAGGAACAACTTCTTGGAATGGATATACGAAGTACTAACATGTGCACTGGGTCATGTTTCATTGGAAAAATACGAGAAAACAAGTAAATAATAACGGAATTATTCGTTTTGTTTCAATTAATTTGCACAAGGGTACATATGACCGCTTATACCAAGATTTTGTCTTTTTTTTACATTCGATCTTTTCTTTCTTTCTTTTCTCCGATTATCCGAAAATTTTCTTAATTTTCTCTTCTTCCTTCAAATCCCTTTCCTTCGCCATTTTTTTATCACTTTACCGTTCTTTTCTTTCTTTTTTTTCTTTCGTTATTCCTCTTTTCCTCCACAATTCTGTAACAAGCCAACCTTTAATAAGCCAACGCCGTTGTTCATGTGGCAACAGATAAACAGCGAACAACGAATTATTTTAAAATAATGAATAGAATCTTACGATCTTAGAAACGAAACAATACGTTGATTTGTCTTGCGTGTTGCGTTTACTTCTACGGCTGAAAATAACATTCGCGCCCTCACATTATTACGTCATAGTAGGAAAAGATTACCCTGAATCCCGTTAAACGCTGGATTGACTTCTCTTTTTACAATTTATTAAACATTTGAAGTTATTTAAAACCGAAACATATGTTATGGATTGTTAGAATTTTTTATAATAATGATTATCAGATACAAGTCTTACTATTTAACCCATGACTGGGAGGAGAAGAAATGGGTTCAGACGTTTTCTAACAGTATTTGCACGTAAGTAACTATAACGACTCGGAATGGAATTCGGACTGGGCACTCCAATTTCTCACTGGAAGTCTTTATACATTACGCCACCCGTACATCCGAGCTTACAGCTCCTGCTATTACCGAACGATCTCCCATCTAGGCACTGACAGAAAGTTGCTTAACTTCGATGATCAGACGAAAACCGGCGTTTCAAGTTGATATCGCTGTAAGCTTAAATATTGATCGAAATGACAAATAAGATGCTACTAGTATCTGTCTATATTTCTGAGATGAGGTATTATGTACACTATTTACATTATTCGGACTATTGTCCTCATCTTTGGCGCCATATTTATTACAACGTTTCGGCCCTTCAGTATCTACTTATATTTCTGAAATGAGGTATTATGTACACTATTTACATTATTCTGACTATTGTCCTCGTCATTGTCGCCGTATTTATTACAGCGTTTCGGTCGTTGTACGCTCCGGTCTTTCAGAGGGAAATTAACAGTTGATAACAGATGACTGACATCCATTAAACATGGCACGTGGAATTAGAACAGTCTACCCCTGTGAGCGATATAAAGTGTTCAGTTCGACATAACAACCACCTGAAGAAGGCCGGAGCGTACAAAGGCCGAAACGTTGTAATAAATATGGCGAAAAAGATGAGGATAATAGTCCGAAAAATATAAATAATGCAGTTGCTATTAGTCGAATATCTATCAATCGGACAGTGAAAACTAAATTTTTATACATAATCCCTTACCACTATAAAATTGTTGTATAAAGAAAATTTTCAGCAGCTAGATATCTAATTCCTTTTATCATTATGCAAGTCTAATTGAATTTCCTACTCTGGGCATAGCTACATCGAGTTAGCCATGATAAACATTTTAATAATTTTCTAATGTTTTTATTATTAATAATAATAATATTAAAAATCGATTCTATAAACTTACAATTTTTCCTTAGCTTAAACAATTCGCTACATTTTTTTTATAAAATCTAGTTCTTATTATTATTCTATTATGGAATTATCTAAAAATATCAAAATAATCTTTTCAGATTATTTTGATATTTTTAGATAATTCCATAATAGAATTTTTCGGCTCTCTCCGACGATTGTTTAAATATGAAATGGCAGATGACAACAATTGTTTCTACGAATGCTGCAGCACATAGGATCGTTATTTACTTTGTCGAACTTAAAATTATAAAATACTCTTCCATTCTCAATTCAAAAGAAAATATATATATATCCATTTGCAAGAAAATATTATTTTTACAAGCTAAGACTACATTTTATTTTACGTTTTCTTTATCCTTAAATACACATATTTCTAACAAGACAAATATGCATCCTTTCTACACAAACACGGGAAATTAAAACTATTATCGACAGAAATATTCCTTGTATTTGACAATTTATAAAATGTGAATTAAAATTAAATAATACAAACGAATCATTCATTAAAATATTCTTTTAGAAATTGATATACAAATTAAATGATACCGCTTATATATATATATATATATATATATATATATATATATATATATATATATATTTCAATGGCAACTTTCGGATAAGTTCGACATTACTGTAATTATTGAACAATATAGTTCATCCCACTTTGACGGAAAATCTACCAGTAAAAAAGAATTCTCTTATCACTACATTTGTACATAAACGCAGAACCTTAAAATTTAAATTCAAACTCAGCGTTGCGACTGCACGTTCCAAAACAATGACACATTTCTCATAGCATTTTTCGGATTACAACCCTGTTTTCGTTGTCCACTTATTACTGAGAGTAAAAACAAGAACACGGACGAAAGCTTGTAAAAATAAAAAGACCTTATGCAACTGAAATTTATAAAACAAGGATCTTTTCATTCATAAACAGGTTCGGGTTTTTTGTATATTATTTGAATTGTTGGCGAAGATGGATTTCTCATCATTTAAATCATTAACCTTTGTATTTGTTTTATGTATGAATAATTCATGAATATATATATATATATATATATATATATATATATATATATAATGATTTTTCTCTGATGAAAATACAGAATTTATGAATGATTATAAACTTATTATTTTTAACAACGTGAGAACTGTTCATGCTTAAAAATTAAAACGTTGCAAATGAATAATTTAATAAATTTTTTAAACACCGTTTAATTTTACTTTTTCCCCATAAATTATAATTCAATTTTATTTTAAATTGGTATCTGCCCATTAATTATATGTTAGAAAAAGAGTCCTTAATTTCTTAGGAACTGATTAATTTGTAGAATTCCTTTTAATCATATGTCCGGTATAATTTGAGTTTATCAAATTTGTTTACTTTATCAAGTTTTGATATATACTTTTACGAAAGTTGCATATATAAATAATGTTATGTGAAGGGATACACATGAAAGACTAAGAGTGGAAAATGTGTTGCAAATGGGCAAAAATTTAACCTGTACCTCGTCTTTTATACTCTCCTATATTTACAAAATCCTGATGTACATTGTCGTGCAGGGAATTCTCTGATCGCCTTTTTTGCTGCATGAAAGATTTTCTTTATATATTGTCTCATGCAAGACAACTTATTCTTTCATTTTTTGTTGTCTTTTTTAATTTTTATTTGTTTATATATTTTTGCATGTTCATTGCTTTTTTATGGAACATATTCCTTCAATATTCCCTTTCATGCATCAGTCTATATCAGTGTTTCCCTACCTGGGCGATATCACACATCGGTGGTCGATTTCAACTGTTGGGTGGACGATGAGCAAGTAAACTGAAAATGGTGGACGATTGGATGTTTTGGTTGGCAATATAGAATTTTGAAAATAAATATGCAAAGAACCTCCATGAAAAAACAAAAAAAAATGCTAAATTGGGAATACCTGTGTCAATTTCGCAGATAAGATATAAATTATCCCGCAAACAATGAATATTTTAGTATTTTCAATCGTTTTGAATAGGGTCTTTATTATTCAACTAGTTTTTCAGACAAAGTAATATTTTTCGGATATAAATCAGATAAGGAAGTGCAAGGACAATAAAAAATATTCGCTGAATTTTTATAAGTTGCTAGTAGTTTATATTATTTTTAATATTATAATTATGGCCGAAAATCGTTTAAACTTTGACAACACCTCAATCACTTGACTAACTATAAGACTAACCTTGGCAATAAAACTAAATTATATATATTGTTTCAATTGTTTTTAATAGCAGTAACAGCAGCAGTCACCAGTTACCTCGCTTTGGTACTTTTTCTACATCATTAAATTATCTGTCTATATTTATACACTGTGCCGTATGTCCTCATGGCAGAGTGGATAAAGGCGTTAGCTAGATCCAATGTCAGGACCCAAAGAGTGTGAGTTCAATACCGGATTAAGGCGGTGGAGAACTTGGAGAGGCGAATTAACAGGAGATAACTGATAACTGACATCTATTAGACATGTCACGTGGAACTAGAACAGTCTACCCTAGCGAGCGAAATAAAGGGTTCAATTCGACATTGCAACCACCTGAAGAAGGCCGGAGCGTACAACGGCCGGAGCGTACAACGGCCGAAACGTTGTGATAAATATGTTAACAAAGATGAGGGTGATAGTGTATTATTAAATTAGTTTACGAAGCTGTAACAATTTTTTGGGGGAGACAAAGTGGCGTAATGGATAGCAGTTCTGACTGAGAAAGTGGAGAGACGAGTTGTGCTCCGTCAGGCCATCTTACTCACTTCTATTGCTGCCTCTACAACCCGACGGCTTATCCAAGTAAAAAAAAAAAGGGGGAACAATTCAATCACTTCACTTACTATAAGACTAATCTTGTTTTTGTCAACACTTCATTCGAAAACTAACCTTGACAAAACTAAATTATATATATATATAGTTTTCATTATTTTTTTAACCGGGAGTAGCCGCAGCGGACAGCAGTTACCTCCCTTTGGAATTTTTTCTACATCATTAAATTAGTTTACGAAGCTGTAACATGTTTTTGGGGAGATGAGGTGGAGTAATGGATAGCGGTTCGGATTGAAGAGAGAATTGGAGAGCCGAGTTCGAATCCCAGCCAGATCCATTATATTCACTTACGTGAAAGTAAATAGGCATACTTTGGGAAAGATAAGAAGACTTTTCTTCTCCCCTTGGTATTTTTTCTATGTGTAAATAGCAGGACAGACTGATTTCTATAGCCTTGCGTAGCTAGCGGTCTATGTGAAGGAAACGCTCTGAATTCCGAACCGGACTGGAGAGGGTTGGGCTTCATAGAGCTATCTTGCTTACTCCTACTGCTGTACCTACGACCCTACGTGTCATCGGATAAGAAAAAAAAAACCTTTTTCTAGACAACTGTGTTTTGCTTTTGTATAATTACTATACAGGTAGTCGATGTAAACATTTTCTATGTAAATGTGGGATAAGAGACAAAAAAGTTTAGGAACCTCTTTTGAGAGAACGGAAGGGTCTTAGGTGATAATGTATGCTGTGGTTGTGTTGCCCCAATTCCAGTTCCAGCTAAATGAGTAGTCACAAGAGAAAGCAGGGTATTAGCTCGGCAACTGGACTGACATTTCAAAATTGCCGAGAGGAGATCAATGCTGGCACCCAACTACCTTATGAACTTCATTCTAGCGTTTCTAGTCTGGCTTTACTGCCATAACTTTACCATGTTTGCATATGGCTACAAGTAATACAGAGCATTATATTTAGGGCCCGCTTGGTGCAAGAGTTACCGGAATGTGGTCACTGTAAACAGCCAACCGCCTTCGGGAATCCACTCCGGGTTTTCTGTCTAGATTAATTCCACATCCTTTTCTGTGTTCGGTTATATATTACTGCAAGGTAGTGGTGTTTAAAATTAGTGTTTTCCTTCCTCCATCTACTCGAAGCGACTGGTTATTGGGCGCTAGATGTTTGCCTTCGCCTATTCTTCGGCTTGGAAATCGATAGTTATCAGAGACCATTTCAGACTGATGCCAAGGATGTATTTTATAAGCAGTGAGAGCTGTAGGGAAATTATTATTATTATAAATAGATTTATGAATTATAAAGTAATAATAATAATAATAATAATAATAATAATAATAATAATAATAATAATAATAATAATAGTAATAATAACGAATATTATAAATAAAATAAAATAAAACAATAACATTAAAACTTTGTATAAAATAAATTAAATAAAAATAATAAGAATTTTCCCAGGATGCAACAGGAACCTTACCAGAAGGGAAAACAAACTCACCTGCAAAAGATGATGAATTCAGTCTCTTCATTACCATCTATTGAATGGTCAAGACGTGCTACTATTTTCTCCTGGATATTGCATGCGATAATACGAAGGGGCTTTTCCCTTTCATTTCATATAACCTTAAAATACTTGAAACCAAAAATACACACAGCTGTACATAAAAATTAAATCAATTTTATGATTTTAATTGGCAATTGAAGATGCTTTTGCTGTTATCACTGTGTATGTTTTATTCCCGCGAAGTATGTCTTTACTTCCTGTGAACACAAGGCTAATTTCGCTGCTATGATTTGAGTGACCCGACAGTGTTTGTCCTAACGATCCCGCTTGCTATGACACCCTTTGGAACATATATTGTACGTATATAAACATTATATACATTACGTGTTTTAGACGCAAATCAAATTGAGTGAATTGAACATTCCTTCACTATTAAAATGAGCTATAACGCTTAGTGGACTTGAAAAGTTAATTCTACCGAAAAAAAAATGTTTTAAAGAAAATATCAGTCAATGGCTGCCGAAAGTTTTCTGTATGGAAACTGTTAATCTCAGGATTGCCATTCATTTTCTTTTTTTACGCATCCTGTTCCTAAAGGACTTCGTGGCTCTCTACAATTTCATGTCCTTTTTAGCTTTTAATTCACTTTCTTTTTAATATCTTCTAAACCCTGCTCCATCATCCATTTACTGAAGTTCGCTAGAGAGGTTAATTGCTGCTTTCCTTTGCCCTTCTTACCTTCAATCTCTCTTTAGAGTATGAAATTTTCTAAGCCCTCTTTCCTCAGTTTTGTACCCTAGAAATTTCAGTTGCCTCTTTCTGATGTTAAGTATAAGCGTCCATTTTGTTTCTATTTTCTTAAAACTTCCTCGTTGCTCACATGTTCAGTCCATGGTATTCTCAGCATCCTTCCGTAGAACGGCATTTGCTCAAGTCATTTCTTTATCTGTATATGGGCTATCGTGACTTCTGAATTAGGTGATCGTGACTGTCCACGGTATCCTTTTTTCTTACTATTTGTGAATTACCTAGCTTTCATGCGAAAGATAATGTATTGTTTTCTTTTTCTTTTTCTTTCTTCACTGTTTACATTCAATGTTTTCTTTCTTTTAACTTGGTTGCAGCTGAAGACTAGAGACCCCAGTCTACTCTGCTATTTAAGCCATAGGTAGTGGGGGAATAGACGGACTGATTCCTTTACCAAGGGTATTAGTGCGAAGGTTAATGCAACAGATTTACCGGAATTTGAACTGATTTTACGGATTTCTCTTTTGGGTTCTATATTCATTACAATGAAGAGTTCTATAAACCCTCTGTAAACCCAATGATGATCTCAACTGCGAATGCGGGCAATTACAAACTATGGAGCCTGATCTAGTTTACTCCAATCTTGAAGGTTCATGCACACTTAACAATCTTGAAACCGTAACACCCCAGGCAAGATTCTGTGTGCAACAATGGATTGCGGCGGTGTAGTGAATCGATAGGAAGAAGTAAAACTTGTATCAGCAAACCATTATTATATTTTTAGATAATAATAGTTTGCTGATACAAGAAAAATCCTTACAATCTAAAAAAATTTTTGGGGCTTTAAATAAAGTGGAAAGGGTTGATAAATAATAAAAAAAAAACTAAATAAATCTTCACTAGTAAATGATAAAAAAATTTCTGCTTTACTCTAGTCATAGAATTTCTTTATTTCATCCGCAGAGGTAGATTATTCTAGTTCCTCATGACATACCTCCTTCGAATGTCACAGTTATTTAATTTTAAGTCAACTCTCCATGTTTTGGTTCACCACTGCTGTGGCCTGGTATTGAATTCACAACACTCTGTGTCTAGACACTGAATCTAACCAACGTTTTTATCCACTGGGCCATGTATCCATGGGAACGATATAAAGGGGGTCGGTTCTAAATTCCAATCACCTGAAGAAGGCTGGAGCGTACAACTGTCGAAACGTTGTGAATATAGCAATGAAGATGAGGATAACGGTTTGAGTAATGCATTAGACGTGATAGGTCCGAGTAATGTAAATAATGCAGCATCTTCTAGTTTACCCCAATGTTGAAGATTCATGCAATTTTAACTGTGACGCCCCAGGGAAGGCGTGGTGCACAACACTGGAATGGGGTGGTGTAGAGATACGATAAGAAGTAAAACTTATATCAGTCATTTATGTGCCATGCTTGATACACGCTTAGGCGATAATGTATTTTTCGATATATGTATGACGAGGTAGTTCTTTTTCCGCAGTAAGTTGCCATTTCTTTCTGCGGTAGACCATTTCCTATACAAGGCTATAGAACCCGATCTGTTCTGCTATTTACCCATAGCTGGGGGAGAAGAAGAGGATTCATAACTTTCCCAAGGGTATTAGCACATAAGTGAATGTAATGGATTCGACTGGAATTCGAACTCGGCTCTCCGATTCCTCAATTTCTTTTAATTTCAGTTGCTTTTTATTGCAATGACTCAATCTGGTTCCTCAATCCGATCCGCTATGCATTATTCCACTGGACAGTAAACTATTGGTAACTATCTAACTTTCTATCTTTAAATTCTTACAGTTTAAAAATGGATATGAATAACCTGTAAATATTTGATAAACCGTAGAAAAAAATGATAGCATAAGTAACTTTTACATCTACCTAATAAATTTCAGACTGTTAGAAGTTGACAAAAATCTTCTAGAAGAGAAGGAGAAAAAAGTAACTGGACTTTAAATTGAAATTAATGAACCATAATTTAATTTGGTTCCATCATTACAAAGACAAACTGTGGCTTGTGATTTCCCGCGTCCATAGAACGGCAGAAAAGCAAATAAATGAAACAAAATAAATAATGATCAATCATCGATCCTCACACGCTGTATATAACAACTGACAAAATATTTCCTATCACGTCTAATGCATTTATTGTGTTTATTAATACTTAATCATATTTATGTCCATTTTTTGAGCAATTTGGTTCCATTACCACTAATTATAGCCAATTCGCCACACTATTAATAAAAATTTGTCATTTTCAAAAAGTGGAATCTGATGTTTTCCTTGCAGGAATTTTTTCTTCAAATTCAAAATTAGCTTGTGCTTAGCAGTTTCCATGGTTGAAGGTCCGATCATCTATAAACTCCTCACTAGCATAGGAGCATCAGGTGCTGTAAGCATGGATGTGCGGGTGGTGTAATGGATAATGGTTCGAATTGCATTCTTTACAATGTTCGGACTATTATCCTCATCTTCATTCACAACGTTTCGACCTCTATATCTCTGAAATATTTGACAGGTATTATGATTACTTGCATTATTTACATTACTGGGACTGTGATCCTCATCTTCATTGCCATATTCACAACGTTTCGGCCTCTATATCTCTGAGATGAGGTATTATGATTACTTGCATTATTTGCATTATTCGGACTGTTATCCTCATTTTCATTGCCATATTCACAACGTTTTGGCCTCTATATCTCTGAGATGAGGTATTATGATTACTTGCATTATTTACATTACTCGGACTGTTATCCTCATTGTCATATTCACAATGTTTCGGCCTCTATATCTCTGAGATGAGGTATTATGATTACTTGCAATATTTACATTATTCGGAATGTTATCCTCATCTTCATTGCCATATTTACAACGTTTCGGCCTCTATATCTCTGAGATGAAGTATTATGATTACTTGCATTATTTACATTACTCGGACTGTTATCCTCATTTTCATTGCCATATTCACAACGTTTCGGCCTCTATATCTCTGAGATGAGGTATTATGATTACTTGCATTATTTGCATTATTCGGACTGTTATCCTCATTTTCATTGCCATATTCACAACGTTTCGGCCTCTATATCTCTGAGATGAGGTATTATGATTACTTGCATTATTTACATTATTCGGAATGTTATCCTCATCTTCATTGCCATATTTACAACGTTTCGGCTTCTATATATATATGAAATGAGGTATTATTATTACTTGCTTTATTTACATTATTAGGATCCTCGGTGGATTAATGGGACTGGGGTACCTGAGATCCGAGTTGAATTCAAGTCAAATCTATTACATTCACTCACTGTTAATAACCTTAGAAATGGTATGAACTCTATTCTTCTCCCCCCAGATATGGGTAAATAACAGGACAGACCGGGTTCTGTAGCCCTGGATGGCAACTGGTCTACCGCAGAAAGAAATGGCAACCTACTGAGGAAAAAAAAATCTGCCTCATAAGTCATGTATCGAAAGATACATGATCGCTTACGCGTGTATCGCGCATAGCATATAACTGAACTGATTTCTGGTTCTAAGTATAAATGTCCTTTTACTTTCTAACTTTCCTAAAAAATCTTTGTCACTCACTTTCAGGATCATGTTATCTTCAGCATTCTTCTGGTGAATCATCCCACAGCCCGATGCAACTAGTTTTATATATGTTTCCTATTGATTTATGTATATATTATCTATATTTTGTATAGTATTACCTGTTGTTTCTAAAGTCATCTTTTAAATTCCTTATACTTAGGGCACATTTCATTCATTTTTCCCAATTTTAAGAAGTTTTTTAAAATATATATTAAATTTCAAATATAAATTCTATTTGTTGTGGATGGTTATTATTAGGTTGGTGAAAAAATAATGTCGTTTTCTCACATATGTTACTATGTGAGAAAGCGACATTATTTTTGTACCAACCTAATAATTAATATAAATTTAATTTGATATAGGCTAATTTGGATGTATTCATCCTATGATATTTATTCTCTCTCCCTTTAAATTAATTTTTTTATATACTTCTGTTAAAATTCTTTCTGACATAATTGTTAATTTAATCTTCTTTAATTCTGAATTATCTCCCTTCAGTATTTTTGGGTTTATCTCTTATAATTTTATATAATATTTGTTTTTTTCCATTAATTTCTGAAAGTCTGTTTGGCTTATCTACTCTGATCTTTACTGGGGCCATTCACTCCTTGCCTTCTCTTTTTCTCTCTTCCTTTAACCTCTGACCACCACTCAGATCAAGATTACATAACTTCCTGGTTCTTTTTGCCACATTCCCTTTCTTTCAAATTCTTCATCTTCTTTTATCCCCTGTTTTTTCTTCATTTCTTTTCCGCCCTCTTGTCTATTTCAGAAATTTATCATCCATTGACTGTTTGAAATATCCTGTAAATTACAAGGTAAAAATGATAATTTACATAATTTTATCTTAATTCCGATTTTATGTTATACATATATATATATATATATATATATATATATATATATATATATATATATATATATGTATACGTATATATATATATATATATATATATATAGATAGATATATAGATAGATAGATAGATAGATACATAGATAGATAGATACATAGATAAAGGTAAAAGGCAATAGGAAAACTGTATTATTATTAGTCGAATGTGGACTTTTCCAAGGCAAAATCGAAATGAATTTATTGAAAACAAAGTAACTATTAACAACAAAACAAAATGTCCTGAGGAACTAGAAGAATTTAGAAAACGCTATTGTATTCATATTGTCAACTGAAAATTATGTCAAGTACTATCACTTGTGGAAAATTTTTCATATATATATATATCGGGTGTAACAGGAAAAAATTCCAAATCGTGTAATAGCATGGGATAATTGTCAATCCCACAAAATTTTTAATATCTGAAAAACCACTATACTACTTAAGTTTCTTTTTTCCGTGTTTTAAGATAATACAATTAGCCATCTTGACACCATTTATCGAAGAATCGATGAAAAACTCTGTATTATTCAGCTTGAAAGAAAACAGGTTATACTTGTTTTTTGTCTTCCTGACTGAGCAATGGTAAGAGGAAAAAGATCATTCAGACTTTACCTAACGTTACCAATATCCATACACTGGCTTCCGTCTTCAAAGTCCATTCAAGAACCATCAAAAGAAGGGGGAATAAGTTTAAAAAAGAAGGAAGAGTAGAAAGCAAAAACAGAAGGTCACAACAGGAAGAGGGATCAACATTTCATCTTAGAGATAAATACATTCTTATTGTTCAAAGTACAGTCCAATAATTCTATCAAACCCTCGGAGAATTCCAGTAAGATATCGTTAATCATTTCTAAGATAAAACGGTTCAAAGCTTACTCTAACATTTGGACAATTTTGCTGTTAAAGGATTTGGACAATTTTGCTGTTACACATTTTGTGTGTGTGTATATATATATATATATATATATATATATATATATATATATATATATATAAACGTGTGTGTGTGCGTGTGTGTGTGTATGAGAGAGAGAGAGTGAATAAAAACACAGTGGTAAACACTGAAAACTAAAGAAAAGAATGACGGCAAAGGTCGACATGTTTTCCCTTTTATATTAGTTTCGCTCCATGTATTTTTCCGGCGTTCAGACAAGTTCAAGATGTTTGCAATTTTTCTCTTCAATGCGCCGGGTGTGAAAGGTCTCGCTGCCCTCTGCCACATTGCTTATTGCATACCTCACCCCGTATATTTCATCTCATACGTATACTTGGAACTAACAACTCAAATCATTGCTCTCCTTGAAACTACCATCATAACAAACTCTCTTTATAATGTTAACCCCATTATTTATTCACCCCTACAATCAATATAAGAATAGTTACCGCGTTTTTTCTGTTTTCCATTCTTTACGATTTTCCCGCCAAAATTCTTTTTTTTTTTTTCTTCAGGTTTTATTTCATTTATTTTTGTTTTATTTTAGGCGTTAGTATCCTTTTTTATTATCTCTTTCTATATTTTCTGTAAAGATTTCATAGATTTAACTCTAGTTTTAACATATTTATATTTCTTTCTTTGTAAGCTTCTTTTCTCTTTCGTTATGTCTTTGGTTTCGTTCGTTTCTTCTTCTTCTTCTTCTTCTTCTTCTTCTTCTTCTTCTTCTTCTTATTATTATTATTATTATTATTATTATTATTATTATCGTTTTTCTTTTTCTTTCTTAAATTCCTTTGTTTTCGTTCTTCCTTCCGTTGTTTCGTTCGTTACTTTTTGGTCTCTTTTCTTTCTTTCTTTTATTCCTCAGTTGTATTTATTTAATACATTTTCACTATATTCTTTTTCTTATTCTTTCTTTCTTTCGTTTGATCTTTCTTTATTTCCTTTTTCATTTCTTTCCTCCCTTCTTTCTTTCTTTCGTTCTTTCTTTCTTTCTCTCATTCGTTCGTTCTTTCTCTCTTTCTTCTATCGATCGTTCTTTCGTTTGTTCTATCTTTTTATTTCTTTCTTTACTTCTGTCTTTCGTTCGTTCTTTCGTTCGTTCGTTCGTTCTTTCTTTCTTTCGCTTGTTCTTTCTTGCTTTCTTTTTTCTTTCTTTCGTTCGTTCGTTCCTTCTTTCTTTCTTTCTTTCTTTCTGCTCTCCTTACATTTTTCCTTCTTTCTCCTCATTTATTTCATGTTTTTTTTCTGTTTTCCTTACGGTTTTTCTTTCTTTATTTATTTAAGGCTTACATTCATTTTTTGTTTCTCTTTTCTTTCTTTCTTACTTTCTTTTTCTTTCTTTAAATATTAAGATTATTCTTTGCTTTCTTTTCATTCATTCCTTCTTTTTCTTATCTCATATTTCTTCTTCTTTTCCAGATAGTTCTCTTTCAATCTCTTTCTCACATGTCGTCTGTCATTTTCATCCTTTTTTTTTATAGCTCAATTTTTTCTCTTACACATTTTATTATTCAGCTCATATGTTATTTTTTTTCTTTCATACTTCACATATTTTTTTCATCGTTATTAAATCATTCTTTGAATCTTCTATCGACTTTTTCTTAACTCTGTCCTCCATTTTGTTCTTTCTCAGTAACATTACTTGCATTCTTTTCGCTGTTGTTCTTAAAAAACATAATACATATCTTCTTCCGCATTTTTCATTCGTCACTGAATTTCTTCTTTTATTTCACCCACTTTTTCATTCATTCTCTCATTCATTCTTTGTCACATCTGACGCACTTATTGACCTGCCTCATTTGAAACATAACTTCTTTCCTCATATTCCTTTTACGTCTTCACTTTCTTTTTGTGTCTTTGAGCTTTTCATCGCCATCACACGGTTGCCCTACGCTAACATAAATTTCAATTAGCCCTATTAACCCTCACCCATCGACCCACTTAAGCTCAACTTTATTTCAACTTTTCAACCTTTAGTTCTTTCTTTTAACCGCTTATGTTTTGCCTTTTATTTAGTTTTTATAACCGGTTCGATACGATTTCCCTTAAGACATGCTCAATCGCTCCTGTACTGGAGCATGCGCAGTGCAGCGCTCTGATTATTTAACTAAGGGAACTATTTAATCGTATTCATTGCATTCGGATCAGGAATTGTTATGAAAGCAATTCGCTTTGTGTTTTTGCGCGTGTCTGTTTTTGCTTAGCTGCAAATCTGATAAGTCAGAGATAATATGGCTATATTTACCTAAATACGTATATATATATATATATATATATATATATATATATATATATTTACAGAGTTTATATGTTCATGCGTTCTTCAAGCTTACCTGCATATATATATATATATATATATATATATATATATATATATATATATATATATACATGAAATAACAAAAAAAAAAAAAACGAAAGAATATTAATATGCAACCCAGTGTGTCTGAAGATTTTAATTTTTTAATATTTTTTTTGTTCTTCAATATATATATATATATATATATATATATATATATATATATATATATATAAATAATTGCAATATATATATATATATATATATATAGATAGATAGATAGATAGATAGATAGATAGATAGATAGATATATAAATAATTGCATTAGCAGGTGCAACCGGCACTGTTTATGAAATAACCCCTTCCCCTCCGAGAGCTCAATCGAATTATTTCGAGAGTATATATATATATATATATATATATATATATATATATATATATATATATATATATATATATGAAATAATAAAAAAAACCGAAAGAATATTAATATGCAACCCAGTGTGTCTGAAGATTTTAATTTTTAATATTTTTTTATTCCTCAATATATATATATATATATATATATATATATATATATATATATATATATATATATATATATATATATATATATATATATATATATATATATACATATAAAATTATGTACAACAAAGCATAATTTTTTTTCTAATAATAATAATAATATTTTTTCTAATAATATTTTTTCTAAATAAATCCACATTACAACCAAAAACTTTTACGGCACCTCTCTTCTCTTCTTTTTAATATATATATATATATATATATATATATATATATATATATATATATATATGTACCCTCGAAATAATTCGATTTAGCTCTCGGAGAAGGAGGGGTTATTTTATAAACAGTGGTGGCTGCTCCTGCTAATGTAATGCTCTTCAACGAGAATGGAGACTCTCCGAGCTACTGATATCTTTCGCATAGTAATAACGTTAAAATCCCCTTTCGTGCGACGATAGCTTGGAGGTAGAATATCTGGCTGAATACAAATCAGTCGGGTTTCAATCACAGCTTGAAACAATAGGATTTCTAGCCACAATTATGAATTGTGATATAGCGAAACAGTCTGTCTGTGGATGGCTATATATATATATATATATATAGTAAAGGTAAAAAATCTGTTGTATATAGTCCAAGTGGATCCTAATAATATAAAATATTATAAGTAATCCACAAAAAGAGCTCAAAAGATAAAATATTTATTTTCACCCCTAACTCGTGCCTTTCGTCTGACTGAAACATGGAAATGGATAAATTCTGTATTAGTTTTCGACTATTGTTTTCTTTTTTTTTTCTTTTTTGCTTCAAATTTCTATTTTTGACACAAACACAATCGATAAGACAATTGACTGATATATTGGTCTGCCGAAGTAAGCTATTCCCTATATAAGGTGAAATTTATATATATATATATATATATATATATATATATATATATATATATATATATATATATATATATATATTAAAAAATATGGTTCCATCGCTACTCATCAATTACCATATTTCAAAAACAGAAGCTAAAAACTTAAAATTCAATTATAGAATTAAATTAACGTCCCTAGTTTTGTTTCATTTTCAAGCGAATTTTGGAATTATTTATTTTGAAATTTACTGCGTTTTATAAACACATACATTCATAATAATAGTTTCTATGTATATGGGGAAATCTAATCATTTTAACATGGAGCGATAGGGTATACTTTTGCACTGACAACTATTTTATCAAAAAATATGAGTTATTTTCGAAAAGAGTTTAAGTCAATATAGGGCAGGGGCACCTTTTCAAACGAATGATGGCATCCCTTCAACGCATGTCGTCTGTTTTTTTTGAATGACAAAAAGTTTTTCGGCACTTTTGTTTCGCGGTTAAATTTTTACTTGTATACATAAAAAAATTTTCTAAAACGGTTACTTGTATATGAATATGTCGTATTGAACAACAATCTATGTACTATCTATATTTCTCTTGTTGTCTGTCTATGTGTCTGTCGTGGGCGTTGTTACCTCGCCCAGACCGCATTTCTCACCCGATTTTGATGCGGTTTTCACCACAAGTTTGCAAATGGCTGCCGTAAGGACATGACGGAGGCCGATTTTTGAGTTCGAACTCAGGTTCCGAAAAAATCGATAATCGAAAAAATCGATAATCGAAAAAATCGATAATCGAAAAAATCTGCTTACAGAAGGAACGATCGCATTTCAACCAAATTTGACACCCTCTTAGAGTCTGTCATTAGATATGTTATCCAGAATTTTCATGGTCACTGACCCCTAAACAGCGCTGAAAATCGATATAACCCAAAAACCGATACGCTCAGATTGCGCCTGAACCGCATGTCAGTTTTTAGCGAAAACCGACCGGATTTATGAGGAGGCCATTGGGAGTCACCCCCCAAAAAGAGTGCAAATCGACAATCGGTCAACCCTTACAAATATTTTTTTCCGGTTGGGTATTTCCTAAATGCAGATTAATTTAAGGTGACGCTATGCGCGGGAAGAAACAGGTCAGTGTGTGCAGTGGAGTGGAAGAAAACATTTGACCTCAAATTCTGGAATGGGTGCAGGTCCATTGAAATCCCTGCTACCAGTTCTGACTTTGAGCCACAAATGACATATTCGACTTTGTCAACACTATTGATTTAATCGTAGTAACATCAGCACGGCAAAGAGCACTCCTTTAAAGGCAAGGAAGGGCAAAAATATTTTAAGTCAAGTGATAGCGATTGCTCTATGGGTCGTACGATTTTTTAATCAAGCACGGGCAACGCCGGGCCATGCTGCTAGTTTTAAAATATTATTCTTAAATTTAAGTACTAATAGACTATACATCTTTTAAAACCGTTAAAATGTTAGCCTGTAGACAAAGTCAATATTTATAAATGTAAAAGACAATAGAAAAACTGTAATATTAGCCGACGCGTTTCGTCCAATGTGAACTTTTTCAAGGCTAAAACGAAATACGAAATATAAATAAATATAAAACGAAAACAAAGTAAATATTAAAAACAAAACAAAACGTCCTTAGCGTTTTCTAAATTCTTTCAGTTGCTAATGACATTTTGTTTTGTTACTAATAGTTACTTTGTTTTGATAAATTCATTTCGTTTTTTTTCCTTGAAAAACTCGACATTGGACGAAACACATCGGCTAATATTACAGTTTTCCTATTGTCTTTTAAATAAACACACACAGACACATGCGCACGCACACACACACACATATATATATATATATATATTAGGTTGGTGCAAAAATAATGACGTAATAATGTCGTTTTTTGACGTATTTTTAACGTCAAAAAATGACATTATTACGTCATTATTTTTGCACCAACCTAATATATATTAGAGAGAAAAATGAAGCCGCAAACATTTTTGTCTATAATGTGGATTTTTTAAAATATATATTATACTTTATTTCCATACGTATTTGTGGTCTCACGACATTTATCAGGCAAAGCCTGGGTATTTCCACATATTATTAAAAGAAATTAATTTTCCTCATGTTTTCTGATCTTGAACAATAGTGTTTTGCGTGCAGTAGTAATATAATTTTTTTCTAGAACTTCGTTTCTCGGAGAAAGAATATTTTATTACAACTACACACTAAAGACAATGGTTGGACATCAGAAAGGATGAAGACAATTAAAATAAAAATCAAAGTTGAATATATGTTTAAAAGTTCCACATTATGACCAAAAACGTTTGCGGTTTCTCTCTTTTCTTTAAAATATACACTTTTCTCTCTTTGGAACAACTATAAATTTTCCCTTATATATATATATATATATATATATATATATATATATATATATATATATATATATGTTTCATTAAATACTAGGTATTTAAGAATATTTGTGGAGATTTCATAGTTTATTTTGTTCAGGTTAGGTTTCAACTGTTTTCTGTATATAACTTCAAGAATTTTTAGTTTTTGTTTATTGTTTTCATATTTAAGTATAGTTGGGTCTTCTTTACGGCAGCGAATGTTGGACAATTTTCTTCCAAGTTGAAGAAAAGAATCGAGGCGACGGAGATTTAGTTCTACAGAAGGATGCTGAGGATATCATAGACCGAACGTGTGAGCAACGATGAGGTCTTAGAGTGCTTACAAACAAGGAGGAGGCGTATACTTAACATCAGGAAGAGCCAGCTGAAGTTTCTGAGACATATAATGTGGAAGGAGGGCATGGAGAATCTGATACTCACAGGTCGAATAGAGGGAAAGAGAAACAAGGGATAAAAACGCATGATATATCTGGCGGGCTTAAGCAACTGGATGACAGAATGTGGTCTGGGGGAGGAAGCAGAAGGAAGGAACTTGTTAGAGAGATGAAAGGGATAGAGGGAGGTGGAGAGCCATGATCGCCTAGGTTCTGAAAAGACATGGACCATGAAAAAGAAGGAAAAGTTGTGATGGTGATTTTTGTTAACATCTTTGAACACACTCTGTTATGATTATTTTAAAATTAATATAAAATTTACTAAAATATAATAGACTAATATAATTTAAAATTAATATAAAATATACTAAAATATAATCTCATGCAGGATGTGCGTGCGTGTAACGAATGCACGGCCGCAATTTTCGACGGATTTGCACCAAAATGTACATGCACATTGCCAAGTTAGCGAGAAGGCCAAGACCGATTTTGCATTTCCCAACTCTCATCGATAGAGGAAATAATCGATTATTTCATGCTTCTACGGCAGTTTTCATGTAGTTTGCGGCCATTTTATACTGGCCAGAGTGAGAGCTTATAGCTGGCTGCCACGAATGGGCAGGAAGATTCTATTGGCCAGCGTGAGAGCCAATAGCTGACTGACACGAATGTTAACGAGCATGCTGGCATGCAAAAATTCGATAGCTGCATTCGTCACAAGTGGGGGAAAAAATTAAATCTGCATGCCACTTTACTCCAATTGGCTCATTCGCTTGCTTAAACTCAATGTTGATTCTGATTCCGCAGAACTGGGTTGGGTGTGAAAAAGTATTTGCTGTTAACATTCTTTTTTTCATTCGTTTTTTCCAGTTACGAGTCCTTTTTTAAAGCTGATCGTTTTGTGTTCATTTTGTTTAGTACTTTTTTCGTAACAGATTTAATGTTTAGTATAGAGCTTAGAAAAAATTCGCAGTGTGAGATAGGCAAGAAGTAAGGCATGTAGCAACATCAGCACGTCTAAGTGCACTCCTTTAAAGGCAAAGAAAGGGCAAAAATATTTTAAGCCAAGTGATAGCGATTGCTGCATGAGTCGTACGATGTTTGAATCAAGCACGGGCAACGCCGGGCCATGCTACTAGTTGACTAATATAATTTAAAATTAATATAAAATATACTAAAATATAATAGACTAATATAATTTAAAATGAATATAAAATATACTAAAATATAATAGACTAATATAATTTAAAATGAATATAAAATATACTAAAATATAATAGACTAATATAATTTAAAATGAATATAAAATATACTAAAATATAATAGACGAATATAATTTAAAATGAGTACAAAATATACTAAAATATAATAGACGAATATAATTTAAAATTAATATAAAATATACTAAAATATAATAGACTAATATAATTTAAAATGAATATAAAATATACTAAAATATAATAGACGAATATAATTTAAAATGAGTACAAAATATACTAAAATATAATAGACGAATATAATTTAAAATTAATATAAAATATACTAAAATATAATAGACGAATATAATTTAAAATTAATATAAAATATACTAAAATATAATAGACTAATATAATTTAAAATGAATATAAAATATACTAAAATATAATAGACGAATATAATTTAAAATGAGTACAAAATATACTAAAATATAATAGACGAATATAATTTAAAATGAATATAAAATATACTAAAATATAATAGATTAATACAAAAAAGCAAATAGACATAACATATCTATATATATATATATTATTTAATGAAACGGGCTTAAATGAAGATATGTTGCATAAATATACATTTACTTGTCCTCATTTTTATTGTCATATTCACAACGTTTCGGTCGTTATGTGCTCCTGACTTTTTCAGGTGATATTCCTTGGATAAGCATAGACATGAATACAATATGGGAAACAGTATTACAGTGTGCTAGAGAAAAACAATTGCAACAAATTGTAATATGAGCTCTGGTTAAAAAAATGAACAGAGCCATTACGTTTATAAGTCCCAAAAATCCATACACTGATGTTCCCAAGAGCGCAAAGCTCAGAGGATAAAAGCCTTGGTTGAAGTAATATATTGATTTGATCCTAAGAGTTGAGGGCTCAGAGGTGA
Organism: Acanthosepion lycidas; assembly: GCA_963932145.1. Taxonomy (NCBI): domain Eukaryota; kingdom Metazoa; phylum Mollusca; class Cephalopoda; order Sepiida; family Sepiidae; genus Acanthosepion; species Acanthosepion lycidas. Next base: position 12,207,460 of record OZ010600.1, read on the forward strand.
ATAAAACTTTGGAGAGTTGAAAAAGAGAAGCTGAGATATCCTGAAAAGGCATGACACGTGGAATTAGAACAATCTATCCCAGCGGAGTAAATAAAGGGTTCAGTTCGAAATTCCAACGTATATCAGCTGAAGAAGTTCGGTCATACAACGACCGAAACGTCGTGAATATGACAATAAAGACGAGGACAAAAGTCCTAACTACGTAGATAGTACATACAGATATTATTTTTATACTTTTAGGTTAAAGGTATATTTTTTGTTTCTGGATATACAGTTTGTATATCATAAAAAAAGATTTGTTGGTAATTTTACTATAAAACAAACAAACAGACAAATAAACCAGCAGTTTACATTAGAATTTTAATATTTTAAAATATTAAATAAGATGGACGTTGATGTTTGAATTTCAAATTTGTTTTCTGATTTATATGGATGTTTATCTGATTCTATCATATTATTTAACATTCATGTTCTTGGCTTCTTTAATTCTAAATGTTGTCTCTTGTTTACTTCGATGTTTAACTTCATCATCATCGTCCCCTTGACTTTAGAAATCGTTGGACGGATCGAAATGCACAAGCCACATTAACTTTTTTTCCACGACCGTCTAACAATGGCAGCCATCAGTAATTCTTGTACAGTCATATTTGTCCATTGTTTGGCATTGTCCAACCATGTTTTTTTTTGTATTGGCGTCCTCTTCTACGTCCACCTTAAACTGTGCCTTGCATGATAGTTTTGCACAGGTGCTCATGCGTTGTAATGTGTCCAAATCACGCCATTTTTCTCCATTTGTCAGTGGCGAGAAGAGGTTCCTGCTGGCCCACAAAACTTTCAACCCTTTTCTGTACAAACTCATTGGGTTTTTTTTCGACAATATAAAATGCCAACGAGTTTTTTCATATATTTCTTCTCAAACGCTCTGATCCTTCCCCATGTATCTGCCAACAGTATCAACGTTTCACATCCATATCGATTTGTACAGTCTGTACTCCGATGTTTAACTTAATGTATTAGATTGGTGCAAAAATAATGACGTAATAATGTCGTTTTTGACTTTAAAAAATACGTCAAAAACTATATTATTACGTTATTATTTTTGCACCCACCTAATAACTTAAATTTTGACATTCGGAGTGATGAGATGTTGAAATTAGTCTATACACGTCTGGATGGTAATGGTTGTATTAGCCGTTTCCTAATAAGGAAACATTTTGTATTCATTGACCGAGCAGCCAGCCTCGGTTCAACTTTATAAAATTTTTCTCATAAAACCATTTTTCAGGAAAATCAGTTTCTCAAGTCTAGGTGTTTTTACTCTTTCCACTATTGATGGGGATTTCCTTCCTTGCCTTTTGTTTGAGGTTGTGTGAAATATCAGCATCTTGAATGTGTTGTTATTCTCTCTCCGAGTAATACCTGGTATCTACTTTAATTTTTGATGCAGTCGAATGTTATTGTTTCTGATATTTGAATCAGCGTTTTGTGAGTCTGTAACATCAGTCCACGGGTTTCGAAGAAGCATGATCCTCGCCAAGACCTACACGCTTCACTTACTCAAAACAAATTTTAACCATCGATCTTATAAAGTGGTTATTTACAAGAAATAGTTTAAATATTTCTGAACGAGTTTGTCCTCATTTCTGGAATCTATATGAAAATGTCAATGTAGCAGCTCTTTTTTTTTTTAAATACCCACAGCACAACTTATTCAACGTTCGTTTTGCTTATACTAAATTAGTTATAATAAACGATACACCGAAGTATTTGAAATGTCTATTAATTCGACATTTGGATTTTTTCTGATAGAGTTAGTGTAGGAGACATCACTGCTTTCATTCTAAACGCAGATAATAGTTTGTTTTACTGGAAAGGTTTATTTTTAGCCCTACACTACAGACAAAACATTTTGGACTAAGCTGAATTCGTTAAAAGAACACATGAAAATGAGATATTTTAATAATTTTTAAAATAAAATTCCAGTAGGAGAACTTTTAATCTGACAAAAAAGCATTTAACTATAAAAAATGGTCATACAACAGCATCATATTGTGTTTTTGTAATAAAACCGCTAAATGTCCTAATTATTGCATTACATATTCTTGGCATTCTTTTCAAGAGTGTTTTTAGGTATATTGCAGACCTTCCTAAGTATTCTTTAACCACTTAAAAAACTCACTCTCACTCTTTTTGTATTCTCTTTCAACTCTACTACCCAATTCATCCCATACTCATTAAATAAACAAAGCTTATTCAACGTTCATTTTCCATTATAGCCTATACTAAATCTTTTAAAATAAACCCACACACAGAAGTATTTGAAGTGTTTATTAATTAGACATCTGGAATTTTTATGATAAAGTCAGAGTAGGAAATATCAATGTTTTCATACCCAATGCAGATAATAGTTTATTTTACTGGAAATGTTTATTTTTAGCCCTGCACTGCAGATAAAACGTTTGGGGCCATCCTGAATTTCTTTAAAAATATAAAACTTAGATATATTAATAATAAGTTAGAAATAAAAATTCAGTAACTGCACTTTTATTCTGAAAAAAAAAGCACTTTACAAGGAGTGGTTATAAAACAGCATCATATTGTGTTTTCATAATATATGTGGGGCTGCCCTAATTATTACATTACAATTTTTTAGCATTCTTTTCAAGTGATTTTTTAAGTATATGGCAGACCTTCCCAAGTATTCTTTAAGCACTGAAAAGGCTCACACTCACACTTTTGGGTATTCTCTTTGAATTCTACTATCCAATTCATCCCGTACTCATTCAATAAACACAGCTTATTCAACGTTCATTTTCCCTATTATGCATATTAAACCTATACTAAATTTGTTTTAATAGACCATCCGGCGATGTATTTGAAATGTTTATTATTTCGGCATCTGGAATTTTTATAACAGAGTCAGAATAGGAAACTTCCCCGCTTTCATTCCAAATGCAGAAAATATTTTATTTTATAAGAAAGTTTTGTTTTTAACCCTACACCACAGGCAATATTTTTGCTGTCACCCAACATTTCTTAAAAAACACATTAAAATAAGATATTAGAATATTTTTTTCAAAGTAAAAGATACAATTTCAGTAACTGTATTTTTATTCTGACAAAAAAAAAAGTCTTTTTTAAGTAGATGACAGTCCTTCCCACGTATTCTTTCAGCACAGAAAAAAGCTCACTCTCACTCTTTTGGGTATTCTCTTTGAACTCTCCTATCCAATTCATCCCATACTCATTTAATGGAAGAGAGATCAGAAAATTGAGACGACCAGGTCTTAATTTCTAAAAGGTTGTTACTTATTCTGAGCTTTTTGGATAGTTGGCCTGTAGAAAGATAATTCTTCTTCCAGTTATGCGTGAAGCAGATGGTGTAGGAAGTCTGCGAAATCGAATGATATTGTTCTCTTTTCATGATTCCCTTGACTCCAGCCATTTTCGTAATCTGAAAAAAACAATCTACTGAAGGCTAAATGGTAAACAAATACAGATAATGTTTCTCAGAGAAGTATTCATAATTTGGCAGAATGTATTGCGGACAGACGAATCCAAATTTGAACATTTTGTTTTAAGAGGATCTTGAAGAAAGACTGAAAAATAAGAGCAAATAAACTGTAGTTAGTGAAATATTATCGTTTACTTAAAAACTGTTATGTTCCGTGTGAGTTTGTTTCAAACATCCTCGTCGCCACTGTTATATTCCATGCTAGGGGAATAAATACTTAATACCGTGTGGATAATAGAAGAAAGGTTTATTTTACACAACCAGTACAATATGAAATACGGTACAGTTATATACACGGGTCAATCTAGTAGTGAGTGCCACTACTTAAAGGTCGGACATGCTTGAGCGGTCTCTCTCTCTCACTCTTCCTCCAGTCTCTCGTAGACGGTTGACTTTATAGGTGCTTGCTACCTATAGTGTAATCGTTCATGGGGGTGACTGGTTATTCCATTACATCAAAAACAAAATTACAAGTAATATCTAATTTCAAGATTTTTTTTTTTCAGAAATTCTTGTCCCTATTCGCATAACTACAGTAGTAAATACTGTATGTTAATCTGCAGTTGGAGATTCGTTTCCAGCTGTGCTGGACAAACTCTCTGGCACCGGGCAGAGAGGATCCCCAGACGAGGCTATGTCGAAGGGCAGAATATCGTCTCGGGAAACAACTGCCCGACCCCGTTTTATGCGGTGTTTACGTGGAATTTTTGGCCGTGTCTATGGGCTGGGATACCCTACTTTGAATTCGGCCTCGTGCCACATCTGTCTGCGTGGGGCGGTTGGTAGATATTCTGCAGTTAAAGATTCGTCTGCAGCTGTGCTGTTCAAACTCTCCCGGGAAACAGCTACCCGACACCGTTTTATACGTGGTCTGAGGGAAATTTTTGGCCGAACCTACGTGCTCGGACACCCCACATTAATTACGGCCTTGTGCCACTTCTGACGGCGTGGGGCTTTTGATAGATATCCTGCAGGTATTGTGGAATTCACTTGACTCACTTCTAGCAGCTGACTACTTTTACGCGCCGCTGGCGAATCTTATATGTGTTGTCCTTGTCCTAAGTATTATCGTTCATTACCAACAACCTTCGTTTGATTATTCTATTCAGTAACCTTCCCTAGGTTATAATAGAAATATTTTGGTATTGCGGTCCTCGGTAGATATGAACAAATTTGTAAATTGATATTGGCCTGTTATCAGATCGGCACGTTGAGGGAGTGTTTGGGAGAACTTTTAATTTGAAAGAATTTGAAATTAATTTTAATAAAATCGTACAAAGTAGATTCCGTTATTATCACAAATCAGCAGAAAATCTAGGAACATTTTTGAAGCAGTGACGGTTTTTTTTTGTTATTTGATAACCAGCTAAAGCGATGAGAAACAGGCTGAGCTTGCAGAATTTAAAGGAATATTGTTTACTTGAATAAAACATTTATTTGTCGACCGTTTCAGCTTATACTTTGTTTCATAAAATAAAATGCAAGAGGGAATGCTGTCTAGAAAGATTATTTCAGCTGACAAATTCCGAGGCAAAATATTTTGAATAACAGTATACACGCATATATGTGTAAATAGCAGTATAGACCTGGTCCTATAGCTTTGGGAGGTGAACGGTCTAGAACAACAATCCGGAATGTTGTTTGGGCTACTTGTGGCATACTTGGCGCCAGTTCTCTCTATTCGGCACTTCTAAAAAGTATGATTGGTTCTCCTGAATCCTTCACGACTATAATCAAATCCTATGTGAGGTTAGTTTTTAGAAGTAACACCCAGAGCTGTTTGACCCTCATACGACAAAAAACGATAATGACTTGAGAGTCGAATATATATATGTAGCGGTGTCCCCCCTCTAAAGAGTCTATGGTGGACTCTTCCGCCTACTATAAAATTAGTAGGAGAGAAAGCCTTGTAGGAACTGTCGAACAGACTGTTCGTAACTCTCGAACTCTCTACCCCGGAAGAGAGGAACCTGGACGAGGGAATATTTTTGGCCGAACCTACTTTAAACTCGGCCTTGTGCCACATACATCCCTTGTGGGGGTGGCTGTTAAATATTAACAATCAAACAGATCTTTTCGCACTGTGCTGCTGAACTCTCTGTCTTTGGCAGAGAGAAACCCGCACGAGCGTTTGCCGAAGAGAAGAGTTTCGTCCGGGGAGGTAGACAGACCCTGAACCAGTTTATACGCGTCCTAAGGAAATATTTTCGCCGAGCCTACAGAGAACATAGGATAAACAGGGCCTTGTGCCACATACATTCCTTGTAGACGACTATTAAATATAACAGTCGAACCCATTGAACGCTTAGTCAACCGACACACTCTCACTAGTCGTGTAATACTCTTCCGTTCCAACAGTAGTTGTTGTTCCTGTTGGTGTTTCCCCAACTTTAGCATTCGTTCATTTTACTGCAGTGGTACGTAAAATTAAGAAATGCGAGTGGAGAATTTTTTTCCCTTTACTCTCTTAATCAACCATACATCTCTTTGACTTGTACCATTCTTTTACTGAAAACTTTAAAAGTGGAGAGGGGTATATTTTTTCTTTACCCTATTAGCGAAAACAATAAGTCTGTCTTTTACTGATTTGTTGGAATGGAAAAAATAACAAGGTTCAGAAACCTTCTTCCCAACCATTGGATTGAACTTGTAGAAATTCTATTGTTATGAGGAGTTACTTTTTTTTTACTGTCAGTGTTGTAATTAACACTGGATACCCTTTTGTCGTAGAGTTTGATTAAAATTCCTTTCTTCACCATTGTTGTAGACACTGGCAAAAGTCCGTTTCTTCGAATTCTTCGTTGCCAAGATGTTGTGAGCAAGTTAATGGTTAAAGAAATAACAAAACAAGTGTTACAGATATATATATATATATATATATATATATATATATATATATATATATATATATATATATATATATAAGTACAACAGTAGAGTATTACACGGCTAGTGAGTATGTGTCGGTTGAGCAAGCGTTCAATCTATTCGACTGTTAATATTTAACAGCCACCCACATGGGTCGTATGTGGCATAAAGCCGAGTTTACTGTGGATTCACCGAGCCCGTAAGCTCGGCCCAAAATATTCCCTCAGAATCCGTATAAACGGGTTCAGTGTCTGCCTACCTCCCCGGACAAATATTTTCCCTTCGGCAAAGCCTCGTCCGGGTTCCTCTCTGCTCAAGGGAGAGAGTTCGAGAGATGAACAATCTGGTCGACTGTTCACCCAAGGCCTTCTCTCCTGCTAATGTTATAGTAGGCGGAAGATTCCAACATAGACTCTTTAGAGGAAGGACACCACA
>OZ010600.1:12219276-12276776 GCA_963932145.1 Acanthosepion lycidas
AATATTCACTAAAAATGCCCTTAATTTTCAAGCAATCTAATACAAACTTCACTCAATTGTAGCCAACAATACGTTGACTGTTTAACAGCCATTTGACTTGAAAATTGAGTCCAGCTAGATAGTGAAAACCCGCGAAAATAGAGAAAAATGGCGATTTTTACTGGTTTCTTTCTTATTTTCGTTGATCTTTATCATCAAACAATTATCATCAAGCTTAACAAATGTATCCGCTTTTACATACCTAGTGATGCACTGTCAAATTGAACTTCAAATCTCCAAAATAATTATAGCCTGAAGTGGGTCTTCATGTTGCCTGTTTTATCCCTTCATGTCCTTGGCTAATTTCGATTGAATAAATACAGACTACTTCTGTTATATCAGTAACTGTATTAATTCAAGATGTTTTTAATGAAAGTATTTTAACGTAATTGAAGAAGATAGACTTTGTTATATTAGGTTGGTGCAAAAATAATGTCGGCTTTTGACGTATTTTTAACGTCAAAAACCGACATTATTTTTGCACCAACCTAATATCTAAACATGATGCTGTTTTTGCTCCATTCTAATTGAACGCTTTTTTCTGGTCGACCAGCTGGGTACGGCTGCTAGTATGATATAATTTTATAATTCAGATGGCTGACACGTAAATGTTTGTACAGATATTCTCGATGTGTGACAGCGTTAATGAAAGGGAATGTGCTTTTTATTACTGTATTGTTTTTCTGTTGTTCTCATTATTTTAAGTACTGGGTGACAAAGACTTTCGGACAACGCTGTATATTCATAAGCTGATATTTCTTCTCATTCATTTTAGGTTTCTTATCGCTCTCCTTGCGGCTTTTCTTTCTTTCTTTCTTTCTTTCTTTCTTTCTATTACGATGATATTTCCTCCTTTTTTTTCTACGGTCACCTATAGTTGTTATTGTTCCTCTTCATCATCAACATCATCATCATCTTCATTTTTTTTATTATTTCTGCTTCGTTTTTGTTTTTTTTTATTTTTCTTCTCATCTAAGTCCTAAGTATATTTTATTCTTTATTTTTCTTTTTCTTCTTCGTCCGTTCATCTTTCCATTGCCGTGATATTTTCTCTGTTTTTCGTTTCTCTTGGTGTCTATTGTGGTGTCCTCTTGTTGTTCACATCATCATCGTCATCATCGTCATCATCAACAACATCGTCATCGTCGTCATCGTCATCATCGTTATCATCATCGTCATCGTCGTCATCGTCATCATCGTCATCGTCGTCATCGTCATCATCAACAACATCGTCATCGTCATCATCATCATCATCGTTATCATCATCATCGTCATCGTTATCATCATCATCATCATCGTCATCATCGTCATCGTCATCATCATCGTTATCATCATCATCATCATCGTCATCGTTATCATCATCGTCATCACCGTCATCATCGTCATCGTCATCATCATCGTTATCATCATCGTCATCATCGTCATCGTCATCATCATCGTTATCATCATCATCATCATCGTCATCGTTATCATCATCATCATCATCATCATCGTCATCATCGTCATCGTCATCGTCATCATCATCGTTATCATCATCATCGTCATCGTCATCGTTATCATCATCATCATCATCATCGTCATCGTCATCATCATCGTTATCATCATCATCATCATCATCATCGTCATCATCGTCATCGTCATCATCTTTTTCTCCTTATTCTTCGTATTTCTGCTATTTAATTTTGTTTCTTTCTTTAACTTTTCCTCTATTCAATTCTTTTCTATCATTCTCTTTGTTTTTGCCTCATTTTTTTCCATTATCTCCTTTAAACTTCTTTATTTTTTTCATGATTCTGCATTGTTTCTTTCTTATTTTCTCTCTCGTCAGAATTGTTCTTTAGTTTTGTTCATTACGTTTTTACCATCATCATTTCTTCATATCATTCTTTCTAGTATCATAACATTGTTTATCTTTTTTTATATTCTCTCAAAATCTAAAGTTCTTCTTCATCATCTTCTTCTTCTTCTCTTCATTCTTATTGTTCTTTTTCTTCTTCTTTTTCTTCTACGCCTCCTCTTCTGCATTCTTGTTCTTGTTTTTTTTCTTTTTGTTCTTGTTCTTGTTCTTCTCGTTCATGTTCTTCTTCTTTTTCTACGCCTTACCTTCTTCATTCTTCTTCTTCTTCTTCTTCACTTTCTCCTCTTCATTCTTATTGTTCTTTTTCTTCTTCTTCTTCTACGCCTCCTCTTCTTCATTCTTGTTCTTGTTTTTTCTTCTTCTTCTTGTTTTTGTTCTTCTTCTTCTTCTTCTTCTTCTTCTACGCCTCACCCTCTTCATTCTTCTTCTTCTTCTTCTTCTTCTTCTTCTTCTTCTCCTCTTCATTCTTATTGTTCTTTTTCTTCTTGTTGTTCTTCTTCTACGCCTCCTCTTCTTCATTCCTGTTCTTGTTTTTTCTTCTTGTCCTTGTCCTTGTTGTTGTTCTTCTTCTTCTACGCCTCACCCTCTTCATACTTCTTCTTTGTCTTCTTCTACGCCTTCTCCTCTTCATTCTTTTTCTTCTTCTACTACTACTACTACTACTATTAATACAACTATTACTACGTCTCCTTTTCTTCACCCTTGTTCTTATTCTTGCTTTCGCTGTTCCGTCATTAAATCTGATATACCTTGACCTCTCGACCACCTACGACCTACTGATTCAAGCAAAGCTCAAATAGTGCTTTTGTACACATATATTCTTCCCGATTCTCGAACTATTCTGTTCATTATCTATCTATCTATCTATCTATCTATCTATCTATCTATCTATCTATAATATCCTGGTTCTCATCTATCTAGTTAGTTAATGATGTTATTTAGTAATCCGTATGGATAATTACAGGGAGGATATAATCCAGAGAGCTCAATGTAAAAACACAGCAAATATTAATTATATTGAGAAACAGACAAATTTTCGACTTCATGGGCTTAAAATTTATTTCCTTAGGAAATTTTTACAGTGCTCGACCGAATTAATTTTTATTCCGGGTGGTAATATCATCATCATCATCAGCTTCATCATATATATATATATATATATATATATATATATATATATATATATATATATATATATATATATATACAAGCAGCATGGCCCGGCGTTGCCCGTGCTTGATTCAAAAATAGTACGACTCATACAGCAAATCGCTATCACTTGACTTAAAATATGTTTGCCCTACCTTGCCTTTAAAGGAGTGCCCTTTGCCGTGCTGATGTTGCTACATGCCTTACTTCTTGCCTATCTCACACTGCGAATTTTTTCTAAGCTCTACACTAAACATTAAATCTGTTACGAAAAAAGAACTAAACAAAATGAACACAAAACGATCAGCTTTAAAAAAGGACTCGTCGCTGGAAAAACCGAATGAAAAAAAATGTCAACAACAAATACTTTTTCACACCCAACCCAGTTCTGCGGAATCAGAATCAAAGTTGAGTTTAAGCAAGCGAATCAGCCAATTGGAGTAAAGTGCCATGCAGATTTAAATTTTTCCCATTTGTGACGAACGCAGTTATCGATTTGTTTTGCATGCCAGCATGCTAGTTAACATTCGTGTCAGTCAGCTGTTGGCTCTCACGCTGGCCAATAGAATCTCCCTGCCTATACGTGGCAGCCAGCTATTGGCTCTCACTCTGGCCAGTACAAAATGGCCGCAAACTATATGAAAACTGCCGTAGAAGCATGAAAAAATCGATTATTTCCACTATCGATGGGAGTTTGAAAATGCAAAGTCGGTCTTGGCCTTCCCAATACCGTGTAGCATGTGCATGCAAATTTTGGTGCAAATCCGTTGAAAATTGCGGCCGTGCATTCGTTACACACACATCTTGTCTTTTATATATATATATATATATATATATATATATATATATATATATATATATATATATATATGTAAATAAAGGCAAAAAGAAAACGTATCTTAGCCAACGCGTTTCGTCCTCTGAGACGATCTATTAAGGCAAATGTAAGGATTTTATTTTGTGAAAATTTTTTATATAAAAGTGCAAAGATTTTATTTTCAAAATTTTTATGTGCACACGAATGTTCATAATGTTTACGGGAGCATTCAGGTAAGTTCATGTAGGTAAGGTGATACAATTCAATGTCACATAAACCTGCCACAGAAAAAAGTCCTTACATTTGTCTTGATCAAGTCTCTCAGAAAATGAAACCCGACAGCTTAGACAAGTTTTCGTTTTGCCATTATTAATATTGTCTTTTTCAGACAAACAAACATAGATACACTTCTATCTATCTATCTATCTATCTATCTATCTATCTATATATATATATATATATATATATATATATATATATATATATAGATAGATAGATAGATAGATAGATCACAAAATTTAGAATGTATTTTGGTAACCAGTGTCGGTCTTGCATATGACTTTTCAGCACCCCCTCGCTTATTGAGTTGCCAAACACACACTCATCTCTCCCTCTCTCTCTCTCTCTCTCTCTCTCTCTCTATATATATATATATATATATATATATATATATATATATATATATATATATATATACACAGAGAAAGAGATAGATAGATAGATAGATAGATAGATAGATAGATAGATAAAAAATTTGACCACTTGATCAAAATTTAGAACGTAATTTGGTACCCAGTGTCTCTCTTGCATATGACTTTTCAGCACCCGGTCGTTTATAAATTTGGCAAACACACATACAGATACATCTCTCCCTCTTCGTCTCTCTCTCTCTTTCTCTCTCTCTCTCTCTCTCTCTCTCTCTATATATATATATATATATATATATATATATATATACGCAGATAGATAGATAGATAGATAGATAGATAGATCAAAACTTTCAATAATTGATCAAACTTTAGAATGTCGGTCTGGCATATTAATTTTCAGCACCCCGTCGTTTATATAGTTGACCATGAAAGCATTCAACTCCTTTTTTTTCTTTATTTGTTCTTTCGCGTAACCCTGCCTAATTTGATTGGGTGACATTTATCGTCTTAATTAGAGCGGAGTTCACTCCTTGTTAATTTAATTGGTAATAAATAAGAGATAATTGATGTTGTTTATTTCATAATGACCATTTTTTATGATAATGAATTTAGCAGGAAAATTCGACCAGCACGACTGATGCTAAGCTAACTCTCTTTTGCTAACAATCGTATTTAATGGAATATTTTTAATTTTTTGGCATCACCTGACGACTATTTTCTCATACACTCTCCAGCGGCTTCAACAGAACTTCGCTTCAGTTTCTTATTTGAAAAAAAAACAAACATCGAATATAGTTTTCTTTTATAGTTTTAGTGCATGTTGTACATAAGACATTATAATCATACGCAAGACAGTATGACCATTAGACATTTACATGTAATAGACTGAATAAGAAAGTAGGCTTAAAGAAACGTTCCTTAAGAAAAGAAAGCCATACAAAGTTGGGGATTTAGTTATAATTATCTACACATGAATGAAGTGAAATGTTGGACATACTCAAGCAAATACAGTAATAAGATAAGCTTACCCTTTATTTTTCTCTATTATTTTCCCTAAATGGTATCACTATATTTTTTTTTAAATAATTTCACCCCAAGCAAGGTTATAAAGCCAGCAAAACCAAAGGGGTTACTGAATATTAGGAAATAGAATGAAAAAAAACACCATTAAGAAAAGAGAACAATGAACAACACGGGTTAAGAAGATAACGATTGACATTGCATTTAAATTTTTGAACATCAAAGAAGTTTTGAAAATTTAGAAAACAGTGAATAAAAGATGGTTATGGAAATGCCAAGACGATGGATCTACTAAAAAGGGTGATATCAGATCGAAATGTTGTAAATTTGATATTTTTTTGCAAATTTTCAAAGTATGGCAAAACAAATGAGGGGAAAACAAGTAAAGAAAACATAGTCTTTCAGAAGAGACACTAGTATGGCTATCGAGCATACATGTAATGATTTCATTTTATGTTTTAACACATTTACTTGAGAGTGGGTTCAGTTGTCATTCTTGGAGAATTTACCTCTATCTTGAAACTGAAATTGTTAAACCGAGACAAGATTCTTGTGGTACCTATTTTATTACAGTACCAAATATTATCCAGAAATTTCTTATTCAAAAAACAAAATTACTTCTTCGATTGAAAGTTTATGTTAGAGGGTATAACCATGACCCAGGCCATAATTGCCCACAATATGAATATCTGTTGGATATTCGTCCAACAGATATTCATATTTTGAGCTATTATGCCCCGGATTATGATCACACTATGGTATGCCAAACATTTGATCACCTGCCAGACCAAGAAACTGGTATCCCCAAAGATATTAAAATGTCACTTTTTTATATAGCAGGATATATAACACAAAAAGATTGTCTTACAGAGGAGGAAATATTCAATAATACTGCTTTTTAGTATCATGAGTATGGAAATTTTTTGAAAGAAATAGATTGTGGTGATTTTAAAACCGGGAGAAAGAGCTATAGGCAAAAATTGCGATAGAATAAAATGTTAACAAAACATACGGTTGCATCTAGCCATTTGAACTGTGAAATGATATGACCTTGCCGCTAACGCGGTAGTATGATTAAATTAATGAAGAGGAGATACGAATGATGACAACACCTCAGAAAAATTACCATGATGATATTTATGGAAAAGACACAGGGAAGTTACCTCAAGCATTTGTCGATGTTGTTGTTAATGTAAAAAAGCGTCTACTTTTTCTAAAACCTATATGTCCGCAAGTTTAAACACGGACCGATTTATCTTTAGATGAACTATTTTCTCCCCAAACCCCTTTTTGCTATTTAAAAAATCGTTACTGCTAATGAATAAAATATGTTGAAAAAGTGTTTTTTATTCTCTAAGAATTCAAATTAAAAAAAACCAAAAAACTTATTGTTTCCGTGGGGAATCACAGTTGGTAAAACGAACTTAACTTTCTATAGCTACAATTTAAAAATAAATAAATAGATAATTTACTTCGCATAAGAATACGCAAGATCTACTCGTCTTTTGAGGGAATAATCGGTCGAAAGTGGTAAGGACCAAAGAAAAATCCGATTAAATCACCAAGTGTGTATAATCGTATGAATGTGTCATGAAAAATAGCGGTGTGTTTTTGTTTTTGTTTTTGTTTTCCGACATCGGATCCCGGCTTTATTCTATGCGAAGCAACCTCACGTTCGCTCACGGTTTCATTTTCTCTCCCTAAGAAAAAAAAAAGAAGTCTGTCATCAAAATAAAAATAACATTAAAGAAATAACCAAAGAAAAAGAAAGCTTTATCACGAAAGCGCAAGTCACAATTTACCTGTCACATGACAACGTCACCTAGCAAATAGCAGCGCATGCGCACAACGAGTGAACGTGCTGAGCATACTGTACAACTGAGACAGGAATGAACAAGAATAATTGAGGCAAGGGTGAGAAATATCTGCGGGTAGAGAAAAGTGGTTCAAGGATATTGCCCGATGAAGTCAAACATAGGAATCCTTCTAATGTGAAACTTCCATTTTGATTTTGTTGTTGAATTATGACCAGCTGGTGATTCTTCGAAAGATTCATATTCTTAGTTTCAAGCTAAAAAAAAATAAATAAATAAAAATAAACAACGTCTGTTCATATGCAGTAAAATGAAGCAATTTATTTAATGACTGATTTGATTTTTACGGCTTTGCAGGCAATCTAAAGCCAGAAAACATTTTATTTTATTGTACGTATTTTAAGGAGATAATTAATTGCTGATAAGTCTTGTTAATTAACCCATAGCTAGGGGAGAAGAAGTGAATTAAGATCTTTCCCATGGGTCTTTTTACGTAGTGAATATAATGGATGCAACTGGAATTGGAACTTGACTCACTGATTAACAATTCTGAGTCATTATCCATTACACAACTCGCACATCTAAGATTACAGCCTCTAAAAAACAAGATGAATGCTGAATTGATATGTAATATAAATCTTTCTATAAAGCAATGAATACCAAGCAATTACTTCATGGATGAAGAGGAGACTTGAAGCAACAGAAATGCTGTTCTACAGGAGGATGCTGAGAATATCATAGACGGTGAAACAACTTATGTAAATGTATGACTGGACAGGAACTGGGTTCGATAGTGAAACAACAAACTTTACTTAGGAAATAGTGGATAGCCATGATTGGCCGCGCCTTCGAGGAGAAGATGAAGAAGAGGCGGAAGAAGAAGGTGGGGGAAGAAGAAGAAGAAGAAGAAGAAGGGGAGATGGAAGAAGAAGAAGAAGAAGAAGAAGAAGAAGAAGAAGAAGAAGAAGAAGAAGAAGAAGAAGAAGAATGAGAGATGGAAGAAGAAGAAAAAGAAGAAGAAGAAGAAGGAGAGATGAAAGAGAAAAAGAAGAAGAGGTGAAGAAGAAGAAGAAGGATGAGGAGGAGGAAGAGAAGAAGAGAGAGAGGACGAGGAAGAGGAAGAGGAGGAAGAAGAGAAAAAGAGGAAGACGTAGAGAAAAGGCGGAGGAAAAAATAAGCAGAAGTCAGAAGAAGAGGATAGAAGAAGAAGACTTGAAGAAGAAGAAGAAGAAGAAGAAGAAGAAGAAGAAGAAGAAGACATTGATAAAATAAATGCTATGTTTTATTTTCAGAAGAATTTAGATAAAAAATGAAGCAATGCTACGATATCCGGACTGGAGTTACTCATTCCTCTTTATCCAACCAGCCTGAATAGAAAGAGTTATTTTTCAATCTTCAGATTCTTTCCGGCATGAGAAACATTACAATCCCATCGCTAATCTATCGCTATTTCCATGGCGAATGTTCAGATGAACTCCATTCTTTAGTTCCACCAGTTCAAACCTTTACAGCTAAGCCTCGAAGTCGAATCACTCTCATTTCCTCGAGGGTCCCAATTAAAAAAAACAAAACATTCCACTCAAATGTTCCATAGAATCGCTACTTAGTGCCCTGTCTCTCGTGTAGTTGTTCCCAACAAGACATCAACCGTGACATCTTCAATTAAAGATCAATTGTTATCTGACATTTTTACCCTCATAATCTCCACTTTTATTCATGCATTACTGGTTTTTTGGCTGTAAAGAATTTATCATAAATGGCTCTCGAGCCCTAGATTTAGTAAAATTCAGCAAAAAAAGCTGACATATTATATTCAACACATAAAACCAACCCCTTCTCGGGGGAGTGGTACTACCAGGGGGAAAGCCCCCTGTGAAGTTGCGCTAATATTCAAAGAATAACATTCCAAATCAAATGTTAGGATTAATTTAGCCTCCAGCTGTATAAACTACTATTTATATAATGGAGATTTTGATATAAATGTAACCCTCTTTATTCTTAGAGTCTTCAATTTGTAAAATCATATCTTCTATTCAAAACACATTTATTCATCATTATTTTTCGTTTGTTAATCTCAAACTTGAGTGGACCCCAATCATTGTAGTGGATGAAATTAAGTAAAAAACTTGACTAATATATATATATATATATATATATATATATATATATATATATATATGCACTGAAACGAAGTTGCATCGTTGAAATGCACTGAAACGAAGTTGCATCTTTGTAGTGAGTAAAATGGTTTTGTCTATATGATAAAGTTATAATAAATAAATAATTATCGCTCTACTATCGAATCCTCATTTGGATTAATGCTGTAAACGTTAGAATTTATATATAACTTCCGTTCTCATCGCATCATATATATATATATATATATATTACGAAATGGACAAAATCCGACAATTTATTTATTAAATACATTTTTATGTTTAACGTTATAGATACAAGTATTTAAGTAAATGCTCTGTTTATAATAAACAGTATTAAATAACATTTACCAGCCTGAATGTCCGAGAAATTTTCATAGAAAATATTCGTTCTTTGACAGGATTCGAACCTGCATCCTATACGGAACCGTCATTTACGCTGACGTGCCTTACCGTTAGGCTACAAAGAAGCGTTCAGTAGACAAGGTCGAATTTACTGCTTATAAACGTCAATCTTCCATGAATCTCGAATATTCATAACTGCTCATGGCGTATCAAATCTAAATAAATGACGTCATAAAATGTTATTTAATACTGTTTATTATAAACAGAGCATTTACTTAAATACTTGTATCTATAACGTTAAACATAAAAAATGTCTTTAATATATATATATATATATATATATATATATATATATATATATATATAAAAGTAAAGATAGATATAATCCTGAGAGTTCAATGTGAAAATAGAGCAAATATTAATTATATTTTACAGAAACAGAGAATTTAAGGGTTCATAATGGTTATAATTACATTAAAATCAAAACTCGATTCTAATTCCTGAGATCAACGTTTTCATGACAAATATTCCATATATAAGAAGAATTCAGTATTATTATTTTGAATTTATACACACATGTGCTTGACGAGGCAGGTTTAAATTAGTGGCAGGAGGGGTTTGTGGTGGGGACTGAAGGAGATATATATATATCTCGAAAGGGAAAAAGAGGGAGTTTTAAAATTGGCAGGATTTTTCAAACTGTTTATGGTATCAGTTTGTAGTAGGACACTGGTTAGTTGTAGTAATATTCAAATTAAAATTCCTAGGTGAAAATAGTCATTAACTAATTGTATCTTAATTCCAATTGCAAAGAAAATTTGCTCTGTTTAATGAAATTAAACATTAAGCGTTCTTTTGTGAGTTTTAACACATTTCAAATTCTATGTTGTGATAATAGGACTCGCCTGAATTATACCAACGGATTACTACGTGTATGTAAATATATATATATATATATATATATATATATATATATATATATATATATATATATCAAATGTGTGGGCATATAAATATAAACACACACACATATATATATATATATATATATATATATATATGTATTATTATTATTATTATTATTATTATTATTATTATTATTATTTATATATTATATACGCGGTAATTTTAAAAATTAATCAGTTTCTCTGGCGATCGCAAAAGCGTGAAACCCAGGGTCACAAACTCACATTAATCCAACCAAATATATATATATATATATATATATATATATATATATATATATATATATATATATATATATATATATGTATGTATATACTGCGTGCCAAATTATTATCGAGATACCTTTTTTTTAATATTTCAAAAAACGTCCGATCAATTCACACAATATTGGCATCACTGGTCTGCGTAATCACTGAAATTTTCGTACTGATCTGCGTAAATTTTTGTTTTGTAACGCTCAAATCAACGTGCTGATAACCAATATGGCACCAGTTTGTTTACATTGCGCAGATCAGTACGAAAATTTTAGTGATTACGCAGATCAGTGATGCTAACATTGTGTGAAACTTTTGTGTGAACTGATTGGACGGTTTTTGAAGTATTAGGAAAAAGTTATCTCGATAATAATTTGGCACGCAATGTATATATATATATATATATATATATATATATATATATATATATAGCTGAAACTCAAACAATAGAATCTATATATAAGTATACGTTTTAATCTTTACAAAAATGGTTTGTTATCACCGATGTTAAGCAACGTCGCGCCTGGTCAGTACCTAGATGAGTGATCGCTGAGGAATACTAAGTGCTGAAAGTTTGGATGTTCGTTTGGTGTAATGCCTAATGGCTCGGAATTGTTAATCGGAGATCCGAGTTTCAATTCCAGTTGATTTCTTTATATTCCTTAATCCGCAAATACCCTTGGGAAAATTATGAATTCACCTCTTCTTCCCCCAGGTATGGGTTAATTCGTAAGACCTGTGTCAATAAACCATTATTATTTCCAAAAATATAGTAAGATTGTGTATAATATATTTGGATTTCGGCATTAAATGACGCACAGAGATGTAGATATGTCGCTAAAAAAAAACCAAACCCCCCAAAAAAAACAAACAAACTAAACAATTCTATTAGGAAAATGACTTCTTGAATAATTTCTCAGGTAGTGCATACTAACACCAGAGATGCCTATATAAGTGAATACATAAGTAATATTAAGCCAGAAAGAGAAAATAAAAACAGTCAACATCATAAAGCTGGGGCGAAAATATCAGAAATCAATGCTAAGCAAATTGAAAAGAGGGTATATAGAAAAATAAGCTTTTTGCCAATAAGTAAACAAAATGCTCGACTTATCGGTAAGACAACTAGTTTGTAATGGACATTTGTTAGGATTTCTACAATTACAAAAGTTAGTATTATTATTGTTTTCTGTATTAGAGTAGCGATTGTTACTTTCGTTTAAGTGTTGATTTAAAATTTTATTATGTTTTTCTAATATTTTTTGCAGATTATTTGTACAACTGTAACTTAATTTAACTATATTTTTATTAAAATGCTTATTGAGAGTAAATGTTTCTCAAATAAAATGAGAAACTTCTGCCCTAACTTTGGTTTGGTTTGGTTTGGTTTACTGCATATCAACCTCAATAGCTTATTTAACGACGATAATATTTTTATTACTGTTAATTTTTTTTTTTTCAAAATATATTGCTGGTAATATTTTTTTCAAATATGTATTACTGGTAAAACTTTTTCAAAAAAAGTATTCTTGTTATTAACCCCCTTTTTTTTTTGGTGGGGGTAACTCTTTGCCCATGGGTGAAACCACGCCGAGTCAGTTTGCACGTTGGAACACCAGCAATTAAGACTTCACGCTCCTCAAAATCTTCTAATCAAAGAGCTTGCTGTCGGATGTAGCTTATCGTCATACCCAGGACAGCTTAACAGTGTTAACCACTTTTGTTAAATGGGGGAGGGGTGCATATGATTATTCTGTATCTATTTGTTTTTCGTGATATCACTGTTCTGTTATATTTTCTGTATTTAATGTAAGGGCTTATATAGTCACTATTTTTAATTTTAAGGCATTGTTGTAAAAGACTTACGTTTATAAAATACATCTTTACTGGAAGAGTTATTACTAATTCTATGTTCTAGAATTATGAAAGAAAGAATAAAATACACACGCACGCACAACCAAAAAAAAAACGGTTTTGGTTAGAGATGCCGGAAGATGGACGTAATCAACAGAGGGGCGAGAAAGACATGAAGTAAAAGCCAGCGAAACCTTGCAATAAATCCAGCAAATGCGTGGAAATTGGTCCGTGGGAATCAATTTATAATATCAAAACCGTTTCTTTTCAATGCGTGAGTGAACGGTTCATACCCGCCTTGAGTGTGACGCACACATATTTACCAAATATTTACAAGATCGTTTGTCTAATAGGTACGAATATTTAATCATCTCCATCTGTGGCGCCGACAGCCGCGCACAGATGTCGCCGGGTAAATGCTTCGGTGGGATTTGTGCCGACTCACGCATCGCGTCAGAGCCAAATTGAATGCAAACAAGATTTATGATAGCAAACAAAAAGTGTCGAGGCGGAAAATCGTGCGAACCCCACTTCCCCTGTGAGGGTGATGGAGGGAAAAAGAAGAGGAGATAGCAAGGATGATCATACATCCATCTTTATGTATTGGGATCTGCATAGAAATGATCCAAGATGGCGGAACAAGATGTCTATCGGCTTAAAAACAGTCGGAACAGATTTCGAAGTTTCCATCCGTTTACGCAAGACCATTTTCGGAAAGGCATGAACCTACTTAAATTAACGAACTGTATCATCGTCAGTAATCTTAATTGTTTGAAAATACTGCATTGGGTGTGTGTGAATGAACAGTTAAATGTTGGAAAAGCATTCTCCCATAATTGGTTACTTACCCAGGCAGATGATCCCCACCAAAAATATTCAAAGAACAAATACAATGGCTCACTCACTCCCTCACTTTCTCCACTCACTCCCTCACTTTCTCCACTCACACAGACGCACAACACACACACACACACACACACACACACACACACACACACACACACACACCACACACACACACAAGCACACAAGCAAACAAACAGTAAATACACGGAAAACACAAAGCAACCTGTTAAAAATTCAAACAAAAAATAACCATGAGTCCGGATAAGTTCATCCAATTATCTAATTATATTGATGTTTTATATACCTAATTATTTTAAGGAATGGGTTATTTTCAATACCACCGTATATATATATATATATATATATATATATATATATATATATATTTCTGACCATAGATCAATTAGATCTTATTTAAATATTCATGGAGACCTACCGAACACTATTAGTAACATACTTGTTGACAACACTAATATAATAGCATCATATACAAGCAAAAAAAAAAAAGGCTAAAAATAATGGAAGCCTTATTAATAAAAACAAACAAAGCGACACTTAATAGTATTAACTTTGAACATGGACATAATATCTTGACCGTGTTTTGAAAAATGGAAACATTTTATAAAACATACAAACTACAGGCGTAGAGCTGATATCATATTTTTTGTTTAAAAATATTATTCCTTCGCTACATAAGAGTTCTCATGTTTCAAATACGAGAGCCGAAACCATCCAAATAATTATTAAAATTAAGTTGAATTAAGTTGTTTAGTCCCGTTTCATCTTCAAGTGAAATTTTAGGAATAAGCTATCTCTTGGTTTACGTGTGTTTTTAAGCAAGGTTCGCTATAACATTCGTTATTGTGGGAGTGGCTAGGCGAGTCATCTTGGTTAAGTGGTCAGAGAGTTAATTCTTATCTATAGATTCATCATCTTCTGAGAGGTTTTTTTAAGGTTGGGTAGGGTATCTATTTCAAGGCTAATGTTGGCGGTCATTCTCTAGTTAGTTCCCAGTGAGGGATATTTTTATGGCGCGCCTACAGGTCGTTATGTGTCGGGAGGATATTGTTTTATTATTCTCTATCTGATTGTCTCTTTATTTATTTGTTTATTCAAGTGGGTGTTTTATATACAAACCCTATTGCACTGAATTTCAATTTGTTTTTTGACGACTACAGAAAAGGTTTTTCCTATTTAATAATTTGGCTAAGCTTTTAAGACTTTTATTAAACTATGGGATTTTTTCATGCTAATTATTTAATGCGAAAATTTGTTGATGTCGGCAAAAAACCGTTAGCTCCTGCCTATAGTTTAATAATTTTTTATTATTTAGAAACTTAATGATGTGTAGTTTTTCGTGTAGGCATAAAGGACATGGGTCATCCCAGGTTTTACAAGTTCTTGTTCTATTTACTATTTTCCATTTTACTTTTGGTGTTTTATTCGTTTCTTTTAGATACCAGAAAAATTGGGATAGGGATGTCTGATTTCTATTTTGAATATTGTTGAAGGAGCTCTTGTGTTGCCTCCATCTAATTTTAAATTGATTCTTCGTTGACCTATGTATATCCTATCAGTATTAGGACTTTCAATGGATGAGACAGTCAATTGGTATACTACGGATTTACTGGGTTTTAAAGGCACTGCAAAAATTCATAATTCATGTTTCAAAAGATACAGAGAATTCCATTCATCCAGACAAGGGGTGGTTGTGTGTTCATTATCGCTGTATTTTTTTGTATCAGTTATTAGTTACGTTTTGGTAGGGGTGGAGATGTATTTTTCAATGAATTCTGACATCCGTTAAAGGCATGTCGTCTGTATATATATATATATATATATATATATATATATATATATATATATATATATATATATATGTATGTATATAATATTTATTTTCATCAATCTTTGATCTCTGTTCACCTACTGTCTATATTTCCGAGATGGGGTATTGTAATTATTTACACTATTAATAGAGTTCGGACTGTTGTCATCATCTTCGTTGTCTTATTCACGACGTTTCGGCCGTACTACACCCCGGCTTTATTCAGGATCTATCTATACTTACGAGATAAGGTATTTAATTATTTACACTATTAATATAGATCAAATTGTTGTCCTCATCTTTATTGTCTTATTCACGATGATTCAGTCATAGTACGCTCCAGCTTTCTTCAGTATCTCTCTATACTTTCTTCCTTTCTTTCTTTCTTTCTTTCTTTCTTTCTTTCTTTCACGTTTGCTTTCTTTCTCATAAACTTTCTCCCTTTCTTTCTTTCTAATCGTTTAGCAATGTTCATTTATAAAGATCTTTCTTCTCAATGTTGTTTGACCGCACATTATCTGACTTCTAATTTTACCATCAAACAACAGTGATACGTCCTTCTAGTCGACTGCTACTGCCATCTGTGGTAATATGCATTCAATACGATGCCCCAATCCCGCCAGGTCCAATTAACACGGGCGAAAGACACAATAGGCCGAACTGAGATTGTTACAAGTTTAAGAAGCATAAAATTATGATGCCAATTGCCAAACATTGTTGAAAAAGGGCGCCCGAGGAATGATTGTTTAAAAATTACGATGGGACGTGACTACTGCATTATCAGAGAATATTTGAGTGAAGAGACGAAAGGAAACGGTGAATTCTGGTGCAAAATAGTGGCGTGAGTAAAGAGTATCAATGTATTGGTGGGTGGGGACATTGATCATTGTCTTAAACAGTGCCCCCTGCCTACTGTTTTTAGGAGGTGTAGGAGAACAACGCTAAGCCTACCCGGCGAGCTTGTGTAAAGGGATTGTGAAGCAGGATATCCACGAAATGGCAAAAAGACAAGTGTTATTAAGGGCTACAAGGGGGAGGAGATTGCGGAGAGCCGTGATCGCCAACGCCCAGAAGAGACACGACATATAGAAGAAGAAGAAGAAGAAGAAGAAGAAGAAGAAGAAGAAGAAGAAGGTTGATTAAATGGATGGCGGAACAAAGGTTTGGGAAAGATAACACAAAGATAATATTTATTGAGAGCTACAAAAGACGGGAAATTGTGGAGAGCCATGATCGCCAATATCCTGAATGGAAAACGACACATAGAAGAAGAAGAATGAGCTTGCGTAAATGGATGGCGGATCAAGGTTTAGGACAGATAACGAAAAGACAAAATTTATTATGAATTACAAAGGACAAGAAATTGTGGAGAGTCATGATCACCAACGTCCTGAAGGGACACGGCAAATAAGTTATGGGTTCCACCCCTTTTTGATACAAGTGGACTCGACCAAAGTGTTACTTGGACTGCTGCCGTTAAATACCCACAGTCAGTCAGACTAGAGAGAGATTGACGGAGACATAGAGATTGGGAGAGTGAGACAGAGATTGTGATTGAGTTGGAGGTAGAGTAATAGTGTGAGGTAACCGTTTGTAGAAGTCAGTTACAAGCACGTAGACTCTAAGGAAGTCCTACTTCGAGACTGTATATATATATATATATATATATATATATATATATATATATATATATATATATATATATATATATATATATATATATATATATATATATATTATTATTATTATTATTATTATTATTATTGCTACTAACCGCGTTCCTGGATTTACTAACAGTATACCCATTGTATTATTGTGTAAATACATTTAATTTCTTATCTTTATTTCTTACGTTTGTCATTCATTGGCGACCGAATTTCATCTCGGAATCCACAACAAAATAGAAGATGAAAATGATCATGGAGGTAGAAAGTATATCCGAGTTAAATTTCCACTCGAATCGTTTTCGTACATTGCGCGCTAAATCTCTTGGAAAAGGCATGAATCCAGTTTTTGAACTTTTGTCATATTATCACCCACATTATCGTTATTATTTTAATGAACATTATAATGAAATTTTAAAACAGCGGGACAGGGCACTTCAACGTGGTGTAATCGTTAGCAAGGTCAAGGAATCCATGAAAACGAATATGTCCAAAGCATTTTCATAAACACTTTAAATAAAGACGATTTAAAATAGAATCTGTCATAATGTCATAATTTGCAGATTGACATTTTTAAGGGATGTGGAAGTACAAAAGTGTTATAGAGGAATAAAGTGTCGCTGCCGACACTTGAATTTGAACATAGATCGCCAGGGGGCAAACACAAGCGATCCCATTATTAAATTAAGTCGACCACATGGCTAGAGAGGAAACGTATATATGTTGGAAGTAGCTGACGCCTGACGATCAGTATTTCTAGTCTATCCTCTATTACTGTACGGATCGCTATTTCTAGTCAATCCTCTATTACTATACGAATCGCTATTTCTAGTCAATCCTCTATTACTATACGGATCGCTATTTCTAGCCAATCCTCTATTACTATACGGATCGCTATTTCTAGTCTATCCACTATTACTATACGGATCGCAATTTCTAGTCAATCCTCTATTGATATATGGATCGCTATTTCTAATCCATCCTCTATTACTATACGGGCCCCTATTCTCTACTTCATTTACTATACTATTTCTCTATTCAGATCACTATACTGATTACTATTCGGATCACTATTCGGTCGTTACTATTCGAGCGAGTATTATCGAGTAAGTACTATTAGTGCGTGAGCTATTTGAAGCGTCTGGCACCGGTATTGTTCAACGGCGTTACTATAGTTGCATCTGCGATTACAAAGTCTCTACTACAACGAGCATTACGAAAGTGAGTATTCGTTGACATCACGAATAAAAGATTGAATATGTTAATCCGTTTTTATTTGAATTTATTAATCCCTTTGTAGTGATAACAAAATGGCAACGAGTATTCGTTAACATCGCAAAAAAATCATTATTATGCTCCATCAGAAGGAATGCGGGTGTAAAGCAGTAGTTTAACTAACAATGTATCTGTGAAGCTTCTGCTATTTTTCTTTTTGTTAGCTTTTCATTCCTTATAATAAACAAAATGAGAGTAAAGATAAAGTGTTAAGTCCCTTAATTACATTTCTTACTTTTTATGTTTCGTGTCCCTTCAGGACGTAGGCGATCATGGCTCTCCACTTGCCCATATCCCTTGTAGCTCTCAATAAGTTTTCTCCCTTTGCCATGTTTTCTTAAGCCCGCCAGGTATGTCATGCATTGCATTCCCTTGTCTCTCTTTCCCTCTATTCACCCTGTGAGTATCATATTCTCCAAGCCCTCCTAAATTAAGTGAATTTATTCTTCCCCGTTGTTGAAAATTTTGAAGATTAGTTCTTTGAATTTTATTTTCTGCTAACTCGTGTAAATAATGGGCGGCACAAGAATATCCCTGTTCATCTAACTATATGCAACGTTTAAAATACAATTTTTAAGTACCTTTTAAGTAACATTTTAAATAGCTAATCATATGCAGCTTTTAAAAGAAATACTAAAAAGAAGAAGAGGGTTTTACAATAGCAAAAATTAAATGAAATTTATATATTTCAATTGAGATATTTTGTTGATAAATTTGGGAAAAATTTTCTTATGAAAGTAAATAAATTTCCTCATTTTGTATGATATAAATTGCATGAAATTTTATAAATACTTGTATAGTCATTTTCTAAGCGTACCTTAGACGTGGAACAAAGCCGAAAGAATAGGACACATAGTGAGGATCGAACTCACTTTTCAGTCATAACTGATCTAGCGAGATAAATTTGCTAACCATTAACCCACATCCAGGTATCCAATGGCTAGTTTCTAAGCGTAACTACGGGGAATATTATCCGGGCCTACGGGTTCGGAAAACTCACGTTAAACCGGCCTTGTGCTACACCTGAGGAGAAGTTCTTTAGTTATTTATCCAGGTGTCCAATGGCTAGTTTCTAAACGTAACTTCTTTAGCCGAAACGCCCGAAGCCGAAAATATGGGGCACATTGTGAGATTTGAACTCACTTTTCAGTTGTAGCTAGCGAGACAAGCTTTCTAACAATTACACCACATCTAGATTCTCAATGACTAGAAAATCTTAGAGTTAGCATTAGGACTTAGCCGCGCATTAAGCACTTAGTGCGTGCTGGACTCTCTGCCAAAAGACTGAGAGGAACCCTGACGAAGCCATGCCTTCGAGCTGAGTCTCGTCTGGGTAGATAGACAAACCCGAACCCGTTATTATGGGGTCTACGCGGAATATTACCCGAGCCTACGTGCTGGGAAAAACTCACGTTAAACTGGCCTTGTGCTATATCCGGCTCTGAGGATATGTCGGGTAAATACAGAGAAATGTAATCATTTATGATTTTGCAGTGTTCATTGCGGATTCTATATTTTCAGTGAGACATAAGCTCAGTAACCACCACGATCTGTCAAGTGTCCTTACTGTTTTTTGTTTTTTTCTAATACTCTCTATATGTTTAATTAAGACATAAAATTAGTGTAGGCAGCTTCTTTCGAAAATCATTATTTACCAAGATCCATCCACGCTGGGCGTCCTATTTTAGTAAATGCAAATATTAAGTTAAAACAATGAAATAGTCTTCTTATTAAATTTGCATGCAAGTAACTTTCGCTTATAAGTGCAAAAAAAAAAAAAAAAGAAGAGAATTTTGCAGACAAATTCATATATTTATTTGATATATTAAAAACGAATGCATCTGAATCTAGTTTTCACATTTTATAAGACGATACGAAGGCACAGTGGAGTAATGGATATCGGCACGTATTGATGAATCAGAGAGCCGAGTTCGAATTTCAGTCGAATCCGTTACATTCACTTACGTGCTAATACCCTTGGGGAAGGTATGAATCCTCTTCTTCTCCTCCCAGGGTAAATAGCAGGACAGACTGGCAACTGTTCTACCGCAGAAAAAAATAGCAATCTACGGCGGGAAAATACCTGCTATGGCACATAACTGGCTGAAGATAATAATTCATCAAATATTTTGCTGTAAAAGTAATTGTATATCTTAAGGCTATATGTAAAATACGATAGTCCTATTGATTGATTTAATGGCTAAAAATTTTAAATTTCTTCAGGTTACTTCTATGGAAGGGTTCTATGGAAGGGTACTCAGACGAACGACATTCCTTAGTTTCACCAATTCTTCACGGCTAGGGCCCGCCACGCTTCGCGCATTGTAGACAACCACACTCGTTTTCTCTGTAGTCCACTGGTGAGAAATTCCATTCTAATAGCTTCTATATGAGAATCCTTCCTCTGTGCAACCGAATCCTACGAAGATGTTTTCACTTTCACTAAAATCATAACCAGTTACAGTCTAGGGTTAACAGTTAACAACTCCACATATCCGCATAAAACGTGCCTCTTAATCTGTAACACTCTAATTTGAGTGGCTCCCAAACCTTGTACAAGGAGAACCTAGCAGGAGAAGGAAAACATTTTTCAATTATAAAAGGTGAAGTATCGTTTTAAGCTCTTATTTTTGGAGTTTGATTTTTTAATTTCTATTGGCTGAAAAATATTACGTGCTTGTCCTTGATTGGTTATAAAATTATATTTTAATATTTGATATAATTCTTAACTTTTTTCTCTTTTAACGCTACATCATCATCATTATTATTATTATTATTATTATTATTATTATTATTATTATTATTATTATTATTATTATTATTTCCTTTGATTTCTCATGTTTACTCATTTCTTTCCGGGTCCAGACGAGAGAACTACGTTCAGAAATTGTGTTATGATATTTTCCAATGAACAACTGAAAAAAAAGACAACCGACACATATCTTTCATAGATAGCCCATCGTAAGGTGTAGGCTGTAGTCGTGAGAATATTTTTTGTATTATTTTTAGGAATCCCTTCAATATTTTCCAATCAATCCGAAGGCTCCAACTACAGCAGGGATTGTTGATGTTCCCATGTGCCACATTTCTGAGATTTCGATTTCAAGGTCCTTGTATTTTGATAGCTTTTTGAAGATCTTCAAAGATACATTGCAATGTGCCGGGACAGTCATGTCAATAAGGAGGTAATTTTTTGATTGTGGTCTCTAATAACAATGTCTGGTCATAAAATTGTTACAGATCCTATCTTCGTAACCGAGTTTGGGTGATGTTCATAACAATTATTATTATTATTATTATTATTATTATTATTATTATTATTATTGACAAATGTTCTTTTTGCTCAGAGGCAGCTTTCAAAATTGAAAAATACTGATTTGATGCAAGAGCTGAAATTCGGAACTTTTTAAAAAAATTGTGTTCGTTGTTCGATGTTATCCACAGTGAGGTAACTTACTGGGCCACTCCGTGAGGAACAAACTTACCACTGACGATCAACCAGGCTGGCCTCAATGAATACCATCGCACGCTGAGGTAACTGGCAAGTTTGTAAAGACGGACCAATAGTGTAATGTATTGGATACGAAAAATAATGTTTATCTTCTTCCCCCTTCATTGCTACAAGTAATAAACAAAAACACGCCATTTCTGACAATTGTTTTTATAAGCTCACGCGTATATGACAGCTGCCATGTCATATGAATATGTTATCAATTTGAATGAATTTCAAACTATCGGTTCTAATGCTATACGACACAAAATGAGAAGGATCATTTTAGCTAATATCTATCTATCTATCTATCTATCTATCTATCTGTGTGTCTATCTATCTATGTATCTATCTATCTATCTATCTATCTATCTAACTATCTATCAGAATATGTTATCATATTTTCCGATAATTATGGAAATGCCAGAGAAATACTAACGGGAATATTAACAAAGTCAAGCACACCTTTTTCCTTTTATTTATGGTCAAAATTTGACAAATTATAATCAAATACCTGCACACATGGTCTCCTCAATATATATATTAGGTTGGTGCAAAAATAATTATGTAATAATGTCGTTTTTTGACGTATTTTAACGTCAAAAAACGACATTATTACGTCATTATTTTTGCACCAACCTAATATATATATATATATATATATATATATATATATATATATATATATATATATATATATATATATATATATATGCCTATTAGGAGGATATGGAATCTATCGAAAGTGAAGAAAAAACAAAGTTGAAAAGCTTCATTGACAAAGCGTTTCGTATTCGTTCACAAGTTACGTCGGCATCTTCAGCTCAGAATGAAAGACAAAGCATTGCTTCTGCTTTTGGTTGTTTTGTTTTTTTTATATTAAATCAGTTAATGTTTGTCAGGTTGAAGTCTCCCGTTTCCTCCTGGAAAACGATAAAGCGTAATTACTTTTCTTTTATCAAACAGGCATTAACGGCTTCAACACAAAAAGACAAAACGAAGGCGTAATTCGTTGTCAATATTTTTTTTTTTTTCATTTTGTCTCTGTTCACCACACGCTACTATTAGTTTGGCAACTAGGTCTTACCCTTTTACTGGCAAATTAGATGCAAATGTCACTTCTACTCAACAGTTTTTTACTCGCACTTCAAACGTTCCGATTTATTACTTCCCTGATAACTACAATCTTCATAAATTTAAATGCGGCGTCAATCGCCATCTTTTATCTTCTTGCAGCTGGAATTTTAGTTAATTATAGCCAATATCTATCTATCTATCTATCTATCTATCTATCTATCTATCAAAACGTCTTTTCTATCTTTCAACGTGCCTTCTATCTATCTATCTATATATATATATATATATATGTATATATATATATATATATCTCACAACGTGATTCCTATCTTTCAACGTACCTTCTATCTCTCTCTCTCTCTCTATATATATATATATATATATATATATATCACAACGTGTTTTCTATCTTTCAACATGCCTACTTTCTATCTATCTATCTATCTATCTATCTATTTACTATCTATCTATCAGAACATGCTCTCATTTTTTCCAATAATTATTGAAATGCTAGAGATATATTGAATGAAATATTAACAAGGTCATGACGACCTTTTTTCTTTAAAATAGCATTTACTTTATTAAGAATTATGGTCAAAATATGGTCACTCCTAACCGTTCGGTTTCTTGCTTACCTGATAACTACAATCTTCATAAATTTAAATGCAACGTCAATCGCCCTCTTCTATCTTCTTGTAGCTGGACTTTGATACAAGAGGCTTATTATGACGCATAATTTTACTGAGTTTTATTAAATATCTTATGGAGAGTGATTGATGCGGTTATGTATTAAGATATAAGTTTAATGAATATTTTTCCTTCGTTTATTTTTACGTGTTACTTTGTAACGTGGGTTGAACGATTTTATGTTTCTTTTCCTCTTGGCTTTTTTTTTTGTATTTCGGTGTGTAAGTTAGTGTTACTGTGTGACGTCATCTCGGCCTCTCTGCCCGCGCCCGTGCTATCCCGTGACGACCAATGTGACTTGGTATTGGTCGCGGGGCCAAATGTGACGTGATCCTGTTGTCACGGCACCAAATGTGACGTTCTAACCCTTGGCTGATCCGGATGAGAATCTGGTTAGATTCGGTATCAGCTTTGTCGTTCCCAGCTCGCCTCCAACGTCTGGTTACCGAAGTAACTGCTTTGACTTCTAGTCTCACCTACCCACGTTGTGATTTGATCTTAGGTAGACGAAATCAATCAGTCGCCGGGCCGTAATGCAAGCCGAGTCCGCGCAAAGGTAACACCGCACAAGTATATGCAAAAGAAAATAAAGTAACAACTAGAAATTTCTAATGTGTTAAAAAAAAGAATAACAAATATTTTTATATCTGGTTCCTGAATACAGGACTGCGTCTTTCTCCAAACCCACTTCTATGGATTCGTGACACTTTGTGTTTGTTAGGCGAGTCTTAATATCTTAAGTTGTTTTTCAAGAAACTGGTTTTTGCTATCTTCAGGCGATATTCACAAAACTTGTTTTGGTGGCGTGAGTCTAAGTCGTTCTTCAAAAATAAATTGTTCTTGGTTAGAAGTCGAAGTCAGGATGCGTGGATGTTCAATCAGTTTCCTGCGAGGCTGGTCTCAGAGCTTACAGCTCAACTCTGTCTGCGTCTGCCCAACTGCGTCTGCAACTGTAACTCTGTGTCTAACTGCTCTGGGGACATTCGTTTATATGGAGGCCGTCCAAAACCGTGTGGGGTCTGTCGTGGTTTGGTTTCCTCGATAATTCCAAATCCACAATTAGGACTTTCTTTGTTTTCGGACAGGAAAATTTATCACTTTCCATTTTTGGAAGTCCATTACTTTCTGCCTTGGAGGGGTTCTTAGGGGAGTCGTCCTCCCAAATTCTTCCTTTCTCATATTGGTATCTCACACCGATCCCCTCAGAGGGCGTCAACAGGTTTCCCTTCTTTCTCATGGTGGTATCTCACACCAATCCCCACAGAGGCCTCAACAGGCCTCCCCTCCTTCTTCATATGATTACCTTCGCCCACCGATCACGCCACCACTCGGCCAATGACGCTCGGCACCGTGGGTGTTTACAATTATCGCTCAAAGAAAAAAAAATATCTTCTTTTTTTTTTTTTTCTTTCTCTTCCCCGAGCAGACCTGCTATGAATCGTAGTATGGTCCCTAATCTCTATCTTAACTAAATGTCATCTGGAATTTGTGAACGAGATTTTCGTCAAATAATCATCGGGGTTGGTTAAGTGAATCTCTTTGTCTGCTCAATGCCTAATTACTTCCGTCGCCACAATCTGTCCAAGCAACAAACTCTTATCATGGCTAAGTCTGAACATAAAACAGGTCAGGTGTTTTTTCCCAAAATCAAATGACATCTCCGAAGGAGAGTTAATGGTTTATTCCTTCCCTTCTTTTTCCTTTTTTTTCCCTTTCTTTTTCTTTTGGGGTGGTCTAGCTGATCTTTTTCTCGGTCAGTACATGACCTGATTACAATTATCTTCAAGAATTCTGCTTTGTAGGCCACCTGATCAATTTGAAATGTTCATTATTGCCATGGGCAGATGGCTATCTTTTATTCACCCGTCGTAGCATAAATTAATTCCGACAGATCCGAGATCTTACAAACTTCCTATCTTCTGCGAAAAAAAAATCCTTTATTTTTTTTCGCAAATGAAAATAAAATCTTTACCACTTTTCTGTTAAAAAAAAACAACATCGCTCAGTATGTCTTTTCGTGATAGCTTCTTCTCGCCTTTAAGTATTTCTCGCTTTTAATATTTACACTACCGCTAAATAGTGTCACAGCTGTGAATCCTTTATCGTTTAGAAATGTTTCATAATCTTTCTTTTCTTCGTTGAACATGATTTCACTAGAAGAATTATCAGATAATCTGCGGTTAATTGATTGAGTAGTCTGCTTAATTATTGATGGCGTTTGGAAGATATATATATATATATATATATATATATATACACAAAACAAGGAGGTTATAGTAGTCCCAACGAGGAGGTTATAGTAGTTCCAATCAAAACCTACCCACATTTCTCACCCACACAAGACAGACATGCTTAGGAGGTGTTGAGGCCTCACACTTATACACACACCCACACGAATATACACACTTACACACATCATACTCACTCACTCCCTAAAGAGCCAAATGATAACATACATCCATAGTATTATTCATACTCACTAACTCCCTAAGAACCAAATAACACACACACACTTAACAGAGACACATCCCCATTCCAGGAACCAATAAATTGGTCAAAATGACCAAGGGAATTCAGAGAAGCATAGATCCATCCAGCTCTTATCTCAAATAACAACTTAAAAGAGACTGTTTGACCAACACAAGGAATGTTAAAAGATTCATGTTAAAAATATAAAAAAAGAAAAAAAGAAATGAAAACTACAGACAAAAGTTCATTTTCTCCATCAAGACATTCATTCCTGTTGTTCACTGCTACCAGCAAACAGAAAATTATTTTTCTCCTGATGATGGCCATGTTGGTCGAAACTAGTCGAGGAATCTAAATGAAATAATAATAAAACGAATGAATATTAGTATACAACCCGGTGTGCCTGAAGATTTAAATTTTTAAATATTTTTATTGTTCATTATATATATATATATATATATATATATATATATATATATATATATATATATATATATATATATATATATATAAATCTGTGGTGAAGTTCAATTCATATTACAATGAATCATTCATAGAAAAGTAGATTAGTAAAGTTAAAGTGTTAAAATTTTGTTTGCGAAGGGATTTCTCCATTTTATATCATTAACTTTACTAATCTACTTTTTGTATGAATGATTCATTGTAATATATATATATATATATATATATATATATATATATATATATATATATATATATATGTGTGTGTGTGTGTGTGTGTGTGTGTGTGTGTACATTAGAAAACGTACATGTCAACCATGCAGAAAAATCAACAATATTACTGACCCTGACCATGCATATCGGCTTCAATCACATTCAAACCGCCATAACTTAACTTCCTTGTCTCTTTTCTATAAATGTTTTCATGATAATTTTTTATGAGCTTTTCTCTTTGGTACTTCATTCGTATTAATGGCTAGATGTAACCGTAAGTGTCTTGCTAACCTTTCCCCCCGCTTCTCTGCTAAGAGATCTATGGAGCCGCACTTTGAGCACCTGCTCGGCATTTTCCATATTCCAATACTGCTTTAAAATCCACTTTCTTTGTTCTCGACTCAAATTATTTGCCATTACACACAGTACCATTAAAAATATAAAGAGAAGTCAATATATAATTATTTAAACAATTATATACTTACTTTTCGCCTTCCCTGTGTGTCTCTGTACGATTTCTCATATGTAACTCGAATATACACGTCTGCCATCACGTAGAGAAAATCCATATTGCAAATGACGCATTGTCAACCTACAGAGTCTAACTGCGTGTCACACTGCATCTAAGCGGAGAGGACCTTAGTTTCTCGAGGAGTGCGCAAAATTTTACCAAGCACCCTAAATCTCTGGGCCACGATGACTTGTGACTCCGTGTTAGCACAATCATTGAAGGAATCAGAATAGTTTCGTCTAAGCAATGTCACTCACAAGGCTTGAGTTCATCCTTGGTATAGTTGTCAAGCACTTTCCAAATGTATCGCGCACTGGAATAGACTTCCAACAAATCGATTATAGCGACAACCCATGGGCTCATGACGAGAAAGCAGCGTTATAACCCCATCAGCCTTAACCATTTTTCTTAAATTAACCGCTGCTTAACGCTTTCGTGAGCATTCCTAATGCTAAGATAGTAGCGTCTTCATAGGCTAACGTTCTCTTCTGATATTAAGTGCAAAGAGTATATTGAATCAATTGCTAAGTCTGCTGCTGGGATAGATGTTTTTTTTTTCTTTAGAATATGTCTTACATATTTATGATTATACCATTCTTCTAGTCTTCGATTATTCCTGCCCAGGGTCTGGTGCTTCTTATCTATAGAGACTCTTCGTAAAATCACAAGAAGAATCAGCAATGTTATTGGATTTAAAGAAAAGTACCTTTATTTTGGATCAAAAGCATTGTAAATTAACTGTGACATTCTAAAAGTGACTGGAATATATGCCACCGGTAGTGAAAAATACTATTTTACGTTATTTGGTAATCTAATGCGCCGTATTTGCAACATGACGACAGAATAACTGCTCAATTACTTTTCTCAGTGAAATTTATTTGTTTTTTGTGCCAAAATGTCGTTTCGTCGAGCCAGTCATAGAGTATCTATCGGCGATTGACTTTACTATCCTTGTGTGCGCTTCTTTTAGATGAGCTGTTAGGTAATGCCTAGGGTACAGTTTGTAAGATCCGCTTTATTCTAACCTGATTTACGGTAGAGTGCGAGTATGACTTGTCGGGACTCGATAACCAAATTGTTTTTGTAGAAAGCAGGGAAGAAAAGCATATTTAGGAAGTTCCATCGCCTGGAATGGAGATGTCGTAGGATAGCATCGTATCTATCTATCTATCTATCTATCTTTATTCTGTCTATATCTCTGAGATGAGGTATCATGATTACTCACACTACCCCCGTATTCGGATTGTTATCCTCATCTTCAATACCATATTCACATGTCTCCTCAAGGACACCTGATAGAGTGGATAAAGACGTTGGTTGAATCCAGTGACTAGACCCAAAGAGTTGTGAGTTCAATTCAAGGTCACAGCAGTGCTGAACCACTAACATGGAGAGTTTAATTAAAGGGAAATAACCGAGATATAGGGAAATAGACATGGCACGTGGAACTAGAACAACCTACCCCGGTGTACAAAATAAAGGCTTCGGTTCGAATTTCCAGTCCCCTGAAGAAAGCCAATACATATAGACTCAAGTATAAAAACGACTAATGTTTACCTATGGACTCTAGTATAAACGTGATCAATATTTACTTACAGTCTCAATTATAAATTTGAACCCTAACTATCGACCCAATTATAAAAACAACCAATGTTTACCTACCGTCTCAAGTATAAAAACGACTAATATTTACCTATGGACTCTAGTATAAACACGATCAATGTTTACTTATAGACTCAAGTATAACTCTGAATATTGTTAAATTATAGACCCAAGTATAAAAATGACCAATTTTTACCTACATTTTCAAGTATAAAAACGACTAATATTTACCTATGGACTCTAGTATAAACGCTATCAATATTAACTTATAGGCTAAATTATAAGTCTAAAAATTGTTTACCTATTGACCCAATTATAAAAACAACCAACGTTTACCTACTGTCTCAAGTATAAAAACGATTAATGTTTACCTATGGACTCTAGTATAAACACGATTAATGTCTACCTAAGTTACTCAGTTATAAATAGGAAAGTTGAGCTATGAAACACAAGGCATTTTGACCTATGGTTTCGAGTAGAAACACGAACAATTATACCTACAGACTCAAATATAAATAAAACCAATATTTTACCTATATATTCATGGATAAAAACAACCACTGTTTACCTATGAACACATGTATAAACGCAACCAATTTATACTTATAAGTACAAGAAGAAATCGACCGATGTCTACGTACGGACACGAGGATAAACAGAACGAATTTTTACCTGCCTTCTGAACTATAAGAACTATCAATATTTACCTACAGACACAAGTATAAACCCACCGCAAAATCATTTATTCACTGAATGTGTAAAACTGTCATTAATGAATCCAGTACGGATTGCTATTTCGTAGGTCCACTGACATCTCACATAATTCTCCCCCCTCCCGACTTCTCATTTAATGAATCTAGTTTGGTTTACTTGGGTCGGGGACGCATTTATTTTCTGCCCGATTTGCTTTGGGCAAGATACGCACAGATATGTGCATGCAACGACGTCTGAATCTTGTCGTCACACATGTATTTCTGTTGAACCGAAATGCGACCGACTCAGAAGTGACATCATAATTCTCTTAATCTATTTACAAGCGCCTGTCTAATTGGCTTTCTCACTACTTGAAATAAATAAGGACAAAGACTACAGACGTTCATTAACCGCCATAATTAAACCGGTTTGTAATTAATGGAATTAATTCTTTTCTGTGTATTTAGTTGTGACTAGATTTATGGATTTCGTTGTTGAACCTAATTCTGCAAGTCACATTCTGACGAGATTAAGAGACGGAAAATGAAATAAAAATGAACAGTTACCGAATCAAAACATTATTATATAATTTGATCGAGATGACAAATCGTGAAATCATACGAACTGCTTATCTACTTGACCGCCATTGCACTTTTATCTATTTATCTATCTAAACGTGTTTTCTTAAATAGTGCTATCTATCTATCTATCTATCTATCTATCTATCTATCTATCTATCTATCATAACGTATTAGCTATCATAATTTTCTATCTATCTAGCATAACGTGATTTCTATTTATGTATCTATTTATCTCTGTTCATATCTATCTTATTCTATTCATATCTATCTATCTATCTATCTATCATAACGTGTTTTCTATCATAACGCGCTTTCTATCTATCTTAACGTGTTTTCTAACATAACGTGCTTTCTATCTATCTATCTATCTATCTATCTATCTATCTATCTATCTATCTATCTATCATAACGTGTTTTCTATCATAACGCGCTTTCTATCTATCTATCTATCTATCTATCTATCATAACGTGTTTTCTATCATAACGCGCTTTCTATCTATCTATCTATCTATCTATCTATCTATCTATCTATCATAACGTGTTTTCTATCATAACACGCTTTCTATCTATCTTTACGTGTTTTCTAACATAACGTGCTTTCTATCTATCTATCTATCTATCTATCTATCTATCTATCTATCTATCATAACGTGTTTTCTATCATAACGCGCTTTCTATCTATCTTAACGTGTTTTCTAACATAACGTGCTTTCTATCTATCTATCTATCTATCTATCTATCTATCATAACGTGTTTTCTATCATAACGCGCTTTCTATCAATCTTAACGTGTTTTCAAACATAACGTGCTTTCTATCTATCTATCTATCTATATATCTATCTATCATAACGTGTTTTCTATCATAACGCGCTTTCTATCTATCTATCTATCTATCTATCTATCTATCATAACGTGTTTTCTATCATAACGCGCTTTCTATCTATCTTTACGTGTTTTCTAACATAACGTGCTTTCTATCTATCTATCTATCTATCTATCTATCTATCTATCATAACGTGTTTTCTATCATAACGCGCTTTCTATCTATCTTAACGTGTTTTCAAACATAACGTGCTTTCTATCTATCTATCTATCTATCTATCTATCATAACGTGTTTTCTATCATAACGCGCTTTCTATCTATCTATATATCTATCTATCTATCTATTTGAAATCTAAAACTACATTTCTATTTTGTCTTGACAGATAACATTAACATTATTATATCTGTCGCAATTTATGTTGAACGGGCTCACTTCCTATCATTTCATATTAATGCAGGCGTCCCACCACGGCTCTATCGTCGGGGCAACGCTTCTTCTAATCTTCATCAACGGCCTTGCCTAGTGCTATCTGCTCCCGACTCTGTATTTATGCAGATGACTCAACCATTTACCCATGTCATATTACCAACTCCGACAGAGCCGACAAACTAAATCTAGAAAATGCCTTCAGAAAAAAAAAAACAAAAACAAAAAACAATCAGTGGTTAAGTAGGGCAAGGGATGGCTTGTAAATTTTAACGCTTCCGAAACAAAAACGCTTTAATCACCACGGAGAACTATTTTTCTGCCTGATATCATCATGGTTGATGCTAAATTCCATGAGAGCGACATATTGACCCTTCTTGGACTCACATTTTCCACTGACAAAAAGTGGAATGATTATATTGAATCAATTGCTATATATATATATATATATATATATATATATAAAGAAATATAGTCTTAAGGTGTGCTATATTTATGGAATAAAGTGCTCAATATCAGAGATAGAGCGTGTGTAAGTATAAAAGTGAACACAGAAGTCAACACTTAGAGGCGACAGTCTGTTTCATGCTATATGCAATCGTCAGGCCTGACGATTGCATATAGCATGAAACAGACTGTTGCCTCTAAGTGTTGACTTCTGTGTTCACTTTTATACTTATATATATATATATATATATATATATATATATATATATATATATATATATATATATGGTCTTACATATAACGTATATATATATATGTAAGGCCGGATACAATCTACATTCAACATCATCGCTTGATAAGACACCAGAGGTGTTGAAACAAAATGCTTATTTTTTAGTAATTTTATAACTTATTTATGTTATACTTTTTAAATAAATAATTATATTCGCTCTACTCTGTGTTGAGCACTCTTTTAAGAATAGTAATTGTTGGTTATTGGAATTTATTCCGTATACTCCAATCCTATACTTATATATATATATATATATATATATATATATATATATATATATATATATATATATATATATATATATATGTTCGAATCAGACAATTCAAAATCCATCTTGGCCATTTATAAATCTACCATTCTTAAATATATATATATATATATATATATATATATATGTTCGAATCAGACAATTCGAAATCCATCTTGCCCATTTATAAATCTACCATTCTTATATATATATATATATATATATATATATATATATATATATATATATATATATATATATATATATATATATCGAGATTCTTGACAAGATTCAAAGAAAGTTCTGTAAAGTAATCGATTCTTACCTGGCATTTCGACTTCAACAATTCTTTCAACAACGTGACGTGGTTTCTCTGAACCCTTTCTACTAATGCTTTTATGACAACTGCTCTGAATGCTTAGTGAATCGACTGCATCAAATTAAGCGTGCTACTCGATTAGGTCCCACCGTTTAATGTTGAACTAGCGAGATACAACTATTCATTCTATTCTAAATTTAATTTATCGCTCTCCTCGCCTGTGGGATTCCCTTTTAATTCCTGACTTCCCTACACCTACAATCTTCAAAAAATTAAATGTAACGTCAATTGGCATATTCTAGCTTTCTGAAATCTGTTTATTTTTTTTGTTCTCTTCTTCACTTCTCCAAATGGTTTTATCGCCTTGCTTGGGGTGAAATGATTAACAAAAATTAGAATTTAAAAATGTGCCTATCTAATATCCATGTTCTGTATGTAGATTATTTACAAGCGAACTATTGTCCTCATCGTATCGGCCGTTGTGCACAGCGGCTTTCATCAGGTGTATTTTGTTCCGAGTAATTTTCAGGGAATTTCCAGCTGAACTCTTTATTTAATCTACAAGGTGTTCTCGTTCGACTACCCGTGTCTTGGGATATCTCGTCTTCTTATTTAGTTCTGCCCAGTTATGGTACATTAGCTTTCCCCATGGTTCTGCTACACACTACCTGTCTTAGGGATTGAATTATTAATATCTATCTATAAATTTATCTATCTATCCCTGTATGTATTTCTCTCTTAAAATGAGGTTCACTCGTTACAAGGCCCCTATCAGGTGGCAGTTATGGTAGAGGTTTTATAGATTAAGAGGCACAGTTTATGCGGATAAGTGGGGAAGATAGACATGACAGATTAAGTGATCGTAGAGACATCCTCTTGGGAATCGGCTTCAAAGAGCAATGGTCCGTGGGAAGAAAATCCTCGGGTGGAATTAACTTTTCCCCAATAGAATTTGAAGGGAATGTAGGTGGTTTGCTACAATGTATGTGGCACAGTGGGTTCTGATGTAACCAAGGATTGCAGTTCGTCCGAGCACTTTCCATTAAAGTAGCGATAGAGAAGTGGGAGGTTTACCATAAGCCGTCATTGAGAGAGGGGTTGCAAGATGGAAAACAATTTGTCACCCACAAGGACGCGGATACACATTTGGATTCTGGGAAGGTACTTAATGGAGTGGTACAGGGAATCGACCATTTTCTCTTGTAACTTTAGCAAAGGTTCGTATGTATGAGTTCCACTTGATGTCACGTGTAAATTTATGGCGTAATACTCTATCAAGGCACGATGTCTCCCCTAGCGAACATTCTTTCGCCTTTACGTTGATAAGATAAGGAAATTAATTTGATTTATGATACCCATATTCTCAGACTTCCCAAGACATTTTTCTCAAACATAGTTTTCTCTTTCTTTCATTTTAACTGAAAAAGCAAAACAGAGTGTGCACTCCTCTGGCGAAAGACTTCTTTATTACAATTTACTAATTGTCACATCGCCTTCACTTTCGTTTCGAATACTACTATACATGCTACAACACACACACACACACACATATATATATATATATATATGTAGGCAGCATATCATCTTTGGTTGTATAATATTATGTTTTAATTTTCTCAAATTTACGGATCAATTTCTTAGTGCAGCTACAAAACTGATTAAGGAAGACGGTTATTTCTTATTTCATGCACTACTATACATGCTTATTTCATGTACTACTATACATGCTACAACACTCACACACACACACATACGCACACACACATATATATATATATATATATATATATATATATATATATATATAGGCAGCTTATCATCTTTGGTTGTATAATATTATGTTTTAATTTTCTCAAATTTACGGATAAATTTCTTAGTGCAGCTACAAAACTGATTAAGGAAGACGGTTATTTCTTTTACTTTCCTCAAGTGATTTCAATTTCATCCAGGAACATTTTGAGGGATGAATTGCTAAGACAAAAGTTAATGTAATTCATAGTTGCGAATTATTTTGTAAATGCGCATGAAACGCGCTCCGTTATAGTGAATTTACCATGAGAATATGAAAGGGAAGTAAATTTATTTAAATTTTTATTATTTAAATTTAAAAAAATATTCAACCAGCTATTAAAAAAATTGCATCTCAAAACATTGCTATACATTTTAAGAGCCTGTTGCGATAATCATAAATAAACACACACACACACACATATATATATATATATATATATATATATGTATGTATGTATGTATGTATGTGTGTGCGTGTATTTATTTATAAGTGTATATATTTTAATACTAATGATAATAATAGCTGTTTCCCTATAGTGAAATATACAGCATTCATCAAGAAGCTAGATTGGTATTAGGAAATGTTTCTCTTAAAACATTGTTTCGCGTACTGTGTGAAAAGATAAACTACGTCTAACAGCAAGGGATATATATATATATATATATATATATATATATATATATATATATATATAGTCATCCACAGACAGAGTCTTTCGCTTTATAATAGAATTCCTCTCCAGAGAGCTTAACCGAAATAGATTTTCAGGAGAATGGAATATTAGTGTTTGAGCCTTATATATATATATATATATA
The DNA here is from genome assembly GCA_963932145.1 of Acanthosepion lycidas. NCBI lineage: Eukaryota > Metazoa > Mollusca > Cephalopoda > Sepiida > Sepiidae > Acanthosepion > Acanthosepion lycidas. The sequence continues at coordinate 12,254,759 of OZ010600.1, forward strand.
TATATATATATATATATATATATATATGTATCCTTGTGCAGGTATGCAGAAAATAGAAAAGAACACGTTGGGTGCATAATCCGGGGTTCCTTAATATTTTTGTTTTTATTTTTAAAAAACAGTGCTCCATACAGAAGTAGAGCTTATATTATAATAATATTTTTTGTTTAAAAATATGATTCCTTCGCTACATAAGAGTTCTCATGTTTCAAAAACGTGAGCCGAAATCATCCAAATAATTAATAAAATTAAGTTGGATTGAGGTGTTTAGTCACGTTTCATCTTCAAGCGAAATTTTAGGAATAAGCTATCTCTCGGTTTACGTGTATTTTTACAGAATTTGTTATTGTGGGAGTGGCTATACTATTTTCCTTCTTTAAGTGGTCAGGGAGTTAATTCTTATCAGTAGATTCATCATCCTCTGAGAGGTTTTGCTAAGGTTGTGTAGGGTATCTATTTACGAACGAAACTTAACGAAGACTTATAAAAAACCCCAGAATAACAATATAAATATGGTTGACAGTATCAACAGAACAAGTAAAATGATTACTGATAAATTAAAAATAGGTGATAGAGTAGGCAAACTGGCCGAAAAAGAGTGCTACATCACCCTTAAGGACCACAAACACGGTTTTGAGGAAGACCCCACTACCAGAATGATAAACCCTACTAGACCCAACATAGGAAAGATAAGCAAAAAAATCCTGGAAAGGATCACTAGCCAAATTAAAAAACAACTTGGATTAACACTCTGGATTAACACCAAAGAAGTCATAAACTGGTTTACCAACATCGAAAATAAGCCCGAATGCACCCTAATCCAGTTCGATATTGTCGATTACTACCAGTAAATATCAAAAAACTCTTCACGACTGCCCTGGAGTTTGCTACGCTATATACAGACTTAACTGAAGAAGAAACAAACATTATTCTCAATGCAAAGAAATCTGTCCTCATCCATAATGGGGACCAGTGGATAAAAAACACCAATGACAACTTTGACATTACCATGGGATCTCTAGACTCTGCAGAATCTTCGGACCTTGTCGGTCTATTTATACTGTACAACCTAACCGCCCACCGTGAACTGGACGTGGGGGACATCGGGCTGTACAGAGATGACGGGCTCATGGTAGTGAGTAGCTCCACAAGCTTTAAAACAGAGAAAATTAGAAAGGCAATTTACAATGAATTCGGGAAACCAAATTTAAAAACAATAGTCAACACTAAATTAAAAAAAGTAAACTTCCTAGACGTAACCCTAGACTTAACTAACAACGTTCACCTACCTTACAGAAAACCTAACACTAATCCCTTGTACGTACATCCTGAGTCAAACCACCCCCCATCTATAATTAAACATATACCCACATCAATAGAGAAAAGAATAAGTATGAACTCAGCAAATAAAGAAATATTCCAACAGCACAGTAGTTTTTACAACACAGCCCTGAAAAACAGCGGATACAAAAACGTTGACATAACCTATAGAAACGTTAGTACCAATAATAAGAGAAACAGGAAAAGAAAAATCATCTGGTATACCCCACCGTACAACCAAATGGTCAGCACCAAACTAGGCCATAAGTTCCTAGCTTTAATTGAAAAGCACTTTCCCACTAATAGCAAACTTAGCAACATCTTTAACAAAAACACATTGAAACTGAGTTACAGCTGCACTGAAAATATAGAAAGAATCATAAAAAGACACAATAAGAAAATCCTAGAAAAACACGCATACCAAAACAGTAATAAAACACATAAACTAAAACTAGATAAAAATAACGAAAAATTATGCGATTGTAGAAACCCTAAAAACTGCCCGTTGGAAAATAAATGCCTCACAAAATCCGTGGTATACCAATGCACTATCTCATCCATTGAGAGCCCTAACACTGATAGGATATACATAGGATCAACAAAGAATAATTTTAAAATTAGATGGAGACAACACAAGAGCTCTTTCAACAATATTCAAAATAGAAATCAGACATCTCTATCCCAATATTTCTGGCATCTAAAGGAAACGAATAAAACACCAAAAGTAAAATGGAAAATAGTAAATAGAGCAAGAACCTGTAGAACCTTGGATGACCCATGCCTCTTATGCTTACAGGAAAAACTACACATCATTAAATTCCTAAATAATGAAAAATTATTAAACCATAGGCAGGAGTTAACGGTTTTTTGCCGACATCAACAGACTTTCGCATTAGATAATTAGCATAAAAAAAAAAAAAAAAAAACATAGCTAAGTAAAATTCTAAAAAGCTCAGCCAAACCCTTAAATAGAAAAAAAACCCTTTTTGTCGTCGTCAAAAAAACTAAAAAAACAAACCGAAATTCAATGCAAAGCGATCTGTATATTAAACACCCACTTAAATAAACAAATAAATAAATAGATAATCAGATAGACAATAATAAAAGACAATTCTCCAGACACATAACGACTGTAGGCGCGCCATAAAAATATCCTTCACTGGGAACCAACTAAAGGATGACCGTAAACATTAGCCTTGAAATAGATACCCTACACAACCTTAGCAAAACCTCTCAGAGGATGATGAATCTACTGATAAGAATTAACTCCCTGACCACTTAAAGAAGGAAAATAGTATAGCCACTCCCACAATAACAAATTCTGTAAAAATACACGTAAACCGAGAGATAGCTTATTCCTAAAATTTCGCTTGAAGATGAAACGTGACTAAACACCTCAATCCAACTTAATTTTATTAATTATTTGGATGATTTCGGCTCACGTTTTTGAAACATGAGAACTCTTATGTAGCGAAGGAATCATATTTTTAAACAAAAAATATTATTATATTATATATATATATATATATATATATATATATAATATAAAAGGCTTAAACACTGATATTTCATGGGTATAATTTATTACATTGAATCATAATCACGATCCAAATCATCAGACCTACAAAGTCAAAAAGAAATCTGAAAATATAACTCCGGTTATAAAAAGTAAAATTTTAGTAAGAGTGTATGTGTGGGAAACAAGTGTAAGAGAGATATGTATGAAAACTCTAGACAGGGTGTAATAGATAGAAAGGAGAACAGGAAGGCCTAAAAGCGAAGGTGGGGATTAAAATTTAACAGAGAGAGGTTTTATAGAGAGGAATTAAATAACGGTTTAAATGAGGGAGATACAGATAAATATGGATTATTTTTAGATGCATAATTCGCTACCGATTCACTGACCTAAAATTAAAAAACAGACACCGGAAACATGAGGATATATTTCTGGTTACATTATCCATATATATATATATATATATATATATATATATATATATATATATATATATATATATATATATATATAAATATATGAGAGACAAGTAAAGTGAACAGTAAATAGGTTTCGTTTGTTTTGTTTTACGGCATATCAACCTCAATGGGTTATTAAATGCCGAGAAAATCTTTATTGCTGGTTTGGTTTGGTTTGGTTTGTTTTACGGCATATGGGTTATTTAATGCCGAAAAGATTGTTTTACGGTATATGGGTTATTTAATGCCGACAATATTTTTATTGCTGGTTTGGTTTTGGTTTGTTTCGTTTTACGGCATATCAACATCAATGTTTATTTAATGCCAACAAGATTTTTATTGATGGTTTGGTTTGGTTTCATTTGTTTTACGGCATATCAACCTCAACGGATTATTTAATGGCGACAAGATTTGTATTGCTGGTTTGGTTTGCTTTGTTTTGTTTATGGTTTATCAACCTCAATAGGGTATTTAATGCCGACACAATTTTTATTGCTGGTTTGGTTTGGTTTGTTGTGTTTTACGGCATTTCAACCTCAATTTGTTATTTAATGCCAACAAGATTTATATTACTGGTTTGGTTTGGTTTATTTTGTTTTACAGCATATCAACCTCAATGGGTTATTTAATGCCGACAAGATTTATATTACTGGTTTGGTTTGGTTTATTTTGTTTTACAGCATATCAACCTCAATGGTTATTTAATGCCGACAAGATTTTTATTGCTGATTTAGTTTGTTTTGTTTTCTGGTTTATCAACCTCAATAGGTTATTTAATTCCGACACGATTTTTATTGTTGGGTTGGTTTGGTTTGTTTTGTTTTACGGCATATCAACCTGAATGGCTTATTTAATGTCGACAAAATTTGTATTGCTGGTTTGGTTTGTTTGTTTTTTTGTTTTACGGCATATCAACCGGAATGGGTTATCTAATGCCTAAAATATTTTTATTGCTGGTTTGGTTTGCTTTTTTTTTGTTTTACGGCATATCAACCTGAATGGGTTATTTAATGCTGACAAGTTTTTTATTGTTGGTTTCGTTTGGGTTGTTTTGTTTTACGGCATATCAACCTCAATGGGTTATTTAATGCCGACAATATTTTTATTGCTGTTTTGGTTTGATTTGGTTTGTTTTGTCTTACCACATATCAACCACAATGGTTATTTAATCCCAACAAGATTTTTATTGATGGTTTGGTTTGGTTTGTTTTACGGCATATCAACCTCAATGGGTTATTTAATGCAGACAAGTTTTTTTAATTTGGTTTTGTTTGGTTTCGTTTGTTTTGTTTTACGTCATATTAACCTCAGTGGGTTATTTAAGGCTGACAAGATTTTTATTACTGGTTTGGTTTGGGTTGATTTGTTTCACGGCGTATCAACATGAATGAAGTTTTTAATGTTCACAATATTTGTATTGCTGGTTTGGTATGTTTTGTTTTACGGAATATCAACCATAATGGGTTATTTAATGCCGGCAAGAGTTTTATTGTTAGTTTGGTTTGGTTTGGTTTGTTTTACGGTATATCAACCTCAATGGTTATTTAATGCCGACAATATTTTTATTGAGGTTTGGTTTGTTTTGTTTTACGGCATATCAACCTCAATTTAATGCCGATAAGATTTTTATTGCTGGTTTGGTTTGGTTTCTTTTCTTTTCTTTTCCTAGACTAACCCTTTTTGGCGCCTAGTTTAGGAAAAGATAATCTGAATTAGAAATATTCTGGTGAGGATTGGTCTGCGTTAGGCTATCATGCCCAGGACAAATCACTGTTACGGCTGCTGTACATGTAGATTCCCTTAGACCCTAATCGGTTGCTAGATTCGTGACTTAATGACTGAAGTAATGCCTGAATGAGTATGGGAAGCAGAAAATAAACGAAAACTTCCAAGGAGCGGGGAGAGTATAGATAACAGGAATAAATGTGTCAGACAATGATTGAACATTTCAATTGTCAGGCTGGTTTCCAGAGGAATAGAATAAGTGAGAAACAAAGGAATAAACGAATGTATTTAATGAATGACACCCAAAGAATCCGCAAAAATAACAGTGAAGGACTTTCGTTTATTATTACTGTTAGTTATTCGAAGACATGCTCGCATTATGCATTCTGATAAGGAAGATAAGATTTAGAAGGCGAGATACAAAATGATGCCGTGTGTATTAATCGATATTCATTGTATTTAATTGCTACGAATTTGCGGTATCACTCGGTCAAGTGCCGTGCTAATGGGGTCCCTGGAGAGAATGGAGGCAGAGAAGATTACAATGGGGGAATAAGGAAGGAAGGAATGGATAGATGAAGGAATGAAAGAAAAAAAAAGGTGGGAAGAAGAAAGGAAAGAAGGAAGGAAAAACGGAGGGAAGAAGCAAAGTGTACAGAAGATAAAATGAGACGGAGAAGATTTTTAAAAAGATTCGATAAGATATAAGCAAAATGAAAGAGTGCAATGAATGAAAGAATAAAGAAAAAAACTGAAAGAATCAGAAAAGGAGGAACAAAATAAAGAAGATAAAAATAATAAAGGAAGAGATTGGAGCTAAGAAGACAGGACAGGAAGAATATATAAAAGGAGAATAAAGAGATGTTTTGAAGAAAGAAAGAAAGAAAGAAAGAAAGAAAGAAAGAAAGAAAGAAAGAAAGAAAGAAAATGATAGAAAAAAAGAAAGAAAGCAAAAGAAGAAAAGATAAGAACAAAAATAATGGAAAAGAAAAGAATGAAAATGAAAAGGAAGACAAGTCACGAAAGAAAGAAAGAAAGAAAGAAAGAAAGAAAGAAAGAAAGAAAGAAAGAAAATGAGAGAAAAAAGAAAGCAAAAGGTGAAAAAACAAGAACGGAAATAATGGAAAAGAAAAGAATTAAAATGAAAAGGAAGACAAGTCACGAAAGAAAGAAAGAAAGAAAGAAAGGGAGAAAGAGAGAAAGAAAGAAAATGATAGAATAAGAAAGAAAGTAAAAGACAAGAACGGAAATAATGGAAAAGAAAAGAATGAAAATGAAAAGGAAGTCAAGTAACGAAAGTAAGAAAGAAAGAAATAGAGAAAGAAAGAAAGAAAGAAAGAAAGAAAGAAAGAAAATGATAGAAAAAAAGGAAGAAAGCAAAAGGAGAAAAGACAATAACGGAAATAATGGAAAAGAAAAGAATGAAAATGAAAAGGAAGACAAGTCACGAAAGAAAGAAAGAAAGAAAACAATTATATGAAATCAATGAGGAATGTGTGATATAAGAAAGAAAGTAGGTAGCAAACGAACAAGAATGAAAGAAAGAATGAAAGAAAAATAATAAGGAACAAAAAAGAAAAAATAAGAAAGAAAGAAAGAAAGAAAGATAGAGAGAAAAACATTTAGAAAGAATAAGGAAAGGAAAATATAAGAAAGAAAAACCTTATAAGAAATCAATGAAGCATGCGCGTTATAAGAAAGAAACTAGTGAACAAGCGCACAAGAAAGAAGCAAAGATTGAAAGAAAGAAAGAAGTAAAGTCTTTGAATAAAATCAGTGAGGGAGTTGAGCGATGAGAAATAAAGATATAAACAAAGAAAGGGAGAAAGAAAAAAACAAAGAAAAGAAGGAAAAGTGAAAATAATAATAAAAGAAAATGGCCTAGAATATTGAAAAATATGGAAGAAGGAAAGAGACAAACGAAATTGATATGAGAGAGAAGAACAACGAATAAGGGACAAAGAAAAAAATAAATGAATTAAAGAAGATAAATTATTTTGAAAAAGAAAGAGAGAAAGGCTGAAAGAAAAATTAAAGAAAGAGAATGAAATAAAGAAAAAGAAAAAAAAACCCTGTGAATAACGAACTATTAGAAAATGCAACAAATGAATGCCTACAAGAAGGAAAATATAGCCTGTTGGATGTAAGGGTATAATGACAATGTTCAAGAATCTTCTGAAAGAAAGAAAGAATTTGAAACGATTTTCAAAGAAGAAAACGAAAATAAAAATTCGAAAAAAAAAAAAAAAAAAAAGAGGATAGAAAAAGAAAAAAAGAAAAAAAAAGAGAGGATAGAAAAAGAAAAAAAAAGAGTATTTCCAGGAAGAAAACCTAAACAACAAGAGGGACAAGATATGTGTGAGAGGAGTAATTAAAAACTAAAAGAAAATAGTGAATTAAAACAGTGAAAACGTTGAACGTTGCTGGTAAAGCCCTTCCCAGAGCTGCCATGTTCTCAAAGGAGGAGTAATATTTCTGGGATTTAGAGGTCGCTATAATTTTAAAAACGATTTAAGATAATTTAACCCTTTGAATCTTTATTGGAACATGTCAAAAACCTTTGTATATTTATTTTCTTAGCTTTCGAAATATATCTAGATTTTGACACGTATTTCAAAAAATTAAAAATAATTGTGTCTGTTCAACTTATATAATCTATCTCGCTGATAGCCGCTTGGCTGTACTCCCCACTGCTTATTTCCGGTGATTTCAGTTTGTCTTTTCCTGCTATAGGTTACTTCCGGTATTTGATTCTGTTATAATGCAAAAAAACATAAACAATTGTTGTTACTGCTGCATTAACTCCATTTATTAGTACCCTTTTGACATCTTCTTATATGTGATGTGTCCCTTCAGGATATTATTGATTATGTCGCTCCACATTTTCCTCTTATTTGTAGCTGTTACGAAATGTCGCCTTTCACTCAAGGACGTTACGAACTGTTGGCGAGTGAACGGCCGGTTTACTAGAGGTGTTGCTTCAATAAAATCACCGTGGAGAATCCAAGATAAACAACTCTACTATCAATCCCATAAAAACTCATAGCTTTCAATAATCAAATTTTAATACAGTGAGCTTAACTAATGCAAATATCTGAAAATGAGTTTTTGGGAAATAAAACATCACAAGAAACGTGGAAAAAAATAACAAAACCATTTTGAACAAGAAACAATCGACCTGGTATAAATATAAACTACGTCCGCGTAAGACGATAAACTACATCCAACAACAAGGCCACTGATCAAGAGGAATTGAAGAGCGAGGAAACCTTTCTTAATTGCTAGTGTTTCCAGGTTCACCCTGATCCAGGGTTGTATCAGCTGTCAGGATCCCAGCTATGGGCAAATAGGTAACCCCCAATAGGGGGCAAAACACTATAAAAGTATAAAAAAACATTTTAATACTCGCAATACATTTTTGAAAAAAATTATTACTAGCAATACATTTTTTGAAAAAAATATTACCTACGATAAAAATCTTGTCGGCATTAAACAGCTTATTGAGGTTGATATGCCGTAAAACAAGACAAACCAAACCAAACCTGCAATAAAAATCTTGTCGGCATTAAATAACCCATTGAGGTTGATATGCCGTAAAACAAACCAAACCAAAGCAAACCAGCAATAAAAATCTTGTCGGCATTAAATAACCCATTGAGGTTGATATGCCGTAAAATAAACCAAACCAAACCAAACCAGCAATAAAAATCTTGTCGGCATTAAATAACCCATTGAGGTTGATATGCCGTAAAACAAAATAAACCAAACAAAACCAACAATAAACATCTTGTCGACATTAAATAACCCATTGAGGTTAATATGCCGTGAAACAAAACAAACTAAACCAAACCAGAAAAAAATCTTGTCGGCATTAAATAACCCATTGAGGTTGATATGTCGTAAAACAAAACCAACCAAAACAAACCAGCAATAAAAATCTTGTCGGGATTAAATAACCCATTGAGGTTGACATGCCTGTAAAACAAAACAAAGCAAACCAAACCAGCAATAAAAATCTTGTCGGCATTAAATAACCCATTGAGGTTTATATGCTGTAAAATTAATCAAAACAAAGAAAAAAAAACAAAAAAAAAACAATATATGTTAATAACAATTACGGCGTGGGGTCATTGTTAGAAAGAAAACCTCGGTAGACTTGAAGCTGGTCCATTCTCAAATTCAATCCTGGATTGAGTTAGAAACATTTTACGCGGTTTTGTGGTGGAATGTTTATTGTATACTTTGCTATCTTTTGCGTACAGAAGTAACGTTGCAAGTATACCCACTAATTAATTGCTATCTATCGCAAGCGTTCACATGAGATCCATTATTTTGTTTCGCCCCTCCAGACATTTCCAGAAATGAAACGCTATGCCACTTCCACCGACACGATTCACTATCATTTCCCCCGTATTCCAAATGTAAAAAGAAAGTTATAGTTGGATCTCCTTTCCCCAAGCAAGGCAACAAGTGGAAGAAACTCCCACCTGAATGTTTTCCCAACTCTTCAATCTTAATGCCTTCATTTAATGGTCAGATATTATTTCTTTTTATGCGCCGTGTCCCTTCAGGATGTAGGTGGTCATGGCACTCCACTTCCTCCTATCCCTTGTAGCTCTCAATAAGTTTTGGTCTTTTGCTACTCCCCCCCCGGCCATGTTCTGTCATCCACTTGCTTAAGCCCGTTAGGTATGTCACACAATGCTTTATTATTTGTCTATATTTTTGAGATGAGGTATTATGTACACAATTTACATTATTGGACTATTGTCCTCATCTTTGTTGCCATATTTATTACAACGTTTCGGCCGTTGTACGCTTCGGCTTTCTTCAAGTGGTTGGAATGCCGACCAAGCATAGAAATGAATACAATATGGGAACCAGTAATAAGGAGTGCCAGTGAAAAGCGATAATAACAACAAAAATTGCAATATGAGCTCTGGTAAAAACATGTAATGATAACAGCAAAAATTGCAATATGAGCACTGGTAAAAATCGTTGTTGATGACATTAGTTTTATAATACCCAGAAATTGATACGCAGATGTCCTCAAGGACACATGGCAGAGTGGAGAAATTCGTTGGTTAGATCCCGTGACAGGACCCAAAGGGTGTGAGTTCTATATTCGGTAAGGCAGTGGACAACTTGGAGGGGGAAATTAACAGAATATAACTGACAAATGACATCCATTAAATATGCCACGTGGAACTAGAACAGTCTAGCCCTTTGAGCGAAATAAAGAGTTCAGTTCGATATTCCAACGGCCGAAATGTTGTAATAAATATGGCGACAAAGATGAGGACAATAGTGTAATGCTTTATTTTGTTTCTCTTTCCCTCTATTCGACCTATGAGTATCAGATTCTCCAAGCTCCTCCTTTCTCATTACGTCTCCCAGAAATTTTAGCTACCTCTTCCGGATGTTGATTATAAGCTTCCTCCTTGTTTGCATTCTCTCCAAAACCGCATCCATCAGTAGAACCATACTTCCGCCGCCTCGAGTCTCTTCTTCAATTTGAGAAGACCGTCCAACATTCGCCACCTTAAATGGGGAACAGATGTCATATAGCACCTCAGTACTTATTGTTTGGTAATAAAGAAATCCTCTTGTCTGTTAATATTCTGCCTAGCTTTTGGAATGTGTCTTTGGCTATCTCAATACGTCTTCGGATCGCAGCGTCGCACTTAACTTCCTCTGTCAAAATACTTTCCAAATATTTTAATTTCCTGAATTGCTTGATTTTAGTGACCCCGATTGGTGTGGAAGGAATGTTATTCTGGGATTTTTTTTAAATAACAATGATATACAACCACACAATGCTTTAAAGAGCACATATCTCTATAATCATCATATTAATCATAATAATAATAATTTTTATCACCTGCTTCCAATGACAGTGGAGGTCATCGACACCCTTGTAAAATTTAATCGGCTTACTATCGCAGAAATCACCAATTCCAGTTTTCAGTTCATTAACATTGGCAAGCGTTTTGTCATTCAAGAAGTACTGCTGAGCAAGGAATAGACGATATTTTGTTGGACCAATGTCGGACGAGAACGGGAGCAGGGATGAGAAAGCGAGGGAGAACTTTCCAACCAGTTCCAGAAAATTTTCACCTGTGAGCTTTGCAACGTGTGGTCGGGTGCTAACTTGAAGTAACATGACATCAATCAATACTGGGCGTTTCATTTTTTTTGCAGTTATGACAGGGACACGTTAAAGGTCTTGACAGTATAGTTAAGCGTTGATAGACTGATTGCGTGCCAGCATTTCTTGGGGAATCACGCCCTTCGCATCTCATAAACCCTGACATTCTTTCGATGCAGGTCGGTCTTTGTCCGGGGTTGGATAGTTGCACCCTTGTCTGTTCAGTTTCTTCTGCATATCACGCTCGAGCACAGATACAATTTTGTTCAGTTGCAGTAACCATTTTGTTAAGCCAATCAAAACGGCGCATCTTGGAGAGTGGTGGTGCGCAGGCGTCTATGAGGCGTCGACAGTCACAATCTGTCAGTTTACGTGGCATCCAAACGTCCACTTAGCAAATTGGACCTTTGGAAGCATTTGAACAATTTCGTCTAAGTGATGCAAAATGGCTGACGACAAACTTCTCAGCTAGTTCCGGTATTGTCAAGTGTGGATCAATTTCGACACAGGTGCACATATGCTTATTGTCAACGAATGAGAGTCCGCCACTTCTTCGACTGATACTTGAGACTTAGCTACGCTGGAAATTCTTGAAGAAATCACGTGACTTAATACGACGGTGCAATTGGCCAGCGTATATCCTCCGACGAACACGGCTATAGGAAGCTCGATGTTACATTCAATAGATTTAATTTTTGTTTCTAAGGAAATGTTACTGTTTTTAATCCTGAAAGGCGTCTTTTACTATCCAAACTCGCCTTCGGATTTCAGTGTCGCATATTCCGTACTCTGCTGAAACATTTCCTAGATATTTAAATTTTTGTTCTTGTTTGATTTTGGTATCTCAAAATTGTAATTTTGTTTGCTAAGTTGTTCAATTTTCAATTTTATTATATCAACCCAATAAAAACGGGAAAGCCACTAGTACGCTAGGGGCGGTTACACGGAGTAAAAGTGAGAGAAAAGACTATAAATACAAGGTCAGTGGCCATTTTATGTCTTCTTGAATCCCATTCATCTTTTGTTTTTTCATCTCTACCCAAAGATGAACGGGATTCAAGGAGACAGAAGATGGCCACTGACCTTGCATTTAAGGTTTTTGAAGATTGTAGTTATCAAGGAAAAAGTAAACGGAAGGGAGTTTCACTGGCAGGAAATGCGAGAAAAGAACCTCTTGGAATAAAAATGGCATGCTTAAATTTATGTAGGTGTGGCACCTGAGAAAGAAATCTCGTCAGAGCAGTCGCCATGAAAAATATTTTTAAACAGACAGAGGGAAGTCACGTCACGTCGGTGAGAAAGTAACAAATATCAGGATGTCAAATAAGGACAGATTACATTATAGATCTGTTGTAATGGAATGTCCCACACTCCCTGACTATATCAATAGATATGTATATAGTGAGTACAGGATATACTTGTGGGCTTTGCTTCGGGAATGGAGATACGTCTCTAGCTGTACTGGTCGAACTCTCTGCCTTCGGGTAAGGAGGAACCCAGACCAGGCTATGCTGAAGGACAGAGCCTCGTCTGGAGGGGTAGGCAGCTACCCGATCCCGCGTATACGGGGTCTACGGTCTATTTGCCCGAGCCTAAGGACTCGGTTTTGATCCGAATTAAAAAAGGCCTTCGGTCACATCCTGCCTCGCGGGGAGGTAAGGTAAATAACCTTGCTTCGGGAATTAGTTGGAGATTCGTCTCGAGCTGTGCTGGTTGAACTCTCTGCTCTCGGCCAGAGTGGAAACCAGACTAGGCTATGCCGAAGGGCAGAGTCTCGTCCGTGTATACGGGGTCTACGAGGAATTTTTGCCCGTGCCTATGGGTTCGGTTTTGACCCCGCATTAAAAATGGCTTCGTGCCACATCCTGTCACGCGGTTGCCGGGGAAGATAAATATATTTGCTTCGGGAATTTCTATCTTACTATTCGATTTCCTGCCTTTCAGTAGTGTATTCTCTTTTACAATAAATCTCTCTTCTTTCATCTACGTGCGTGTTGCTGTTTCTTCACTTGTAACCTCTTTAAAGATACAATAATCTTCTTCTTGGGATTTTATCAAGGACTTCGAGATGAATAGCAAGAGTACCAGACCAGATATGACAGTAATATTCAATGCAAGGGCGAATGGTAGATTAGGAAATGTGCAAGAGTTTGCTAACACTCATATATAATTAACATTTAGTCCTTTTGTCACGCCTTCTTTTATTACCTAGCTTGCTATGTTCCCTAGAGTCTGTGTATGTCTTTGCATATTTGTTTATAAGAAGACGTATTAAGGGAACCAACATGATGTGGTTGGGTCGACTGGATTTCCGCATCTGAAGTTATTTTCTAATTAGGCCCGAACCGCAAGTTTGTGTGCACCTTTTACCAAAATCTGTCATCGTATCACATACATTTGGCTGTGATGTATGTGTTTGGTATAGCTTTATCAGACTGGATGTCATAATATGTAGATTGGACTTTGCCTATTTGTTTCCCAACATAACTTATTTGGTTTAGCAATCTCTCTTTACTACTAATAATACTACTAGGTTGGTGCAAAAATAATGTCGTTTTCTCACATAGTAACATATGTGAGAAAACGACATTATTTTTGCACCAACATAATAGTACTACTACCACCACCATCACTCCTCCTCCTACACCTGTAGTAGTAGGAGGAGTGATAGTAGTGGTAGTACTACTATAAATAACAATAATAATAATAGAAATAATAACAAAGAAAATACGGTAAACATCCAAGAACACCAACAGTAATATATTATTAAAAAAGTCATTTTCTCACCGATGTGATGTGGCTTTCCCCTGCATTTTACAAATATTTTCATGGCGTCTGCTCTGACCAGCTACCTTCATTGGTATCCCAACTGCATGGATTTAAGCGTGCTACAAGGTTGGCATTTTGGTCCCACCCTTTCACTGTCGAAACAGTTAATTGTAACCGTCTCTTCTACTTCGACAGCTTATTCTCTTTCACTTCCCGACAGTGAAACTCCCTTCCTCTTACTTGCTTCCCTGTCAATCGACATCATCTGTTGACTTGGTCACGAATCACCTTCTTCTTCAAACAAACCCTTTTTCTCTTGCTCTCAATCTTGATAACGCCTTGCGAACTACTCGCACTCCCGATTTTCTTGATGTGAAATGCTTAAAAAAATAAATAATAAATAAATAAAACTCGAGTTAACCAAGTTTCATAGAGAGAAATTACCAGGAATTAATGAAAATGAAAACAAGATGTAAAAATGCGAGGCCAAAAGGAAATAGTAGAAAACTGGGTGTAAATGCCTTTGCATGTCCAATTTCCTCTCCTAAGTAAAAATTATTACAAAATATCTACTAATGAAGATTTTAATCCTTAATAAATTATTTTTATTATGATATAAAAAAAAAGTTATGTTTTCCTGGTGCTGAATTCTCTCAGTCGTGAATTATCTCAGTCATGAATTATCTACCGGCGCTCAGTCAGCGATGTTCAGTTGGAGGTGTTGAGTCGGTAGTATTGAGTCGGTGGTATTGAGTTGGTGGTGTTCAGTTGTCCCTTTCCGGTAAATTGGAACTTAAAGGAACTCAGGGAAATAGATGCCAAAAACCGTATGCAATAAAATGCACCACCCTAAGACAGATTAATCTGCCAAAGAGCTGTGGTGATGCGGGCAAATGGAATTGTCTTACAAAATTTCAACTTGCACCTATACAAGTGTGAAGGTTAGAACTCATAATGTATCATAAAAAAGGGGAAAAAAGCGTTATTCTCTATTAAAAGAAGTTTATAAATATGCAAGAGACTTTAGTATATACAACTGCCACAACATAGGCAATTAAAGCAAGACGTGAAAATGTGAGGCTAAAAGAAAATAGAAAATAGATGTAAATGTCTTCACATGTGCAGTTCCGTCCCCTAAGTAAAAATAATTAAAAAATATTTACTAATTAACATTTTAATTCTAAATAAATCATTTTTATTAGGTTATGAAAAAAAGTTATGTTTTCCTGGTGCTGAGTTGTCTCGGTCCTGTGTTGCCCCGGCGCTCAGTCAGCGATGTTCAGTTGGAGGCGTTGAGTCGGTGGTATTGAGTCGGCAGTGTTGAGTTCTCTCTTCCCGATAAATTGGGACTTAAAGAAACTCAAGCAAATTAATGCAAAACATTATTGGAACTTCCAAAAAATAAGATACATTCTGTATAAATAAAAGTCCATAAATATGCGAAAGCATTCAGGACATGTCTTGAAAATAACGCTGACGTAAATAGAACTGCTACAAAATCAATACTGAAACAAGAAACGAAAATTTAGGCCTGAAGAATATAGAAAAAAAAGCCACCGAAAATCTCTACATGGGCAGTTCCTTCTCCGAAAAAAATGCTGGTGTAGATCAATTTGCAACCCAGCAGTGGCTAAGGATTTTAAGACTTGAGGGTGAGACTGATGGATTTATTCTTACTGCACTGGACCAGAGCCTGTTTATACGCAACTATCAAGCTAGTATTTTACATAATAGTATCTCCGCCGCCAAATGTAGGTTCAGAGACCAATACATTGACACTTATCTCAATTCTGACACCTGCTCTGTAAAAGAATCATCATGAGTAGGGTAGGCCAATATCAGCATTGGAAGATCTCTCATCACTACGGGATTGAAAAAAAAAAGAAATGCTGCAAATTGGAATAAAATCATCTTGTATCTGTAGTTCAGTGAACAGATTAGAGAAAACCAATATTATCATCCGCTGCGATTTTTTTTCTAACAAGGCTGAACAATACAAACAAATCCTGCAGACATTATTATCAAAGACAGAAACGAAAAATCTTTGCACACTGGCTGACATGAGCGTACCAAGTGACAAAATCAATTCTGTGTTTGATTTTGAAGATTTCAACCAAAAACAAATTCTTCCAAAAAAGAAGAAAACAAGGGAAAAAAATGTGTTTAAAAAAAAAAAAAAAAGAAAAAAAAACAACCTAAAATTGGTTCTGCTGTGTTTGGAGCTCTGGATCTGATAAAGAAAGGTACTCATGAACGAATCAATAAAATGCCTGGTACTCCATCTCTCCAGGCAATACAAAAAAATCGTTCTAACAATCACAGCCCATATCCTGCGACGGGCGTTGACCAAATAAAACCAGTTGTAGTTGGAGCCCTCGGATTGATTGGAAAAGATTCAAATAGATCCATTGAAGGGGTTTCGGGTCGCCCATCAGTTATGTGCCGCGCGTATTTTTCGATACATAACTGACGAGGCAGTAGGTTGCCATTTCTTTCTGCGATAGACCAGTTGCCATCCAAGGGTATAAAACCCGGTCGGTCCTGCCATTTACCCCTAGGAGGGAGAAGAGGAGGATTCATACTTTTCCCAAGGGTATTGGCACGTAATGGATTCGACTGGAATTCGAACTCGGCTCTCTGATTCCTCAATCGGAGCCGTTATCCATTACCCCACATTACTTTTAGTTATGATATAAAAATTTCTATGTATCAGAATAATGTAAAACTTGTGCCTGAGTTCTTACAACATTTCAACTTTCTTGTCAGATTTTCTATTATCACACTATGGGATAATTAATAATGAAAGTGACAAAAACAAAGGAAAAAAAAACTAAATGAAATCAGCTAGACATGTCCAGATACATCAAAGAAATACAATACAATACAATACACATACACGCATACACACACATACAAAAAAAACACCCCACCCCCCACACATTACGAAGAGATTTATTGATGTAAAATGTGTGTGGATTTGTTTTGTTTTTACAAACATGATGAGTGGAAAATATCATTAAGCCTTTTCTGAATTTAGATTTGTTTGGGACCCGGAAAGATATACAACAGAAATCAAATGATGAATAATAATAATAATAATAATAATAATAATAATAATAATAATAATAATAATAATAATAATAATAGCAAAAACAATGATAATAATGCATGAAAAAGAAAAAAAATTGTGGCAAAACTGAAATCATTCTTCAGTATGGTTATATAAAATGAAATCAAAATTCGTGCATCGTTTTTTTTAATGTAGGGAATACGAAAGGCGTTAAAGAATTTATTTGAACAGCAGGGCGTAGGACACATAGATTTGTTCCGGTCTAGACAAACCGGATGTTGATAAAATGTTAGCCATCAATGAGATCTACTCATTAAGTTCACCATCGTCTGCTTCGTGATATTGTTACAAGTAATGGCACTCCAAAAGGGTATTACATCGCTCGCAGCTCTTGTCGGCGGGGGACCTACGAGTTCCCTGAATCAACAACGAAATCAATTTCAATAGATTAATCATGGCGCTTGGAACTGTAATCATCTCAACCAACCAAACATTGAACAGAAGATTTTTTTTTCTTCTGAAAACAAATTATTTACACCATTTCCTTGTGTAACTATTGATATTAGAGACAGGATATGTTAAAAAGAAAACACATTTAAAATGTATTCCCTAAAATTGTTATCTATAAGTAAAACAATAAAGAAGTATTAAAACGTTCTCAAGCCGACCCGGGTTGTGACTACAGCATGTCGAAACACCCGTTAAGCAACATGGAGGTGAAGATAGTACAGCTCCATGAAGCATCCACGTGGGAGTTTTTCCAACAAAGTAGCAGTCCAAGGGGAATAGATCTGAATAGAAATTTCTCGTTAGAATTGGAATACGAAGAAAATGGTGGTGATTCACCTCCGTGAACGCAGCAAGAAATGTCCTACATATAAAAGGTTCGAACTGCTAGAATTAAAGAGTGATTAATTGCTTGTAATTAGGATAATTTTTGAAAACACTGAGAAAACAGACGCTAATGGCCACATCACATTGAAACACCGGTTCCCGAAAAATCACCGAAGTTAAGCAAACTCAAGCCTGTTCAATACCTAGATTGAGACCGCTAGGTGATGTAAATTTTCTCCTAATAACTGGAATATAAGAGAAATTGTGGGCATTCATCTCCATGGATGTAGCAAGAAAAGATCTATGTATAAATATCGTAACTGCTACAATTAAAGAGTGACGCTTATCTGAACAGAAGTTAAGCACACTCAAGTCTGGTCAGTACATAGATGGGTGGTCATTTGAGAATAATAGATTTTTACGCTTACATGTGTATGTCGTGTAATGGATAATCTGGAGAAATGTTCAGACATTTGATATTTTTTTATTTGTAGTATTTTCTTGAACGGGTTGAGATATTTTCATTCTAAACCTCGTACTGGGTCTGAGGGTGTGGATGATAAAATGAATTAACAAAAAAAAAGTTATGAATTATCTCTGTCGTAATAGGGAGATTTAGCGTTGCCGTATCAGCCACGAGAGTTGAAGAGAAATTAACACCGTTTTTTTAAGCATTTTACCCCAAGCACGCAAGAGGTTTCACAGAGTGAGAGCAAGAGTAAAGAGGGGTGTTTGAGGAAAGGATAAAAGGAAAGGACACTGATCATGATCAATGTATCCGAAGATGTCGATTGACATTACATTTGAATATTTGAAGATTATGGCTATCAGGGAAGAAAGTAAGAGTAGGGAGTTCCACAGTCGGGAAGTGCGAGATAAGAAGCTTTTGGAGTAGAAAAGATGGCTACATTTAACCGTTTCGACAGTGAAAAGGTGGGACCGAGATGCCAAACTAGTAGCACGCTTAAATTCATGCAGTTTGGGAACCAGTGAAAGTAGCTCTTCAGAGCAGTTTCCATGAAAATACTTGTAGAAAAGCCACAGCTGGTCTGTGAGAAAGTGACTGAAGAGATGCCAGATTGGGACCTATCATATTGCATATATGTCTCTGGATTTTGTCGAGGAATATGAAATAATTTGCTGACATACTCAACTGGTCAATCAGAAAAATATGGCGCAAACACAGCATCGTGTTTATATGTAACAGAATCTAGCTTCTATAATTCCTTTAAAGTATTTTCATTAAAAACATGTTGAATTAATGCAGTTACTGATATAACAGAAGTCGTCTGTATTTATTCAATCGAAGTAAGGCAAGGACATGAAGGGGTAAAACAGGCAACATGAAGACCCACTTCAGACCACAATTGTTTTGCAGTTTTTCAAATTCAATTTTTTAGTGTGTTACCGGGTATGTAAAAGAGGATACATTTATAAAGAAATTGTTAAGTTTGATGAGAATTGGTTGAAATATCAAAAAAAAAAAAAAAAAAGAAACCAATAAAAACAGCCATTTTTCGCGGGTTTTCCCTATATGGGTGGACTCAATTATCAAGTTAAATGTCTGTTAACCAATCAACTTATAGAACTAAGTGAAGTTTGTATTAGATTGCTTGAAAATTGAAGGAGATTTTAGATTCAAATTTGTATTGAAAACGATTTTTTTGCAATCGATGTTTCGTTTTTTGAGGTTTTTCGCTAAACGCAGTGGTGTAGAAAGAAAAATGAGGTATCGCTGAGCTCGTCATGACGTAAGTAACCTAAATACCGAGTTTGAAGGAAATCAGAAGTAAAAAGTTTAATTTATCGATTTTTGATCAGCTCTATCGATTATTGTTTTTTTTTAAAATATTGATTTTTTACGCTAAGATCATGTCTCTTATGTTGTACAATGGATATGCCAAGTTTGGTCAAAATCGGTTGGATGGATCTCGAGTGAAAGGTATCACACAGACAGAATGACAGACAGAGAGGCATCCTCTGTTTTATAATAATGTTTTCTTATCTCCGATACAGGTTGATCCCTCTTGGTTAGTAGATCATGGCTCGCCACAACTTCCTGTCCTTCATAGCTCTTGATAAATTTTCTCATTGACTCAAGCTCAATAAGTAAGTTACGCGTTGTTTTTTCTGTCCCTATTGCCCCCATCTGTCTTGTGAGTTTTCGAAGCCCTCTTTCCTCATTACGTCCGCTAGAAAATCTAGCTGTCTCTTCCAGATGTTAAATTTAAGTTTTCCTTTAGTTTCCATTTTCACTAAAAGTTTCTCATTGCTTACATATTCGGTCAATGGTATCCTTAGCATCCTTCTGCAATTTTTGTTGCTGGATGTCTCTTCTTTATGTTGTCCAACATTCATTGCCATATACGAGGACATATGTCACGTAACAATTCAATGCATATTTTTTTCTAACGAAATTTTGTTTCTTAATACTTTGCTTAGCTTTTGAAATACCTCTGTAGCCGTCATAATGCACCTTCGGAGTTCAGCTTCGCCCTTTCTGTCTTCTGTCAAAACACTTCCTAGATATTTTAGTATTTTCAATTTGTAATTTGCATTTTACTGTCATCCTTTAATTAAAAACCATGCAGTTGATGTTCAGTCCTTTCTTATCGTTTTCATACACTGCCTTTTAAATGTCTTACGTATCCACTGAACAAGCAATTATTCATAGATTCAAATATAAAACACTATTTAGCCACGAATCATTCAAATATAAATATCCAATATGTACATATCCTCGAACCAATCAAATGTTTACATTGTCAAATATATCCGAACAATCTTTACTTATCCTGGAACCAGATAGAAACTCACAATCTCAAATATAAAATAATACTTACCTATCCACAAAACAATTAAATATTTATAGATTCAAATATATTCGAATAAATCTTTACTTATCCCCGTACCAGATAAATACTCACAAAATCAAATATAAAATAAATAATATAATATTTGCCTAACCACGAAACAATTAAATATATATAGAATCAAATATATTCTAACAATCTCTGCTTATCCTCGAACCAGATAAATTCTTACAAACTCAATATAAAATGCGATTTACCTATCTACGAACCAATTAAATATATATACACTCAAATATAATCGAACAATATTTACTTATCCCCAAACCAGATAAAATCTTAGAAACTCAAATATAAAATACGATTTAACTATCCCCGAAACAATTAAATATATATATATAGAGACTCAAATATATCTGAACAATCTTTAATTATCCTCGAACCAGATACATGCATACAAATTCAAAAATAAAATACTATTTTCATATACCCGAACCAAATAAATATTTGTACAGTCAATTATAAACGTTCATTATTTTCTTTATGTTTTTTTTTTTGCTCTCACCTGTCGTTTGTAAAAATAATACTTGACAAGATCTATGTCAACTGTTTATGTGTTAAAAATTATTCCTCAAAGAACTCGGGCTGTTGCTTCAGATATCTCAAAGGCATTTGACAGGAGTTGCCATACTGGTTTTCTTTACATATCTGGGCGCATTTTAGAACTGATTCTCTCGTTCTTATCAAATCGCGAAATGGAATTCGTCTTGAATGGTCGCTCTTCTAGAACCTCTTGCCTTAATGCCGCTGTTTCCAAGAATTCTATCCTTGGGCCTCCGCTGTTCATTATTTTCATAAATGACTTTCCTGATGTCATCAGTTCTCATATCTGTCTCTATGCTTTAATAGTAAATCTGATCCGGTGGATAAAAGAAAATTGGCAACTCAGCCCCAAAATAAGTTACAATCTGTTATTAAATGAGGCAAGGAATGATTTGTTCATTTGAACGCTCGCAAAACGGATCTTTTCTCTTTTAATCGTTTGAGAGATCCATTTTTGCCTTCCATTAGCAAGGCTGATATTAAGATACAGGAGAGAGGGCTCATTACGCTTTCTTGAACTTTTTACGCTACCAGTAAGTGGAAAAAGTATATTTTATCAATTGCTAAGTCTGCAGATAGGAAAGTTGGTAAACGGTATCTTGATAGACATTTTTTCACCAGAATCAATCTGATATTTTTATAAGTCTAACATCTGACCATCCCTTGAATATTACTTCGGTATCTGTGTTGTATATTGCTACTGGACTCAAATAACGAACAATTATATATAAAAATATATAAATAGCTTTATTTTTCCAGTTACGA
>OZ010600.1:12281776-12289276 GCA_963932145.1 Acanthosepion lycidas
AAAGAAAGAAATAGGAGAAGGTAAGGAGGTGAAAAAAGAGAGAAAAAGAAAGAAAGAAAGAAGCAAACAAACAAACAAAGGAAGAGGAAAATGGAATAAAAATGAGGTATTGACATAAAAAGAAAGAGAAGCAGGGCAAAAATAGAATGATGGTCGAGGAAAAAAGAAAGAAAGAAAACCGCAATAAATACAGAAGAAAAGAAGTATTTGAAACAAAAAGAGAAATACAAAGAATTAAAGAAAGAAGGGAAGAAAGAAAAACGAAAGAAAGAGGAGGAAAGTAGGAGATATATATAAATAGGAGAAGGTAAGGAGGTGAAAAAAGAGAGAAAAAGAAAGAAAGAAGGGAAGAAAGAAAAACGAAAGAAAGAGGAGGAAAGTAGGAGATATATATAAATAGGAGAAGGTAAGGAGGTGAAAAAAGAGAGAAAAAGAAAGAAAGAAGGGAAGAAAGAAAAACGAAAGAAAGAGGAGGAAAGTAGGAGATATATATAAATAGGAGAAGGTAAGGAGGTGAAAAAAGAGAGAAAAAGAAAGAAAGAAGGGAAGAAAGAAAAACGAAAGAAAGAGGAGGAAAGTAGGAGATATAAATAAATAGGAGAAGGTAAGGAGGTGAAAAAAGAGAGAAAAAGAAAGAAAGAAGGGAAGAAAGAAAACCGAAAGAAAGAGGAGGAAAGTAGGAGATATATATAAATAGGAGAAGGTAAGGAGGTGAAAAAAGAGAGAAAAAGAAAGAAAGAAGGGAAGAAAGAAAAACGAAAGAGAGAGGAGGAAAGTAGGAGATATATATAAATAGGAGAAGGTAAGGAGGTGAAAAAAGAGAGAAAAAGAAAGAAAGAAGGGAAGAAAGAAAAACGAAAGAAAGAGGAGGAAAGTAGGAGATATATATAAATAGGAGAAGGTAAGGAGGTGAAAAAAGAGAGAAAAAGAAAGAAAGAAGGGAAGAAAGAAAAACGAAAGAAAGAGGAGGAAAGTAGGAGATATATATAAATAGGAGAAAATAAGGAGGTGAAAAAAGAGAGAAAAAGAAAGAAAGAAGGGAAGAAAGAAAAACGAAAGAAAGAGGAGGAAAGTAGGAGATATATATAAATAGGAGAAGGTAAGGAGGTGAAAAAAGAGAGAAAAAGAAAGAAAGAAGGGAAGAAAGAAAAACGAAAGAAAGAGGAGGAAAGTAGGAGATATATATAAATAGGAGAAGGTAAGGAGGTGAAAAAAGAGAGAAAAAGAAAGAAAGAAGGGAAGAAAGAAAAACAAAAGAAAGAGGAGGAAAGTAGGAGATATAAATAAATAGGAGAAGGTAAGGAGGTGAAAAAAGAGAGAAAAAGAAAGAAAGAAGGGAAGAAAGAAAAACGAAAGAAAGAGGAGGAAAGTAGGAGATATATATAAATAGGAGAAGGTAAGGAGGTGAAAAAAGAGAGAAAAAGAAAGAAAGAAGGGAAGAAAGAAAAACGAAAGAAAGAGGAGGAAAGTAGGAGATATATATAAATAGGAGAAGGTAAGGAGGTGAAAAAAGAGAGAAAAAGAAAGAAAGAAGGGAAGAAAGAAAAACGAAAGAAAGAGGAGGAAAGTAGGAGATATATATAAATAGGAGAAGGTAAGGAGGTGAAAAAAGAGAGAAAAAGAAAGAAAGAAGGGAAGAAAGAAAAACGAAAGAAAGAGGAGGAAAGTAGGAGATATATATAAATAGGAGAAAATAAGGAGGTGAAAAAAGAGAGAAAAAGAAAGAAAGAAGGGAAGAAAGAAAAACGAAAGAAAGAGGAGGAAAGTAGGAGATATATATAAATAGGAGAAGGTAAGGAGGTGAAAAAAGAGAGAAAAAGAAAGAAAGAAGGGAAGAAAGAAAAACGAAAGAAAGAGGAGGAAAGTAGGAGATATATATAAATAGGAGAAGGTAAGGAGGTGAAAAAAGAGAGAAAAAGAAAGAAAGAAGGGAAGAAAGAAAAACGAAAGAAAGAGGAGGAAAGTAGGAGATATATATAAATAGGAGAAGGTAAGGAGGTGAAAAAAGAGAGAAAAAGAAAGAAAGAAGGGAAGAAAGAAAAACGAAAGAAAGAGGAGGAAAGTAGGAGATATATATAAATAGGAGAAGGTAAGGAGGTGAAAAAAGAGAGAAAAAGAAAGAAAGAAGGGAAGAAAGAAAAACGAAAGAAAGAGGAGGAAAGTAGGAGATATATATAAATAGGAGAAGGTAAGGAGGTGAAAAAAGAGAGAAAAAGAAAGAAAGAAGGGAAGAAAGAAAAACGAAAGAAAGAGGAGGAAAGTAGGAGATATATATAAATAGGAGAAAATAAGGAGGTGAAAAAAGAGAGAAAAAGAAAGAAAGAAGGGAAGAAAGAAAAACGAAAGAAAGAGGAGGAAAGTAGGAGATATATATAAATAGGAGAAGGTAAGGAGGTGAAAAAAGAGAGAAAAAGAAAGAAAGAAGGGAAGAAAGAAAAACGAAAGAAAGAGGAGGAAAGTAGGAGATATATATAAATAGGAGAAGGTAAGGAGGTGAAAAAAGAGAGAAAAAGAAAGAAAGAAGGGAAGAAAGAAAAACGAAAGAAAGAGGAGGAAAGTAGGAGATATAAATAAATAGGAGAAGGTAAGGAGGTAAAAAAAGAGAGAAAAAGAAAGAAAGAAGGGAAGAAAGAAAAACGAAAGAAAGAGGAGGAAAGTAGGAGATATATATAAATAGGAGAAGGTAAGGAGGTGAAAAAAGAGAGAAAAAGAAAGAAAGAAGGGAAGAAAGAAAAACGAAAGAAAGAGGAGGAAAGTAGGAGATATAAATAAATAGGAGAAGGCAAGGAGGTAAAAAAAGAGAGAAAAAGAAAGAAAGAAGGGAAGAAAGAAAAACGAAAGAAAGAGGAGGAAAGTAGGAGATATTTGAGGAACAGAAATAAAAAGAGAAATAAGAAAAAATCAGAAAAGAGTGAAAATCTATATATAAAATTCTGTGACGTCCCCTAGTCCGTCCGTCGGTGACAGCCTCTAAAATCGCCATACACTGACCGATCGAAACCAAATTTTGGGGAGGGGTGACAACAGGTAAGCGGGTAGAAAGTACAGTTGCCTTTACTAGGTTGCGAAGCATAGTAAAATAAATTTTCATTAATTTTTCTGAAAAATAAAAAAAAATATTATTTAACATACGAAAATACTTAAAGAAAAGATATGCGAAGGTGTATGTTGCATGCTCCAGGCTAAGAATTCATAAGAATTTATTCTTCGGTGTTAAAAAAGAAAAAGGCATAAAAAGAAATTTTCTTAAAAATATTCAGCATGAAGTCCTATAAAATTAAATTGAATTAAAGAAATTATTAAACGAAGGAGGGATTTTCTCAAAGTATTTTTCTAAGGAAATCAGCTCATTCAAATTTCATCGGTTCGTTTGCGAAATTGAACGAGACGTAGAGTGTGTAAATCTTGACAAATGTGTTAGTGATAACTTCAACAATATTAAATACTGTGAGGATTTCAAGTCGCGTCGTCGTCTTGCAAAACATCCTTGTACATAAAAAGTGGTTGAAGAAAAGAAAGAAAAAAAAAGACGGAGAAAAATGAAAGAAACAGGGAAAGAAAGAAAATGGGTAAATATTTCATGAGAAAAAATAATCCGAACAAAACGCCTATTTGAAACACACACATACACACACACATATATGTGTGTATATATATATATATATATATATATATATATATACTAAAGCATAATATAGGATACAAAAATTAATCCATCTAACTGGTATTTAGCTCTTAATCTAATTTTATATCTATCTGAGGCTGTCATTATCTATCTATCTATCTATCTATCTATCTATATATATATATATATATATATATATATATGTGTGTGTGTGTGTGTGTGGGTTATACATATAAGTGATATATATATGCTCTATATATAAGCGATATAGATATAAGTTATATAGATATGTTATATATATAAGTTATATATATAACTTATGCATATATATATAGATCAACTGACTTAATTTTAGACAAAAATATTATATATATCTATATATATACATATATATATAATATATATATATATATATATATATATATATATATATATATATATATATATATATATATATATATAAGATTGGTGCAAAAATAATGACATAATGTCGTTTTTTGACGTTAATACGTCAAAAAACGACATTATTACGTCATTATTTTTGCACCAACCTTATATAAATATATATATATATATATATATATATATATATATATATATATATATATATATATATATATATAACTTAACGGTGCCACGGGACGAATACTTGGCATAATTTAATCGTTCCTAACAAGTCGTGTAATTAAGGTTGTGTTTAACGGGAACATTTCCAGTTTCATTTCATACAGGGGTCCCCCGGGGCTCTATCCTTAACCCTACAAGGTTTCTTATCTTTACCAACGGCATTCATGATGTCATCAGTTCCTAACTCGGTATTTATACATATGATACATTTACTCGTGTCTTGTTAGCATGTACGACAGTCCTGAAAAAGTAAAACTGGCAACTCCTCTAAAAAAGAACCTTCAATTAGTTGTTAACTAGGGCAAGAAATGGCTTTTAAATTTTAACGCCTCTAAATTAAAACGGCTTATATTTATTTCCCATAGAAACCATTATTGTCAGCCATTAGTATGGTGATATTAATCTCCAGAATAGCAAATCTTGCTTGACCTGAAGTGGAGTGATTATATTGAATCAACTATCAGTATAACCGATATTTGCCCGGGTGTTTCATTAATGGGATTTTTTGTAGTTCGATAGGAGCAGTTTAAGTTTAAAGTCAGCCCACCTGAAAATCAGTATTAGTAACAACTTTTGGGTGCAACTCCGGACCATCCCCAAGTTGTGGGTTAACGATTTGAATGTGAGTGTGACCCTGAAAAGGGCCGTTTTTGCGTTCGCAATCTTGCAAGGAAGGAACCTTTTCCATGGACCGTCATAATAATAATAATAATATACGATAATTTTTATTTATAATATATATATATATTTTATAATTCTAATAATCTTTTGCGTTAGATTTCAAGTCACTAAATTGATTGTACGCCGTTATTTTACTGACTTTAAATTTTGCCTTTGATTTTTGTGGAAAGTGTAAAAAAAAAAGACAATTTTTTCGTTTTTCGTTTTTCACTTTCAAGGTTGTATTTTTTTCCCAGCCAATTTGGAATCAAAACCGGGACAGAAAATTTATCTATCAAAAAAAAAAAGAAAATAAAAGAAAAAAGAAATCATCACAATCGGATGAAACTGTGGAAATACATAGACAACATCCAATCACACACACACACACACACACACACACACACACACACGTGCATACATACGTACATATTTTAAGAATGATAGATTGCTATCTTTTCTGCTCGGAAAGTTGGTTATCTGTATCGTGCTAGACAGTTTTTTTCGTCAGAATCCATTCATCCGGGCATTGAATAATGCTGCCATATATGGTCTACTGCTACTGCTCTTTAATTCGTATTAGCATTATTGTCTAAAATAACAAATCTTACAATGTCAAAATATTTTCTAGATTTGAATAACATGTAAGCAAATATATGGATATAGATCCGACAGTATGAAGAAAAATATACGGAAAAAACAAACAAAAATCCTAATATGCAATTATGCTGTTTTAATGTTAATATACGGACGTTTCGGTCTAATAGACCACCTTCAGGACATATTCATAAAACATAATTAACATTCGACCATATTCAATTCAACATGAAAAAGACGATGGACATCAGAGCAAGACCAATCCAAACAGATAACAGAAATCTTTTATAAGATCAGCGTTCCATTTAAATATGATCATGTCGTCGTCACGTGGGCGATGTTATGAAAACGTATTCCTAAAATTTGAGTATTTTGAATGAAAAACGAAAAGAATTTTATTTTGATCTAAAACTTATACGTACGTTTGTCGAGCATTAATCTTGCTAGAAAAGGGGAAATATTAAAGAAGCCAGGTCTAGTGTTCACCGTGCGTGAGATGGATATTATGCCTGCTTCATAAATCCTCCTAAGATTTTTATTATGAAAATATTTTAAAATCTTCACAGAATCAAAATCGAAATTATGATCAGCTTTAGTTGTGTGTACAACTAAAGCATTTAAATAACATGTAAGGGGCGATCAAGCACAGGAGACCAAACCAGTGTCTGTAATGGCATCGATCCTGTACCAGCATTTTGACCTCAGTCAATGTCTCACTGATCTAACGTCCCTTCCTTTATACCTACTCTTTTGAGGGGCTTTTTTTCTTTTCGTTCTTCGACTGAATGGATCTAAGCGTTCTACAAGATTTGTAATTAGGTCTCATCTTTTTACTGTAGAACGAGCTAGATGCAAGCGCCACTTTTTTTCTAAGAAATTGTTTGCTCGCACATCTCACATGTGGAACACCCTTCCGATACATACTTCTCTGCAATGTACAATATTTAAATGCAACGCCAGTCGTCATGTTCGGCCTTCCTCAATCCTTTATTGTCATGCTTAGGTTGAAATCATATATATATATATATATATATATATATATATATATATATATATATATATATATATATATTATAAATTCATGAATCATTCATACAAAAAACAAATATAGAGGTTAATAATTTAAATGGCGAGAATATTTCGTCGCAAACAATATAAATAAGATACATCAACCCCGAACCTGTATATGAATGATATGATCCCTGTTGCATAAGGTCTTTTTAATTTTTTACAAGCTTTCGTCTATTCCTACAGACATCATCAGGTATGGAAGTAGATTTTTTTCTTGTTTTTACTTCTCAGTAATAAGAGGACAACGAAAATAGAGATGTAATCCGAAAAAATGCAATGAGAAATCTGTTATTGTTTTGGAACGTACAATCGCAACGCTGAGTTTGAATTTAAATTTTAAGATTGTGCGTTTTTGTAGAAATATAGCAATAAGAGAATTCTTTTTTACTGGTAGATTTTCCGTGAATATGGCATGAATTTATTGTCCAATAATTACAGTAATTTCATACTTATTATCCGAGAGTTACACGTTGGATCAGTTATTTTAATTTCAATTAAAAGGTGCAATTATAATATATAAATTCATGAATCATTCATACAAAAAACAAATATAGAGGTTAATGATTTAAATGCCGAGAATACTTCGTCGCAAACAATATAAATAAGATACATCAACCCCGAACCTGTATATGAATGATATGATCACTGGTTATAAATTCCAGTTGCATTAGGTCTTTTTAATTTTACAAGCTTTCGTCTCTTCCTACAGACATCATCAGGTATGTAAGAAGATTTTGTTCTTGTTTTTACTTCTCAGTAATAAGAGGCCAACGAATATATATATATATATATATATATATATATATATATATATATATATATATATATATATATATATATTAGCGTCAACGTTTCATCAAGTTACAGTTGAATAGGCTAGATGTTACCGTAAGTTCTATGCTAACAGTTTCTTTTCTCAG
>OZ010600.1:12291776-12309276 GCA_963932145.1 Acanthosepion lycidas
AAGACTATATTCCTTCATATATATATATATATATATATATATATATATAAATAAATTGATTACATCTAAATATATACATAATAATAAATTGCATATATATATATATATATATATATATATATATATATATATATATATATATATATATATATGTAAGTATGTATGTATGTATAGGAAAAATAGTATTTCATATATTTTTTCAGCATAATTTTGAATATATATATATATAGAATAAATCTTAACCAGCCAGGCCAGGCTCAGGCAAGCCTACCTAGGTTTCACTTAAACGAATCTTCAGGTTAAAATGGCTAAAAAGGAAATGGCGGAACAGTATTTATTGATAAAACCATAACAACATAAAACCACGTGACAAAAAAAAAAGAGGAAAGCCCAAAGTACTATTCTAAGAAACAGGCTCTCCTATGCCTACACTTATTAAGTATCTCGGATCTTTTATTTAATAAATTCTTAGTTTTTTCATAGGTCACGATTGTTAATTTTTCTTACATGTGCCGCGCCAGGAAATTTTTCTCGCCAGAGTCAACCCTTCAATCCTTCAAATCTACAAATCAACCATTCAACCTTGCATGGAGAATTGATACCATATATGGTCTGGAGCCCTTTTTGTTTGTCTCAAAGTCCTTGATAAGATCCAAAGACTAATATGCAATGTAATTGGCCCTGATCTGGCATCTCGTCTGAATTCGCTCTCTCACAGACGTACCGTCGCCTCTCACTTTCTTTTTTACAAATACTTTCATTGTAACTGCTCCGATGAGCTGCTTTCGCTGGTTCCCAGACTTCATGAATTTAAGCGCTCAACTAGGCTGGAATCTCGCTCTCACGCTTTCCCTGTCGAAACTGTTAAATGTAACCGTCTCTTCTACTCCAATAGCTTCATGTCTCGCGCTTCTCAACTGTGGAACTCCCTCCCCATTTCTTGTTTTTCTGATAGCTATAATTTTCAACTCTTCAAATGTAATGTCAATCGACATCTTCAGATGCCCTGATCCTTCCCCTATTCTTCTCTATTCCTTTGCTCTATTATTCTTCTTTGCTCGCGCTCCAACTCTCTGTAACGCCTTGCGTGGTAATGGCTTCCCGCCTTGCTTGGGGTGGAATTGCTTAAAAATAAAATTACGTAACCAACAAAACTTGTCGCCTGCATTATATTTATGGCATTTTTTAACATTTCCCATTTCAAAATTGAGTCACTATTGCCTTGTTGTTTTATATCTCATAAGTGAACAAGCTGGTACTATGTCTATAGGTTTTGTGATTAATACTACTTAGTTGATTATAATAACCTTTTTTTGAAGCTACCTTGGGTAGATACTATGTAAATTTTGGGGTTCTTGTCAGTGTTATTCTGTATATTTCCATGTATCTCGACTTTGTACACCATACCCTCCTGTTGACATCTGCCCTCAAGTGGACAGGCGTCCTTATTTCTACAGTTACAATAAGAGTGGTTGGGGTGTGTTTTTCTGTGATTTTTTTCCTGTTGTTCTTCCTAATTTATTCAGTCATATCGAGCATGCAACTATAACTTAATTTATTGTTGTTTTTATTGAATATTTTATACGATGCATTATCAAGGGTGATTTTTTTTAAAATAATTTTAAAAAAATCATATTCTAGTTATAACGGCTAGATTATATGGGGTATTAAACCATATTATCGTTCTAGCTCTATTTTTGTGTTTGCCTTGCATTTTAGGGAAATTGTCCTGATGTTTTTAGTTCATTATTTTTTTTTACTTCCAATTTTCTCTCAGATGTCTACAAGTTGAATCATACAACGTTTTTCAAGCGAGTAATACTGTTAATATACATACATACACACACATATATATATATATACATACATATATATATATATATATATATATATATATATATATATATATATATGATTGTTGTATGATTTTATTATGTATATAAGAGCACTTTATTTGAGATGCAATAAACATGAGAACAATATTTCTTGATTATCTATTTCACGAAATACGCTGAGAAGACAGACGTTACTTTTACATAGAAGCACCCAAGCTCTACGGTATTTTTTATCCACATTCTTTTTAAAAATCATGAATCTGTAGAGGTCGAAAGCGTCCAGGAAAACACAGTCCTATTTTAAAATTTGCCAGCAGTATGTTCATGGGTAAAAATGTCTATAATTGTCCAATTTCGCGTATTAAATACATATTTATATATATATATATATATATATATATATATATATATATATATATATATATATATATATATATATATATATACATATATATATATATAATATAATATATATATATATATAATATAATATATATATATATATAATATTTAAAGTAAACCGAAACAAAAAAAAATAATTCAAAAGTAAAAAGAACGAAAAATAAATAAAGGAGAATATTAGCAGTACATATATATATATATATATATATATATATATATATATATATATATATATATATCACAAGAAAAGGAAAGTAGGCAACCAAGGGAGAAGACAGTTCCGTCTGAAATACATAAACTATGGGCAAAAGTGATCAATAACTAATAATATAAGGAAAAGTTAAGAAAATGTACCTAAATATACAGGAGAATATGAAGTCGAAAAGCTACTTTCAACTTCTCTCTCACTCTCTCTATCTCTCTCTCTTTCTCTCTCTCTTTCTCTCTCTCTCTCTCTCTCTCTCTCTATATATATATATATATATATATATATATATATATATATATATATATAAAAAACAAGTAAAAGAATAGAGACAACCGAAGGACATGGCAGTTCCGCCTGAAAGGCATAATTTCCGTGCAAAAATAAGCCATACAAATAATAAATCAAAACGCAAGAAAATGGAGAAAAATTAGGAAGAAAATATGAATTAGAATATTTTCAACAACTAAAAAAATATAAACAGAATATTAATAATATAAAATATATTATTAATCATGTTAAAAAATGTAAATAGATTTAATGAAGACGTTACGAAAAAGAAAGATGGACATCTAAAGTAAAAAAAAGAAATGTGAGAAAAATATGAGATTTTAAAGGAACGTAAAGACAAAATAAACCAATAAAATGTGGAAGATGTATGAAGGCAAATTCTTATGAAACGAACATTGCGCTTGCAATGCTCGACTGCGCAGTTGGAAAATCGGATTTTTGGCGCGAAACACGGTCTTGAGTGATGGTTTGGTTTAATTGCAGTTAATTGTCTTTCGCTTAATTATCCTAAATGAAATTTGTTAGTCGTAATTGCAATTTGATTACAAATCAATAATATTTCTATTCCGCCCGAAGAAAGTCCTCCACAGCATCGCAGCCAATTCCCAAATGATATATACACCCAACGAACGAGTCCAATAAAACATCCTGAAACCAAGATATATGCAATAATAATAAAAGTATTAATAATAATGACAATAATGATGAAATAAATAAAGACAATTCATGCAATATCTACGCGGCTTTAAGCCAAATTGACACAACCTAGTCATACCTTCTTTCTTTCTAAGAGAACTGTCTATCTCTCTCTCTCTCTCACTCTGTATATATATATATATATATATATATATATATATATATATATATATATATATATATATGTATATATATATGTATAAATATACACGCACAGACACACACACACACAAATACATATATATATATATATATATATATATATATATATATATATATATATATATATATATATATGCATGATATAATATCATTTTAAGTTATGCCATATTTATGGGTTAAAATGTTCAATATCAGGGAGAGATCTTATATAAAGAGAACCTTGAATTCAAAACCCAGAGGCAACAGAGGCTTGACGATTGCGTTTAGCATGAAACAGACTGTCCACTTTGTGTGTTGATTACAATGTCCACTTTTACATATAAACGCACACATACGCACACATACATACACACACACACACACATATATATATATATATTTGATAAAATATGATTTTAAGGTGATCTATATTTATGGGATAAAGTGCTCAGTATCAGAGATAGAGCGTATGTAAATGTAACAGTGAATATTGAAGTCAACACTGAGACAGGACAGACTTTTTTTATGCAAAACGCAAACACCAGGCCTTATGATTCTGTTTAGCATGAAGCAGTCTATAGATTCTGAGTGTTATATAATGTAAAGCTTTTTTATGAATCGAGCACTCTGAGTCACTGGCATGTTTATTCAAAATAAATACGTAAAAATTCACCTTCCTCTCTGCCAAGAGCCGCTAGCTTAGGGAAAAAAATCTCTGACTGATGCTAAATCAGTCGTTTTTTGATCCTGGCTTGAGGCAATCGGTTGTCAATCGCACTGATGACCTCTGATACAGCGAAACAATCTGCCTGTGGATGACTATATATATATATATATATATATATATATATATATATATATATATATATATAGAGAGAGAGAGAGAGAGAGAGATAGGTTAAGGGGATACGTAATAATGTGGAGGAGATTTCCATAAGTGGAAATTTTGTTTAGATGTGAAACTGATAATTATTAACTTTCCTGAGTGGATAGTGTATTGGATAGAGGCTTGGAATTAGAACTCAGAAAGTCGAAGTTGAATTCCTGTTGAATACACTTGAGAAAGCCTTGAATCCATATTTTCTTCTCGCAGTCATGGCTTAAATAGTAGGAGTTTTATCTGGAAAAATATGCTACATCCCTAAAATGGTTAATGCAGTATTTACTCTCAAGAACAAGTAATATTCTTACAATCCAAAAAATATGTTTCGGCTAATACTACCTCATTAATATATAATAATAATTAAGTGTATATGTGAGAATACTGACTTGCTGTAGTAGTTATAAAAGGTATATATATATAATTTTAATTTAAAACTGTACCTCTGGCGGTCTGAAAAAACAACAAAAAAAAAACAGATAACACAATCTACAAATAAAAAAAAATATTAGACAAACTATAGATATTTTGGAAAAAAAATCAAATAAAAAATAGAAAAGACTAAAAAAAATCCGAACTGATTGAGAAAAATCAACCAATACCGCAGCGGTGTTCTTGCTTGTCTATTTTTTAGAATTTCTAGAAAGTGATTCTTTCAAAAATATTCTCCCAACAAACTCTTCATATTTCAGATACATAGACGACTCATTATTAATAATCCCAAAAAACACCAATTTAACGGATCTTCTCTCCAAACTTAACAACATTAAACCTACAATAAACTTCACTTTCGAAACCGAAACCAACTACATTCTTCTGTTCCTGGATATTTTGTTAATTAGAAATAATAACGAACTCAATTGTGATGTTTACAGAAATGCTAAAAACAAAAATGATCTGATTAGTTCCTACTCAAACCACTCTTCAAAAATGAAATCTGGAATTATTATAGGTTTCTATCTAAGAGCATTAAGAATCCGTAGTCCTCAATATTTATTTAAAGAAGAAACATACATAGAAAACACATTCAAAAACCTACAATACCCATATTATTTCATCCACAACGCAAGAAGAAAGGCATACAAAATATACAAACGAAACAAAACTAATAACATAATCATCAATAATAAATCACATGAAAACAGATACATAATACTACTGACCAACTCTATCACGTCCACTAACCAGAATAACCTATCCCATCTAAATAATCTTTAAATAGTCACAGACACTTCCAAAATCATTATGGATATACTAAGTTATTCAAACATTAATAGCAATAATATTTCTAAAGCAGGCATTTATAAAATAAATTGCCAAAACTGTTCCTCCCAATATATTGGAGAAACAAGTAGAAGTTTGAAAAATGCATTTATGAGCACAAAATATACCTCACAAAAAACAACTTAGCTAATGCACTAGTCATACATAGAAATAAATTCAACCATAATTTTGATTTAAAAAAATGCTACACTCATAAAAAAAGAAAATAACTCACTCAGAAGGAAAATTCTAGAGAGTGCCACCATAGAAAATTACCCAAATACTAATCTACTACAGTTTTTTCCCCATTTCACTTTTCTTAACAAAATTACTGCTCTTACAAACTAATGTACACAACAGATTCATAAAATCAAAAGAAAATGGTGGAAAACATCAACGCAGATATAATGACAATATTCTCCACACGTGACAATTACATTTACAATCAACCCCATAACTGAACAAATAGCTTAAATTAAATTCCCAAATTAAAACAAAACTGTTAAATAAGTGATATAAACAAATTTTTACTACGTTAATAAATAAATAAATAAATAAAATAAGAAACAAAAAAAAACAAAAAAACAAGCAATATAATTTGACCTAAATAGATAAACAAACGACGTCCGGTGAAATAACCGCCATAACAGAATACCCACAATGCACCACTAACCCGTATATATATAAATAGCCGAGAAAAATAACAGCATATGTGGCCTGACGATTGCATATAGCATGAAACAGACTGTCGCCTCTAAGTGTTGACTTCTATGTTCACTTTCATATTTACACACGCTCTATCTCTGATATTGAGCACTTTATTCCATAAATATAGCACACCTTAAGACTATATTTCTTTATATATATATATATATATATATATATATATATATATATATATATATATATAGTAATTATATTAATTAATAAATACAAATCCAATATTATATATATATAATACTGGATTTGTGTTTATTAATCCGACATATTTGTATCACTTTAAACGATTTTATTAGCGGATACACTTATTCGAGAGGACGTTCAGTTCATTTTAAAATGTATTTTATTTCGTATACCGGCTGAATATTCGATAAATCTTATTAAAGAAAAAAAAACACTCTCTCCAGCAGGATTTATCTGGCTTACCCATTGGCAAGTAAAACCGTCGTTGGATTAGCCAGGATGTAACCAAGACCATCTTGTTTAAATAAAGTTATAAATCGCTTTTAAGCACCTCCCTCTCGTTTAGATTTCATTAAGTAGGCTTAGTTTAGTATCCAAAAACGTAAACAAAGCATTTTCTAAAGAAGTAATGGATTCTTATTTATTCATCCGGCACATTTGTATAAAATTAAACAATATTTTCGGTGGTCGCCATATTTGAGTAGACGCTCCGTCTATATTAAACAGTATTTTATCTCATCTACTGTGTGTGTGCGTCTGTGTGTGTCTGTGTGTGTGTGCGTGTGCGCGCGCGGGGGCGCAAAATGATGATGCTATCTACAGATGTTCATCAACTTATCCAGGGTGTCCCAAAAATCTAACATCAATTTGCAGGCCAATAATTTTGGAATATTTTGTTGAAATAACTTCAAATTTTCACAGAATTTATAGAAAAAGATCAACATTTTAGATTTAATGTACTATTTTTGTTATCTCAATGAGAATCTGCCAGAGTGTTGGATAGGTCGTAGTGGAGATGAAGACAGTTATCTGATGAAATGGCCGCTGCCCTCACCGGACATACTGTCGTGTGATTTTTTTTTTTGATTTTTTTTATGGTGATCTGTAAAGGGACTGGTCTATGTCCTACCTCTTCCTGCTAGCATTGATTAACTCAAGCATGCGATCACTTCCGCACTGGATATTGTTACCGGAGACATGCTACAGCGTTTTTGGCAAGAGGTTAACTACTGACTTGACGTGTGCCGTGTCACATGCAGTGCATATATTGAACACTTATGAAATAGGTCCCATAATAAATTTATGATGTTCAACACCTAAACTCTTCAATAAGACTTAGTAGATTTCAATATAATTGTTTTTAAAATGTTATCAGACATTTTTGAACAATCTGTATAAGTAAATGTTAGACAAGGTAAACAAAATGTCTGCCGGTGAGGTAGTGTTATGCGGGCTAGATTGAGACAGAAGTGCGTTGAATGCAGAAGCCATACTTTAGAAACGGTAGCGTCTGCTCGTTTGCAAGTGGCATATGCGTATTTAAGCTTTACTGCTTCATTCGTCAGACTCGAGGAAATTTTAACCTTTTTTGTGAAAGTATACGTTACCTATTCTTCAAATTTATCATCCGATCCATATTTAATCTACCTTTTATCTTTAACACACATGAACACAATAGCACACATATTTACACACACACATATTATTATTTTTATAAAAGATTATATTGAAACACGCTGCCATGTTTTATAATAACCTCTTATAATAAAATAATAATAATAATAATTGCCTTACTTTGTACTGAGCACATTTTTAAAAGTAAATGCTAAGAAACATTGGAATTTTACTCCATCTGTTCTTTCTCTCATTTGTGTATATATATATATATATATATATATATATATATATATATATAACTTAAATTTTGCAACGTTCTTGCATTTTTCCATGTGGTGTGTGTGAGGGAGTAAAAAACTGTTCATTGTCCCAAGCGTTCAGTTCCTTAGTCATTTTCAAGGGGATTGTTTTGGTGCTGTTAGTCGCTTTTCATGTTTTGACTGTGGGAGATGTATTATATGTCAATTCTCATAGGAGCATTAAAACCGAGCCGTCTTGTTTTGGCCATAACTGGAATTCGAGTGGGCGACACTCTAAATTATTATATAAACTTACAATACCAAAACAGCCCCGATGAAAATTGCTAAAAAAGAAATGGCCGAAAGCGCTCGTACTTCCTCCTTCCCATATATATATTAATTGAAATTAAAATAACTGATCCAACGTGCAACTCTCGGATAATAAGTGTGACATTACTGTAATTATTGAACAATATAGTTCATGCCTTATTCACGGAAAATCTACTAGTAAAAAAGAATTCTCTTATTGCTATATTTGTACAAAAACGCACAACCTTAAAATTTAAATTCAAACTCAGCGTTGCGACCGCACGTTCCAAAACAATAACACATTTCTCATAGCATTTTTTCGGATTACATCTCTATTTTCGCTGTCCTCTTATTACTGAGAAGTAAAAACAAGAAAAAAATCTACTTCCATACCTGATGATGTCTGTAGGAACATACGAAAGCTTGTAAAAAATTAAAAAGACCTTATGCAACAGGGATCATATCATTCATATATACGTTCGGGGTGTATGTATCTTATTTATATTGTTTGCGACGATGTATTCTCGCCATTAACCTCTGTATTTGATTTTGTATGAATGATTCATGAATTTATAAAT
Source organism: Acanthosepion lycidas (assembly GCA_963932145.1). Lineage (NCBI taxonomy): Eukaryota > Metazoa > Mollusca > Cephalopoda > Sepiida > Sepiidae > Acanthosepion > Acanthosepion lycidas. The sequence goes on from OZ010600.1 coordinate 12,300,917, forward strand.
TATAATTGCACCTTTTAATTGAAATTAATATATATATATATATATATATATATATATATATATATATATAAACCTAGAGAGCCAGACCATACCAACCAAGGTGTCACCTAATGGATCTACTGTACTCTGAAGATCCGTTAGTAGAAACATTGTTTTTTTTTTTGTTTTGATTTTTTAGATATTGCTCTACTTAGTGTATTGAGCACTTTGACATTTTTACATAATTTACTCTGTCGGTGTTTTTTTCTTTTTACTAGGCATTGCGGTGATGATTGAGTAGAGCATAAATATAATTATTTATTTAAAAATATGATTCCAACACGCTACATAAAAGGTCTCATGTTTCAAAACAAGAGCCGAAAACTTCCATATAATTATTTGAATGAAATTGAATTAAAGTAAGCTCTGTTCCATCTTCAAGTGAAATTTTTTTTGGAATAACTTATTTCTGAAATTTACGTGTTTTAATAGCATATTCATAATTGAAATCATATATATATATATATATATATATATATATATATATATATATATATATGAAGAGAGAGAGAGAGAAAGAAAGAAAGAGAGAGAGAGAGAGAGAGAGAGCGAAGAAACGATAAAAGAACACCACAGTTATGATTTCACCCGTAGATTTTTTTTATCTTCAAAGATGGTACTTAAATTTTTACCGCCGAAACAGATACAAAAGGACTTGGAAATAAAATCCTGCATACAATATAGATAAACTCTGACGTTGTTTTTTGTATCCTTTGATCGTTTCGAAAGCAGAATGCACCGGAAAGAGTGATGCAATTCAAAACAGCTTTAGAGATGTGATATGGATCTTTAATTGCATAAAAGAAAGACTTGTTAAAAATTAATATGAAATGTTCCAGTGAGACGAGTTTCTCTGATCGAATCTGACAATGACTGCTTTACGACATGATGACGCTTACTTAGATATCTATATCGGCGTCATTTTTCATAGCTTTGGAATTTTAATTTCATTTTCGGTACACACACGGCATTGCCGTAAACCAAACCAAACCACACACACACACACACACACACACACTACACACACTGTTTCCTTGATAGCTATGATCTCCAACTATTCAAATGTAATGTCAATCGACATCTCCAGTTACCTTGATCTACACACTATCCTTCCCTTCATCCTTTCTTCTATCACTCCTATCTGCTCTTGCTCCAAATCTTCTGCAACCTATGAAAGTATCTGTAGAAAAGACAGAGGGAAGCCGCATCACGTATGTCAGTAAGTGAGTGTAGGCCAGATGCCAGGTCAGAACCTATGGCATTGCATTTTTACTAATAACACACCATTAATTTTATGATTGCTTCAGGGTAGGAGCCATCAATTTTTCATTTCAATTCCAGATACAATTTATATATCCAGATCATATATCCAAATCATGTATCCTCATCATATATCCAGATCACAGTGTCTATTTTAGAATAGCTTATCTTGAGTCCCGTTTCTTGGAATACTTTATAGTCGATGTTGGTTTTCGGTTCAAGATCACGTTTTTTCCAACTATGGATATCTATGTCATCAGCCGAGATCCCATCATCATCTGTAAATTAAAGATTAACAAATAATGAAAACATTTAATACTAGTCCTTTCACAGGTGACGGTGATACTGACATCATCAATTTTCTTCTTTGTGTGTTGTGTCTCCTCGGTACGTTGGCTCTGCACACTTTCCTATTCTTTGTAGCTCTTAATAAATTTTGGTTTTTCGTTATTTCTCTTAAACCCTGTTCTGTCATCCATTTACTTACGCTGATCAAGTCTGCTGTGCAGGTTTCTTCTGTCCCTCTTGCCCCTGTGAGTATCAGAATTTCAAAGCCTTCCTTTCTCATTATGTGCCCCAGAAATATCAAATATATTTCCTGATGTTAAGGCGTCCTGGGTATGACGATAAACTACATCCGCGTTCTGGGTATGACGATAAACTACGTCCAACAACAAGGCCTCAGATAATGTTTTCGGAAAAATAATATTGCCAGTTATACGTTTTTTGGAAAGAATAATGTTGCCAGCTATACGCTTTTGAAAAAATAATGTTGCCAGCAATGTGTTTAATAGTACTGTATGTTTAATATATGTATGTATATATATATATATATATATATATATATATATATATATATATATATATATATATATATATATATATAGTGATAGTCAGGGAAAGTACGGCCGTACTTTCCCTTACGATCCGTTTAGGTGAAACCTGGGTAGGTTTGTTTGGCTCACTAGGTGTATCTAGGTCTGCTCTACGGTTGTATTGAGCTCTTTTGTTAGTTAGTTGTTTACTCGTATCGGGTTTTTTTCTTTGGGCTTCAGACCTGCATCTGTGCGATTTTTTTCGGCAGAAGTTCATGTTTATAGCTCTTTCTTTTTTTAAAACCTTTTTTTTCCCTCGAGATTGATTTGATTATTGCCAAATCAAAAATTCGAGGGTTTTTCGAAACGAGTCTAGTTATCTATATTTGTATGCATATATATATATATATATATATATATATATATATATATATATATATATATATATATATATATATACCTTAGTTTGGCATTAAATGACCCACAGTGCTTGATATGCCATAAAACCCAACCGTTTTCTGTTTGTTAAAAAAAAAAAAAGACTCGTCGTTGCTCATATGTTTGGTTCATTGAATCCTCACCATGCTTCTGTAGAATGATATTTCTGCTGATTCGATCTTCTTCTTCACTGTTTAAGAGATCGTCCAGCATTCACTGGCATATAGGAGGACAGATATCCCGTAAAAAATCAGTACTTTTTTTTGGCTTTTAACGAAGTTTTACGTCATTCTGCATCCTTAGCTATCCCAATGCGCCTTCGGATTTCTGTGTCGCTCTTTCCTTCCATAGTTAAAACACTTCCCATATATTAAAATTTCTGTGCTTACTTTATTTTAGTATCTTCGATTTCTAATCTCCATTTTGGGTTCATCGTTTTTGCTGAAAGCAAATAAAAATTGATAAAGTAAAAACTGAAGTAATATAACAAACGAACAGTTTCTAGATTTGAAAAAGGTATTCCTGTTGATAGCTAAGTTCAAAGTTTTGAAGAGCGTAGAGTACCCTGTTTTGACGTATTCTGTATCATTTTCCTGTGTTTTGAAAGATGATTTTTCTTCTTCTATCGTTCAATTAAAACCGTTTTCTCTAATTTACACAGTAAAGTAGAGAAAACGTCTGATATAAACATCATCAATATTCTTCTTTATATGTTGTGTTCTCTCAGGGCGTTGGCCCTCCACACTTTCCTATCCTTTGTAGCTCTTAATAAATTTTGATTTTTCGTTATTTCTCCCAAATCCTGTTCTGTCATCAATTTACTTACGCTGATCAAGTCTGCTATGCGCTGTTTTCGTCTGACCCTCTTGTTCTTATCAGTCCTGTGAGTATCAGAATTTCAAAGGTTTCCTTTCTCATAATGTGCCCCAGAAATTTCAACTATATTTTCCTCATGTTAAGCATACGATTCCTTTTTGTTAAAAAACAAAAACAAAAAAAAACAACCTCTTCGTTGCTCATATGTTTGGTTCATTGTATCCTCATCATCCTTCTGTAGAACAATATTTCTGTTGTTTCAATCTTCTTCTTTGACTTTGAAGAGATCGTTCAACATTCACTGGCATATAAGTGGACAGTTAGAAGTATTTTTAGTTTCAATTCAAAGTCTGCTATTGAAACTGTGTCATCAGCATATCTTAAGTTTTTAAGATTATGACCTAAACACTTAAACCCTGTTCTGTCATCCATATACTTAAGCTGATCAAGTAGGCTATGCGGTGTTTTCCTCTGTCATTCTTGCCCTTATCAGTCCTGTGAGTATCAGAATTTCAAAGCCTTCCTTTCTCATTATGTGCCCTTGAAATTTCAGCTATATTTTCCAGATTGAGATAATAGAAGATCTGCCAAGATTGATAAAACGTTTTAAGAAGCGTGACGCCAATTTTCTATCGATGATATTTAATAACAAATGTGTTGGGAACATAAACAAAAAGTAAAAGAATCATAATGACACCCCCAATATTATATATACCCAAAATATGTTTTCGCTCATATGATTGGTCCATTGTATCCTTACCATCTTTCTGTAGAACGACATTTCTGTTACTTCAAGCCTCTTCTTCGACTTTGAAGAGATCGTCCAGCATTCACTTGCATATAGGAGGACAGATATCCCTTAAAAGATCAGTACTTTTTTTCTTTGTTTCTAACAAATTTTTACGTTATTCTGCATCTTTGGCTATTCTGTATCATTTTTCCTTGTTTTGAAAGACGATTTTTCTTCTTCTGTCGTTCAATTAAAACCGTCTTCTCTAATTTACCGGGGGTAAAAGTTTCAGACAGTCTGACGGGCATCATTACCATCATAGCGTTTGACGGATGGGTTTTTTAATCTTAATTTTCACTATTATCTTGTGTTGAGCTCTAGTGTAAGGGATCTACTTATGGCAAGTCTTTACGCCTTTATGTTTGAAGAGTCTATTCTGTATAACGTTTTGTATGTGAATAAGTATTTGTCCTCGAGGTTTAATGTCCCTGTACAAAACAGTGTGAGCGCGTACGATTAAGTTTTGTCGAAATATGAAGTACGTCTTTTTGGATGCAAATAAAAAAAAACGAACACATATGTGCTTTTATAAATCAGACGTTATATACTAGGATTAGGCGTATGTTTCCCAAAAATGTCATGGAACAGAAGTGTAATATATATGATGATAGCTACACAGACCTAAACAAGTCGTGGAACCCAATTAAAAAATAAATACAAAAATTGATATACAACTTAGTGTCTTTGAAATTTGTGTTGTTCAAGGTACACACACACATACATACACACACACACACATATTTAAATATATGATGTAAATCCAGAGCAAATAATTTAAATAAAAACAGACCACTTTAAAGTTCCATGTAATAAATTATTTTACCAATGTGGTTTGGGAAGTCATTATTAATAAGAGTCTGCTTAATATTTTTTAGTTCATTGTACAGAATCTTTTTTTTGCGGAGGAATTAATCTGTGTTCGGTTATTTAAATTCTGTATAAGTGCTATTTTGTAGTAATCTTGACGTTCAGTCTTATAGTTGAAAGTGCAAGAGTTTTTTCAGGTTGTTTATTTTTCCATATCCCCACCCCGAATAACTTCGAAAGATTTATGAACATTTCTGACTATGATTTAACTGACACTCCAAAAGAACTACACAACCTCTGACCTTACTGCCATATATCCAAAAACTGTAACGGGCTACAGTAAAAAGAAGTTGAGATTGAAACATCAATCCAAAATAAAATTAAACTCCAGGAACAGCAGCTAATGACCACAGAACCAGAAAAGGAATAACGAGATAGTTTAAGGAGACAAGTAAACTGTGAAAAGAACAAATGACCATGACATCGTACATATGTGTACATACGCATATATAGAGGTGTACACATGTGCGAGTGCACACGCACGTATAACACACGCATACAACAAAGAAAATCAACTTAACACCAACAAGAAATAGTCTGAATTATTTTTTAACTTAATATAAAAGTAACTAAAACGAGAAGATTGATAGACATTCGCTGATATCCCCTGTCGAGTGGACTGAACAACTGCACAACTGTTCATCCAGAAATCTATAGAGGTGCTGAATAGAACATCAGTTAGCTAAGTGAAAATATAATATTTGTATTAAGCATATATATATATATATATATATATATATATATATATATATATATATATAGTTTATATATATATATATATATATATATATATATATATATATATATATATATATATATATATATATATATATATATATAGTTACATGACATTCAAGCCCCTGCAAGCCTCTTCTTGGATATTTATAAATTTTTTCTTTTTTTATCTATTTATATCTCTGAAATTAGGTATTAAGATTACTTGAATTATTTATATTATTCGGACCGTTATCCTCGTCTTCATTACCGTATTCACAACTTTTCGGCCTCTATATCTCTGAGATGAGGTATTATGATTACTTGCATTATTTACATTATACGGACTGTTATCTTCATCTTCATTGCCATATTCATAACGTTTCGGCGGCTGTACGTGGCGCCCTCTTCAGTTGATTGGATTTTCGAATTGAAGCCTTTATTTCGTCCACCGACGTAGATTGTTCTAGTTTTTTCCCCTTCTGTATGCCACATTTATTTTGCATTAACTCAACTCTCCATATCCTTTTGTCCATCACTGGTGCAGCCTAGTATTGGACTCACTCACTGAACCTAAGCCACGCTTTTATCCACTAGGTCATGTGTTCATGAGGAAATCTCTCTATACATTTCTGGGACTTATAAGCTTAATATTTCTCTATTTGTACCAAACCTTATATTGCAATTTTTTATTGTTATCCATCGATTTTTGCAAGTGAACTGTATCGATTATCTTATTGAACTCACATGGTCCAGTAGTAGCTGGTCCTCTTCCTTGTGTGACCAGAGTATAAAGGTGTCATCTACGTATCTCAGCCATAGGACTGGCTTAAGTGATGTAGATTCTAATCCCATTTCCTCGAAGTATTCTATAAATACGTTTGCCATTACTGGTTATAATGGGGATTCCATTGCTAAGACCTCATCCTGTTGATATATGTCTCATCCCTTTCCAAAGTGTATTGTTTGCGATGCAGTTCACAATGGAGAGAGAAAACAACAAACTCACTTTCCTGGATCTACTAATATCTCGAACAGAGCATGGGTTCAAGACATCCGTCTACCGAAAGACTACATTCACCGGACAGTATTTCAACTTCAGCTCCCACCACCCATGCCGTGTAAAGAAAAGGATCGTCAGCTGCTTACAACACAGAGCAAAAGTCATAAGTGGCGACCCAGAGACATATGGACAATAAATGGTCAGTACAAGCAGTACCCTACATTATAACGACTACCCCGGGTACATGGAACTGTGATAGAAAGGTAGAAGGCAATAACAACACTCAGAAAACAGCTCCAGTCTAACAATTTATTTGAAGTTGTGTGGAATGCGAACATTTTAATTATGTCATTATTTTCTGTTCGAGTTACATGTGATATTCATCGTTGCTATCATTGCAATGGTGTAATTGATAGCGTCTCGGATTGAGGTTTTGAAGACCCGAGTTCGAATTCCAGTCGGATCCATTATATTCACTTACGTGCTAATACCCTTCGGAAAGTTATGAATCCTCTTCTTCTACCCCAGGAGAGGACAGACTGGAGAAGGTAACTTTGAATTCAAAACCTGCAAAGGGTTGGGCTCCATCAGGTTATCTTGCACAAGAAGCACCACTGGGTCACGGGATTCGCGCGCGATCAATCACCGAAAGTCTTCAAGTCACGTGGTTTCTGTTATTTGGAACTGTTCTTTGTTTTTGATTGTGTAGCGCCAATACACAATGTTCGAAGAAGATGAAGACCCATAGGTTTCAATCGCTGAAAGACACTTTTAATCATTCCAATAAGAAATAATTTTTCTTACTAGAAACGTTATTTTTATTCGTATTTGAGTTGTTTTTCAAATAAGTGTAACCGCTAAAATAACATTTATGATAATGGTAATGTTAATATTAGCTGTTTCCTTATAAATAAACAATCGACATTCATTGAGCGAGCTGATTGAAATTTATAAAGTCTTTTCTTCATGAAAATAGATCCAACAAATCCAGTAGCTGTTATCGTTCTTTCCAGTATTAATGGAAACCTTTCCAAACTTTTTATTTGAAGTTGTGCGGAATGCCAACAACTTGATTATGTTATTATTTCAAGTCACATGTGATATCCGTTGTCGCTAACATGGAGTAATGGATAGCGGCTCGGATTGAGGAATTTGACAGCCGAGTTCGGATTTTAGTCGGGACCATTACATTTTGATTATGTTATTTTCTCTTTAAGTTACATGTCTTATCCGTTTTAGTTTTGCTTCTGTTGGTAGTCCTCAAGTGATTTGGTTTCTCTTCTTCGTTCTGTGATTCTGTAGTGTCCGTTCACACTGTTCTAAGAATGATCTTTACCAAGACACCCTTCGGCTTCACTCGCCCAAAATCCCTGTTTAAACATTATTCTTACAATGTTGTATACCGTTGACAGTTTAAATATTTCTGAATGTGTTTGGCGCCACGTTTATCATCCATACGAAAGTCTCGATTTGACAAAGCCGTTTAAGAATATGACTCGAGTTTGTAAGTTGACAGTTCTCAAAAACTGGAAATACTTATGACTTATATATAGATATAGTCAGTATAGATGTATGTATCAACAATGCATCCTTTGGGATCGCGTAGGAGTGGCTAGCT
>OZ010600.1:12314276-12324276 GCA_963932145.1 Acanthosepion lycidas
AAGAAACCAATAAAACACCTATTGTGAAATGGTAATTAACAAGAAAAGCTAGAATATGTAGGTTATCAAATGGCCCATGTCCTTTGTTCATACATGAGAAAAGATATATTATTAGGTTTTACATTATGAAATGAACAAAGTCCGACAATTATTTTAAGACATTTTTTTTATGTTTATACGTTCTTTTTATAGATACCAATATTTATTATTAGGTTGGTGCAAAAATAACGACGTAGTAATGTCGTTTTTTGACGTATTTTTACCATCACAAAACGACATTAGTACGTCATTATTTTTGCGCCATCTAATATAAACAGATGAGTTACTTAAATATTTGTATCTATAAAAATAAATAAAAAAATGACTCAAAATTATTTGGTTTATAAAAAATAAAAATTTACTTAATCAAAGAAAGGAAATAGGTATTCTTTGTCGACATTGTCAAAGATTTTCCTTAAATAATGTTTTAAAAAAGCCGAAAAATGAAACATGCATATGTATATTTGATATTTTAATAATAATTTTTAAATGATAAAGTAATTCTAATCCTTTTTTTTTGTTTTAAAAGAAGTATAATCTTTTAGTAATTAGAAGTAGAAATAATATTTAAAAATTGTATTTTAATACGACCTGCTCATATTATATTCTTGTACGCATGTATCTATACTTTCTGTCTGTATGTATGTATTCATGTATATTTGTCTCTCTTGCTATCTATTTTTCTCAGATTGAATAGATTCATATCGTTGTGCTGGTATCTATATATTTTGTCTGTATGTATTCGTGTGCGTCTGTCAGTCTTTTGCTCTATATCTATCAATCTATCTGCCCATATTTATCGTACTATCTATATATTTATCTTTCTATCTACATCTATCTATCTATCGACATCTATTTATCCATCCATATCTATCTATCTATCTATCTATCTATCTATCTATATCAGTCACTTTATCAATATATCATGCAGTTCATATCTCATTCTGCTATATTCTCTCTCTTTTTATCTATCTATCTATCTATCTATCTATCTATCTATCTATCTATCTAGTTCTTGGCCGATATAATCATTGTACTATTAAATCTTTCCTGTGTATATGTTTCAATTCTTGATTTTGATATTTCTCAATCTAAATAAAAATACAGACTCTTCCGTTTTCAAACGGACCATCAAATGTCTCCTGTTGTGATGACCAAAAGACAATGTGTTGTGATGTCTTCAGGCCCATGACGTATATGTTCTCCGGCTGTGCCGAGTGACGACTCTCATTAGTAGTCGCTCAACACTACACAAATAGAGAAAGCGCATTTTCCCTATGTCACTACACTTCCCAAAGACGAAGAGGTTTCATGCCGTTCGTTGATCTGTGATTTACGTCTGTCTATCTTGAGGTGTGTATCTGGTTCTTTTTATTGGAATTCTAAGTCGGGACTCATCTTCATTTTGATCTTCCAACTCCATGTCAGATTCATGTATACTATCCTCCATATTTGTTTACTATTAGGTTCGCTATCTATCTATATTTCTGAGATGAGGTATTATGTACATTATTTGCATTATACGGACTATTGTCCACATCTTTGTCGCCATATTCATTATAACATTTCGGCCCTTCAGTATCTTTCTATATTTCTGAGATGAGGTATTATGGAAATTATTCGCATTATTCGGACTATTGTCCTCATTTTTACCGCAATATTTATCACGACGTTTCGGCCGTTGTACACTCCGGACTTCTTCAGGTGGTTGGAATGTCGAACTGAAACCTTTCTTTGGCACACTGTGGAAGGCTGTTCTAGTTCCACGTGCCATATCAAACGGATGTCAGTTATCAGTTATCTCCTGTTAATTCCCCTCTCCAAGTTCTTCACTGCCTGATCGAGGTATTGAACTCACACCCTTTGTCTATTAACCTTTTAAACATTCACTGATAGTATCTTTCTATATTTCTGAGATGAGTTATTATATTTACATTATTCGGACTATTATCCTCATCTTTGTCGCCATATTTATTACAATGTTTCGGCCTTTCAGTATCTGTCTATATTTCTGAGATGAGGTATTATGTACACTATTTACATTATTCAGACTATTGTCCTCATCTTTGTTGCCATATTTATTATAACGTTTCCGCCGTTCAGTATCTGTCTATATTTCTGAGATGAGGTATTATGTACACTATTTATATTATTCAGACTATTGTCTTAATCTTTGTCGTCATCTTTATTACAACGTTTCGGCCTTTGTACGCCCCGACCTATTTCTGGTGGTCAGAAAGTCGAACTGATCCCTTTATTTCGTCACTGGATCTAACCAACACCTTCCAACGCCTTTCTATTAGAGAACGAATTGAAAATCTGAAGATATAGAAAGGCCGCTTCCATCAGTCAATAGCCTGATGAATTGGAGGAGAGTACCCCACAAAGAAATGGACAAAGTCCGACAATTATTTTAAGACATTTTTTACGTTTATTTATATTTATGTTTTTATGTTTATGTACATTTCATAATGAGTGACGTTATTTGTTTACATTTCGATAAGCATCGAGTAGACATGAATGTACGACTGAAAATCATGGAGAATTGTAGTTTAAAAACAGTAAAATCGACCTTGCTAGCCGAAACGCTCCTCTGTGGCTCAATCGGTAAAGCACGTCAGGCTAAAGTTCCGTATAGGATACAGGTTCGATTCCTGTCGTCGGAAGGCCACTCATACGTGTATGTATGTATGCATGAATATGAGTGGCGTTCCGACGACAATTTTTCCTCCCACTTCCAAAAAAAATAAGTACAAACATTTCAATAGTCTATGTATATCGATCGGATTATACACAGATGTCAATAAATATCTTCCAGTTATTAAACTGGTAGAAAACGAGATGAAAATTTGAAGATATAGTAAAGTCGGCCGTCATCAGCCTGATGAATTGGAAGAGAGTCCCACACAAAGAACGAAGGCACAATAAGCATAAATATAGTGAGAATTTCACACATTGTCTGACAACTTAAATAATTTAGGGTTGACAGTTTTTTTTGTTTTTTTTTTTGACACTGACGATCAGTTATCCTTTGCCAACTTACGAGTTATCTCGTGCTTGCAATTTACTGATACATTTTCATCTCCAGGCACCTACAACATTAAGATTTCAGTTGAAACACTAAAGCATACCATTTTTCGTTGGCTATCATGAAGATGGCGTCTGAAGTCAAATTTAGTGACTAATTTTTGTAGTTCAACGTGTTGATAGAATGACGCATGATCAGTATATGTCTATGCTTCTGAGATGAGGTATTATATACACTATATACATTATTCAGACTATTGTCCTCCATATTTATTACAACATTTCGGCCCTTTAGTATCTGTCTATATTTCTGAGATGAGGTATTATATACACTATTTACATTATTCGGACTATTGTCCTCATCTTTGTCACCATATTTATTACAACGTTTCGACATTTCAATATCTGTCTATATTTCTGAGATGAGGTATTATGTACACTATTTACATTATTCGGACTATTGGTCTCATCTTTGTTGCCATATTTATTACTACGTTTGGGCCGTTGTACGCTCTAGCCTTCTTCAGGTGGTTGGAATGTCGAACGTAACCATTTATTTCCCTCACTGGGTAAACTGTTCTAGTTCCACGTGCCATATCTAATGGATGTCAGTTATCAAATATCTCCTGTTAATTCCCCTCTCCAAGTTTTCCACTACCTTAACCGGGTATTGAACTCACATCTCAGATCAACAGGACCCAAAGTGCTGTGAGTTCAATACCCGGTTAGGGTAGTGAAGAACTTGGAGAGGGGAATTAACAGGAGATAACTGATAACTGACATCCATTAGTCATAGCACGTAGAACTAGAAAAGTCTACCCCAGGGAACAAAATAAAGGGTTCAGGTCAACATTCCAACCACCTGAAGAAGGCTGGAGCGTACAACAGCCGAAACGTTGTGATAAATATGGCAATAAAGATGAAGACAATAGTCTGAATAATGTAAATATTGTATTATTTTCGCATTCTCCATCAGAAGCACTCAGGCTTTCCTCCCTTCTAGGTTGCTCCGCCGATTCTACTTTGATATCTATGTCATCATTTCACCATCTTATTTAATCAGTATGTGTTAGTAAAATCCAGTTTGCCTATATCTTTGCACAATACATCTAATGTTTCATTTAAGCAGTTTTAATTGTTCCGTAGAAACAGTCTGAAATCTGGTTTCAAATATTTATGGAAATAAAATAAACAAATAAACAGAACTAAAATTAATATAAAATGCTAACAATCGAATTATGAATTGCCGACAAATTTAAAATATTAAAAATATTACACAGTAAACTGAAGGTTAATGGTAGCTTAAACGACAAATTAGGTAAACAGTCATATCGATTGTAGTCAAAAACACAAATGTTTACCACATATTTTAATACATCCATTCTATACACTCTGTCTTGTCTTCGTTTCAAACCACTGCGCAAAACTATGGTTTTGTTCCCTTTCATCCCAGCAATCAGAGTTTTAGAAGATATGAGACGTTTACCAAACAAACAAATTTGGCGAGGCTTTTTTTTTTTACTTTATTCTTTTCATTTACGAGGAAAATCATTATCCATTGAGACTACTACAAATTTCTACGTTTATTTTGGAATGGCGACAGGTCGACGAGGTTTTAGCTCATTGAAGTCAGACAGAAACGAGTATAGGCCAAGCACAAAAGGACTGTCGCAACTGTTGCTGATAACCGGATGTAACTGGTAGCTCGTATCTTAATTAGAAAGCTCTATTAGCTATTTTCGGATAATCACGTCGTCTCTTGTAAATCCCTCTGATGCAATTAGCAATGTCGAAAACCTAGCTGTAAAGTACATCAGTAGAGGACTATATATTTCATGTCTATCGAATTTGGGTGTAGGGCTGGTATTTCAACGAAAAGTAGACAATGCTTGATAGGGAAAAATGTACAACACGAAGGAATCTATAGGGTGTCTAGTAAAAAAGAGGCAAATTTATTATCATTGTTTTATCTTTTAGGAATACTTGACCTTGAATAACCTTGAATAAATTTCTTGAATATTGATGACAATGAATAATCATTCGACTCTCGCGTAATTACTTAACTCTGATCAGTACTTTTACGATTGATTAATTGCTGCTCGATCTTGTGACACGTCATTTAAGGGTTATTTGTCGACAACTTTTGTCTTTACTTCTGCAATTCTCGTATGACTAAACAAATCACTGTTTTTGAGCGTCAAGTTATCGTAGTTCTCAAAGAAGAGCCTCCGATGTGGCGATTGACGAAATGTACAGAAATTCTTGCTGACATTTTCAGTCATGTCAGTGGTGAACATTTTTCAACGATTGTCTCACGTCTTTTTGAATTGACTGCTTTTTTTAGTGGGCACCCAGTAGAAAATCTTTGATGAAAAATTTGGTCGAAGATAATGTGAGGTTTGAATTCACACGTAACAAAAGGTGCTGTTCGAAGAACAGGATAAACAACTTTTTGTTAAAATGAAGTTCACCAAATAGAAAAATTGAATAGCTACACAAGGCAAAAGGTTACTGAATGAGGGGGATGGATTGAATATTAAAGGAATAGGTAGGAAGTGTCGATTACGGAGATATGGAAGGGGCGCCTCGGCATGGTTAGCAAGCTGGTCCCGTTACAACTGAATAGTGAGTTTGATCTTCACTGTGTACCCCATAGTTTCGGCCCTGTGCCATATCTAAGCCAAGCTTAGCAAAATGGCTTACGGTCAAATCACGCTGAAAACACCGGTTCTCGTTCGATCACCGAAGTTAAGCATCGTAGAGCCAGGGCAGTACTTAGATGGGGGACCACTTGGGAACACCTGGTACTGTAAACAGACCCCTACTACCGGAGTAAGCATCCAATTTTTGGGGAACGGTACTCCAAACCGTTCATAACGTTCATTCGGCGGCGAGGAACCCGGACGAATCTTTGCCGAAGGGCAAAGATTCGTCCGGGGAGGTAGACAGGCCCTGAACCCGTTTATACGGGTTCTAAGGGAATATTTTTGGCCGAGCCTACGGTCTCGGAGAACCCACAACTTTAACATTTTTTTAAATTTAACTTTTTAAACATTGGGGGACCTTCCGTGATCATACGAGAACTGTGATCATACGAGAACTGGTGTTTCAAAGTGATTTGCTGTATACCTTTGAATAATGGCAGATCGGAAAATCGAAATCCGGATAATGGAGGGAGTATTTACCTATTAACTTTTTTAAGATATGTCTTCACACACTTTCAAGATGGTTTAATGTCTGTATTTTTTCAACTGTCATTTTTTTTATTCATTTCATCCCAACCAAGAAGAGGAAGCAGCCAGATGCCAAGAAGTTACAGGGAGTGAGACAGTATAAGAAGACTTTAGTGAAAAAGAAGCAAGGGAAAAGACCATAAAGAGGCAAGATTCAGGAAGACAGAAGATGGCGATTGACGTTGCATTTAACTTTTTGAACATTGTAGGTGACAGGGAAGGAAGAAATCAAACGGTAGTTCCATAGGTGGGAATTTCGAGTAAAAAAACACTTAAAATAGAACTGTCAGTTGCATCTAGCTAGTTCAACTTTCAAAAGGTGAGACCAAGTTACCTATCTTGTAGCAAGCTTAAATGCATGTCATAACGACATTATGTCTTCTAATATATATATATATTTATTTTATATAACTTCATATCAGGAACTGGGATCAGTATTCTCTTCTCTGGCGCTGTGAATAATTGTTGTCTTCGATGAAATAAGTAATGTCAGGAACCACAAAGTGCGTATCGTACCGACCCCTAAGACAATCGACATTTAGAGAGTAATTGATGTGATGACTTTTAATCGTGTCTCGCAATCGTACCTAGCAAAGGCAGGAGTAAGATTTATTCGATGCAATTGGGCTCGTAATTAGAAAGTCTCTATGACAAACGACATCGGGAGTATCATATGAAAAAGACAGCGCTTGTTTGTACGCGTAATTAATAGCATTCTTGTTTGAGACAGATTTATTTCTCGCTGTAGCCAGAAGTCGCTGTTGAACTACAGTTCAGGCGTATAAAATCGAATCCTTCCATATTGTGACCACTTATTTTATCATTTCACTCCGAACAATGCAATAAAGCCACTAGGACGCAAGGACCTGCCGAGTGTTACAGAATATGAGTAAAAATTACTATTACAGAGAGAGGACAACAAAAACAGAAGAATTAAGAAGGCAGAAATTAATGATGGACATTTAAATTTTTATTAATCATTTCACGCCGAGGAAGGCAATAAAGCCACTATGACGCAATGACCTACTAAATATTACAGAATATGAGTAAGAACTGCTATTAAAGAGAGAGGGCAACAAACGAGCAAAATATAAAAAGGCAGAATATAATGATGGACGTTGAATCCTTTATTAATCATTTCACCCCGAGCAAGGCAATAAAGCCACTATGATGCAATGACCTACTGAATATTGCAGAATATGAATAAAAACTGGTATTAAGGAGAGAGGACAACAAAAGAATAAGAATTAAGAAGGCAGAAGATAATGATGTACATTTAAATTTTATTAATCATTTCACACGAGCAAGGCAATAAAGCCACGAGGACGCACAGGGGTCACTGTGTATGAAAGAATATGTGAAAAAGAAAATCAAGGAAAAAGGTGAGAGAACAATAATCGAGAAGACCGTAGATAATGATTGACATTGCATTTTTTTGAAGCTCAAAGATGTCTGGGAAGTAAGAAGATGCAAGAAAGTTCCAAAAGCGAGAAGTACCATAAAAGAAACTGCTATCATAGAACTTACGGTTACATATATTTCAACAGTAAAATGATGAGGCCTTGCCGTCATTATAATACTCCGCTTAAATTCATAAATTCTAGGTACCATAGCGGAAAATTATTCACAACAATTCCCATAAAAGTATTTCTAGAAAAGGCACAGGGAAGCTACGTTGCGGCGGTGAGAAAAGGACTGAAGCTGAGATGCCAGGTCAGAATCAATAACATTGCAGATTCTTCTTTGGATTTTAACAAGGATTTCTAAACATATAGCAGGAGCACCAGCCTAGTTGTAGAAGCAATGTTCAACGCAAGGAAGAATTGTAGACTTATATATATATGTGAGATAGATAATAAATATATAAGATAGATTATACATATATAAGATAGACAACATAATAACATGTTGTAAATAGCGATTTGAACTGATATGATTTTCTCAAGGGAATAAATCTGACAAATCAACCGTGAGTTGAGGGGAGTATTCTTTTACTTGTTACTTGGTCGAGCATATTCTTGCCAACGCCAACCAGATATGACGATATAAATGGCTTTAAGATGGTGTTCACCTATTGACTTGATAAACACAGGATTACATTCTGGACACTGCAACAAACACGGCATCCTGCCCTGGAATGGATACTAAACATATTAAAGTTTTTGATAGTGATGATCATAGTTGGACACCTTTTCGACTGGGGTACTTGGATATTTGGTCGACAGACATTTGGCCGACGAGCATTTAACCGAATGGACATTTAGCCGAAAATGTAACGGATACCCACATGTATGTCACACTCTTTATCGTAATATCCTACATATATTTATATTTATTTAATGTGTTAATTAATATTTTTTTTGTGTTTTGACAGGCTTTTTTTAATCTATTCTGTATATACTATATTTTACTTCAAATATTACTGTACCATGATAAGAATTTTGAGAAAAAACACATTTTACTGCAGCAAAAATCTTAAGCTCTTACGATATGAAAGATCTTTCAATTTCGCATTTAATGATCATTATTTTAATGGGATGAAATAGCTTTTATCTTACTGTTAAAGACGAATTTAAATAATTAAATGCTACTTTTTACCCAAATACACTCAAATGTTTTTTTTAAATACTATTTTCAATAAACAACTATTGAAATAAGAAAACTTTTAACTTTAAATTTAGATTTAAGCAGTGGTAATTTTTAGTCCTATTCTACCTTATAATACTGCTAATTAAAATATTTAAATTATTGTTTGTTACTATTTTTTCTTGTACTTTTTCGTTGTCCGTTGGCCAAATGTCCGTCGGCTAAATGTGTCTTAGCCCAATATCCGTTGACCAAATGTCCTTTGACCAAATGTCAGTCGGCCAGGAGGAATGATATTACGTAACAGTTCAGTACACTTTTCTTTGTTTCTGTCGCTTCAAATCCCTTCTTCATCTGTGAGGATATTGTTCAGAATTTACTGCCATATAGAAGGAGTGATGCTACATAAGAATTAAATGCTTTTAACGATATCTTTCTTGGATCAGCTTTTGGAAGGAAACTTTCGCTATCCCAATACATCTTCGAATATCAATGTCGCAGTGTCCTTTCTTAATCCCCTTCCCAGATATCTAAATCGAAGCATCTGTTTGAATATCGGTTATCTCCAAGCTGTAACTTGTATGTTGGCTGCCCCTTTTGCTAACAATCATATATACAGTCTTCTTGCAATTGATGTTTAGTCCTTTCTTCATGCTTTTCTTCGCTACCTTCTGTAGGAGTTCCTGTAGTTTCCTTTCTGTGTCTGCTATCAACACTTATGTTGTTAAGATTGTCACCACCAATAATATTAGTTTGGTGCAAAAATAATGACGTAATAATGTTTTTGACGTTAAAAATACGTCAAAAAACGACATTATTACGTCATTATTTTTGCACCAACCGAATAATAAATTCTCGGACTTAATTCATTTCATTATATGCTGCCATTGTTATGCTATTCTCAGCATCCTTCTGTAGAACCACATTTCATTTGCGTCAAGTCATTCACTAGCTTAGAAGCCGTCTAGTACTACATAACAGTTCAATACTCTTTGTTTCCAAAGATATTTTCCTCTTTCTTGCACAGCTTTTTGAAGGCATCTTTCGATATCCCAAAAGCACCTCCGAATATCAGTGTTGCAATATCCATTCTTTCTTAATCCGCTTCCCAGATA
>OZ010600.1:12329276-12349276 GCA_963932145.1 Acanthosepion lycidas
AACAATAAAATCCCAAATCACCTCATATGGTGAATAGTCTATTTGGGCAGACGAAAATATCGGACGTCTGTATTATACATCGCGGTGTGTGTTTGAGTTCACACCTTGGTTGACAAGACAGAAGACGAATATATTTGTCTGCCGAAATAGCCTATTCCCCATATGAGGTGATTTTGGTTTTATTGTTTATTAAATATTTGCTCTGTAATAATAAATACCCTGAGATCTTTTTGTGGATCAGTTTTAATATTTTATATTACAAGGATCCACTTTGATTATATGCCATAGGATTTGTTACCATTACTATATATATATATATATATATATATATATATATATATATATATATGGTTTGGGGCTTAGGGGGCCCTTGAGATTTCCGTGTTTTGGTATTTAGACTTTACGAATTAACGCGCCGTACTAGTATATATATATATATATATATATATATATATATATATATATATATATATATATATATATAGTGTGTATATATATGGGTATATATGTATATGTATATATGTGTGAGTGTATGTGTATATATGTATATGTATGTATATATGTATATGGGTGTATATATGTATATATAGATAGAGAGATAAATAGACGGATGTGGATATGTATGTATATATATGTATAGATGTATATGTGTGTGTGAACGTGTATTAATTTTTTTTAATTAAATGCAAGTACATGGGTCATTCTAATGGGGTTTTAAATTTACTCTTTTTAGTATTTAATATCAGTTTTTCTTGTAATGTTCTATAATAGAATTATGAGAGTGTATATTTATCTTCTGGAGAGAGAGTTTCATTTCAAAATTGATAACTTAATTTAAGTTTAAATATACCACTCTTTAACTATTAATAGTAATAATAATATTAACGAAATTCCTTTAATAATGAAGCATTACAGAAGTCACCTAAAGTTAAATTTTAACTATGAAATCAAACTAAAATCTAAATAAATTTCAAATATTAAAATATAGGTAATGATTGTAAATGTATGTATAGATAAATTATGTATGAAGATAGATGAACATTTGTGTATATTGTTGCACGTATATCTATGTGTGTATTTGCACATGTAAATAAACGGATAAATATGGGATTTGCATGAATATGTTTGTGAGATTTAAGAAGAAAACAAAATCTTTAATATTACCCTCAAATATTATTCAATATTGAAACCTAGACCCTAATTAAATTTACCCATATAATAATAAAGAAAAATTGCATTCATAAATTAGATTAAAAGTAAAACTAATAAAGATGTTACCGAAAACTTTTTTTACAACATTAAGAAAGTACAATTGGTCGGGTAAATAAACTATGATAATTAAAAATATTTGTTTAATATGTTCTCTATAAATGTACTAATAAAAATAGTAGTTAACTTATATTAAGTCCCTAAACTATTTACTTAAAAAATTAATTATTTAAATTGATAACAATCATCATTTTTTTTTAAACATCTAAATTTCTATCAAGCATTGAAATCTATCTTTTACATAAATTTGTTATAACACAATTACAGCCTCTTTCGATTCACTTCCCTCTCCCCCTCTCTCCTTGTCGTAACACTCAATTGTATATATCTGTATTACTGTCTTCTGTCTCCTCTCTCTTTTCCATTTTTCTTTCCTTTTCACCCCACTACCCTCCTTTGGTAATCCGTGTCGATAATTCTAAAGAGGATGTAATCCAGAAAACACAGTCTAACAACAAAGCAAATATTAATTAAGTAATTAAGAAAGAGACAATCTTAAGTTTCCATGTCTATAGCTTATTTCGCCAGAAAATATATTTTTCTGGTTCATCAGGTCACATCAATCTATCCTATCCATATATATATATATATATATGTATATATATATATATATATATATATATATATATATATATATATATGGGCTTAGGTTGCACTTGAGTTAGTACCTTTGATGTCAGAAACGCTGCACCCTCGGATGGATGAGCGTTATTGGTCATCAACCATCTACTAAATCTTTGACGTGGTGGCTCGAAGTTGCCATGCCCCGATAAACCGTTTCAGCTGCCGGGCAATACTCGCGTGAGGGGATAAAGTTAACAGGTCACCACTGAGCGAAGGACCACCTCGACTCAGGTCACCGGCCACAGTGGATGAATTCGTCAGATGAACTACAGCTGCCATGTGTTCGCGAGCAGATGTGGTCAAATCTAGTGAGCGCCAGGTTAAAACATCAAAGACATACCATATGATGAGCAAACTAGAAAACCATTCGCAGAGAATCCAAGCTGTCTTATACGTTGGCAATATGTGGAAGAGAATTGTAGATGGCTCAGCTCATCGTCGCCTCTATCAAGGTTGGAGAATGAGGTCTGGGCGTCTCCCGCTCAAATATGAGATCAGTGCTCTATTTTCGGCCTGACTTGGCTATTGCAATTCAAGATGATAGCAAGTGCGTACTTGTGCGGTAGAGAGATTTTACATGTATCCATTATCAATGGTTTGTATATACGAGTTCATCTTGAGGTCAGCATTTGTAAGTTTAAAAGCGTGGTTTCCTGTTACAAATGAAGGATTTAGTTATGTTATTTTTTGGCGAAATACCTCCTACAGAAGGTAGCGAATGAGAACAAGAAGATTGGACTAAGCATAAACTACAAAGTAGAATGCATAGTCATCAGCAATATATGAGGCCCAAATGCTATTTACAGGCCGAGGACACTAAAATCTGGAAAGTATTTTGACCGAAGACATCAAGTGGGACGCTGAGATCCGAATACATATTTGGATGCCATTCCAAAAGCTGGGCAGATTATTACGAGACAGGAGGATTGCTTTGGTAACAAAAAAAAAAAAAGAGGAGTACTGAAGTTGTACGTCCTCCTTTACGGCAGCAAATGTTGGACGGACTACTAAAAAGATGAAGAAGAGACTCGAGGCGGCGGAGGTGTGGTCCTACAGAAGGATGCTAAGGATATCATGGACCGAGCTTGTGTGCAACGATGAGGTTTCGGAGAGGATGCAAACAAGGAAAAAGATGAAAGTTCTGCGACACGTAATGAGAAAGGAGGGACAAGGGAAAGCAATGCATGACATACCTAGCGGGATTAAGCAAGTGGATGACAGAACATGGCCTAGGGGAAGTAGCAAGGGGACAAAACTTATTGAGAGCTACGAGGGACGGGGGAAGTGGAGAGCCATGATCGCCTACGTCCTGAAGGGACACAACAAATGAAAAAAGTAAGAAAATAAATATACGAAGAATTTTTTATATCTTCAAATTAACTGACCTGTAGTTGTAGATAATAATTTGCATAAAGTTTTATAATTAGGATCGTACATACGTGAGAAATACACGCTTTATGTGAAAAGAAATGTATATTCCAACTTCATGTCCTTTTTCTTGCGTCATTTTTGCAATATGAGTCCTTTTGACTTCCTTGTACAGAAAGAAAGGCTTTTCTATTCTAATGCATAATTCAAAAACGTTGATGTATTTTTCTGCAAATTACACTGGTCAACACGATTTTTGGTGACAAGAAACAAAAGACGATTTTTAACAAATTTGATGATCCCGATTCAGAAAATGATCTTAGTTTTTCATGGTTAGCTACTATTTGCTGTACTGAAATTGCTCGTTTTTGTAAAAGATCAATTTACGATCGTGGCCTATCGCAAAATTTAGTTAATAAAAGTCGTAGAAACCCATCAATTTTCAGGCTGGTCGAGCAATTTATATTAGCCACCGGAAATAAACTTTGTTAAGAAAAAAGATTTTTTGAGTCAAAAATCTTAAAAAAGAAATACCGAAGTTTTCCAATTTATCACCAAAATTCAAATTAAGTGGTAAACTTTAACTGTAATAAACTTTATGAAACCTGATAATGTGACATCAAAAAAATGAAACCCTAAAATCTTCTGTTTGATATTCATAAGTTTATCCAATCCCTTTTATTCCTTCAGAATATTGAGAACATTTTGCTTTTACAGTTGGAAAGAAACTCCAACTAAAGACATCCCAATTGAATGCACCTATTTCATTGTACACATGATACTGCTGGAGTATCAAAAAAGGGACTTAAATAACATTGAATATGACAGACAATCAAGAAAGAGAAAATTTTTACCATAGTTCTTATGTTCACGAAGGTTTTATTTCTGCTGTTAGTTTATTAAATGATTTTATAAAAATACTTATTGGTCTTGGTATATACAATCGTGTTAATTTTAAAGACTTAGGCTCTGATTGTTATTGCAAAAATAGTATTTCTCAATAATCACACCAATATTTGTTGGTTTAAATATGAATTGAGAGGTTTCTACTATTTTATTTTCAGAAATATTGCCATCAATCAATATCATACATAGAGGAAACAAATGAAAAAAATGTTCTTTAAAAAAAAAAATGTAGCGTTTCTGTACAGCAGAAACGGTAGCTAACCAGAAAGAAAGTAAGGTCATTTTCAGATTCAGCGCCCCCAAATTAGCTAAAAAGATTTTTGGTGTCTGGACACTATTTCAAAAAAATTTTTGTTGATCAGTGTTATCGAAATTCATGCTGCATATTCATCTAAACGTTTCTACGGTTCATAATTTGTTTTTAATGTAGCTAATTCACCTTTAAGATCATCATTTATCATCATTTCTTTCTTGTCAATTGAATGCTGATCTTAAGAAATATAAAATGGAGAACGTAAAGTTTTGCACACTGTTCTCGTCAAGAGTTAAATAAAAAATAGATTTTCCAGTATTTTTTAAATGATAAAATCTACCCTTGAATAGATAAGTTTTGTTTTTTTCTTTTTACTCGGCGTGATCATTATTATGCACAATGAATTGAAATAAAGTTTTCTGCTCGGTTGGTTTATTAAATGATTTGACACTTGATTAAAAGCGTACCAAGCTGATCACATCATCGGAAAATCTGGCATTGTTTAAGGCAGATAAAAGTAGTTTACTTGAACGTTTCATAACTCGGATGAGTGTTCGGTTCGTTACTTTGAGCCGGAAAAAAAGAGACATTCGATGAAGTAGATACTCTCTTCCTCACCTACTTCAAAGAAAGCCAATATCGATTCAACTGCAGGGAAGTTGATGGCGTAACGTTTTGCGGGATACGAAATGGCATTGTGACTATTGGTTATCTTCACAAAGGCCATCCCCATCGAAGAAGACTAACGAACTTGCATATTATCAAACTTGTCGCTGCATATTCGTTCAAACGTTTCTCCTGTTCATATTTTTTGAATGCGGCTAATTTCCCTTTCAGAGAAAAACATTCATTTAACCATCATTTCTTAATTTTCAACTGAATGCTGATCTTAAGAAATATAGGGTTCAGAGCGTTAAGTGTGGCTTCTCAAGAAATAATTGGGCAATAGATTTTCCAGTATTTGTTAAATGATAATTTTTTTTATCATTATATATTTATATATTTATATTTATCATTATATATTTATCATTAAAGTTTTTAAATGATAATATTTTTTATCACTATATATTTATATTTAGGATCATATATTATATTTATATATTTATATTTATCATTATATATTATATATATATTTATCATTATATATTATATTTATATGTTTATATTTATATTTATCATTATATATTATATTTATATGTTTATCATTATATATTATATTTATATATTTATCATTATATATTATATTTATATATTTATCATTATATATTTATCATTAAAGTTTTTAAATGATAATATTTTTTATCACTATATATTTATATTTAGGATCATATATTATATTTATATATTTATATTTATCATTATATATTATATATATATTTATCATTATATATTATATTTATATGTTTATATTTATATTTATCATTATATATTATATTTATATGTTTATCATTATATATTATATTTATATATTTATCATTATATATTATATTTATATGTTTATATTTATATTTATCATTATATATTATATTTACATGTTTATCATTATATATTATATTTATATATTTATCATTATATATTATATTTATATGTTTATCATTATATATTATATTTATATGTTTATATTTATATTTATCATTATATATTATATTTATATATTTATCATTATATATTATATTTATATATTTATCATTATATATTATATTTATATATTTATATTTATCATTATATATTATATTTATATATTTATCATTATATATTATATGTATATGTTTATATTTATCATTATATATTATATTTATATATATCATTATATATTGTATATATATATTTATATTTATCATTATATATTATATTTACATATCTATCATTATATATTATATTTATATATTTATATTTATCATTATATATTTATCATTAAATTTTTGAATTTTTCTTTAAATGATAAACTCTCCCCTTGAATAGATATGTTTTCTTTTTTTTTATTTTACTATGTGTGTTCAACAAGATATCGATTATGAAAACTTCGACGCCACGACTCTCAGCCAAAAAATAGTTGTTATTTATTCTTGTCAGGGTTGAAAGAGTACGGGATAAACCCACTGAACATATTTATTCCATGGCATCTTCTTGAGAATAATGCGTTATCCTATACAATTGCTGAAATAATTTAAACGAGTATTTAAAGAAAAAAAATATAATAGGAATTTTTTTTACTAGAAAAACAAGAAGAATTTGATTGCATTTTCGATCTTAGAATATTACATTATTCAGACTGTTATCCTCATCTTCATTGCCATATTCACAACGTTTCGGCCTCTATATCTCTGAGATGATGTATTATGAATAATTGCATTATTTACATTATTCCAACTGTTATCCTCATGCTCACTGACATATTCCCAATGTTTCGGCCTCTATATCTCTGAGATGATGTATTATGAATAATTGCATTATTTACATTATTCAGACAGTTATCCTCATGTGCATTACCATATTCACAAAGTTTCGGCCTCTATATCTCTGAGATTTTGTACTATGAATAATTGCATTATTTACATTATTCAGACTGTCATCCTCATGTTCATTGACATATTCACAACGTTTCGGCCTCCATATCTCTGAGATGATGTATTATGAATAATTGCATTATTCACATTCTTCGGAATGTCATCCTAACCTTCATTGATATATTCCCAATGTTTCGGCCTCTATATATCTGAGATGATGTATTATGAATAATTACATTATTTACATTATTCGGACTGTTCTCATCTTCATTGTCATATTCAAAACGTTTGGGCCTCTATATCTCTGAAATGTTGTATTATGAATAATTGCATTATTTACATTATTTGGACTGTTATTCTCATCTTCAATGCCATATTCACAACGCTCCGGTCTCTGAGATGAGGTTTTATGATTCCTTGTATTATTTACACTATTCGGACTGTTCTCCTTATCTTCATTGCCATATTCACAAAGTTTAGGTCCTTGTACGCTCCGGCCTTCTTCAGGTGATTAGAATTTTGAATCGAACCATTTATTTCGTCTACCAGGATAAATTGTTCTAGCTCCACCTGCCATGCCTCTTTCGGAAGCCTCAGGTATTTCCCTTTAACTCAACTCTTCAAGTGTTTGGTTCACTCACAATTCTTTGGGTCAAATCACTGGATCTAACGAACGTCTTTATCCACTGGGCCATGTGTCCTTGAGTGCTGAAGAAGGCCGGAGTGTACAACGGCTGAAATGTTGTTAATATGGCAGTTATCATTATTATCCGAATAATGTAAATAATGCAACCAATCATAATACCTCATCTCAGAGATATAGAGGCCGAAACGTTGTGAATATGGCAATGAAGATAAGGTAACAGTCTGAATAATGTAAATAATGCAAGTAATCATAATACCTCATATCAGAGATATAGACAGATATTTTTGGATCTTATCTGGTCATAAAATTCCGTGGCCGTATTGCTCATAAATAAGGATGTGACACCATTTAGGGGCGCAAAAAGAAGGAAAAAGAAGGAAAGGAAAAAGAGAAGGAAAAGAGAGAGGAAGAGAGGCGAGACTTAACTTATATGATAAAGATAAAGCCACCCACGAGAAATACGATTTTAAAATGTTATTTTGATAATGGAAGACACTGGTGAGGGTTCTGTCGGCCATTGTCTTGGGGCTGGCTGGCAGGGTCCAGGTTAATACATTGTTTTGTTTAGATAGATAAAAAATTAACTGTTTCTTTGTGACAGGCGGATCGTCGGGGGTGGTGGGGGTCCCTGCGAGGAAAATTTTAAAGATAAAGTCACCTACGAGAAGAGACATTTGAAAATGTTGTTTTGATAAATGAAGAATGGTGAAAATTCTTATGGCCATTGTCATAAAGCTAATTGATAAACACCAGGTGATACAGAGTTTTAAATAGATAAAGGTTTACTTGTGTCATGATGCTGTCTGAAAACAATTTAATAGGTCATCTGTTGACACACACAAAGAGATCATCTCTAGGTTGGGTCTTTGTCGATGGGAGGTGTCATTGAGAGAAAACACATCTGGGCTGTGTTGGAAATTGAATATGACAGCGAAACAATATTTCGTTGGCACCGAAGAATGAGTGTCTGGTTGACTAGCCTCTTGGTGCTGGCGAAAATCTGACTGAGGAATTCCATATGCCGTGACGTTAGGATAAGAATTGAGATTGTCACTCTACGGGTCGTATTGTACTCTTGGCGGCCAGAGAAGAAGAGAGAAACAAAAGAAAGAAAAGGAAAAGAAAAAGATATTTTTTTTTCTTTGAACAAAATATATATTTTTTTAAGAACAAGGCTAGTCTAGTCACGCCCACACTGTTGATCGACAATTGGTTGAACGCTAACCAGCCAGGCGGGGGTGATCATGTGACGCAAAGAGGCAGCCGCAGTGAGTAAAAGTATGAGGGATTACTACGAAGAAGTGGGAAGATGTCTATATGAAAATAAGAGAAGGTTGGGAGTAAGAGAAGACTTCCAAAAATGGAAATAATGAATTTTTCCTGACCGAAAACAAAAGAAGGGGTTTATGGATTTAGACTTATCAAGGAACCTCAGGCCCCGACGAGCCCACCCCTGGTTTTGAATCGGCGTCCATATAAGCAAAGTCCCAGCGAGCAAAAATCAGTTTCAGTTAGAGTAGAGTTAGAGTTTCAGTTAGAGTTTCAGTTGGAGAGTTGGAGAGAGAGTTCCAGTTGAGAGCTCTGAAGACCCACCACGAAGAGCTGACCAAGATTCGCGCAACTTCCGAACCCATCTTCAAACCAAGAACAATTTATTTTTTGAGGAACGACTTAGACTCACACCACCAAAACAAGCTTTGTGAATTTCGCCTGAAAACCACGTGTCACAATCCATATAGCGGGTCGGGAGATAGACGCAGTCCTATGTATCCAGCAATCAGATATAAAGTATTGTTATCCTTTTTTTGATACCATTTTCGACTTATTATTTTATTTTATTTTGCCCGTACTTGTGCGATACCGCCCTCATTCGAACTCGAGCTTGCAGTACGGCCCCAACACTGATTGATTTCGTCTGCCTAAGATCAATTCACAACGTGGGTAGGCAGACTGGAGATCAAAGTAGTTACTTCGGCTGACGTCACAATTTGACGTAGAGGTTGGATGTCACAAGGATCCTGGCCGTGAAATTCGAATCCAATTCTCTTCGAAGGAAACTTTTTACTTCAAATTTCATCGAGAAATTTATGAAATAAAAAGAAGAGTATAGAAAATTCGGGAAAAGAAAATTGTATTGCGCCAGTCTGCTAAGTGGTGGGGACGCCTATCTGTTTAAAAATGAACATTCACGTACTTAAGTATCTGTCTATATTTCTATAAGGTATTATATACATTATTTATATTATAACGTTTCGGTCGTTGTACGCTCCGGCCTTCTTCAGGTGGTTGGTATGTCGAACTGAATGTTAGACATTTTATGACGGTCGTCTTCGAGTACAGAATCCAGAGGTCAGCAGTGAATATTTCGGAGACAGTAGGAAAGCGTAGTTCAGGTTCACAGTGGATATTTCGTAGCAAAGTAGCAGAGCGTAGTTCTTCCTTCTGTCATCTTCGCCTGACAAGTTGGCACTGGTCCTTCGGTAGGGTAAACAAAAATGGCCGCCTTTATACGCGACGGATACCATGTTCTGCGGCTTCTGATTGGTCAACCTTCTTTTGGTAGACTATAAAGGAAGTCAAGTCATTTGGAACAACTCACTAGTCATATATACATACATATACACAAAAATTATAACACTGAATAGTTTATTTCGCTCACTGGGGTAAACTGTTCTAGTTCCACGTGCCATGTTTAATTTTCCCTCTGAAAGTTCTCCACAGCCTTAACCGGGTCTTAAACTCACACTCTTTGGGTCCTGTCACTGGATCTAACTAACGCCTTTATCCACTGTGACATGTGTCCTTGAGGATATCTCTGTATGAATTTCTGGGTATTATAAAACTAGTGTCTCAGCAACCATTTTTACCAGTGCTCATATTGCATTTGAACAGGACTCGTGGAACTAGAACAGTTTACCACAGTGAGCGAAATAAAGGGTTCAGTTCGACATTCCAAACACGTGAAGAAGGCCGGAGCGTACAAATGCCGAAACGTTGTAATAAATATGGCGACAAAGATGAGGGCAATAGTCCGAATAATGAAAATAATGTATTCAAGTACATGTTTGTATTTTATAATCTAACAGTCTATTATGGTCCGGTTTCTTGTAGCACGTTGATAGTCCAAGGTAGAACGAATAAAGAACTCGAATACGGATATGGAATAACACAGATATATTACAAACAGGAATATATATATACAGAGAAGTAGAAAGTGTTAGTACGAACAATCAGGTTTAGTAGTAATTGTCTGAAGGCGACTCTGTTTCGGACTGCCTCTGACTCGACTGACTGACTCGCTCGCTTTGACTTACTGACAGACTTCTGATAAACTTCACTCCAGACTTCAGACTGAACAGTATTTAGTCAACCCCACGAAGGTATCGTGTGGCACAAGTCCGGTTTAACATGGGATCTACGAGCTCGTGGACTCGACCAAAAATATGCCCTATGAACTCGTATAAACGGGTTCAGGGTCGGTTTACCTCCCCGAAAGAGACTCCGCCCTTCGGCGTAGAATCGTTCGGGTTCCTCCCCGCCCGAAGGCAGAAAGTTCAAACGATCAGCCGATCAGCCGGTCGCCCGACTTCGGGCTGAACGGTATTTAGTCACCAACCCGCGAGGGAACCATGTGGCACAAGGCCATTTTAACGTGGTGTTTCCGAGTCCGTGGGGTTTCCGAGCGCGTGGGGTTTCCGAGCCCGTGGGGTTTCCGAGCTCGTAGGCTCGGGCAAAAATATGCCTTTTGAACTCGTATAAACGGGTTCAGGGTCGGTCTACCTCCCCGAAAGAGACTCCGCCCTTCGGCGTAGCCTCGTTCGGGTTCCTCCCCGCCCGAAGGCAGAGAGTTCAACCGATCAGCCGATCAGCCGATCAGTCGGTCGCCCGACTTCGGGCTGAACGGTATTTAGTCACCCCCTCCACGAGGGCATAATGTGACACAAGGCCGGTTTAACGCGGGGTTTCCGAGCCCCTGGGCTCGGGCAAAAATATGCCCTTTGAACCCGTATAAACGGGTTCAGGGTCGGTCTACCACCCCGAAAGATACTCCGCCCTTCGGCGTAGCCTCCTTCGGGTTCCTCCCAGCCCGTAAGCAGAGAATTCAACCGATCAGCCGGTCGCCCGACTTCGGACTGAAATCCCGCTTCCCCTTGAATCGCAGTATTTATTATGTATGGAATAGTCATTTACGTTCTTATGGATAAGGTCCCATAACACATTCCAACGAATCCCGCAATACGTTGTATAATCTAATTTTTCTAAGATCCTACGTTTTATACCCGGGGTATAAATTAATCTTGCTCATTTTTTACTCTCGGGCATAAAAATGTGCCATTCTGGAATATGTCCCAAAGCTAGAAAATACCCCTTCCTTTGTCCATGAATTAAGATGCAAATGCCCAACAGCCTGTCATGACAGAGGTTTACGGGGTATAGCGGGTTCTTGCTGAGAACTTTAACTGTCGGTCCGTAATTCATAATTCTTACGAATATGGCTCGTAGTGTTCAGATTTAATCCTTGATCCATGGTCTCCTACCGTTGTGTTGGATGAAATCCTCAGTATAAACAGGCTTCTTTTCCATTAAAAGATATAGATCCAACCAAAAATAGAGTTATTGCTGAGATATCTGGGTTGGAGCTGCCCAATCCTAACTCCCCGGCCCCGAGTTCAAAATCATTTCCACGGCCTTGTTGGTAATGAATTATTTCCCAACAGACAAACCTTTTTCGACAGACCAAACATTGCACGCATTTCGCTAATCTATTGTTATTTTTTAGTTCAGATGTTTTCAGCTAGAAAGCGCCACACCATATACACATGATCGACTCGTCTTTATTCTATTTGTATTCCGTTTGTAAGGAGGAAGTTTCACTCATATTCTTCCCTAGAGTTGTTAATTTGTGGAACAACCTCCCGAGATAAAGCTTTTCCGATCACTCAGTCGCTTCAGGTGGAGGACTACCCATTAATTATCCTACTTTTCATAATAAGTACTTTTAAGTTTTTCTCTATACGGGGCACACAAGTGCCTTATTCTGTAAATCTGTATCTTGAGTGGCTCTTAAGCCTTGACCTTGGAGAACAAATAGTATAAAATAAAGAGATTATGAAAAGCAAACCGTGTCCGGTAATATGCAGCCTCCACATTAAGAGTATCGTTTCTTAGAAGACTCTCTGTTGTGGCTATGCATAGAGTTTGGCCATATTTCATCTTCATAGACCGTCTGGTATTTTCTGTCATCAAAGTTAATTGGTATTTGTACACATGTCGAGGGGAACAAAATAAAAATAAAAAAAAAGACAAAAAGAAAGAAAGAACAAAGGAGCCGTTACGAGGGAGCCAAGCCCTCTGAGGGCAGTTGGGGATCCGGAGATGAACTCGCGCATGCCTGGATTCACACATGCGTAATGCCACTTGCCATGGCGCTTTCAAACTAGTTATTGGCAAAAACATCATGGCGGCCACTCAGGTCTGTCATCAAGAATCGAGACGATTCTAATAAATGTCGCTTGCCATTGAAGCCCTTTTAGAGCCTTTGAATCTGTAACCGTCATCCGAGCACCCGCCTTTGACCTCGAAGGTTTGATCTGAGACAATTATTGCTTTTATTTTTGACTTCTTTCTCCATTTGACCGTTGATTCATCTTTGGTATTGATTTTGATTGGTAATATTTGCTTTCATTCGTTCTTTTTTATTGGCTTTTGTCCGCTTATTCATTTAACTCGAGTTAATATCTTTATATTTTGTAATATTTTCTCTCTTCTTTTTTTTTTGCACTTTGAGGTTTTAACTTTTGTTATTTATTGACTTTTCCATTCCTTCACCGTTTTCTTTTTTGTCATAACCATATTTTTTCTTTATTTTTCTTATTATTTTCTCTTACTTTCTCGGGCATTCTTTGTTTTCGCAAATTAAATTCTTTTTAGTTCTTTCGTTATTTTTAATTCCTTCACTTTTTTCCTTAATTTTAATTCTTCCTTTGCTTGCAGAAAACTTGTCCGTGTCTCCTATTTTTTCTTTTAATAAAAATCCATTTTGTAACTTACTTTTTTTAATACGTAATTATTTTTTTCTCTTTCTTTTTTTCTTTCTTTTTTTCTTTCTTTCCTTTTAACAAATCATTTTTTTTTTGTATTTTTCTTTATTTTAATAAGAAATCCTGTCTTTTTTGTGTCTGATTTTGTTTCTCTTACTAAGTAATGCTTACATTTTTTTTCTATATTTCTCTCTTTTAAGGAGTAATTTTTTCATTCTTTTCTAATTTCTCTATTTCAATACGCAGTACTTTATTTTTCTATTTTAATAAGTTTAATTATTCTTTCTTATTTTAAGTATTTCTTTATTTTTAATAACTCGTCCTAACTTTTATTCTATATTTCTTTATTTCAATGAGGCATTCCTTCCTTTTTATACCTTTCTTTCTGTCTTTTAATGTCTTTTTCCTTTTCCCCCACCTTTCTTTCTCTCTATAAGAAGTTATTCTTTCTTTTATTTCTCTCTATAAGAAGTGCTTTCATTTTCTCTTTAATAAGTCATTCTTTCTTTTTCTCTTTAATAAGTCATTCTTTCTTTCTTTCTCTCTTTCTCATATGTATCTTTCTTTTTTTTTTCTTTCTTTCATAAGTCTTTCTTTCATAAGTCTTTCTTTCTTAATTCTTTCTTTCTTAATTCTTTCTTTCTTAATTCTTTCTTTCTTAATTCTTTCTTTCTTAAGTCTTTCTTTCTTAATTCTTTCTTTCTTAAGTCTTTCTTTCTTAATTCTTTCTTTCTATCTTTCTTTCTTGAGTCTTTTTTCTTTCTTTCTTAAGTCTTTCTTCTTTCTTAAGACATTCTTTCTTTCTTAAGACTTTCTGTTTTTCTTTTTCAAGACTTTCTTTCTTTCTTAACACTTTTTCTTTCTTTCTTTCTCTCTTAAGTCATTCTTTCTTTTTTATACATTTCTTTCTTTCTATCTTTTCATAAGTATTTCTTTCTTTTATTTAATAAGCCATTCTTTATTTTTCTATATTACATTTCTGTCTTTTTCGCTTACCTTCTTTGAGTAAGTAATTTTTTTTTCTTTTATTATTTTAATAAGTAATTCCTTTTTTTACTTTTCTTTATTTTGATTACTACTTTTACTTTCTCTCTCTCACTATTCCTTTATTTTGACAAGTAATTATTTCTATTTTCTTTTCTATCTGAGGACTTTCCTTTCTTCCTTCTGTCCATATCTTGCCTCTCATTTTTTAATCATTTTCTCTTTGCTCTTCTCTATCATTTCCACTTTCTATATTGTTTTTTTGTTATTATCCTTTTTCCTACATTTTCTTCCGGTTTTTACTCCTTTCTTTCCTCTTTTTCTGCCATTTCCTTCGTATTTGTTTTGTTTTTTAATAACCTTTTTGCTTTCTCTTTTTTTGTTCTATCCTTTCTCTCCTTTACGGTCTGTCATTTCTCTCCTTTTCATTTTATCCCTTCATGGCTTCTTTTTCTATCCTTTCACGCTTTCTTGTTCTGTCCTTTTTCGCCTTTTCTTTCTCCCCATTTCGTTCTATCCTTTCTCTCTTTCTCGTTCTATCCGTTCTCTCATTTCCTTTCTTTTTTTTCTCTCCTTTCCTTTCTATCCTTTCTCTCCTTTTCGTTCTATCCTTTCTCTCCTTTCCTTTCTTTTCTTTCTCCAGTTTCGTTCTATCCTTTCTTTCCTTTTTGTTCTATCCTTTCTTTGCTTTTCGTTATATCCTTTCTCTGCTTTTCGTTATATCCTTTCTCTCCTTTCCTTTCTTTTTTTTCTCCCCATTTCGTTTTATCATTTCTCTCTTTGTCTTTCTATCCTTTCTCCCCATTTCATTCTACCCTTTCTCTTTTTTTCGTTCTTTTCTTTCTCCCCATTTCGTTCTATCCTTTCTCTTTTTTTCGTTCTATCCTTTCTCTCCTTTCCTTTCTTTCTCACCATTTCGTTATATCCTTTCCCTCCTTTTCTTTCTGTCCTTTCTCTCCTTTCCTTTCTCTCCTTTCTCTCCTTTCTCTCCTTTCCTTTCTATCTTTTCTCTCCTTTCCATTCTTTTCTTTCTCCCCATTTCGTTCTATCCTTTCTCTCCTTTCCGTTCTTTTCTTTCTCCCCATTTCGTTCTATCCTTTCTCTCCTTTTCGTTCTATCCTTTCTCTCCTTTCCTTTCCTTTCTTTTCTTTCTCCCCATTTCGTTCTATCCTTTCTCTCCTTTTCGATCCATCCTTTCTCTCCTTTCCTTCCCTTTCTTTTCTTTCTCCCCATTTCGTTCTATCCTTTCTCTCCTTTTCGTTCTATCCTTTCTCTCCTTTCCTTTCCTTTCTTTTCTTTCTCCCCATTTCGTTCTATCCTTTCTCTCCTTTCCGTTCATTTTTTTCTCCTCATTTCGTTCTATCCTTTCTATCCTTTTCGTTTTATCCCTTCTTTCCTTTTCGTTATATCCTTTCTCTCCTTTTCGTTCCATCCTTTCTCTCCTTTCCTCTCTTTTCTTTCTCCCCATTTCGTTCTATCCTTTCTCTCCTTTCCGTTCTTTTTTTCTCCTCATTTCGTTCTATCCTTTCTCTCCTTTTCGTTCCATCCTTTCTCTCCTTTCCTCTCTTTTCTTTCTCCCCATTTCGTTCTCTCCTTTCTCTCCTTTCCTCTCTTTTCTTTCTCCCCATTTCGTTCTATCCTTTCTCTCCTTTCCTTTCTTTTCTTTCTCCCCATTTCCCTCTATCCTTTCTCTCGTATTTATTATATCTTTTCTCTTTCCTTCATCTTCCGTTCCTTATTAGTTTCATATTTCAACCTTTTTCGTCCTTCTTTTTTCATTTTTCTCTTTTATTCTTTCATTTGCACCCACATACATAAATGCACACATTTAATAAAGCATGCTTAATACTGATTGAGAAAAAAAAATGTAAATCAGAAACATTGCGTAGCTCCAGGAGAGCCTATTTTCTAAAACGTCTTAACCCTTATAGTGGTTCAAACGCCGACCTTTGTATCCGGTGGGGAATATGTAACTCTCATTTTAACAAGCAGGCGAAAACTCCCTGTAAATTTACATCTGTTTTCCCGCAACTTCACATTCTTTTTTCGTTCTCGTTTTATCTGCCTCCTCTTTCATTCTCACCTCTCACCTCGTTTTACAGTGAGTACTCCCATTACTTCCCCTTTTGAGTTTCACTTACTGATTTACCTCCCATTATATGCGTCTTCTTCCTGTTCTACAAACAACTCAAGCATTCCTTGTTTCCCACTTTCGTTCTATGTAAGTTTATTTTTAAGTTGTGTTCCCTTCTTTGGCCGACATTCTTTTAGTTTTGCATAAATCTTTTATATTTCTTGAATATATTTTCTCTTTTTTCTGTATTCTACATTCATTCATCTCACGTAATATCTTTTAAATATTTGCCCGTTATTTTTTTTTCTCCTTCTTCTTTTCCTTTCTCGCCTTATTTGCCTAGTTTTATAATCTCGTTTATTTGTTTGATTTCTTTTTTACTCATATTCACTAGGTTTTCTTTCTTTTTGTTTCTCTTTCTCTTGTCTCTTTCGGAATCGTTATCTTCATTTTGATTTCGCGCAGCATTCATTTTCTTTCTTTCTTTCTTTTCATTTTTCCGATTATCATTTCTTTCTTTCTTTCTTACTCTATTTCTTTCTCTCTTTCTTTTTCATTCGTTCTTTCTTTCTTTTTTCTTTTCTTTCTTTCTTTTCATTTTTCGGATTATCATTTCTTTTTTCTTTCTTACTCTATTTCTTTCTCGCTTTCATTTCATTCTTTTTTCTTTTCTTTCTTTCCTTTCTTTTTTTCTTTCTTTCTTTTCATTTTTTCCATTGTCATTTCTTTCTTTCTTACTCTATTTCTTTCTCTTTTTCTTTTTCATTCTTTCTTTCTTTTTTCTTTTCTTTCTTTCTTTATTTTCATTTTTTCCGATTATCCTTTCTTTCTTTCTTTCTTTCTTACTCTATTTCTTTCTCTCTTTCTTTTTCATTCGTTCTTTCTTTCTTTTTTCTTTTCTTTCTTTTTTCTTTTCTTTCTTTTCATTTTCCGATTATCATTTCTTTTTTCTTTCTTACTCTATTTCTTTCTCACTTTCTTTTCATTCTTTCTTTCTTTTTTCTTTTCTTTCTTTCCTTTCTTTCTTGTTTTTTTTCCATTTTTCCGATTGTCATTTCTTTCTTTCTTACTCTATTTCTGTCTCTTTTTCTTTTTCATTCTTTCTTTCTTTTTTCTTTTCTTTCTTTCTTTATTTTCATTTTTTCCGATTTTCATTTCTTTCCTTCTTTCTTTCTTACTTTCGTTCTTTCTCTCTTTCTATTTACTCTTTTTTCTTTGTTCTTTTCTTTCTTTTCTTTTTTCTTTCTTTTCATTTTTTCCGATTATCATTTTTTCTTTCTTTCTTTCTTTTTCGTTCTTTCTTTTTTTTTTCTTCTTTTATTCCTGTCTTTCTTTCTTTATCCCTTTCATTTTGCTTCTCGTTGTCTTCTCTCCTTCTGCATCGTTATCTCGTATTTAATCCTCGCATCATTTAGCTTTGTTCTATTCTTTTCGATTACCGAAGTCTTCCTCACTTCAGCATCGTCTTTTTTGGCATTTATTTCCCATATCATTCGCCTTTCTTTCTGTCTTTTCTTTCTTTTCTTTCGTTTCGTTTCTTTTGATTTCTTTCGTTTCTTTTCGTTTCTTTCTTTCTTTCGAGTTCCATATAATTTCTTTCTTTCTGACATATCGCCATTCTTGTCCAACCACCCCATTCCTCGAACCGACCTTCCCTATCTTCCATCTCTTTGATGTTTCGTCTCTCCTTTCCTACCATATTTGCAATGCTACACACCCTCCCTGTCAAAGAGATTTTATAAGATTGTGTCTGTTTATATTGCCAGCCTTTAGATGTGTGCTTCATTCGGCTTTGTCTGGTTTTTTCCGTATTTTTGACTGGGGTCATGTGTCTTTCGACCTCCCCCACCCATCATCATCATCAATACTATATATAAAAAATAAAACACAAACACATGGAAAAACAAACTTCAATGGAGATTTGTCATCTTTGATCGGAATAAGATGGAAACAGCGACAAAAAAAAGTATTTCAAACATATTTGGGCGTTCGTTCTATGTGTACGAGGTCTATCCGGATATTAAAATAACTCAAGAACCGGTTGTGTGGC
Organism: Acanthosepion lycidas; assembly: GCA_963932145.1. Lineage (NCBI taxonomy): Eukaryota > Metazoa > Mollusca > Cephalopoda > Sepiida > Sepiidae > Acanthosepion > Acanthosepion lycidas. Next base: position 12,347,999 of record OZ010600.1, read on the forward strand.
CCTGATGTAAAGTGATAGTGAATTCAAGACATTCACTTTCCTGTGGGTTAGGGCTAGTTGATTTTATGAAATCTCAATCCTGGTTGGGTTATTTTAATTTCGAATTTTGTATTTGACACCCAGTGAGGATCTAACTCTCTATTCAGTCGTAATCGGCATCAACGCTAGCCGCACTGATTAATCCACAAAGAGGCGCCTGATATTGATTTTACAATGAACATTCATTGGAATTGATTTTACAATGAAAATGCATTGGAAGCCATCTTACAATGAAAATTCATTGGAATTGATTTTACAATGAAAATGCATTGAAGTGATTTTATGATGGAATACCATGTTACTTTGAAAATGCACTGGAAATCATTTTACTAGGAAAATGCATTGGAAATCATTTTGCTATGAAAATGCATTGAAAATCGTTTTACTATGAAAATGCACAGGAAATCATTTTACTATGAAAATGCATTGGAAATCATTTTGCTATGAAAATGCATTGAAAATCGTTTTACTATGAAAATGCATAGGAAATCATTTTACTATGAAAATGCACTGGAAATCATTTTGCTATGAAAATGCATTGAAAATCGTTTTACTATGAAAATGCACAGGAAATCATTTTACTATGAAAATGAATTGGAAATCATTTTGCTATGAAAATGCATTGAAAATCGTTTTACTATGAAAATGCACAGGAAATCATTTTACTATGAAAATGAATTGGAAATCATTTTGCTATGAAAATGCATTGAAAATCGTTTTACTATGAAAATGCACAGGAAATCATTTAATATGAAAATGCACTGGAAATCATTTTGCTATAAAATGCACTGAAAATCATTTTGCTCTGAAAATGCATTGGAAATCATTTTACAATGAAAATATATTCAAAAATTATTTTACTATGAAAATACATTGGAAATCATTTTAATATGAAAATTCATTGGAATTCATTTTATTATGAAAATGCATTGGAAATCATTTTACGATGAAAATATATTCAAAACATTTTATTATGAAAATGCATTGGAAATCTTTTTACTATGAAAATACACTGGAAGTGGTTTTTACTATAAATGCTTTGGAAATCATTTTACCATAAAATGTTTCAGAATTGATTTTACTATTCAGATGAATTGGTAACAATTATATTATAAGAAAATATTGGAAATGCATTTACTATAAAATGAATTGTAAATTAATTAAGAATAAAATAGAGGGGTATTTAATATGAAAATTACATTTGAATTGATTTTTACTAAGAAACTTATTGTTTGTGAT
>OZ010600.1:12354276-12376776 GCA_963932145.1 Acanthosepion lycidas
ATGTATATACGTATATGTATATATGTATATATTTGTATATAAATATATTTATATGTATATGCATATATATGCATATGTATATGTATATATATATATATATATATATATGTATATGCATATATGTATATATATGCATATATATGTATATATATGCATATATATGTATATATGTAAGCAAATATATGGATATAGAATCCGACAGTATGAAGAAAATATACGGGAAAAAACAAACAAAAATCCTTACAAGCAATAATGCTGTTTTAATGTTAATATGTCGACGTCGGACGTTTCGGTCAATAAACCATCTTCAGGACATATTCAATATAAAATATAAAATATAAATAACATTATCAAACTTAACATGACAAAAACGATATGTCGTGTTCTTGTGTCCATCGTTTTTGTCATGTTAAGTTTAATAATGTTATTTATATTTTATATTTTATATTGAATATGTCCTGAAGATGGTTTATTGACCGAAACGTCCGACGTCGACATATTAACATTAAAACAGCATTATTGCTTGTAAGGATTTTTGTTTGTTTTGTCCCGTATATTTTCTTCATATGTATATATGTATATGTATATATATGTGTGTATATATATATATATATATATATATATATATATATATATATATATATATATATATATATATATATATTATATATATATGTATATGTATATAAGAATAGGTATATATATATATATATATATATATATATATATATATATACTTGTTGTAAAAGCAAATATATTCAGTTCTTATATTAACCTTTGAAATGGTTAAAGATTGGTTACTGGAATTATCCAAGCATGTTAATTGTTTTAAGAACTTATTGACTAGGCCGAGAACTTTTTAGCAACCACTTCGTCCATATACCGGGTGTAATAGACCAAATCGTGTAACAGCAAAATTGTCTAATTGTTAGATTAAGCTTTTACCGTTGTATGTTCGAAATTATTAAAGATATAAAGGTTTTTATAACACTATTGGACTCTACTTTGAGCAATATGAATGTATATTTACTCTCCAAGCTTAACAGAAGAATCGTGATGAAATCGATCATAAACGAAAATGACATGTTCATCATTAATTAATTATAGCTGAGGCTCGTAAACTCAATATGGATTAAAATAAAGTTCCAATATATACATATTATTCCAGACTCATTTTCCAACTTACTCAAGATCATGGTCCCCCTCATTAACCTTCTAATTTTGTTCCTCGACTAACACTATGCGCCACAGTTTTCATATACGATTTCATTTTCAAGTTTGTTTGTTTTTTTTTCACGACCTTTTGGACTGTCATACCTGAAACTTCTTTCTCACGTGTCAAAATATTTATGAAGTGAATTGGATATCTTCTACGTTAAATTAAGAACGATCGTTCTGTTGTGAGCTGCTGACCCAGCTTTCTTTTCTGGACTTTGAAGATGGAAGAGCGAATATGAATGTTGTTTCCATTACTGAAGGCTTGAATGATTTTTCCTCTCACCATTGCACAAATGAGACGACAGTTGGGCGGAAACAAAAGGACTTTAATCAGTTCTCTTTCTAGCTGAATAACTCGAAGTGTCAAGATGGCGAAACGTCTTATCTGAAAACTTGGAAAAAAGAAACTCAATAAGTTTAGTGTTGTGCGACGAACAATTATACTGTTACACGGTTTGAACCCTTTTGGTGTTAAACCACACACACACTTGAGCGCCATATATATATATATATATATATATATATATATATAAATATTGATATGTCCCGGAAAGGGATATATTTGAACGAAGTAGCTAAGTGGTTTTGGCTACTATAACCAAGTAGAATACGGTAGCAGTAATCGACTTGTACGCGTCGTAGTCGCAGGTAAGAAGTGTAGATCAATGGCGTATCACAATGGGCATCGTTATAGACTTAGCTCTCAGACTAAGGCTCTTGACTCTCTCGTACCTACACGTCCGTCGGTATTTATGACGGACACCAGCCAATCATATTCCAGTGAGGGGGAACACAGGTGTACGCATATTCCATTATATCACCTCCCTCTAAGCTAAATTCTCCCGTGAATTTTAGCTTTAATACTTCCTCATTTTCCGGTCTGGACATAAACTATTAACTTTCTTTCTAAGCCTTTTTCGCCTCAATTCTCCTTGCAGTGATGGCGTTTGTCACACTGGTATCTCTGGCCTTGAGATCGGGGATACCTCCATCGGTGAATGTTGACTCACTGGAACGGGAATATCAAAGGCGTCATATAAGACATCCATTGGAATCTCCTCGGTATTTTCCGCGACCTCTGTAGTATGTCTGGGTCTTAACAGATTCCAATGTCTTTTACAGGGGAATTCTTCTCCTTTTATGTCGTATATGACTAGACCAATTCTTTTGGTTATTACACCTTCCTCCCAATACGCTTTTCCAGCCCTAAAATTTTTGAAGAAAACTTTATCTCCTGGCTTATTTACATATGTCTTGTAGTTTTGTTTCTTCTCAGTTTTCTTTGTCGGACTAGGCAACAGCCTGTCGAAAACAGAGTGTATTCTTCTTGCAAACATTAATTCTGCTGGCGATAATCCTGACGTCGTATTTGGGTTTGGCGTGATTCTGTACACTGCCAAAAATTTCTGAATACTCTGTCCATTCGTGTCCACGCTTTGACTTTTCTTCAAGGCTCATCCTGTTGAGCAGTTTTATTGGCGAGTCGGCCCTGAAGATCCGTTTAGGTGAAATCTTTGTAGGTTTGCCTGGCACGTTGACATTTATCCATATATATATATATATATATATATATATATATATATATATATATATATATATATATATATATATATATATATATATATATATATATATATATATATATATATATATATATATATATATATATATATATATATATATATATATATATATATATATATATATATATATATATATATATATATATATATATATATATGAGGCACGGTGGGGTAATGGATATCGGTTAGGATTGAGGAATTGGAGAGCCGAGGTCGAGTCCGTTGCATTCACTTACGTGCTAATACAAAGCTATGAATCCTCTTCTTTTCCCTCCTGCTATGGGTAAATATTAGGTTGGTGCAAAAATAATGTCGGTTTTTGACGTTAAAATTATTTTTGCACCAACCTAATAGCAGGACAGACTGGGTTCTGTAGCCTTGGATGGCAAATGGTCTAGAAGAAGGACGACTCTGACTTCAAAACCAGCGGAGGGTCGTTTGGGGAACTTGTGGCTCAAAAAGTATGGAGGGTTCTGCACGAAACATTCACCACTATAATGAATTCTCACGTGCTGGTGTCGGGCTGTCGGTTTCCTGGGAACTGATCTGCTTGACCCTCATACGTCGAATTCGAGCAAGCGATATGTATATATATATATCTATATGTGTATATATACATATATGTACATCTACGTATATAATAGGTATATGTATATATATATGTATATGTATATACACTGCGTACCAAATTATTATACGTATATACATACATGTACGTATATATATATACATATAATTATATATATATACATATACACTGCGTGCCAAATTATTATCGAGGTAACTATTATTATCGAGGTAACTATTTCAAAAACCGTCCAATGAATTCATACAAACTTTTCACACAGTATTGGCAACATTGACCTGCGCAATCTAATTCTTCTACTGATCTGCGCAATATAAACAAACTTGCTCCATATTTGTTATCATCACGGAGATTTGAGCAGGTCACTGTTGGCAACATTGTGTCCAAATTTTGTGTGAATTGATTAAACGGTTTTTTAAATATTAGAAAAATAGTTACCTCGATAATAATTTGGCACGCAGTGTCTATGTATTTATATATAAGTATATGTATATATATACGTATATGTATGTATATACGTATATGTATATATGTATATATTTGTATATAAATATATTTATATGTATATGCATATATATGCATATGTATATGTATATATATATATATATATGTATATGCATATATGTATATATATGCATATATATGTATATATATGCATATATATGTATATATGTAAGCAAATATATGGATATAGAATCCGACAGTATGAAGAAAATATACGGGAAAAAACAAACAAAAATCCTTACAAGCAATAATGCTGTTTTAATGTTAATATGTCGACGTCGGACGTTTCGGTCAATAAACCATCTTCAGGACATATTCAATATAAAATATAAAATATAAATAACATTATCAGACTTAACATGACAAAAACGATATGTCTTGTTCTTGTGTCCATCGTTTTTGTCATGTTAAGTTTGATAATGTTATTTATATTTTATATTTTATATTGAATATGTCCTGAAGATGGTTTATTGACCGAAACGTCCGACGTCGACATATTAACATTAAAACAGCATTATTGCTTGTAAGGATTTTTGTTTGTTTTGTCCCGTATATTTTCTTCATATGTATATGTATATATATGTGTGTATATATATATATATATATATATATATATATATATATATATATATATATATATTATATATATATGTATATGTATATAAGAATAGGTATATATATATATATATATATATATATATATATATATATATATATATACTTGTTGTAAAAGCAAATATATTCAGTTCTTATATTAACCTTTGAAATGGTTAAAGATTGGTTACTGGAATCATCCAAGCATGTTAATTGTTTTAAGAACTTATTGACTAGGCCGAGAACTTTTTAGCAACCACTTCGTCCATATAGCGGGTGTAATAGACCAAATCGTGTAACAGCAAAATTGTCTAATTGTTAGATTAAGCTTTTACCGTTGTATGTTCGAAATTATTAAAGATATAAAGGTTTTTATAACACTATTGGACTCTACTTTGAGCAATATGAATGTATAATTACTCTCCAAGCTTAACAGAAGAATCGTGATGAAATCGATCATAAACGAAAATGACATGTTCATCATTAATTAATTATAGCTGAGGCTCGTAAACTCAATATGGATTAAAATAAAGTTCCAATATATACATATTATTCCAGACTCATTTTCCAACTTACTCAAGATCATGGTCCCCCTCATTAACCTTCTAATTTTGTTCCTCGACTAACACTATGCGCCACAGGTTTCATATACGATTTCATTTTCAAGTTTGTTTGTTTTTTTTTCACGACCTTTTGGACTGTCATACCTGAAACTTCTTTCTCACGTGTCAAAATATTTATGAAGTGAATTGGATATCTTCTACGTTAAATTAAGAACGATCGTTCTGTTGTGAGCTGCTGACCCAGCTTTCTTTTCTGGACTTTGAAGATGGAAGTGCGAATATGAATGTTGTTTCCATTACTGAAGGCTTGAATGATTTTTCCTCTCACCATTGCACAAATGAGACGACAGTTGGGCGGAAACAAAAGGACTTTAATCAGTTCTCTTTCTAGCTGAATAACTCGAAGTGTCAAGATGGCGAAACGTCTTATCTGAAAACTTGGAAAAAAGAAACTCAATAAGTTTAGTGTTGTGCGACGAACAATTATACTGTTACACGGTTTGAACCCTTTTGGTGTTAAACCACACACACACTTGAGCGCCATATATATATATATATATATATATATATATATATATATATTGATATGTCCCGGAAAGGGATATATTTGAACGAAGTAGCTAAGTGGTTTTGGCTACTATAACCAAGTAGAATACGGTAGCAGTAATCGACTTGTACGCGTCGTAGTCGCAGGTAAGAAGTGTAGATCAATGGCGTATCACAATGGGCATCGTTATAGACTTAGCTCTCAGACTAAGGCTCTTGACTCTCTCGTACCTACACGTCCGTCGGTATTTATGACGGACACCAGCCAATCATATTCCAGTGAGGGGGAACACAGGTGTACGCATATTCCATTATATCACCTCCCTCTAAGCTAAATTCTCCCGTGAATTTTAGCTTTAATACTTCCTCATTTTCCGGTCTGGACATAAACCATTAACTTTCTTTCTAAGCCTTTTTCGCCTCAATTCTCCTTGCAGTGATGGCGTTTGTCACACTGGTATCTCTGGCCTTGAGATCGGGGATACCTCCATCGGTGAATGTTGACTCACTGGAACGGGAATATCAAAGGCGTCATATAAGACTTCCATTGGAATCTCTTCGTTATTTTCCGCGACCTCTGTAGTATGTCTGGGTCTTAACAGATTCCAATGTCTTTTACAAGGGAATTCTTCTCCTTTTATGTCGTATATGACTAGACCAATTCTTTTGGTTATTACACCTTCCTCCCAATACGCTTTTCCAGCCCTAAAATTTTTGATGAAAACTTTATCTCCTGGCTTATTTACATATGTCTTGTAGTTTTGTTTCTTCTCAGTTTTCTTTGTCGGACTAGGCAACAGCATGTCGAAAACAGAGTGTATTCTTCTTGCAAACATTAATTCTGCTGGCCATAATCCTGACGTCGTATTTGGGTTTGGCGTGATTCTGTACACTGCCAACAATTTCTGAATACTCTGTCCATTCGTGTCCACGCGTTGACTTTTCTTCAAGGCTCGTTTAAATTTGTCCACGAATTTTTCTGCCTGTCCATTCGATATTGGATGAAAAACTGGTGTTGTCACGTGATCGATCGACAATGCTGTACAGAATTCCTTGAATTCACTTCCTGTAAACTGCGTTCCGTTGTCACTGACTAAAGTTTTAGGGAGTCCGAAACGACTAAAAATTTCACTAAGTGCATTTATCGTAGTTGTCGTAGTTGGATGTCTGCACCTAACAATTCCTGGACACTTAGTAAAACAATCTACCACAATCAGATAATACGATCCATTTATGGGTCCTACATAGTCGATATGAAGTCGAGTTCATGGGACATCTGTCATGGTTGACTCTTTACAGGTGGATCCCTTGCTGCCAGTTGACATCCTTTATAGTTTCACCATCTCCTGGTCCATCCTCGGCCAATACGTGTAATCTCTCATTAGACATTTCATTCGCGAAATCCCTGGATGACCAGCATGAAATTCTTTTAGAATTTTTTTCTGTAAAGTACACAGCATTACAACTCTGTCTGCGTAAAGTAATACCTGATTACATATTGAAAAGGTGACATACTCATTCCTTTTTTTGTTTTCTCGTTCAAACAGACTTACTTTTTCATTTTCCTAATGAAATCATCGTTTTCCGCTGCTATTTTCATCTAAAGTAAGCGGCAGTTCTCTAATGGTATTGCATAACAGACCCGACAATTCACTCATTCAGGCGCATATTCCATACTGAAATTGTAATTCAATAGAATTTTACCACAACGCTGTAGTCGATTTGCTGTGTGAGTTGGTATACCTTTTTTTGAACCAAAAATTCTTAACAGCAGTTTGTGGTCTGTTTGCAGAGTAAATTGTCTTCCATATATGAATCTGTGAAACTTCTTTACAGCGAATATTATTGCCAAACTCTCTTTTTCAATCTGGCTATAATTTCGTTCCGTGGGCAGTAACGTTCTCGAGGCATGTGCTACTGGCTTCGTAGATCCGTCATCGAGTTCATGTAGCAATACAGCGCTTAGTCCGTCATTACTAGCATCTGCTGCTACAATCATTTTCTTCTTCGGGTCGAAATGCACCAAAGATAAGTCTGCTAATAAACCGTCTTTATATTTTTAAATGCATCCTCGCATTCTTTCGACCATATCCACTTTGTGCCCTTTTTCACCGAATTGTTTAAAGGGGCTCTCATTTCATACATTTTTGGGATATAAATACTATAATAGCTTACCAATCCCCAAAACGCCTGAAGTTTAGCCACATTATCAGGTGCTGGCATATTTTTTATAGCCTCAGCCCTTTCTGGGTCCGGTTTTCTTCCTTTATTGTCAATTATCTGCCCTAAATATTTTATCTTCTTTAGGAAGAACTTACATTTTTCAGCACTCAGGTTGAACCCGTAATACTCTGAAATAGTGCTCTAATATGCGTTTTGTGTTGGGCCTCGTTTTCACTTTTAATCAAAATGTCGTCTAAGTATGTGATCGCATAATCCATACCAGCCAACATTGTGTCCATTATTTGCTGGAATAGGCTTGTAGCTACTTTCAATCCAAAAGAGAGACGATTTAATTTAAAAATCATTTTATGTGTATTTATTGTCAGGTACTTTGAACATTCTTCACTGACTTTAACCTGAAGGTAAGCCTCCGACAAGTCCAAATTTAAAAACACTCTACCTCCGTTCAATTTAGTAAATATATCTTTCGGAGACAGTAGAGGGTATGACTTTTAAACAATCGTTCATACCTGTCGAGAAATCATCGCACACTGATTTTTCTGTTTTTCTTTTTTATATAAACGGTTGGAGACGCTCAATCCGAATAATCCACTTTTGAAATTACGCTATTTTTCCAACCTTTCTAACTCCTCATTTATTGAGTCTAGTGCCGAAAATGGAACTTTTTTCGGTTTAAAAATTGGTTTCACATTTTCTTTCAACTCAAAGTTGACTTCTGTTTTTGTGCACAGACCTAGTCCTTCTGAAAAAAACACGAGGGAATTTATTTTTCAACTCTGTAATACATTTTTCTGTTTCCTTTGTCTTATAATTTTCTCTGACGTTCACTTGGTTACAGAAATAATTTACTGGTAATTTCCACAAATAATACTATCCAGTCTGTACCAAAAAGGTTTACTGAACCAGGGAGCACATATACTTTCGATTTGTGAATTTTTCCCATGAACGAAATGTTACATTTTAATTTACCTCGAAATTTGAGTCTTTTTCCAGACACTCCTCTGGCAATTTTGTCTCTCTTCGTCAACGGTGGGTAACCAATTTTTTACCATATTAGCTCGTTTATCACAGAGATATCACATCCTGAATCGAGTAATAATTTTAAGGTCTGCCCATTTATTTTTACATTGAGGTATTTTCTTCTTTGACCCCCTCTCAATTTCGTGTTTAGACAAAACTATGTTCGCTTTTGCCTGAGACTTTGTTTTTTCATTTCTCTGTTTTGTCCGACAATGTGATTTTACGGGCTACACGCCCACAATTATAACATTTTTTATCCTTAAAGTAGCAATCCTTCTTGCAATGCTGTCCTCCACAGGCACTGCATATTATTTTTCTTTCTTTTTGTATCCACTTCTTTTGTCGTACATTTTGTATTCGCAAAATGTTCTTCTCCTCAATACGAGTAGTGTCTTTTTTTTACGTTTATCATTCGTTAACATTCTTCTGTTACTTTTTGTAACGTAATCTCTGGATCCCTTTCCATGATTGAGAGGATTCTTGCTCTAATTTCTTTGTCGCTTGGTGTCGTTAGACCTTGCACAAAAATTAGACACTTGAACATGTCGCTTGACAACTCTTTCAACTTAAACGCCTCACACTGTGCGTTAACCATACCTGCGTATTTAACAAAATCATCATCATCTTGTTTAACGATATTCAGACACTTGTATCGAGTATGAAACAGGCTATCTCTTTTATCGAAAAATTTCGACAAAATTTCCACTGTTTCGCCGAATGTCATTTCTTCTGGCTTCTTTGGGAGGATTAAATTCGTGTATTTCGTATTTTCTTCTGTTCCCAACTTCTGCAACAATAAAGTAATTTTTTCCTCGTCGGACCATTGTTCGCACCTTTTCGTAAATATTGTTTCAAACCTACGAAAATAAGCCGGAAAAGTTGAACCGCTGTCAGGGTCGTATTTAAATTCAAAGAGTGAATTTGAAATTCCTTCAGCCGAAAACAATCTAGATCTCAGTTCCAGTGTTGTCCTAGATAATACGTGTTCGAATAACGTTTCAAACCTTTCTTGTTGCTGTAATTGTTGTTTTTGTAGTTGTTGTTGAAACTGTTGTCGTTATTGGAATTGCTGTTGTTGTTGGAAATGTTGTTGTTGGACTTGCTGCTTTTGTTGTTGGAATTGCTGTTTTTCTTGTTGGAATTGTTGCTGTAAAGAGTCTTGTAGCACCTTAGCTAATTCCGCCATTTGTTCCATTTTGCCAACGTATTCACGAATAAACAATAAAACTCTCATTCCAAACAAGAGGGAGGCAAGCGTTTCACAAGATTTTCTAACGTTCCTCGTCAATAAGCGTTAAAACAAACATAAGTGAAAAAAATTACTTACTCTCTGTAAGCGTCGAAAAAGCTTTTCTAACGTTCTTCGTTAGTATACTTTGTCGACCGTTATTTTCTTTCCTTTTTTTTTTAACTTGTGAGGTCGTTACGAATCTCGTCGCCAACTGATATGTCCTGTAAAGAAATATATTTGAACGAAGTAGCTAAGTGGTTTTGGCTACTATAACCAAGTAGAATATGGTAGCAGTAATCAACTGGTACGCGTCGTAGTCGCAGTTAAGAAGTGTAGATCAATGGCGTAGTCCGATGGGCGTCCTTATAGACTTAGCTCTCAGAATAAGGCTCTTTGACTCTCCTACACGTCGGTCAGTATTTATGACTGAGACCAGCCAATCATATTCCAGTGAGGGGGAACCTAGGTGTACGCATATTCCATTATATCAATTATATATATATATATATATATATATATATATATTACACATATTTTATATATATATATAATATGTATCTATATATTATACATATATATACTTTCTATATACATTATATATATATATATATATATATATATCATATATATATTATATATATACATATTAAATATATACTATATATATATTTTATATATATTTTATGTTTTTATTTATTATATATTATATATATTATATAATATATATATATATGTGTGTGTGTGTGTATATATATATATATATATATATATATATATATATATATATTATGTACAATTTATACAAAGAATGAAATAACAATAATAATGGACTATTCCATACTTAATAAATACTGCGAGTTAGGAGTAGGCAAGAAGTCAGTCAGTCATTCACTTCGTGACCGAATGTTCGGTTGAACTCTCTTTCTTCGGGCGGGGTGGAACCCGAACGAGGCTACGCCGAATGGCGGACGTTCGTTCGGGGAGGTAAACCGGCTTTGAGACCGTTTATACGGGTTCAATGGGCATATTTTTCGGAGAACCCACAATAAATAACCGACCTTGTGTCACATGATGCCCCAGTTGGAGTGGGGGTGACTGAATATCGTCAATCAGTCGTTCACTTCTGAACCGAATGTTCGATTGAACTCTCTGTCTTCGGGCGGAGAGCAACCCGAACGAGGCTACGCCGAAGTGCAGAGTCTCGTTCGGGCAGGTAAACCGACCCTTAGCCAGCTTATACGGGTTCAATGGGAATATTTTGGGGCCGAGCCCATGGGATCGGAGAACCCAAAATAAATAACCGACCTTGTGTCATATGATGCCCCAGTAGGGGGGTGGTCACTGAATATAGTCAGTCACTAGTTCACTTCTCAATCAACTATTCGGTTGAACTATCTGCCTTCGGGTGGGGAGGAACCCGAAGTAGGCTACGCCGAAGTGCGCAGTCTCTTTCGGGGAAGTAAACCGACCCTGAACCCGTTTATACGGGTTCAATGGACATATTTTGGGGCCGAGCCCACGGGCTCGGCGATCCCACATTAAACCGACCTTGTGCCACATGATGCTCACGTGGTAGGGGTGACTAAATATAGTCAGTCAATAGTTCAAGTCGAGTCAAGAGTCGGGTCAGAGGGAGTGCGAAACAGAGTCGCGTTCAGACAATTACTGCAAGACATTGGAATAGTGATACTGGTCGAGACTACATTGTTCTCTCTACTAAACCTGATTGTTCATACTAACACTTCTACTTCTCTGTATATATTCCTGTTTGTAATATATCTGTGTTATTCCATACTTGTGTTCGAGTTCTTCTTTATTGGTTCTACCTTGGGCTATCACCGTGGGACAAGGAACCAGACCATACAATGTGATTAATGGAGAAATAACTTCGCTAACAGAAGTTGAAACCTTAACTTACTATGAATTCCTTGAATAATAAGATCTTTGTATTCGAGATTTTGTCATTTGTAGATACATGCCAAGTACTTTCGACAATTTTAAATCGTCATCTTCAGGGCGCAATTTTCCCATACATAGGCAAACACTAAGACGAAATATGTGTAAGCCTAAAGATTTTTTTTGTTAATTCTGTCATTTATTGACAGTTGAATATATGAAATTAGAGCGTGTGATGCCGTAACGCTTGAATTCTTCTTCAAATCGATTAAGTGAGAAGATTCTTTGAAGTTTGAATCGTTATAAATCTACGAAATTTTCATCTTCTACGTATTTATCTGTTACAGTGAAATACACTTAGTATAATCCAATTAGTAGGGCAAAAATGTCTTCTGTAGTTTTCCACAGAATTTAAGATTCTGATTAATACGGATCTGAAATCGCAAATATATTAGAATGTGCAGCTAATATTTTAATATATCTTGCCACAATTCGTCTTAGTGTTAAAAATATAGGCTGCACACTCTTATATGTGTGTGTGTGCAGGTATGTAGAAAAATAGGAAAGAACACGTTAGGTAAATAATGTAGGGTTCTTTAGTATTTTTGTTTTTAAATAATTAATTTCTTTATTTATTTATTTGTTTATAATTATTTTTTTTTATTTTTTTAAATAATTATAATATATATATATATATATATATATATATATGAGAGAGAGGGGGAAAGTTTGGTGTGATGAACCAGGTCAAAACCATATACATGGAGAAATATATTATAACCAATGGACACTTATGGCTGTCTGCTTTCTATTTAAATTGAATACATATATATATATATATATATATATATATATATATATATATATATATATTACTATCTGTAGAACAACATTTGCCTATATAGGCGGAAATGTTGTTCTACAGGTAATAATCTTTCGTGCCAAGCCGACTTAATTCGATTACGGTAATTATAAATCTGTGGTGAAAGGGCCATTCAGATTTTCCACCATTTTTTTCTGACATTGTGTGCACTCTAATAGGTAATTTATCTTATGACTTCTACAGTTAAACTTGTGGTAGATTTTGAAAGTAGATTTCGTGACTGAGCTAGTGAATGAATTTTTGTGGCCTAATGTGGTTACAGCATAAGCTACTGGTTGGGAAGATCCTGTTGTTTTTATTTTTTGTTTATTACGGATTACCTTATCCTCTGAAATGTGGTTACTACCTAAAATTTCCTTAAGGTTCTTAGGTCTAGAATGCCGGGTTCCTCAAACAAAACTATTTGGTCTGATTTGAGATGTAATATTTCTCAACGACTTTTGATTATCTGGGATAGTGGATGAAGAGTGTGGTTGAAAGTGTTTACTAGAGGGATGAGTCTGGATTTATTTTTAATCTTGTACATTAGAATGTCTACTCTAGCTGTGAGAATTGCTTTATTTATTTGTTCTCTTATTAGGTGTTGTATATATATATATATATATATATGAGGGTACACTTAGGTCTGTACCTAGGTTCTGTATATTAAACATATATATTTTATAACCCTTAAGAAAAATTGTGACCGAAAACACTGTATATTTAACAACTCTCTCCCATTATCAACCTCACTTTATTTAACAATGGGAGTGACCTGCTGAATGGCTCGGAATAAACGCTCCTCCTAGTATTGAAAACCTCAACAAAAATATATCTCAAGCAATCAAAACGTAAAAGGAAACTAAGATCTCCAAAACAAAAGCTAAGCAAGTGACGGAAGCCTCTTGATACAATGGATAGTATGAACAGATTTTGTACTCCCTCCCTCGCACCAAATGGAAAGAAAAGCAATCTCTCCTGTTACTGTAGCTAGTTGTCTTCAATCAATAGGCAAGGTCCGGCGAGAAACATGCTGTATGGATGCCACACGAATTGACAGAGTGAAACACACCCCGCTCGACGCAACGCTATTCGTGGACAAAAAAAAAAAAAAAATGACTCCACCGGCGAGGAATGAACAAGTCTTGACATGAATATGAAGCAGAGAAAAATTCATTTTTGAATGATTCGTCAGAGGTATTAAATGATCAAAAAAGAAATAAAATTATATAACAAGTTAACATCTAACAGTAACTCTTACAAAAAACATCTACATACATAATATTAATTGCTCGTCGAAGTTAAGCAATGTCAAGCCTGGTCAGTACTTAGATTGAAATACCAGTTACTGTAAGCTTGGATGTGTAGTTGATATATTGAATAATCGCTCGGAATTGGAAATCGAAGATCCGAGTTTCAATTCCACTGATATATACTTACGCCTAAATACCTTTGGGAACGATATGGTTTCACCTCTTTTTTCACATAGTTACGGGTTAATTAAGATAACATCTATCAATAAATCATTATTTTCTCCAATATAAATTAATACAATCTAGAAATATTTTCTGGCTTTAAATTGCATAGAAAATATTAAGGAGTAAAAATATCAATCAATCAACCAGTCAATATTATTATTCAACGATTCAAATATCCGAAATGACTATAATATTATTTAACCATTCAAATATCCGAAATGACTATAATATTATTTAACCATTCAAATATCCGAAATGACTATGATATTATTTAACCATTCAAATATCTCAAATAACTATTATTATTTAAACATTCAAATCTCCGAAATAGCTATAATATTATTTAACTATTCAAATATCCGAAATGACTATAATATTATTTAACCATTCAAATATCTGAAATGACTATAATATTATTTAACCATTTAAATATCTCAAATAATTATTATTATTTAAACATTCAAATCTCCGAAATAGCCATAATATTATTTAACTATTCAAATATCCGAAATGACTATAATATTATTTAACCATTCAAATATCCGAAATGACTAAATATTTTTTAACCATTCAAATATCTCAAATAATTGTTATTATTTAAACATTCAAATCTCCGAAATAGCCATAATATCATTTAACTATTCAAATATCCGATATAACCATAATATTATTTAACCATTCAAATATCCCAAATAACCATAATATTATAATATCCGAAATCCTGGTAACTATATTAATAAAATCTATCATAATTACTAAAACAAGTTTTGGCATTCTTCTAGTGGTAACTAAAAATGATTTCTAAAGATGATTTAATGTAAGTGTTCAAATAACCATCAATGAATGAATTGGAAAATTTCTATCTGTGTATCTAGGGACCTCCACTGAATTTTCAATACCTAAGTTTTGAAATTAATTTTTAAAAATGAAAAAAGCTTTGCTGAAAATTTCATTTTAGCTTTAATTGAAAAATAAATTATTAAATTTACTATTTCCTGTAACTAAAATAGTTGGGTGCATTTAAATAAAAATTATATAGATCAATGTTTCAGCCGATTTAAGAAAATTTTCTTAAAAGAGGCCATTTCCTTAATTTTAAGAAAATTTGTAAAAAAAACAAAATTTGCGAATTTGAAAATCTTCAAAAATCATAATATATATTTGCGTCACTTTATTTCCGTAAAATTAACAAATTTAAAGTTAAATTGAGCTGAATGTAACAAATATTACTTACTTATAGAATAAAAGTATAGTATAAAAGCATTCTGTAATAAAAATTTAATGAAAAAACTTTGTTTTTATTGAAGTTTGACGCCTTTTTTGATCATGTTATGCTGTTTTTACGCGACCAAGTGGAAGTTTCTATATTATATAAGATGCAACGTAAGTCATCTTATATGATAATTTCTGATGGGAAATTTAGAAAGAAAATATTAAATAATTGTTCAACTATCTGGTTAGGTTTGGTTTGGTTTGTTTTACGGCATATCAACCTCAATGGGTTATTTAATGCCGCCAAGATTTTTATTGCTGGTTTGGTTTCCTTTGTTTTGTTTTACGGCATATCAACCTCAATGGGTTATTTAATGCCGCCAAGATTTTTATTGATTGTAATAATTTTTTCTAAAATGTATCTCGAAACTATACTACTTCAAATATGTATTTAATCGTTTTTTTGCACAGTATTTATGGGCTTAAAACCTATTTTTACACTTTCATAGTGTTTTAACCCCTGTTTGTGTGTTAACTATTTGTCCATAGCTGGGAACTAACAGGTTCTACCACCACGGGTCAGAGTGAATTTGAGAACACCAGCAATTAAGAGGTGGTTCCACGCTCCTCAAAACCTCCTGATCAGAGGCCTTACTGTTGGAAGTAGTTTATCGTCTTACCCAGGACGCGGATGTAGTTTATCGCCATTCCCAGGACGATCAAATATCTGTAATACTCTTGAAGTTATTAATAAATTTCAGTTACTTGCATTATTTACATTATTCGGGCTGTTATCCTCACCTTCATTGCTATGTTCACAACGTTTCGGCCGCTGTACGCTCCGGTCTTCTTCAGGTGATTGGAATTTCGAATCGAACACTTTCTATCGTCCACCGGAGTAGATTGTCCTAGTTCCACTTACCATGCCCTTCCGGATGTCTCACTTATTTCCCTTGAACTCAACTCTCCAAGCTGGTATTGAACCGACAACTATTTGAGTATAGTCACTGGATGTAACCAACATCTTTATCCAACGGGCTATGTATCCTTGAAGAAGGCCGGAGCGTACAACTATCAAAACGTTGTGAATATGGCAATGATGATGAGGATAAAAGTTCGAGTAATGTAAATAATGTAACTAATCATAATACCTCATCTCAGAGATATAGAGGCCTAAACGTTATGAAAAACTCAATAAAGATAAGGATAACGGTCCGAATAATATAAATAATGAAAGTAATCATAATACCTAATCTCAGAGATATACAGGCCGAAACGTTATGAAAAATGCAATAAAGATGAGAATATCAGTTAGAATGTAAATAATGCAAGTAATCATAATACCTCATCTCAGAGATATAGAGGCCGAAACGTTGTGAATATGTCAATGAAGATTAACAGCCCGAATAGTGTAAATAATTCAAAACTGGAAAAATTGATGAGATTTTTACTTCTGTTTATAAATACTTGTTGCAAAATATAATTCTTACTTTTGACTTGATTAAGTCTATCAGAGGAGGAAACGCGTCGGTTAAAACAAGTTGTCCTGTTGCCTTTATGCATAAATTATGTTATATAAAATTTTCTAATGGCAACTATCGTAAAGATATAGATTGCATCATGTAGGCGATCAAATATCAAAATATTTGTGAATATATTAATAAATTCAAATTTACTAAAATAAAGGCCATGAATTACTATGTAGGGAGACACGGTGGAGTAATGGATAGCAGGTCGGATTGAGAAGTCGGAAAGCTGAGTTCGAATTCCAGTCGAATCCATTACATTCACTTATGTGCTAATACCTTTAGGACAGGTATGAATCGTCTTAAATAACCGGCTTCTATATCCTTTGATGGCAACTGGTCTACTGCAGAAAGAAATGGCAACCTACTGCGTGAAAAAATCTGCCTCATCAGACATGTATCGAAAGATAAATGATCGCTTACACGTGTATCACGCTTTGCACATAACAGGCTTATTTCTAGGTAGCAATTTCTAAAATTAACTTTCGCAAAGGCATATATGCCTTTATGTACGGACTCAACTACGCTGGTTAGCAGTGGAAGTTTTCGATTTTTTCTTTTTTTCATATTTATTTTATTTTATTTACAGTTTTTAAGCACTTTTGTTTCCTCTGGTCTTTTTCGTCGTTTTTTGAATCTTTTATTTTCTTTTTTTTTTGTTTCTCTTTCCTTCTATTTCACTTTTCTTTGTTTTTTTTTTCTTACTTTCTATTTTGCATTTCTTTCTTTCTTTCTAATTCACTTTTCTTTCTTTCTTTCTTTCTTTCTTTCTATTTTGCGTTTCTTTCTTTCTTTCTAATTCACTTTTCTTTCTTTCTTTCTTTCTTACTTTCTATTTTGCATTTCTTTCTTTCTTTCTTTCTATTTCACTTTTCTTTCTTTCTTTCTTACTTTCTATTTTGCATTTCTTTCTTTCTTTCTATTTCACTTTTCTTTCTTTCTTTTTCTTTCTTTCTTTCTTTTTCTTTTTCTTTCTTTCTTTTTTACATTTCTTTCTTTCTATTTCACTTTTCTTTCTTTCTTTTTTCTTTCTTTCTTTTTCTTTCTGTCTTTTTTACATTTCTTTCTTTCCATTTTGCATTTCTTTCTTTCTTTCTATTTTATTTTTTTCTTTATACCTATTTTGCATTTCTTTCTTTCTTACTATTTCAATGTTCTTTCTTTCCTTCTTTCTTTCCTTCTTTCTTTTCTTCTTTCTTTTTTACCTTTCTTTCTTTCTTTATATTTTACATTTCTTTCTTTCTTTTTCTATCTTACATTTCTTTCTAAACTTTTCTATGTCTTGTTATTTTTACTCGTTCATCGAAGCGTTACTCGGGTTTAGCAAGCGATAATCACTCAACCGTGTCTTTAAGACTTGGGAATTCTGACAATCAATATCATGCAATACTTTATAATATGTGCCCAATTTTTAAGCAGGGTCATTTATGTGTCAGCATCATGGGAGAGGAGAGGGTGAAGACGGTGGCTTCAAGGAGATGGGAAGGCCTTAATGGGGAAATTTCGTTTCCGTGCCGGGTGGGGGACTGAGAAGATGAATAGCCGGACAGATAGGGTGCGGAATTATTGGCCCATGGAAATGGTTTGGAATTTATAGAATGATGGGAGACAAGATGAAGAGGTAAAATTTGCAAAGTGGCTGGAATGAAGGTTGTCATGGAGATTGATTGGTTGGTGAGGCTGGGTAACAGTAGGAGAAAGGATGGTGATTTGAAGAAATGAATTCGTGACAGTTAAGTTGCAGGAAGAGATGGGGATCATAGAAAGAGAAAAAGAGATATAAAAAAAGCAAAAGAGGAAAGAAAGAGAGTGTTTGCGAAGTTGGAAAATAGATAGATAGAAAGCAAGAGAGAGAGAGAGAGAGAGAGAGAGAGAATGGAATAATGAGAGTAAGGTTGATGATTAGGAAGAAGATCAGTAAGAAAAAGAGGTTCAATTAAAATAAAACAGGTTTCTGAACTCAACAGGGCAGAGTAGGACAGTATTCCCAAACTGCTTTTTTCAGGGCTGCATTTTCACAATTTTCAATTGTGAAAATGCATAAAAATACACACTTTAATATCAAAACAAAGCAAAACGTGTGCGTTTGCAGATAGCGTAACTGTTATTAGTTAATATGCAGAATTTGTTTTAAACATTTCCCTTCAATTTACATTATTCGGACTATTGTCTTCATCTTTGTCGCCATATTTATTACAACGTTTCGGCCTTTGTACGCTCCTGCCTTCTTCCGAACTGAGCCCTTTATTTCGCTCACTGGGGTAGACTGTTCAAGTTCCACGTGCCATGTTTAATGGAGGTCATTTGTAAGTTATCTCCTGTTAATTCCCCTCTCCAAGTTCTCCACCGCCTTAACCGGGTATTAAACTCACAACTCTGGGTTCTGTCACTGGATCTAACCAACGCCTTTATCCACTGCGCCATGTGTCCTCAAGCAAATCCAATCAAGAATCTGGGGTCAATCTGCAAGGAAAGGACATACGAAGTACTAAAATGTACACTGGGACATGTTTCATCGGAAAATTAGGACAAAAAGTAAATAATAACGGAATTATTCGCTTTGATTCACTTAATTTGCACAACAGTGTATGTTTATTTTTCGTATTTCTTATACTAAATTTGTTATAACTGACCCATAAACGGAACTCTATTTACATTATTCGGACTATCATCCTCATCTTTGGTGCCATATTTATCACAACGCTTCGGCCGTTGTACGCTACGGCTTTCTTCAGGTGGTTGGAATGTCGAACTGAACCCTTTATTTCGCTCCTTGGGGTAGACTTTGCAAGTTCCACGTTTAATAGATGTCAGTTATCAGTTATCTCCTGTTATTTCCCCTCTCCAAGTTCTCCATCGTCTTAACCAGGTATTGAACTCACACTTTTTGGGTCCTGTCACTGGATCTAACTAACGCCTTTATCCACTATGCAATGTGTCCTTGATAATCTGAAAAAGGCCGGAGCGTACAACGGCCGAAACGTGATAATTATGGCATGGAAGATGAGGATGATAATCCGATCAATGTAGATAGTGTACATAATACCTCATTTAGCAAATATAGACAGATAATAAACGGAACTATTTGAAGAATTTTACACACGGAAAGGTGAAAATAGATTCAGTTTCAGTAACGTCATTGATTTAATTTCAAATACATTTGGTGCAAATCGAGTGTTTTTTTTTTTGTTTTTTTTGTGTAACATAGCCAATTTAAAGGGATGCGGGAGTATGGTATGGTGATACAAGAGATTGCCAGCTAAAAGCACAATGAACAAGATGATACGTTCGATGTATTAGAATAGCTTATGGGAAACATGCAATGGAGAAATCTAGAGATGTTGATTGGTATAGGTGGTTCAAAGATGTGGATATCCCAAAATACAAAGAACAGATGAAATGTGGATAGACTACCAAATTTGGTACGCTGAGATAAAAGATTAATAGTAACTGATGCTAACAGAGGATTTGGGAATGAGAAAAATAATGTATTAGGAGTTCTTGAGTTCCTGGCTAAGAAATCCATTACGAAAATGAGCCATCCATTCAACAAACTTACCCCACCTCTCATGTGATTTTTGGCAATTCGCGAAATTGAAAACATGCCCTGAAAGGAAATAAATAATAATAAAAAAAAAAAAAAACTTGGCGTTAATAGAAATGTTACTATTAGGTTGGTGCAAAAATAACATAATAATGTCGTTTTTTGACGTATTTTTTAACGTCGAAAAACGACATTATTACGTCATTATTTTTGCACCAATCTAATATATAACTGTAAAGAATTCTTTAAAGCAATGACTCCATCGTCTCAAGGAGGATGTGCGGGCGATGTGATAGACAGTTCTTCGGAATAAGAACTGGCAGAGCCGAGTTTGAGAGCCAGTCGAGTTTGTTTCGTTCACTTACGAGCAAATACCATTGGGCAAGGTATGAATCCATGATCTTTTCTTCAGCCGTCTATGGATTAAATTTTATATGGAAAAATCATTGTTATTTTCTAAAGAAAATTGTTAATTTGCTTGCAATAAATCCAAATCCAATTGTTAATTTGCTTGCAATAAATCCAAATCCATTATAATTCTTATAATCCAAATTTGGATTTAAATAGCCAACAATGGATTGATAATGGGTGAAAAAAAATAATCGATAAAAAAAAATCCATCGGCTTATGAAGTTCATAGCTTCACAGGCACCCACAGAGCAAGCGTCTGAAATAGGGGTGGCGAGCCGCCCTAGTAATCGGGTATCCTCGAATACGAATGTCCCTCTCTCTCTTCCTCCCTCTCTCTCTTCCTCCCTCTCTCTCTTTCTCTGTTTATATATATATATATATATATATATATATATATATATATATATATATATATATATATATAAAAGTGAACATAGAAGTCAAAACTTAGAGGAGACAGTCTGTTTCATGCTATATGCAATCGTCAGGAGCACATGTAGCCTGACGATTGCATCTAGCATAAAACAGACTGTCGCCTCTAAGTGTTGACTTCTATGTTCACTTTTTTATTTACACACGGCTATATCTGATATTGAGCACTTTATCCCATAAATATAGCACACCTTCAGACTATATTTTTTCATATATATATATATATATATGTGTGTGTGTGTGTCTGTGTGTGTGCGTGTGTGTGTGTGTGTGTGTTGTGGACTCTCCCGTCGTATTTGGCATATTAGGGTCAAACAGCTCAGTTCCTAGGAACATACAGCCAGGTATCAGAACCTATTATCTGATTATAGTTGTGAAGGCTTTGTGCAGAAGCGACCACACTTTTATATATATCCACATGATGTGTCAACAATACTTTGCCCAATTTTAGGGAAGACTTCCTCACACCAAAGAAAGGACAGAATACTCACATACGGTGACGAATGGTCTCACAAACCCCCTTGATATGTTGATGAAGAGTCTTTGCATTATTATTGTCTGCTGCATAAACCAATTGTTTTAGATGGCCCCTACCCCTAGATAAAAATCCAAAGAAGTCAGGGTCTGGAATTCAGGGGACGGAATCTGTGCATCGCAAACAATGTGACTAAAATGTGCATCAGTGCACCATCATACATAACCAGCATGTGTCTTCGTATTTGCAGGCGTACATCCTCTAACAATTCAGAGAGTTTGTTCGCAATAAAGTCGTTCTAGACAGCTCATGTAAGAAATTATGGGAGAACATATAGACGTACCAGACAATCACCTACACTTCCAGCTCACAGATTAATCGGAAATTGATGTTGGTGTTTTCCCTGTATTGTAACATTGTTATTCCGATGAGTCTACAAATCTTGGTTGTGTAAATTTGTTATTCCATCTCGTCCAACGTAGACTCACTAAACAAGACTGGAGAGACAAAAATTAATACACTATATATATATATATATATATATATATATATATATATATATATATATATATATATATATATGTGTGTGTGTGTGTGTGTGTGTGTGTGTGTGTTTGTGTGTGTGTATTTACAGA
>OZ010600.1:12379276-12386776 GCA_963932145.1 Acanthosepion lycidas
TGTGAGGCACATTTTAACATGGAAATATTTTTTCACTTGCTTTTTTTCTAAGAAAAACATATTTGTCCTCTGATGTTATCGTATAGTTATGTGATTAACGCCAGTATATATAAAAAAAAAAACAAAAAAAAAACACTGAATCTTATTTAATATCAATCAGGAAGTTACAAAAGTTGGTATATGTTGACTCCCTATGTACTCAGCTCCCCTCTCAGTTATATGCAAACTCAGAGTAACATTTTTTTTTTAAATTTAAGATGCCGAAAATGCAATACGACAAACTTCGCAGAGATTAAATAAAAATTTTAAAAAAAAGTCATGCATAAATCATTGGAAAAGACCAAAGGCATAATTTGTAACACCTTAAGGAAAGCACTAGGGATGGCAGTAAAAAGTAACTCCGAGGAAGGAAAGGCAAGAAAAATAATTAAGTGTCCAGTGAAATACTCGACCTAGAGGAAGAAAAATAAAACAGATAATGTCAAGAAATAGAAAAGAATATTTTGAAAAGTTACTAAACAAAATCCCGTAAAAAAAATCCAAACACCCGAAAGGAAAATGGCTTAAATAGAAATGCACAGAGACGGAAAGACTTCAAAATATAAAAATAGAAGGTATGTACAAAATATATAAGACATAGGAGTGAAGAACGCAATTGTATGAAATATAAAGTGAGAAAAATTATAACGATCGAAGGGTACTACAAATATGGACCGACGATACAAAAAAATCTATTTAAAAATAAAAAAATAAAAACATGAGAAAAGCTTAAAACTTAGCTTATCACCAAAATAAACGTTCTACTCGGTGTCACATCAGAACATCAAACGTTCTATATGTCTCAGAGGGTTTAAATAGAATGTTTTTATATTTTGAAATCATTTCACCCCAATCAGTGAACTGACGTCACTAAGACACAAAACGAGAAATATTATTAAGGAACGAAAGCAATAAAAGAAGATGAAGCAAGATAACAGTAAATGACGATTGACATTGCATTTAAATTTATAAAGATCATCTTTCACTGGGAAGCATGTAGCCGGAAGAGATTTCACCAAGTACGAGAGAAGCAACTGTTAGCATGGAAATGACGGTTGCATCTAACCATTTCCACTGTAAATTGATGAGGCCTTTCCGCTAACCTGGCACTGCAATTAAATTAAAAAAGATTGTCAGTAAATGTTTATAGTAAATGCACAGAAAAGCTACATTTCGATGGTTGAATCCGAGATGCCAGATCAGGACCAATAACGTTGCTGATTATTCTTTGAATGCCATCAAGAATAATCAGTGCAATATTGTATGCATTCATTTCAACTCTTCTTATTAATAACTGCATTGTTTATTTTCTGGTAAACTTATATCAGATCGTTTAAAGTAGACTCTTCATCATGTTAGCAAAATGTTCAACAAATAATGTCATCATCACTGCGATTTCTGGCTTCCCGCCAAGAACTTCCTTGTTTTGAGGAACAGCTGATACACAAATCAAGAGAATAGGTGGGTACAAAACCAGGTTAAAGTAACATTCACGCAAGAAAACTATTGAAACAAAGAACGTGTGTGCAGGAGCATGTATCGATGATACAAGTCCCGTTTTGTCACGCTTCCTTGATGTTTGATCTTGATAGCTTTTCGTTAATGACTCTGGAAGTTGTACTCTCCATTGATGGTGTGGCCCTTTTGAAGATAGTAAATAAACACAATGCCTTTTGCATTCCAGAAAACTGAAACAATCACCTTCCCCTCAGATGGAACGACATTAACCTACTTTGAGGACGGTTGAAAGAGATTTTTCCACTGGATGAGTTGTCTATTTGTCTCTGGTTCAAAGTGATTTAACAAACACTCACCTTAGGAAATTCGCATACTATTCTGCATTAATAGTTTGGCTCTTTTAAAGATAGTAAATAAACACAATACCTTTGGCATTCCAGAAGAATGAGGCTATTACATTCCTTGCAGAGGAAACGACTTTGAACTTGAACTAGCATTTTGTAAATTCTTCAGACAATTGTCATAATACTCTCCATTGATGGTGTGGACGTTTTGAAGATATTTAATAAACACAATACACCATCTTCGAAAATATACTGCTGGTAATAATAATGTATTGCTGGTAATCATTTTTCTTCAAAAATATATTAAACTTATTTTTATACTTTCATAGTGTATTGACCCCAGTTTGGTGTTTAACAATTTGCCCATATTTAGGACCCTAACAGGTCCTAACACCAGCAATGAGAAGGGGGTTCCACGCTCCTCAAAACCTCCTGATCAAAGAACTTGCTGTCAGATGTAGTTTATCGTCTTAACCAGGACACGATAATGAAAACAGATTTTTCCCTATAGATTAAAGGTTTTGGTTTTCTTCTGAATAGAGAGAGGTTACTACTCCATAGATTGTCTCTTTGGTTGAAAGCGATGAACCCAACACATATCCTGTGTTCGGAAACGTTCAAATAAACCAAAAGGGTCTGCCTCAAAAAATGTCATATTCTCCCATGATATACTCGGCGTGTTCCGTTTTTGGTCAGGTGTCAGAAGATGTGTCACCCACCTAGCAGAAACCTTCGTTATACCAAGTTCATTGTGAAAAAATATTCCTCAACTCTCTCACGGGATTTGATAATTGTATTGGCTATTTGATTTATAGTCGATGGTCTGTCATCCATCAACTTGTGGTGAGCACGATTGATGTTGGCAGTTGCAGGATGTCCACACCTTGGTTCATCTTCAAGGCTTGTCTTTCCCCTCCTAAATTCAAGTGACATCTGCACTGTTGATAAAACAAGACTATCACTCCCTAATGTAGCAACCATGTGGGCAGGAATATGCTTGGGGTTAAACCCTTTTTCTGCAAATACATGATATTAAATGATGCTAAATTTTGTAGATATTCAGTAAAAGTGACTACTAGTTAATTTATGAAGACATTCTTAGAGCAGTCAGATATCAGACTGTCTGGAAGGTAACAAGGCCGTTATTAATAAGAAGGGTTGAAATTAATGCATGCAAGATTAGCATCATTCCATCATAGTCAGTCTATGAACTTTTCAACCCACCCTTGTAACTGGAAAGAAACAATTGAATTATTAACACGAAGAGTTGAAATTAATGCAGGGAAGATTTCACAGCTCTAGCATCATTGCTTCAAGCCTGCCTATAAACGTATTAGTGCACCCTCGTTTCAGGGAAGAAACAATGCAGTTATTAATAAGAGTTGAAATTAATGCATTCAAGATTTCACATCTCTACAATCACTCTTACACAGTCAACCAGTGATCTTTTCAGCCACCCTCATACCTCGAAAGAACAATGAAGTTATTTATTAGAAGAGTTGAAATAACTGTATGCAAGATTTTATAGCTCGAAGCATAAGTCCTTCATAGTCTGCCTATGAAGCATTTTTATACTGACATTTTTTTACAATTTGCGCACGAAAAAAAAGTTAGTAATGTAAACATCGAAACGTTCAAAGAAAAGTCGGGCATTTATTAAAGAGTAAATTAAAACTTTGCTGAGATGACTTCCTACAGCTTACAGCTCGGGCACGCTGGACTGGAAAGTTTTTTTTCTCAGATTAGAATGTACTTTTATCGAAAAGCAAAATTATTTTATTGAAACGTTCAATCCCCAGCCTGTAGTATCAATTTAAAAAAAGAGAATTTCGTGCACCCACGTTTATAAAAAATAAGTAATTATAGCTGGATTAAGAAAATTCATTAAATACTTCAAAAAATAAAAAAAAATGCTTAATTCCTAAAGATGCAGTCAGCAAATCAACTCCTGTTAAATTGTTACTACTTGTTTCCTTCTAAATCCGTTACTATCCGATAGAATTGCAAGTAATCAAAGTGTTACAGCAAAAAGAAGAAATATATATAGATTAGCAAGCTTGTCTCGCGAGAACAATTACAACATATATATATATATATATATATATATATATATATATATATATATATATATATATATATATATATATATGTTTATTATGAAATGGACAAAATCGGTCAATTATTTTAAGACATTTTTATGTTTAAACATTCTTGTTCTATATGAACCTATCATAAGAATTTTGTCAGCATAACATAACCCGTTGATATGTCGGAAAACTAAATAAATCAAAACAAAAATTTACTAACCGATACAAACTAAGAAATGCAGAATATACTAATAGTATATGTCATATTGATATATCAGATTGATAGATAACATTTTTATGAAATGGACAAATCCGACAATTATTTTAAGACATTTTTATGTTTATACATTCTTTTTTTTATATAGATAGAAATATTTAAGTAAATGCTCTGTTTTATAATAAACAGTATTAATAACATTTAACGGCCTGAATGTACGAGAAATTTTCCTAGAAAATATTCGCCCCCTGACAGGAATCGAACCTGTATGCTATAAAGCAGTAAAATCGACCTTGCTAATCGAACGATCCTCCGTGGCGCTCGATCGGTTATTCCGTATAGGATACAGTTCGATTCCTGCCGGAAATATATTTTCTCTGAAAATTTCTCGGACATTCAGGCCAAAAAATATTATTAATTCTGTTATTACATAACAGATCATTTATTTAATTACGTGTATCTATAAAAAGAATGTATAAAAATAAACATGACTTAAAATACACACACACACAGACGCACACACACACACACACACACACACACACACACATATATATATATATATATATATATATATATATATATATACATTATATTAGCTCCTGAATTAATTCCAGTTGAGCACTCTCGGGCTGAGGTATGGGTTTGTAAACAGTGACTATTATATCTATATAGCGAGACTCTTCGCAAGCCGAATTGAGTCACTGTCGGTCACTGGGCGTGTTTCCTAAAATAAATATGCCAAAAATCCACCTTCATCCCAACCGTGCGCCGACAGCTTAGTGGTAGAATATCCGCCTGATACCAATTCAGTCGGGCTTCGATCCTAGCTAGAGGCAACCGGATGTCTAGCCGCACTGATGAGCTGTGATACAGCGAAACAGTCTGTCTGTGGATGACATTATATTAGCTCCTGAATTAATTCCAGTTGAGCACTCTCAATTCAGTCGGGTTTCGATCCTAGCTAGAGGCAACCGGATGTCTAGCCGCACTGATGAGCTGTGATACAGCGAAACAGTCTGTCTGTGGATGACATTATATTAGCTCCTGAATTAATTCCAGTTGAGCACTCTCAATTCAGTCGGGTTTCGATCCTAGCTAGAGGCAACCGGATGTCTAGCCGCACTGATGAGCTGTGATACAGCGAAACAGTCTGTCTGTGGATGACATTATATTAGCTCCTGAATTAATTCCAGTTGAGCAATTCCAGTTACATCAAACTTAGGTAATCTACAAACAAACAAACAAACTACTGGCGAGTGAAATCGATTGCAAATTTTCCTGACGAGTGGACAGATTACAAATAATATTCCGCTAACAAACTCTGGAGTTGCCGTGCTTAATATAACAAGAAACGCTCAGTCACGTAATTGATGTAATTTTCAGTTAACAGTATGAAAATAGTGTTCTCTAAATTCTTCCACTAAGGACATTTTGTTTTGTTATTATTAGTTACTTTGTTTAATAAATTAATTTCTTTTTTGCCTTGAAAAAGTCCACATTGGACGAAACGCGTTGGCTACTATTTTGACTACAGTTTTCCTATTGACTTTTATATATATATATATGTATATATGTATGTATGTATGTATGAAATATGTAGTGCAGTTGACTTTATATTACAATGAATCATTCATACAAAAAGTAGATTAGTAAAGTTAATGATATAAAATGGCGAAATCCATTCGCTAAAAAAATTAAAAGGCATCATCAGGCATGGGAATTATTTATGCTACCTGAATTTTACCAAAAACAAAATAATTTCCATGCATGAAGATGACTGAATGTACAGTTGAAAGTACTTGCGTATTAAAGAAAGACCTTATACAGCTTATAATTTTTAAAACGAAAGATCATAACATTCATCGAGTAACTTATAGGTTAATGTACTTTAATATTTTGTTTGCGAAGGGATATCGCCATTTTATATCATTAACTAATAATAACATATTCAAACGCTGTGATCAACTCCTATCGTGGACAATCTTCAGATTGCTTTGACGCTTGAAAGAGACTGTCACAGCTTGGGCTTTATCCAGCTGCTTGGTTTTATTTCTTCATATGTCTGATAATGAGCATTTTGCTCATGGACATGGCTTGCCTTAAAACTATATATATATATATATATATATATATATATATATATATATATATATATATATATACTAGCAGCATGGCCCGGCGTTGCCCGTCCTTGATTAAAAAATCGTACGACTCATACCCCAATCGCTATCACTTGACTTAAAATATTTTTGCCCTTCTTTGCTTTTAAAGGATTGCCCTTGTCATGCTGATGTTGCTACATGCCTTACTTCTTGCCTATCTCACACTGCGAATTTTTTATAAGCTCTACACTAAACATTAAATCTGTTACGAAAAAAGAACTAAAAAAAATGAACACAAAGCGATCAGCTTTAAAAAAAAAAAGGACTCGTAACTGGAAAAACCGAAGGAAAAAAGAATGTTAACAAAAAAAACTTTTTCACACCCAACCCAGTTCTGCGGAATAAGAATCAACGTTGAGTTTAAGCAAGCGAATGAGCCAATTAGAGTAAAGTGCCATGCAGATTTAAATTTTTACCAATTGTGACAAATGCAGCTATTGATTTTTTTTTCATGCTAGCATGCTAGTTAACATTCGTGTCAGTCAGCTGTTGGCTCTCACGCTGCCCAATAGAATCTTCCTGCCTATTCGTGGCAGCCAGCTATAGGCTCTCATTCTGGCCAGTACAAAATGGCCGCAAACTACATGAAAACTGCCATAGAAGCATGAAAAAATCAATTATTTTCACTATCGATAAGAGTTGGTAAATGCGAAGTTGGTCTTGGATTTCTCCGCTAAGTTGGAGCATGTGCATGTAAATTTTGGTGCAAATCCGTCGAAAATTGCGGCCGTGCATTCGTTACACACACACAAACACACACACACACATCCTGGAATTTATGTATACATATATATATATATATATATATATATATATATATATATGAAGAAAAATATACGGAAAAAACAAACAAAAATCCTTATATGCAATTATGCTGTTTTAATGTTAATATAATGTCAACGTCGGACGTTTCGGACTAATAAACCATCTTCAGGACATATTCATAAAATATAATTAACATTATCAATTCAACATGACAAATATAATGTCAATTATATTTTATGAATATGTCCTGAAGATGGTTTATTAGACCGAAACGTCCGACGTTGACATTATATTAACATTAAAACAGCATAATTGCATATAAGGATTTTTGTTTGTTTTTTCCGTATATTTTTCTTCATACTGTCGGATCTATATCCATATATTTGCTTACATATATATATATATATATATATATATATATATAT
>OZ010600.1:12396776-12401776 GCA_963932145.1 Acanthosepion lycidas
GTCCGTTTACTCCAGCATAAGCGTTCTAATATATATTATACACACACACACATATATATATATATATGTGTGTGTGTGTGTATAATATATATATATATATATATATATATATATATATATATATATATATATATATATATATATATATATATATATATATAATTTATAATTGAGAGCGACTGTTCTTGAAAACGTGTTATTAAAAAGAGTAGACATTTTACGACTACTAGATGTATTCTTCTATTTTTCTCGTACACGAATAACCTTGTGTGTATTGTTTCTGTATGCGATAACCAAAATTTATATTAGGTCCAAACTTTCAATTCAGATGAGACATCAGCTGAATGGTGAACAAGAATTTAGATGGAAAAAAAATCAACCCATCAGCAACGGCCCTTTTAAAACAATTTGCTACTTAAAATTCATTCAGTTTTCTTCAATTTTCTTTTCTTAATCACATACCTGACAATGGCAACAAGCATCGAAATTTCAGACGCAATATCAACTTCAACAAATATAATAGACGTAAAATGTACAGTCCTCATTATAAGATAGGTTTCATTTGCTGACAATAATATATTCTGTCTACTTACAATAGATGTTTAGTCCTTTCTTCTCACTTTCCTTGACTAATTTATGGTCTGTAGTTTCTGACATTATATAATGTTATCTTAAGACATCACGTCTAGGATACAGGTTCGATTCCTGTCGGAGGACGCATATCATCTATGACAATTTCTTGGATATTCAGGCCAGTTAATGTTGTTAATACTGTTTATTATAAACAAAGCATTTACTGAAATATTTGTAACTCTAATGTGTGACGTCATTTATTTACATTTGGATACGAAACTAGCAGATATAAATGTACGTGAGAGAATCATGGAAAATTGTAGATTAAAAACAGTAAACTCGACCTTGCTAACCAAAACGCTCCTCTGTGGCTCAATCCGTAAAAACACATCAGGCTATATGACGGTTCCGTATAGGATACAGGCTCAATTCCTGTCAGAGGACACATATTTTCTATGAAAATTCTCGTACATTCAGGGCGGTAAATGTTGATAATACTGTTTATTATAAACAGAACATTTACTTAAGTATTTGTGTCTATTTAAAAAAATGTATAAACATAAAAATGTCTTAAAATAATTGTCGGAATGCAACCATTTCATAAAAATGTTATCTATCAATCTGATATGTCAATATAACATATACTATTAGTATATTCTGCATTTCTTAGTTTGTATCGGTTAGTAATTTTTTGTTTGGTTTATTTAGTTTTCCGACATATCAACGGGTTATGTAATGTCGACAAGATTTTTATGATAGTTTCATATGGCGATTTTCTAAGCGTAGATCAGATTTGGCACAAAACAGAAATTGTGGGGTAATTAGTGAGCATCGAAGTCACTACTGATTCGTAATTGTTCTAGCGAGACAAGATAACCATGACACCACGTCAAGTTGCACTAGGATAAGCTCATATGAATAGAAAGTGTATTCATTCCTGGTAATATTTTTCTGTTTCAAAAATCTTTTGATGGTAATTTTCTTTTTAAAAATGTATTGCTGTTAACTTTTTAAAAAAAATATATTGCTGGAAATATTTATTTTTTTTAAATGTATTGCTGGTAATATTTTTTTTTCAAAAATGTTTGGCTGCTAATATTTTTTTATTAAAATATATTGCTGGTAATTTAAAAAAAATATATTGCTGGAAATATTTATTTTTTTTAAATGTATTGCTGGTAATATTTTTTTTCAAAAATGTTTGGCTGCTAATATTTTTTTATTAAAATATATTGCTGGTAATTTTAAAAAAATATATTGCTGGTAATATTTATTTTTTAAAAATGTCTTGCTGGCAATATTTTTTTTCAAAAATGTTTGGCTGGTAATATTTTTTTATTAAAATGTATTACTGCTAATTTTAAAAAAATATATTGCTGGTAATATTTATTTTTTAAAAATGTGTTGCTGGTAATATTTTTTTTCAAAAATGTTTGGCTGGTAATATCTTTTTATTAAAATGAATTGCTGGTAATTTAAAAAAATATATATTGCTGGTAATATTTATTTTTTCAAAAATGTTTGGCTGGTAATATTTTTTTATTAAAATGAATTGCTGGTAATTTAAAAAAATATATATTGCTGGTAATATTTATTTTTTCAAAAATGTATTTCCGGTAATATCTTATTTTCTCAAAAATGCATTGCTGCTAATGTTTCTTAATATAATCCTGGTAATATTTATTTTTTTAAAAAATGTATTGCTGGTAACATTTTCTCAAAAATGTATTGCTGGTATTTTTACTATAAAATTTTTGAACCCATTTTGAGGGTTACATATATGCACATAGATGAAAGCCTAACAGGGGCTACTACCCCGGGTCAGGGTGGACCTGGAAACAACAGTGATTAAAACGTGATTGCACGCTCTTCAAAACCTCCAGACCAGAGATCTTGCTGCCGGATGTAGTTTATCGTCATACCGATGGCGGAATAAATTATGTCCTCATTTGCAGTTCTCTCAAGTTCTCTTTGCAGTAAATGTTGTATAAATCTGGTTAGAAGACACATAAATGTTTTACAAGCCGTTTCTAATTTTGTGTATCCACTGAATTCATTTTGGGTTTTTTTTTATCAGTGTCATACGAGTAGAAATTCTGGATTATTTTAATATATGTTCCCTGAACAAAGCAAGCTTGCCTCGCAAAT
The DNA here is from genome assembly GCA_963932145.1 of Acanthosepion lycidas. NCBI lineage: Eukaryota > Metazoa > Mollusca > Cephalopoda > Sepiida > Sepiidae > Acanthosepion > Acanthosepion lycidas. Next base: position 12,399,498 of record OZ010600.1, read on the forward strand.
TGCTAGCACATTACTTGTAAAATATTTATTACTTTCTTGACATAGGTATCTGTTTATATACCTATATTTTTTCCTTCTATTCGTTGTTCACAGTTCTTGTGTATTCGCCTCATTTCTGAAGACTGTGTTTCCGCCTTCATCACCCCCCATAACACAGCATCTATTTCTTGAGAGGATTACTTGATTCAGTTGTATGCTTTCCATTTGTCGAACCTTGCACAAATGCTAACAGACAGTCTCTTTTTCCCGCTGTAAATCTGTCTACACGTTAGGTTTTTGGAATTGCGTGTGTGTTTTTGTTTTTATTAAACGCGACCAGGGCTCGTTTCCACGCGTCAGATACGCTTATGTACTCTTCCGTGGTCGTGTCGGCCCTCGGGCTGTGTACTGAAAGTTAACATTTCGGCTAGGGGCGCTGGTGACTGGATGAGGTTGGGTCAAAAATACAAAGACAGAGAAAAAAAATATATAAGACAATGAAAGTTCTTTTTGCAGTTTCCCTCCGGGCGCCACTACTATCGACATGTCTTACGGCGCCATTAGTGAAGATTACTTCCGGGAGAGTCAGGTAGTGGCGAAGAAAAGTAAATCAGATTGAGAAAAAAAAAAAAAAAAAATGATAAAAAAAAAAAGGGTCGAGAAAAAGGGAAAAGGTTAACAACGACAAGAAGGAAGTAACAATGTATGGAATAGCGTTACAATATAGAAAAACAACGAGAAAGGATAGAGTGAATTAATGAAAAAAATTCTAACCACATGTAAGAAACGATTATAGTTGTTAAATTCCGCCATCCGACACAAACTCATCAGGTAGATGACTCAATACTTACCATCATATCTACCTACCTACCCATATACCTGTTGCCTTCAATATACACTGTGATTTTTATTAACACTTTCTTTAAAACACCTTGATTTCTGACTCTTTGCGTCCAAGGAAATCTCCTTTTGTAGAACGAAGATTTCTGTTGAACCCCGGCTAGTTTTCTCTTCAGTGGAGAGATTGTCCAGCAATTTTTTTAAAAATCATTTCCCCCCAATCAAGGCGGGAATGCCACTAGTACGTAGATAGGCGACAGAGAGTGAAAATGAGGGAAAAAAAAAAACTGAAAATAGAGAGGATTGAGGAAAGGATAAATGATGAACGGGATTAAAGACGTTACATTTTAATTTTTCAAGGTTGTAGTTGTCAGGGAAGCAAGGAAACGGAAAGGAGTTCCACAGGCGGGAAGTGCCAGAAGAGAAACTGTTGGATTAGAAATGCTTACATTTAACTATTTCAATGTTAAAAAATGGGACCTAAATGTCCATCTAGTAGGTCCTTTACATCAATTCAGTCGGGGCACCACGGAAGAAAATTCGACAGAGCAGTCGCCATAAAAATATTTGGAGAATGTATTTTTGTATTTTTTTTTTTTAGTTTAAAAAAACGCATTTTAGTAATTTTTATAATAAAATGAATTGTTGGCAATTTTACTATAAATACATTGTTGGTCATTTTGTTATAAAATTTATTTTTGGTGTTTTTACTATAAAATTCTTTGTTACTAATTTTATAATAAAATGAATTGTTGGCAATTTTACTATAAAAAGCATTAGACATTTTGTTATAAAAAGTATTGTTGGCCATTGTACTATAGTGGTATATTTACGATATAAAAATGTATTTTTATACAATCGTAGATTTTTTTTTTATTATTTTTGGTTTGAAGGTTCACTCATAGCTGGGACCCTAACAGGTGTTACTACCCAGGGTGACTGAGAAGAACCCCAATTAAAAAGTGGTTCCATGCTCCTTAAAACCTCCAAATTAGAGGCCTCTAGTTTATCGTTATACTTAAGACGATTTTACAGTAGTAATGGCTAGATGTGACCGTAAGTTCTATCCTAATAGTTTCTCCTCTCGTTCTTTCTAGTCGTCTTTGGTGTTAATCTTTATTTTGTGCTTTATTAATTCATGTTAATTTATTGTTCTCTCTTTTTAATAGCGTTTTCTTTTTCTCATATTCTCTCACGCTCAATAACCCCTTGCGCCTAAACGGCTTTATTACCTTCCTTGATGACATTGAAAAAACTAGCGAGTTGTTGGTTTAAATCTGATAGAAGAACGTAACACGCACGAAAAAAAAAAATAAATAAAAACAGATAAAGTATACAACAAATGTGAAAAGTATACAAGGAATGTCTCCTTCTCGTGAAGAAAGAAGATGTAAAGAAGAAAGGAAAAGAAAAAGGTGAGGAAGAAGAAAAGGGGAGAGGGTGGTGCATATGAAGAAAAG
>OZ010600.1:12404276-12416776 GCA_963932145.1 Acanthosepion lycidas
GCTTGAACCCGTGTACATTGTGCGTTTTTTTTTTGTTGTTTTTTAAGACTGGTGAATCTCTAGTTGTAACACAAATAGCTTTTCGGGATCATTGATGTTACGTCGGAATGATGGTTTTCCGGGTAGAAAACAGATAATGCTATGCATTTACTAAACAACATGTAAGTAACTCGAAAATACAGGGTACACCAAAAATACGTCTCACATTTTAAATAGTCAACTAGTTAAGCGATTTTTTGGTTATGGTTCCGACAGCTCCTGCATCGAACGTGGATGTGATTTAGTCTGATGAAACTGATCAACACATGAGGTCGATATGTTAATTTGAAATGTAGCTTTCCACAGAAATGCCAGGATGTAGCCAAACACTCATGATTGTAAACCTGACATCACTTAGTTTTTGATAATGACCGTAATGGTGGAAGGTACTCAAACATAAAAAAAGCGGAAACTTTGGATGTATTATCCGGATTTTTTTATTTGGACTCAAAATAATTTTTTTTTTAAATATTGTAAAATAGACTAAAATATTGTTGTGCGACAGAAAATTTAAGCTGTCACCTATGTCGTGCAAGTGAACGTAGTTATCTGGTGATAGTGTCTTCATCTACCTAATGTCTTATAATATTTTGAGGTACCATCAGTTAACATCATGGCTTGGACCAGTGCACATTGCTATTGCAACGATTTTTAAGTTTGGTTTAATTTGTTTTGTTTTGTTTGTTTTACGGCATATGAAACACAATGGGTTGTTTAATGCCGACTTTTTATTGCTGGCAATATTTTATTTCGTAAATATATTGCAGATATTTTTTTTTTCTTCAAAAATCTATTTCTGGTATTATTTTACCTCTGAAATGTATTGCTGGTAATATTTTACCTCTGAAATGTATTACTGGTAATATTTTTAAAAAATGTGTAACTGGTAATTTTTTTTTTCAAAACAACATATTTTTTTTGTTTTGTTTTACGGCACGTCAGCCTCAATGGGTTATTTAATGCCAACAAGATTTTTACTGCTAGTAATATTTCTTTTTCAAAAATTTATTGCTGGTATTAATTTTTTTACAATGTATTTCTGGTATTAAAACCGATATTTACACTTTAATAGTGTTTTGACTCCATTTTTGAGATTAAATATGTGTCCATATCTGGGACCGTAACAGGAGCTAACACCTCTGGTCAGGGTGGACCAGGGAAAACCAGCAATTAAGAAGTGGTTTCACGCTCCTCAAAACCTCCCAATTAGAGGCCTTGCTGTTGGATGTAGTTTATCGCCGTACCCAGGACGCAGATGTAGTTTATCGTCATACCCAGGACGGACGATTTTTAAGACTGGTGAATCTGTATTCGCAACACAAAGTGATTTTTGGGCTTATTTCATGTTACGTCAGAATGATGCTGGTTCGGATAGAAATCTGGTTCTTCTATCTTTTGCAGCATCTGTTTCTCTCCTGGTTAAAGTCTGACTGCCATCCCCTGCAGCTCTGTACATTCTCTTCCTTACAGCATTTTCTTCTCTTCAGGACTGTACCACTTCCGATGATTCAGATACTCTTATTTGGTTTTCAGCATCTGCATGTCTGCTTGTTTCCTAGTTTGTGCCTCCTATGGTATTTCATGTGATCCTCTCTATCTTCTGACTTCGACCGCTGGTCTTTCAATTCTTCCATGGCATTTTGAAGAAATAACTCTGAATTTCTCAATTCACTTCATGCAACTTCAAAACCTAACTCTGATTAGGGCTCTAAATCCAATTCCGGTCAAAAGAGCGATTTGGGCGGAAAGTTTGATTTCGGCCGAAATTCCGATTTTGACCAAAAACGCACTTCAGACCGAAAGTCCGATTTTGATCGAAAGTCCGATTTGGGCCCAAAATTCGATTTGGACCAAAAATCCAATTAAGGCCGAAAGTCCGATTTTGATCAAAAGTCCGATTTGGACCAAAAATCCAATTCAGGCCGAAAGTCCGATTTTGATCAAAAGTCCGATTTGGACCAAAAATCTAATTCAGACCGAAAGTCCAATTTGGACCGAAAGTCCAATTTGGACCGAAAGTCCGATTTGGACCAAAAATCCCATTCACACCAGAAGTCCGATTTTAATCGAAAGTCCGATTTTAATCGAAAGTCCGATTTGGGTCGAAAGTTCGATTTGGACCGAAAGTCCAAATTTAATCAAAAGTCTGATTTAGGCAAATAAATCCGATTTAGACCAAAAATCTAAATCAGACCGAAAGTCCAATTTTGATCGAAAGTGCGAATTGGGCCGAAACTCCGATCAACATATTTAAAAACTTACCTCACGAAACCTCAGTTTAACTCTGATATCGAGACACTTTGTAGAAATAAAACTTTCTCAATTCACAAATTTTTGGGGATATTTTAAACTGAATTTAAAACTATTTTTTTTTTAAAACCGCTAAGTTTTTGTGTCACTTGAATATCAATATAAATTAAAATCTTTATTTTGTTTCACTTACTTTAAAATTGGAACTCTTAAATGTTCCCTCCACGTCCGATGCTGAATGTTCAAGAACCAAGTGAAGGCCAGATTGTCAATCTCGGAAACACCCTGATTGCAAAAAAATATAACAAATATGTATAGAGTAAGTGTGGCCTGAGTTAGAGGAGTTTCAGACATACGGACGGAGAGACAGAAATTACCGTTTATTTATTTAGAAATAAACATATTGCATCGATTAATTTTACTGGTAAACTTTTCTAAATGGCAAATGATTCTTCTGAGATATGGAAGAAATTCCGTCAGAAATTCTCCTAAATTCGTTTCCGAAGGAAATGATCCAAACGTTCGTCTTTCTTAAGTCATCATAAGTTTAGGCAAAGATAAATGGCGAGTGTTGTGCCGAAGGCAAAGAGTGTTGTGATGTGTTTTTACATTATTTTATCTATTACTAGCAGTAGAGCCCGGCGTTGCCCGGGGATGTAACAGTAAGAGATAGATCAATTATCGACCATCATAAAGACTGAAAAATAAAATTGACAAAGATTATTGTTTAAGTTTGACGGACACGCATGTCTTAATTAGTTTTTTTTTTTTTTTTTTTATGAATTGGTCAAACCCAAACTCAAACAAAAACATTGTTTTCAATCGTTATGAGTCTACCGATTGAATAGAATTTTATTATAAACAATTGTCTTGTAAATGGAATTTTTAAAGTATTCTGAATGTAACAATAAAGAAAAAAGTGTGCACGACAAAAAGAAACACTACCTGCCAAAAACAAAATGAAGTTTTGTTGAAATCGGTTGAAAAATGTAGGAAATCCGATCCCATATATAAACGAACACACACACACACACAAACAACCTGGGTTTTATAATAAGTATAACTCGATATGAGTTGTCCCCCTTTCATTCTCGACAGCGATACCTCTTAATCGTGCTTTCAAATTCAATTCTGTTTTTCGAATTTTTGGCGCTGTCAGAACCACTGCAAGGTAATTTTACGTTGTCCTGTGATGTTTTGTTGAAATCGGTTGAAAAATGTAGGAAATCCGATCCAATATATAAACGAAACAGACACACACGCACACACACACACACACACACACACACACACACACACACACACACACACACACACACACAACCTGGGTTTTATAATAAGTATGATTTATATACACTTCGTGACGCACCTTACACTGACATCTTAAAACCTCCCAATTAAGAATTGTGCCACTGATATTTCTTCTCCAGTGAAAGCCGGCATGGATGCTTTCATCCGTTCTCGAAAATATCATGTGATACCTCAATCCTCTCTATGGCTCACACCAGTATACTCAGCCTCTATACTATTTCCGGCTATACCAGCTTGACAGCTCTCGTCATAACAGGAATCTATTCGCTACTGCTCTCGAAGGTGCTAAGTTCCTGTTTGCCGAGTGAGTGAGGCACCACATTGGGAAGCAGTGGACGTTTCCTTAAAGCTGTGCTATGATTTGTTCTCTTTTCTTCTCACGTTATCTAAACACTTTGCTATTGACGTGGCTACTGCATTGACGAGGGCAGATAATGCATTGTTTGACTCTGCAAGTCTTCTTCCAGTAGACAAACTTCCCTCGAAAGATGAGATATTAAAGAACTGCTAACGATATAAATGTGATGAAGGAAACTTTGTAGATGCCGCAATGGTTATCAAGATGGCCGCAACAGAGCATTTACTTAAATATTTGTACCTATACAAAAAAGAATGTATAAACAAAAATGTCCTTATATATATATATATATATATATATATATATATATATATATATATATATATATATAACTGTATATTTAGGCAGCAATCCTTCATTTATGCATGTTTCATTAAAAAACGACAGACAAGGTACTACGGTTAAGCTTTTTATGTAATTTTTCTTGTTTTCGAACAAGAACTTTCTTTTAGGGAAACAAAGTGTCTAGAAACTGTCCAAATGTTCTTTAGTTCCGAGCGCTTTTTGCTATATCTTTAGCCATTATCAAGGATGATTTTATTTTTTCAGTTCAATTGAGGGTGTGCGATAAGTGCATATTTGTAGCGTGTTATAGAGATGTTTTATTTTCCGAACACGGTCAGCACAATTTGGTTAGGTCGTAGTTAATATTGTTAAGAGTTGGCTTTTTCTTTTTTATTATTAGGGCTTCAATTATTTTTAATTATTTTTTTATAGGTGGATAAGGTTATTATGTTTTTGTTTTCTACTAGTATGTTTCGAATGGAGTGTGTGTGTATGTGTGTGTGTTTAAATGGATTCTAATAGAGCTGTGGTCAGATAGTTGTAACGTGAGGCGTCTGGATAGGCATGTAGTTGTGAGACCGATGTAATTATATATGTGTACCAAATTTGAAGCTAAGCCGAGGTTTATTCCTCATCATTTGCAACTGAAATTTTAAAATTTACTCGTCTTGGTGCAGCATAATGTAATACATTGTACAAATGTACAATGTTTACATTCAGTTTTATTCATTCACTGACTCTTTTTCTTTTCTCGTCAGGATATCTAATAAATTTGCTATTGAGATTACTTAGAGCGAGATGATAGTGAAAATTGCACAGATTGACATGAAAGTGACGATGATGTGGGATATAGTGACGTTAAAAGAAAAGCGTAATGGAAACAGAGCCAGCGGACAGCTTGATCAAAGACATAGAGATCGGTTAGATGGACATACTTCTTATGTTGGGGACATTCGGATGATTCAAGAGATATCTTTTCTGTCAGCACTGATGCTGAAGTTGTTACCGATGCAAAAGCTCGGACAGACGCCAGCTCACAGAACAGGACAAGACTCCTCACACTGGCTGTCGTTTGTGATTGATACTTGATTAGTAATTATGCTAGAGCTGCCACTTCTACTGATACCTTAACTGACTATAACATGATCACAAAAGACGGCAATAGCCAACTTATGACTGCACATAAACTACAAGATGCGAGACAAAAATACCCCTTGAAGAGGCAAGAAATTCAGATAGCTTGTTTTTAAAAAAATGACGTATTTGATGGTAAGAAGACCACCACTCGTGTGATGATAAAGAATGAAAAAAACGATGAATAGAGTTTGATGATGGTGGTGCAAGCTCCTTATGTCAGCATGGTTGGGTCTGGCAATGAATATCTCACACATGTGACTTCCAAGACTGGACACGAAAAACAGATAGCCAAAAATAATCACAAGTTTTTGCTGGAGAAAAATCTAACCCAAAAGCCCATTGTATGTGCCGTTATTTATGGAATCAATGTAAGTATAGGATTAAAAATGGAGCCATTCACCATCTTGAAATTTTACTTGGTCACCCGCTCCGTTATTTCATCTATCAGCTCCACGGAAATTAGCTGCCTTACTGCACTGTTTTCTATCACTATGATGGTACACCAAGTGGTCCTGGGTATTGACGTGGTCCATTGGAAAGCAGATCAATGACCCTTAGTCTGAGCTGCCAGTTATTGCTTTCCAGCCAGTAAGTTTCACAGATTTTCCTGTCCTGAACGAAGAGGTGGAGAAAGATCTGTCCTGTGATCAGAAATACCTGTATAGGATTTATAGTTATTTTTAAAGGCAATTCACCCCAAGTAAGGTGGGAGTGCCACTAGGGGTTACAGAGCATTGAGATCAAGAGCAAAGAGGCACGTTTGAAAAAAGGACACCAGAGGAGGACAGGAAAAAAATCTCAGGCTGTCAGATGTCGATTGACATTACACTTGAATATTGGAAGGTTATAGTCATCGGGGAAGTAAGTAGGCGGAAGGGAGTTCCACAGACGGGAAGTGCGGAAGAAGAAGCTGTTTGAGAAGAAGAGACGGTTACATTTACCTGTTTTGACAATGAAAGGGTGAGACCGAGATGCCAGCCTGGGAGCACCTTTAAATTCCAGCGACAATAGCTCGTCGCAACTGTTGCCTTGAAAATATTTGTAGAAGAGATAGAGGTAGGCTACAGCACGTTTTGGGATAGCGATTGTAGACTAGATGCCAGATCAGGACCTATATTGCATATTTGTCTGTATTTTGGCAAAGACCTCGAGGCGTATAGCGGGAGCACAATGCTATATATGGCAGCAATATTCCATGTAACAGGTTTTGTTGATGATGACTTGGTTGTTATTGAGCCAGGTTCATCCTGCGTTTCAAGGTGGAATAATTTATGAAGTAGAATCCTTAGGCTGTATATAGCAGCATCAAGACATGAGCTGAAAAGAATCGTCATTACAGTAAAACTGTTCGGTAATCCAATATAGTTCTACATCAAGATGTACACTTACGTAACACACGGCTCAAGGCACGTATTCCAATCCCAGTTATATATGAAAAACCTGAAGAGCAAAGAGAAGGCAACAGTGAAGAAGACTGACCAGAGAAATGTCTACTTCGCCCACACATACTTCTCGTTATGTGTGCAGATAAGGATGTGGCTATTTGAGAAAAAGCTGTCTCAATGATAAGAAAAAATACGAAGGAGAATCAGCAGATGGAAGAAAGCACTGACCGATCTGATGAGGAGGAAAAAGATTCTGATACTGCAGTTGACGGGGATTTTGTTAAACTAGATTGATCAGGATGAGGATGGTAATGATTTTTAAGCATTTCACCCCAAGCAACGCGGGAATGCCATTAGCACGCAAGGGTTTACAGAGAGTGGGAGCAAAAGTCAAAAGGGATGTTTGAGGAAAGGATCAAGTCATCAGATATCGATTGACATTACATTTGAATATTTAGAGATTATAGCTATCAGGGAAGCAAGTAGAAGGAAGAGAGTTCCACTGGTGGGGGGGCGTGAAAATGGAGTTGAGAATTAGGATGTGTCTCTAGTAGTCAGCATAAGAAAATTGGTGACTCCTTAACTAAAGTGGCAATCAAAAAATATCATTCCATGATTAACTGGATGAACTCAAGACTGAGCCTCTTTACATTGCTTCTCTCTCAGAACAACAGGTGAATGACATTCATGAGACGCCATTAATAGTGCCCAAGTGGCCAGACAGTACTCAGGCGGTCAGAAGAGGGATACAAGTGATGAATGAAGATTCTACTGAAGTGGAGGGATACACACAGAGAGAGAGAGAGAGAGAGAGAGAGAGAGAGAGAGAGAGAGAGAGAGAGAGAGATGGATATATATTAGGAATAGTTTCTTAAATACAGAGTGTTCATAAAGTTCGCGTGCACTTTAAAAACTTCATACCTTTATTTGTATTTGCGATGGAAATAATTTGTAAAAGGATTAGAAAGAAGTAAATCTATATTTTTTTAATGTTTTATTGAAATTTTATTTAGGTTTCCACGTGTCCTCCATCATTATCAATACAAAGGGTAATACGATTTTGCAGTTCACAGAAAACATTTGGTAACTGATTTACAGTAATGCCTGAAATCACATTAGTTATTTTAGCTATACTTCAAACTAGGTACATTAAACTTTATAACATTTTTTACAGATTATTTCTATCGCAAATACAAATAAAATTACACATTTTTAAAGTACACACGAACTTTATGGACAACCTGTATATTAATATATATATATATATATATATATATATATATATATATATATATATATATATATATATATTGTATATATGTATTATATTTTTATATTATATATTATTACGTATTATTATTATATATATTAGGAAATGTTTATTGTCGAGGAAAATGGTGCCCAGATTCCGCACAAAAAATAATTTCCTTATTAACTTATATTATTTTAATATGATGTACTTCTCAAATAATATTTGAATTAAATTGATGTCACCGATGTACAATTCATTATTTTCCTGGCAAACAATAAAGGACACCTATTTTTTTGTGTACAGTAAAATTTGACAAATATTTGATCAACGATGCTTCAGAGAAAGTGAGCGACAAATGTCCTGAAATTTTTTGCAGGTGTTTGTTAAAATCATACAATGCCTGAAAAGTTTAGTTTGCAATAAAAAAATGTGTTTTTTCACTGCGCCCTACACGGCATTGCCTCTAACAGTTTCCGTGATTACTGGAAGATCTGTAATAGTATACTAAATAAGTGCAAGCTTTCTATTCCCTCCTCTTCAATCAATTTGAGGTGTTATTATCCTCTGTTGATAATTCTGAATGCTTTGCTCGTAAATTCTTTTCAAATTATACTCCTGACTCATCCGGTGTATCCCTGCCTAACTTTCCACTTAGAACTCTATTGAGTGATATGCATATAACCCCATCCATGGTTTCTGCTATCATCTCTAAACTTGATATCTAAAAGCATGTGGACACGATGGTATCCTTGTAATAGTCATGAAGAAGAAGGCTTCTGAAATGGTCCCTATTCACTTTAAACCTTATAAAAATGTCTCGCTGCTTCCTGTATTCCTGTCTGCTCGAAGTTGTTGCAGAGTGATTGGTTTGTTTAAGCATCGGAATTATTATTTGGCTGTGTGAATAGAACATCTCCACAAAGATTTAAATTTGCTTACACGGCACAGGGCTGTGAAACACCACAATAATAGACAAACATATTTTAATATTAGGTTGTCCCAAAAGTTCGTAAACACTTGCGAAAAATTGATTTTTTATGCAAAACAATCCAGCACAATCGAGACAATCGATAGGTTCAGAAAGGGCAAGAGACACCGTCGGTTCCAAAACAAGATCGACTCGGCAGGAAAGTCATGTTGTGCGTTTGGTGGAACTTTGAAGGAATCGTGCATTTTGAGTTGGTTCCGAATGGTCGTGCCATCAGTGCCGAACTTTACTCTCAGCAACTGGAGCGGGTATACGAAAAGTTGAAGCAAAAGTATCCGGCTCTGATCAACCGAAAGCGCGCTTTGATGCAGCAGGACAATGCCAAGTCACACACCGCCAGGAAGACCAAAGACAAGTTTGAAAAGCTGTACGGCGTTGAGGTTCTGCCACATCCAGCCTACAGTCCTGACTGTGCTCAATCAGATTACGGCCTTTTCTGCTCAATACAACACTTTCTGAAGGGCCGCCGATTCGACTCCTTTTGATGAAGTCGAGGAAGCGTGTCAAGAATTCTTTGATTCGAAGCCGGCTGAATGGTACTTTCACCAGATCCGAAAGCTTGCAGATCGATGGCAGAAAGTCTTGGAAAATGATGCTCTTTATTTTGAGGAATAATTTTTGTTGTTTTTGTTATTACTTGGCGAGTAAAATTTCAATTTTTTGCAAGTGTTTACGAACTTTTGGGACAACATAATAACATAAAGCATTTATATACACAAATATACAAATTTTTTGCCTAGAAAAATTATTTATTGAAAAAGGTTTGAACAAAGCAAAATAAGCAAAGCAAAATGTTTTTTTTTTTTTTCTATCTTCTGACAATGATGGAGAAAGCATTACTCCAGTAAGACACGATGCAAAAGCCAGTCTGTTTCGCGAGGCTCGTCCCTTAATCGAGACGCCATCCCGCCAATCCTCCGAAGGAACAACATCGAACGAGGGCCAATAACTCCAGAAATCTCCACTGCCACAGAAGTAAAATAAAATCTATCAGTAAGAAAAGAATATTTAACTATTTTTTTTCATCTCTTCGTCCGAGGCGACTGACCCCGGCTCAACCGCGGACCTGATCAAATTACCGTCTGAAAAAGTATCCGCAAAAGTCGCATCCCAAATCAACAAATTTATATTGAGTTTGTAGAGTTTAATATTGGTGTTTCGTCAACAATATAATGCTTTTAATGGCAAATAAAGTGTATGTGCTGGTATGTTAAATCAGTATGCCAATAAAGTACGATTTGTAATTGATAGATCAGTTTGGAATTAAACCAACCGTTTTTTTTAAACAAATCTCTTATTTATTTAATTTTTTTAAATATTTTAAACAGAAGTTGCCCACCTTTGTAGTTTGAATTGCTTAAGGCTTAAAATGTAAAATACTTTTTTTATCTATAACAAGATAAAATTCAGAAATTACTTGACGAAAGAAGAAAGTGTTGTTTTTCCACAAAAAGACTTTTCGTCTTAGAAAAATCTGGAATGTTTGTTAAGTCAGAAAATGCTTGAAAGTGAGTTGAACATCAAAGGTTGATTCGTGTTTAAAAGAAATTTTTAAACATGCACTTCTGAGTTGACTTTTGTATATAAACTATAGAGAATTCCTTGCTGAGCAATCTGTTGAATAAAAATGTTCTAAGTTTTGAAGTCTTTGAGCTCTCAAACTTAAAGTAGCGGGATAAGTTATTATTTACGAAAAGTTCCACGTCTGGAAATATATATCAAACAGTGAGAAAATGCATTCGACACCAGCGTATTTGGTAATTAAATTCTCGTTGTCTCACACTAAATAAGATTCGCTCGTGTTTCTGTTTTTATTTGTTTTTAGATCACATGACCGGCTCCAAAACTGTCCCCCAAATCTTTGCGGCAAACGAGATTGCGTCGACGTTATGCACATTTTAACATTTATTAACCAATCAGCAATCAAACTTAGATATGATCTTTGTGATCTATTTTTTTGCACAAAATTTTCTGTCGAAAAAACAAAAAACTATTACATAGTAAATGTACTGAAATCTTTTTCGACCAATCAAATAGAAGCAAAATGCTGTAATATCATCGTCTGTTATTCCAGTTTTAAGAACTCTTGTAAACCGTCCGACCCATCAAACTTTCAGCCTATTAGCATTCTACCTTTTTTGGAGAAACTCCTAGAGGCCCTAATCAAAATGGGAATTGGTTCATCGTCTCTTATTACAGGGCCATTTTCAGACAAGCAATACGATTTTTGTTTCTCCAGGTCAACTGCTGATGTTCTAACTATAATTGCAGAAAGAGTCTATCATGCTCTAAATAAAAGCGATGAAGCCCAGTCTGTAGTATTGGACATCTCAAAAGCCTTTGACAGCGTCCGGCATTCAGATCTTCTCCAAAAGCTGAACATGTTTAAGCTGATCCAGTCCTTCCTATCAAGTAGTGAAATGAAAGTTATCTTTAATGGCTACTCTTCTAGATCCGTTCGTACTAAAGCGGGTGTCCTCCCACGACTCCAACATTGGTCCTACGGTGTTTTTAATCTTCATTAACGACCTTCCTGATGACACCGACAACGTAAAACGGTACATGAATTTAAGCGTTTTACTAGGCTGTCACCTCACTCTCACCCTTTCACTATCGAAACTGTTAAATGTAGCCGTCTCTTCTGCTCCAATAGCTCCATGTCTCGCACCTCTCGCCTATGGAACTCCCTCCCTTTTCCCTGTTTTCCTTATAGCTATAATCTCCAACTATTCAAATGTAATATCAATCGACGTCTCCTGATGCCTTGACCTATCCCCTATCCTTCTCTTCATCCGTCCTCTATCACTCCTATTTGATCTCACTCCAACTCTCTGTAACCCCTTGCATACTATTGGCTTCCCGCCTTGCTTGGGGTGAAACGCTTAAAAAATGTTGATGTGCAAAACCACCCCAAGACCGTTGTTAACTGGGGCAAAAGATGTCTTGCCAATCTTAACAGCTTCAAAACTAAATTATTTTCAGTTAATCATCTGAGAGACCCGTCTCTGCTCTCCATCAGCATGGCTGATGATAACCTACAGGAAAACGACTTGTTTCGCCTTCTCGGGCTAATGTACTCAGCTGATATGAAGTGAAAAGACTATATTGAATCTATTGCTAGGTCACCCGCTAAAAAAATCGTTTCACTGTGGCATGCGAGACATTTTTTCTCTCGGGAATCTATCTTGTATATCTATGAGTCTACCATTCGTCGACGCTTAGAATATTGCTGCTATATATGGTCAGGTGCCCTGCTATTTATCTTGAGCTTCTTGATAAGACGCAAAGAAGAGTTAACAATATTACTGGTCCTAACCTGGCAGCTCGGCTTCAGTCACTTGCCTACCAACGTAAAGTTGCCTCTATGAACCTTTTCCGCCGTAATCTTTCAGATGAGGACTTCGCTATGGTAAATACACTGTTGAATTTTAGCGCAATACTAGATTGGCGTCAATTTACAGTTGAGCTGTCTAGATGTTGCCGTAAGTTCTATGC
>OZ010600.1:12421776-12466776 GCA_963932145.1 Acanthosepion lycidas
GATTGTACCTCCACTGGTATTTCGTCTGCAATACAATCCCTTGATCTCTGGATTTTCCCATGACATTTTGAAGAAATAACTTTGAATTTCTCAGTTCCAACCATGACACTTCAAAACCTTATTTAACTCTGATTTTGGGCTATAAGTCAAATTCGAAATGACCGATTTGGGCCGAAATTTCCATTTGGGGCGAGATGCCAATTCACGTTAAAAACAGAATTCTTCAAATCAGAAACTCCTCGTAAGGTTCAGTAGTGTTGAATTCTTCAAATCTCAAACTCTGCAAACTTCACAACCTAACATCATGAAACCTTTAACTTTAAATCTAATTGCTTGGAATTTTTAATTTTTCAATTAATAAAGTTTTGGAAATATTTTAAACTGAATATAAAACAAAAAAAAATCACAAAGTTTTTGTGTTACATTAAACACAATATAATTTTAAAAAAATTAAAATCACTATTTTTTTCAGTTATTTTAAAATGTGAATTTTTAAATTTTACCTCATCATCCAAATGTTCAAGTACTAGATGAAGGTCAGATTTTCAATCCCTGGGTCATCATGATTTCATAAAGGTTTAATATGACTACGTAAAGGAAGTGTGGCCCGAGCTAGAGTTTCAGACACACGGACAGACAGAAATTGCCGTTTATTTGTTCAAATAGAAACAAATGTTTATTTATTATAACAATGTCTTTATTGACTTTCTATGGCTATATCGGTGTTCATGAGAAAGTTCTTGTCAAATTGTGCCATCTATGGACAAAACAAACTATTAGGTTGGTGCAAAAATAATGACGTAATGATGTCGTTCAAAAAACGACATTATTACGTCATTATTTTTGCACCAACCTAATACCTCCTTTCATACTGCCACACACTTTATATATTATTCATTTGAAGCTAGCTTCTTTGGGGGCTAATTTGGCCTCCGATGCCTAAACTAAAGGGACCACTGACCCAGCTTAGAAAACAGTAATTATAATTTTGAAAAAAGAACTTTGAATTTCTCAATTCACTCCCTGGAACATCAAAACCTCACTTAAACTCTGATTCAAGACCGTTTTGTGCCTAAAGTCCGATTTGGGCCGAAACTCCAATTTGGTCCGAAATTCCAATTTAGGCTGAAAATTCAGTTCTTCAAATCACAAACTTCCAGGAACATCAAAACTTCACGTCACAAAACCTCTCACTTTATGTCTGATTCCATGGCATTTTGAGGAAATGAAATTAATTTCATCAATTCGCAATGTTTTCGAAATGATTTAAACTGAATTTTAAAAGAAAAAAAATAATTTTATAAAGAAAGAAAATTTAAAATTACTAATTCATATATACAGTAGAAGACATCATATCCGAATTTCAGAGTAGTTTAGATTGAAGGATATGTTCGAATATAATGTGGCATGTGTAAAATAAATATAATTTAACAAAACATTAAGAACTTATCGCCATGTACGAAGAATTAAGTTTCTCACAAAAGTAAATAATCATTTGCAATGTTTAATGCTCAATAGGAATTATTTTCAAATGTTTTTCATTTTTCTTTTACCATTTCGCTTACTTTTCGATGTTCGAGTTTTTTTCTTTGTTTTTTTTAAGTAAGACATTTCTGAAAGTTACTTGTACTTGTACATTCAGTACTAATAACCAAAGATTTTTTCCTCCACGAATTTGATGGCCACATCAGTAGCTTTCTCTACTGAGTCCTAGTCTTCATCACCAAGCTTCATATTTTCACCGTTATCGCAAGAATTTGATTCTTCCTCTATTGCAAAACAATCCAAAACATTTTGAAGCAATTCTGTCGTTGAATTCTTTTGCAATTCATAAGCGTCTTTTATTCATCCATTCTTTTAAGGCATCCTAAATTACTCAATCAATGGATCATCTTCATGCGCCAGATTTAATATTTCGTTTAGATTCTGCAATCTTTGCTTATTTGAAAATTCAACGAATCAGGAACTTCGTCCATTACTTCCTTTCTACTGATTACTTGACGTTTCTTCTTTGCATGACATTATGGGTTGGTAAATTACAAGTTACTAACAATTATCTGTAAAGAAAAGAAAAATAATATTAGAATTTAACATATTCCCAAAACATATAATGGCAACATTGAGAGGTTCGGATATGAGGTCATTTCTACTGTATTCTTTTGAAACATGAAGAAGCATATTCCTATTTTTTTTAAACGAAAGTTTTTTCGTCCAACACATCTTCAGAAAGATTCGTTGGAAAAATTCCAACATCAAAAAACCATAAATGGAGAAACTGAAGAATTGCAAAGGGGTGAGGGATTAATAAAATGCTTCTTTACATCGATTTATTGATTTAGTAAAAAATTTATTTTAGTCGTGGTTCCCCATTTTGCTCTAAGTAGTTTTTCGTTTTAGTTGTTTATGATATATTTTTAAAGTAAGTTTTTCTTTTTTTTTTTTTAAACAAATCTTTCTGAACATGTCTTGCGCGAAAAAAAAGGGTTCTTTTCAAAGAAAAAAAATGCTATATCCGTTATGTTTAAAAAAATATGTAGAAATTCTGTGGCATAAAAATTTTATTCCATGAGAGTTCTGTAAAAAAGCAGCTTTGAATCTTCAAGAACTAGAAACAAATCAGATGATTTGCTTGGAGGACTTGAAGATCGAGAGCTGATTTTTTAGAGCTCTCGTAAAATAGAAAATTATTACCTATGGGATTTTAAGTGTTTGATATTCTTTAATTAAGAATAATTTGGGTGAAATTTGACATTAGATCTCTGGATCTATAAGCTTCTGGAAATTCCATACGGATTAACTTATTGCATCATTACTATATAAATACATATATATATATATATATATATATATATATATATATATATATATGTATGTATATACACACAAATATATAAACATATGGATATATATATATATATATATATATATAATAAAAAATACGATCCAATTCATCAGACCTACAAATTCAAAAAGAAAACAGAAAAAACACTAATATTATGTGTTTTTTCAGTTTTCTTTTTGAATTTGCAGGTCTGAAGAATTGGATCGTATTTACAATTTCAATGGAATAAATTATGACCATGGAATATTAGTGTTTAAGCCTTTTTATTATATCCTTACTCTGTCCTGGACATTGAGTTCTACCTGGATTCCATCTGCTTGGGAATTTATATATATATATTGGCCACTAATATTATCAATATATATATATATATATATATATATATATATATATATATATATATATATATATATATATATATATATATATATATATATATATATATTTCTAGGTCTGATGAATTGGATCATATTTAGGATTCCAATGGAATAAATTATGACCATAAAATATTAATGTTTAAGCCTTTTTAAAATTATATCCTTACTCAGTCATGGACATTGACTTCTACCTGGATTCTATCCTCTTATTTTATTCAAAAATATATATGTATGTGTATGCATGTATGTATGTATATATATTTATATATTTTGCATATGTATGTGTATATTTACACTTATATTATCAATATCTATCTATCTATCTATCTATCTATCTATCTATCTGTCTCTCTCTCTCTCTTTATATATATATATATATATATATATATATATATATATATATGAAGACAAAAGAAAAACATATTTTATCCTCTTAAATAATATCACTGGTTGATCATTCAAATATTCCACAATCTACAAGACTTACAAAAAAAAATAAATAAATAAACCTGACTGAGAGATGCTTTTTAGAGCTCTCATGAAATAAAAATTGTTATCATTCGTATATTTAGTGATTGATTTTCTTTAATTATTAATAATTTTTTTCTGTCTTTTGACGTACAGCTATCCCTGGATCTATATCCTCCTGGAAATTCCATACGGATTACCATATTGTACCATGACTATTATATATATATATATATATATATATATATGCAAGCGTATATATAATTCGAGTAAGGTGGGTGAAAATCTAAATAATCTGATCTGAACGTCTCTCGAGTGGGTGGAACTTAGTGGCTTACTTGAGTTCAGCTTCCTGCTTAGCGAATTTGCATAAATAGTAGCCACCAGGTCAAGTGAGTGTTTATCTGTCCGAGTTCCCCAAATTGTAGCCTCAGCGGCCATATCAAAATTGTTTCATTTGCCTTTTGATGTCTGTGCAGGTGCACTAAGTTGGCAGGAGGCAAAAGAGCGGAGGCTGACGAAGAGGAAAAGAAGAAGAGTTATGCTTACTTTACCGCAAGCTACCAGCGTGGATGAATAAACGAAAGGCGGTTTGATTATTCTATTGCCAAATCTCTCGCTTTTCCTCTCTGTCCATATATATATATATATATACGCTTGCCTATCTATCTATCTATCTATCTATCTATCTATCTATCTATCTATCTATCTATCTATCTATCTATGTCATTCTGTTCATTATCTATCTATCTATCTATCTATCTATCTATCTATCTATCTATCTATCTATCTATGTCATTTTGGTCATTATCTATCTATCTATCTATCTATCTATCTATCTATCTATCTATCTATCTATCTCTGTATTACTCTATTCACATCTATCTATGTATCTATCACTCTATTCAGATCTTTCTCTCTCTCTCTTTCTCTTTCTCTCTCTCTATCTATATATCTGTGTCAGTTTTTTTCGTATTTATTTATCTATCTATGAATATATTTTCGTTTCTGGACATAAAGATTTTAAAAAACTGTTCAAATGTACGAGGGCTTTCGGCTATTCTGTTAGCCACAATCAAGGCTTTTTTAAGTGAATATGTAGATTTTTATATATCTGCATCGATGATGATAAGAATGATTTTATTCATTTTTTTTATATTCAAAAGACGATCCGTACGTGTATAAAAAATATTTGCACAGTTTGTTTTAAAACTTTATGTCCAGAAAAAAAAACAAATTTTACGAGCGCAAGAAAAATTAAAAGAAAATAATTTCAATTGCAATAACATGTCAATCGTCATTAATGAAACTTGTATAAAAAACGAGTTGTTGCGGAAATATACAATTATTAAATAATAATAATAATAATAATAATATATATATATATATATATATATATATATTATTAATTAATTTTATATATATTTAGTTATTATAATTTTATCATATAGACAAAACCATTTTACTCACTACAACGATGCAACTTGGTTTCAGTGCATTTCAACTGCACTTCGACGGGTGAGAATCGAAAATGGTTATGAAAAATCTTGCTTATAGGCAAGCCGTATGTGAAACGTCACTTCCTTTTTTTCATTTGTTTGAGAAGAAAAATTATCCATAAAAAATATGTGATGGAGTGAAACAATAGTGCTTTTTGATAGCAATTTGGTGAAGAATGGATTGGGTGTTTAATGTTGAGAGGTCTGTGGATTTTTTAAAAAATTTTTTTGGTGATAAACACCGGTCAAAAGTTTTGGCACAAGCGTCCGAAGAGTGAGAGGTAGGGGAGGAAATATTTTAGCTATAATTAAGACTGGGTACATTAAACTATATAACATTTTTTACAGATTATTTCTATTTCAGATACAAATAAAGTTATACATTTTTTAAAGTGCACACGGTCATTATTGTGGACACTATATATATATATATATATATATATATATATATATATATATATATATATATATATATATATATATATATGAGTGAATAGAAATTAAGTTTATTTTCAGATATCCACTGGGAGTATTAGAATATATTAATTGCAGAGAAATATGGATTTTCTTACGTGGTGAGCGACTGCGTAAAATTTCTCTCGCCACCCCAAAACTGTCAAAATGAACATCGAAATTCATTTTGGAATCTCTTCTTGGTCAAGCTGAGGACTTTTCAGAACATACCCGAAGAAGTATTTTTTTTTTCATTTTCGTGCTGAAAATAAAGATTTCTTGTTTTATTTCTATATATTTTTACAAAATTTAAATCAACAAACGATAAACATAAACTTCCGGTGAGTGTTTTTTATAAACATTTCCGCCATTAAAATGGACTAATTCATTTTCATGTTGTTTTTTAAATCAATGCAGGATTTTTATTTTTTTCTTTTAACGTTGCAATTTAATGCTTCTGTCTTTTGTATGTAAACGACATCTCTCTAATCCAAGGAAATAACATGTGCTGTTTTCAGGATGTGTAACATGCAAATGTTTCAAGCTATCTGACCGAATTGGCGGAGATAGCATAAGCCCATAGCATCTATTGACTTTAGGCCCATACAGAGATCCTTGTGTCGGAAATGTTGCTCAACATGTGGTAAAAATAATGTTTATACTTCCCAAAAACTATTACGTTTGAATCTGCTACAAACAGTTTAATATTAGAGTCGGTTTTATTCCCGCTTTTTCTCATTTATTTCTTCTTTATTTAGTGACTACATTTTTGTTTTTATTCCCTTTTGAGGAATTTCTTTCTTTTCCCTATCTTTTTTTCTTGCTTTCTTCTTTTCAGTTTCTTTCTGTGTTCTTTTTTTATTCCTCCCTTTTTCTGTATTTTATCTGTTTATCAATATCCTCCTTTTTTATTATTTTCTTTCTATATTCAATTTTTATCTAATTCTTTTTCTATTTTCTCTCCTTTTTGTATCTTATCTGGTATCACTTTCCTTTTTTTCATTAATTTCTTTCTATATTCAGGTTTAATACAAATATAAAGTGTTTCACTTATATGATCTTGTTACTTTCAACATTCCATCTCTAGAGTTTCGTAGACGGACCTTCCACCAGTCACTCTGTCCAGGTCTTGGGGTGTGTCAGTAATTAACTCTCTCACTCTATCTCTCTCTCTCTCTCTCTCTATATATATATATATATATATATATATATATATATATATATATATATCGCCAGAAATACATCCTGTATTTTAAAAGTTGACAAAAGACGATTGTATCTGCTATTAATTTTTCACTGTTGTTTAAACAAAGTGATACATTGTTTTTTTTATTTTTTTTTTTTTGATAAATTTGGCTTTAAAAATATCCTCCAAATGGTGACTTCGATTCGCCATACACAGACGATTTCTAAAGAACTTCGAATTTTCTTGGTGGTTTTCTTTTAAGCGCTGAACGTGTAGCCCTGAAATTTTCAGCCCATAGCAGCACCCAGATCAGCATCATTCCGTCATAAAATGAAATGATGACGGGAAACTCTCTGTGCTGCAATTTCAGATTCACCAGTTTTAAAAGGATGTTTCAACAGCAAACGTACCGGTACAAGCCATGATGTTAAATCATTTTATTTGAATAAAAAATTGTAAGGCATTTAGCAAAGTTAAGATACCACTGTCACTTAACCCCACATAAGTGACGGTTTAAAATATTGTCAGTATTTCTGCTGTAACCTATATATATATATATGTTGTTGTGTGTGTTCCAGAAACTATAATACTCTATAGTATGAATGACCCTAGTTTAAGTGTATCGTCTAGGCTACCATAGCAATGGAGAGGAGAACAGTCATAAAATGAAAAATAGAATTTATTTAAAGTTTCGCCCCGATATGTAAAATGGCCAGAGAGTTCTCCTAATGATTCTTCCAATTGCATCGTAAAGGAAAATACCATTTCATAAAATAGACAGGAATAAGCTTTTTAGCAGAGTAGGATAGAGATTTTTATCACTTCGCGGATTCGGTTGATGTTAATATCGAACTCATCCATAACCGTCTTACGTCGTCGGCATCGGGTTCCAGTACACCATCGCTGAATGCCAAACCCAAATTTTGAGAGTAAGAAAAGTGACGAAGTAGTTCAAATGAAATTTCTGTCCCCGGTGTCGAAATGATGGGCGTTTATACAGTGTTATTGTGACTCGAAAACGTCGTTGGTTTAAACAGCGTGTTTTTTTTGTTTTTTTTTTTTTGGGACTGGGAAAACAATATTTATTTATATGATTACGGAGCTCAGAAAAAATGTAAAGCTAGTTTGTTTATTTCAGTGATGACTACTTACGTTTTCTTTAATGCGTGGGAGGGTCAATCAGAGTACGAAACATGTGAGGGTTTCCATCGATAAAAACAATATAAATCCGAAAATGTTAGGGACGAAACTCGTTACTTCGAAGCATTTTCCATTTTGGTATATATATATATATATATATATATATATATATATATATATATATATATATATATATATATATATATATATATATGTGTGTGTGTGTTTATATATATATATATATATATATACGTATGTATAAATATATTTCACTTGAGCCCTGTTGAATGAAACGCTAATTCTATAAACAACAGCCACCTCCGCTAATGCAAAGTTCTTCAGTAAAATGAATCAAGCCCTATGGGTGATTATCATTTGTTTACATTCGTAAAACAATACGCGGTATTTAGGCAGCTCATTCTGTCGGATGAAGAGAGCTCAGTGGTAGAAACTCTGACTAACACCAACTCGGTTGGGTTTCAAATCATTATTCATGTATTCAGATGCCTTGTCGCACTAGGGAGCTGTGATACAGCAAAACAGTACTGTCTGATATATATATATATATATATATATATATATATATATATATATATATATATATATGTGTGTGTGTGTGTGTGTGTGAAAATATATAGAAAATAGGAAAGAACTGGTTAGGTAAATAATCTAAAGTTCTTTAGTATTTTTGTTATTATTTTTAAAAAATACTGCTCGATACAAAAGTAGAGCATAAATATAATTATTTATTTAAAAATATGATTCCAACACGCTACATAAGAGGTCTCATGTTTTAAAACAAGAGCCGAAAACTTCAATATAATTATTTGAATTAAATTGAATTAAAGTAAGCTCTGTTCAATCTTCAAGTGAAATTTTTTTTTTGGAATAACTTATTTCTGAAATTTACGTGTTTTAATAGCATATTCAAAATTGAAATCAAAATTTCCATGGTAACAGCCAGGGCGAATTGTTTAAATAGGGAGGGGTGTTTGGTGTTAATAATTTGTATCAGTATAGAGTTACATTCATAGATGTCAAGTCAGGGTAAGGTGGGGGGGTGTCTAAATTTAAAACGGAATATGTTTTCGCCTAGTCTGGTTTACGTGTCTATGGAGATTTATTTATTTTTTTATTTTATTTCTTTATGAAAGGGTTTTGTGTATATAAAAACTGCCGTAACATTTGTTTTTCGACGACATTATAAAGGGTTATCTTTTTTTGTAGGATATTTAAAGTATTTATTAGGACTATAGATTATAAAAATTATTTTATTGTTTGTTTGTTTTTAAGCTAATTATTCAACGCAAAAATTTGATGATGTCGACAAAAAACCGTTAACTCATGTCTATTGTTTAATAGATTTTTATTATTTAGAAACTTAATAATGTGCAGTTTCTCATGGAGGCACAGATGACCCATGACCTTTGTGCCGCTGTTGATGATTATTGCTAAGGTTTTCGCTATGAATTGAACCCTTTGTTAGCTGGAAATGAATATATCTTGTAATGTGTAAAAATTCCATTTTTTCCCGAGCGTTCGCTGATAGTCTAGCGGTCAGAAACTCCGACGGATGTCAAATCTGTTGGGTTTCGATGCTAACGTGAAGCAATTACATTTCTAGCAATACTACTGAACTGTGAAAATTCTTTTTGTGCGTGAATGCATATATATATATATATATATATATATATATATATATATATATATATATATATATATATATGTATGCATTCACGCACAAAAATACATATATATATATACACACACATATTTATGTTCAGGTGTATGGTTATTACTTTGTAAACCTGGGTTTCACGTTTTTGCGATCATAAGACTAAATTTGTCTGATGATCCTAAAAGCGTGAAACCCAGGGTCACAAACTAATATGCGTATAACTGAATATGTTAGCACTCTCACAGATTTTGAGCACTTTTCACGAAGTACCGCGCATATATATATATATAAATTGTCCAAATGCAAGATTATTAAAATAAAATGATCCGGCAGCCAATAAGAAAATTAATCGCCGTAATTTGTCAGACGTTTTTAACGAAACCTTCATAAAAGAAGGATTGCTGCCCAACTACACAATATATATATATATATATATATATATATATATATATATATATATATGCATTGCTTGTAATTATTAGAGTGCACTTTTTGTCTATAAATTATCAATATAGTATTTTGTATAATGTTTTAGTGTGTTCTCCTTTGGGTCTCTGAAAAGTGCCATGGACAAAACATGTTGGCCGTTAGTGGAATTTTGTTCGGAAATATCACGCGCTGTGGGAGAAGGTGCCGATTGACAAAGTGATTGCTCTTCTCTCCGGCGATTGGCTAGCATTTTGTTTAGAAATATCAGAGCCGAAATCGAAATACGCATGTTGGATGGGACAATGTGCGTATGCATGCGTATGTGTTTATGTGCGCGCCTGTGTGTGCAAGAGAGCGATTGGGAAAAAATGTGAGTGTGCTTATTGGTCTTGCTGATGGATGTTGGCGGCCGGGGTGGGGGTCTAGTGCAATTTTAGAAATGTCGGTAAGAAATTCAGGAACAGAATTCAAGAAAATAGAGAAATACAGAGGCGAAAAATGAGAAGGGTTACAAAAGAGGTGGATAAAGTAAGAAATACAAAATAGATAGATAGAGAGATAGGTAGAGAGAGAGAGAGAGAGAGAGTTTAATTGAAAGTTATCGCGGGAAAACGAGAGTGAAAAACGAAAGAGTAGGAGTGTGAGCGAAAATGACAGAGGGAGAAAGAGATAATATATATATATATATATATATATATATATATATATATATATAGGTATAGGGAAATAACCAGATGTTATCAACTGTATATACGTGTACTGGCCTGCATACGCTGTTAAGCAAATAAATAATTGCCAAATTTAGTAAAGAGGTGTAGACATAATAGTGAGCAGTGTGATTAGACAGAGCGAAGAAATATATGTTAATAAACACACACGCACACACACACACATATATATATATATATACAAGTTATATATATATATATATATATATATATATATGAAAATT
The DNA here is from genome assembly GCA_963932145.1 of Acanthosepion lycidas. Lineage (NCBI taxonomy): Eukaryota > Metazoa > Mollusca > Cephalopoda > Sepiida > Sepiidae > Acanthosepion > Acanthosepion lycidas. The sequence continues at coordinate 12,432,801 of OZ010600.1, forward strand.
TCTCAGAGTTAACCTGTAGAAAAGACAATATTTATAAATGTAAAAGACAATAGGAAAACTGTACTTATTGCTGACGCGTTTCGTCCACTGTGGAAAAAAAACGAACAGAATTTAATTAAATTTATTATTAGTTTAAATTTAATTAAATTCATTTCGTTTTTTTTTTGCTTTTTTTTCCTGTTGTCATATATATATATATATATATATATATATATATATATATATATTAATGGACTCTCCCGTCGGTATCGACGTATGAGGATCTGCCAGCTTATTAAATCAGTTATGAAAGCATTATGCGATAATCTTAAGTGGCATTTAAGACCCGCTAGTGATTTACAAAGAAGGCCACATATCGAGCAGGTGTGGGAATTGTGAGATGAGATCACTGTTAGATTGTCTGACCTTTTAGATATTGCTCTCGCTTCTTGAAGATGTTTCAGACAAGTAGATTGAAAATTGCTGAGTCCACTAAAACACGTTGATCTCCATTCTACCCGCTCCAAAGCTAAGCGCTAAATGGTGTTATGTGGTATATTAACTGCTGACAAGTTGCTTTTCAACTTGTCTTTGTATCTTAGCCATGGGTGTCCTACATTCCTGTAGCCCTGATCTAACTGGCTGTACATTAGGATCTTGGGTATCCTGTCATCAGACATTCTCAAGACATGACCAGTCCAGCGTAACTGAGACTGTATGATAAAAGTCTCGATTCCTCCAATATTAAACCTGTTAAACAGGTCTACGTTAGATGTCCTATCTTGAAGGTTAACTCTAGAGATTGCACGCAGACAGCTTTTATGGAAAACATCTAGCTGGCGTATATGGTATCTGTATGGAGTCCATACTCTGAGCCATACAAAAGGATGGCAAGTACAACAGCTCTGAAAACCCGAATTTATATATATATATATATATATATATATATATATATATATATATATATATATATATGTGTGTGTGTGTGTGTGTGTGTGTGTGTGTGCCGTAAATACTCGCAATCTCGCGTATCGTACCCCCCCGCCCAAGATTTTCAATTATAAAAATGATTTTATCACGTGGTTCGTCTATCATGCGCATTCCTTTTTTGGGAGACCAAAATTCAATAGACTAATATATTTTCCTCTATCTCTTTATTCCATCTTCTAGTTGAATAAGTTAAAAAAGTACAAGAGAATGATAAAAGTATCGTTAGTAACGCTATACTCGTTGCGTAACCGCGCACAGCGATAAACAATCCAACGAGAAACAGCTAAATAGAAAAGTAAAAAAAAATGTGGAAAAAATGCATATTCGTTATGTGTTTTTATTTTATAATACGATACTAATATGTGAATGCATTATTATTGGATGCAGTTAAGTAAAGCATCAATGTGCTTTTTGACTATATATATTTTTTTTAGGTTGTACATTCATTTTTATAGATACAAAAGATTTAAGTAAATGTTATGTTTATAATAAACAGTATTAAACAACATTTACCGACCTGAATGTCCGAGAAATTGTCATAGAAAATATGCGTCCTCCGAGTCCTCCTATAGCCTGACGTACTTTTACCGATGGAGCCGCAGAGGAGCGTTTCGGTTAGCGAGGTCGATTTTACTGTTTTTAAATTAATCGGTAAAATCGAATGTTTTAGAAATATAGAAATCCGCTCACCGGAATTGCAGTGACGCTCAACAGAAGAAGAAGAAAAAAAAATGGCTTAAACTAACATGAGTAGAAATGAAATACACCTAAAAAATAACACTTGAAAATAGCTAGAGAATTGGCCAAATGCGCTTATGGCAATGGACTATATGGACTCTTTTTGCAATCCCTTACTTCCACCAAACGAGAAAACTTTGGGAAAATAAATATTTCTCTTTGTCTGTCATATTCAACGAAACATGTGTAAATGAAAGGTTGCTGCCTATATATATATATATATATATATATATATATATATATATATATATATATATATATATATATAAAAGTGAACATTGAAGTCAACACGACATGCTGTTTCATGCTCTAAGCATTCGACAGGCCTGACGATTCCGTCTAGCATGAAACAGCCAGTTGACGATTGCGTCGAGCATGAAACAGCCTGTTTTGACATCAATGTTCACTTTTAAATTTACACGCGCTCTATCTCTGATATTGACCACTTTGTCCCATAAATATAGCACACCGTAAGAGTATATGTATCCATATATATATATATATATATATATATATATATATATATATATATATATATATATATATATATGTATATACAGATATAAATACAGTGTGATTCCTAATAATCTAAAATATTAAAACTGATCCACAAATAGAACGCAATGTATTTATTACAGAGCACATATAAATAAATTACAAATAAGCCAAATGGCCATTCAGATGGGTTATTTTTGACTTTCATCTATGTTTAATTATATATTACAAACACCATCACTTGAGAAGACACCAGAAGTGTTCAAACAAAATGGCTATATATATATATATATATATATATATATATATATATATATATATATATATATATATTTGAATATATTTGAAACGGTACAGAAGCGTATTAAGGCATTAAAAACAAGAAATTTTATTTTATGGACCATGATAGATTTAAAATAAAAACAAACACCAGTCGACCGGTTTCGTCCCCTCTCATCAGAACTGTTAACGGGGAAATTATGAGGAAAAGAAAAGAAGTCTGTTATGCATGACATGAATGATTGGACAGGAAGAAATAAATTATTATAAAAGTTATACCAACCAAGATGCTAGAAACGCAGCACAGCAAGTCCAAGCAAACAATCTCTTTGTTTACAAAGAGTAGGTTGCCTGAACCTGATGTAAAGCGTCTCTAACACCTTAAGATGGAATAGCGAGTGCGAACTGGACAAAACAGAAAACCAGTTCACACTGAAATTCAACGCACAAGTAGGATTCTTTATAAAGTGATCCGCAATCGAAGACCCATACGTGTTACGAATGGTATCACCCAAAGAAAGCCTTTTTATGAAGAAAGCCTTATGTTAAGTTCTGCCCGACCCAAGGTTTACTTTCGGTATGTGGATGACACTTTTTGTGTGTTCAGCCACGAATCGGAAGTGGATCAATTTTTTTCCCTACTCAACAGTGTTCATCCTGCCCTTAAATTCACAGTAGATAAGGAGTTCAATAGTTCATTGCTCTTCTTAGATGTTCTTGTTCAAAGAACTCCTTCCTCGTTTATCACATCAGTTTACAGGAAGTCTACATTTACTGGATTATATACTCGATGGGACTCCTTTTGTCCTAAACGACAAAAGATTAATTTGATTAGAACCCTGACATATAGGGCCCTAATGATTTGTTCGGATGACACTTTGAAACATGAAATCAGTTGCTTAACTGAGATGTTTGTGAACAATGGTTATCCGTTGAACATTGTTCACTCAGTCATTCGAGATGAAACTGCCAGGTTTAACAAAATTAAACCTGCTTCAGTGGGTAAATGTTCGGTCTATCTTCGTTTGCCGTGGTTGGGTAGCATTAGTGAATCCTTCGCCAAGCGTATTTCATGGAGTTCACATCAGTGTTATTTTGCAGCCAATGTTCGTGTTGTCTTTCAAACTAAGTCCTTACTTTCATCTATGTATAAAGACGTTCTACCCCCCACCATATTAACTCTGTTATTTATCATTTCAAATGTAGTTGTGGATGCGACTACCTAGGTAGAACGACACAGCGGTTGTACGTTAGAATCTCCGACTGACACCAATTCAGTCGGGTTTCGATCCTAGTTAGAGGCAACCGGATGTCTAGCCACACTGATGAGCTGCGAAACAGTCTGTCTGTGGATGCCGTTATATATATATATATATATATATATATATATATATATATATATATATATATATATATATATTTATATATGATGGACTCTCCCGTCAAATTCGACGTGTGAGGTTCTAACAACTTTGTTTATTTAACCTTGTGTGTGATTTGCAGAGAAGTCCACAGATTGTGCAAGAGTGTGGATTCTTGGAGTATATGGCTGGAACAGCAGCAGTTAATTTATTCCTTTCCCTAGTTTGACAATGTTTGACTGTGCCTTGTTCTTGATGCCATTGTAGTATGTAGTCTTTCATTCATTACGATCCATTAGGATGTTCTCAAAGGTAGCGTGATTTATATTCGCAGCTGTACCCAAGCAAAGGCCGACCCACGTTTCCATAACCATTGTCAAGTTGACCATACATGAGCATTTTGGGAATTCTGTTGTCTTGCATACGTAACACATGACCTGTCCAGCGTAATTGGGATTTCATGGGAAACAACTCAATACCATCAATATCACACATGGTGAAAAGGTTTGCATTTGCCATTCTGTCGCTTAGTTTTACCTCACAGATTTCCCGGAGACAGCCTTTGTAAAAAATATCTAATTGCACCGGGACCTAGAAGTACACAGGTTGGTGTCTGGGGCCGCGGATATATATATATATATATATATATATATATATATATATATATATATATATATATATATATATATATGTATGTATATGTATGTATATATATATATATATATATATATATGTATATATATATATATATATTAGTTTGGTGCAAAAATAATGACGTAATACTGTCGTTTTTTGACGTATTTTTAACGTCAAAAAACGACATTATTACGTCATTATTTTTGTACCAACCTAATATATATCAAATAATTATTTGATACTTATCGAAGTGCGTTTCTCTCTATCTCATACCGACATTATCATATCGGAGGTGTTATCTTATATGTGGTGCTAGGTATATGATCTAAAATGCGATGGGTTCCTACGATTAAACTTCACCCTCAAATATTAATATATACAGCCGTCCCCAAATTCTGCCATACACATTTTTCAAATACTTTCTTAAGGTAATTTTATTCTTACATTAGATACATGCATGATTTTTATTATTGATTCCTCTTCCTCAAAAGAAAATACAAAATACATCTGCTCCTCCATTTTGTTCGAAATCTAAATTGAACGATAATGATCTATTCCGCTAAAATCAATATTATTTCGTAAGGTTATCATGATTTCGGAATTAATTTCCAGTTTTTTGGGATAATGAGATTTTACCAAAAATAAATAAATAAATAAATAAAAAAAATTGAGTAGGAGAAGAAAAAAAAATGAAATACTTTCCTGCAGCTTACCCTTCGTCTTTATCTTTGCCAATAACGAACTTGTTAAAAATTGAATTGTCAAAGCTTACAATTTATTTTAACATCCGGCTGTCCAAAGTGGTGTCAGGTGGATAAAGTAGATGATTAATTATTTAATGTGATGTTAATATTTTTTTGGTAGATTCAAAAGTAATATATATATATATATATATATATATATATATATATATATATATATATATATATATATATGCATGGTTATGCCGGTGTGCTGAAGCAACCACATCTCATGGAGACAGTACCGATAGAATAAATTAACGTATAAATCCCTCTCATGGCCACATTTAAATATTCCTTACTGGGTTTATTGATATCTTCTAGGATTCATTTAGAAGGTCTTCCTCTCTTGACGACAAAATAAATCTTCCTCTCTCTAGTGAGACCTCAAGTCTCATTGGGCAAACTCGACTCAAGAGATAAACTTTGGATAATCAAGGTTTGATGTGTAATATTTTCGGAATCTCTTTATTTTTTGGCGTAGCGACAGGATATATATATATATATATATATATATATATATATATATATATATATATATATATATATATATACGTAACTATCTATCTATCTATCTATCTATCTATCTATATATATATATATATATATATATATATAAATATATATATATATATATATTGTATGAATGATTCATGTTATGTAAATTGAACTGCTGCACATAATTGATATTAAAATAACTGATCCTACGTGCAACTTTTGGATAATAACTGTGACATTCCTGTATTTATTGAACAATTTAGTTCATACCACATTGACTGAAAAACCTACCAGTACAAAAGAATTCTCCGATTACCATATTAGTACAAAAACGTACAATCTTAAAATTTAAAAATTCAACCTCAGCGTTGCGACCGAACGTTCCAAAAAAAAAAAAATTCATCCAATTAACAATAACACATTTTTAAAACATATTTCGGATTACATCTATTCTTTCGTTGTCCTGTTATTACTGGGAAGTAAAAAACAAAAACAAATCTATTTCCATACCTGATGATGTCTGTATGAACAGAGGAAAGCTTGTAAAAACTAAAAAAAGACCTTATGCAACTGGAATTTATAAACAGGGGTCATATAATTCATCTACAGGTTCGGGGTTAATGTAATTTATTAAATTTGTTTGCGAAGATGTATTCTCGCCATTCATATCATTAACTTCTATATCTGTTTTTTTGTATGAATGATTCATGTAATGTAAATTGAACTGCACCACATATTTTATATATATATATATATATATATATATATATATTTCATCGAGTCTAGAAGAAACCGCAACAGAATGCAGAAAGCACTGGACGGCCGTTTCGTCCTATATTTGGGACTCATCAGCAGTGCGCATCCACTACCGAAAATTGAAACCCGGGCAGCTAGATTGACAGGCAAACGTCATACCAACTGTACTAACAGGCCTCGGTGACGAAGAGATAGCGAACCACTACCCGCAGATATATATAGTGAGGCTTCAGGTCTCTTTCTTGACAAGAAAAAAGTAATGTGAAATAATAAGAAAAATGGTCTTCCCCAAATCACATTTAAATAACCCATGAAGGTTTCAAGATACACCAGAAATAGGAAACCTTTACCGACCAATTGGCTGCGTCAGATATAGTTTATCATGTTGAATTACCTAAAAATTAAAAGTATTTTTTTGTCGAAGGTGTCGTAGCCATTTAGGCCACAGAAGATGATACGTGTAAACAGCTGACATAGAAATGTGGAAAGGCTGCTTCTTTTGGGAGAAAAGATGTCTCGATATTTAAAAAAGAATTAATCTAAATTGTCTCTATAATATTTATAACAGATGACAGTGATTAACACACGTTTCTGCAGGGGATTTGTTTCTTATTTATTCATTCAAAAATATAAAAACATAATTTTTAAAATAAAAAAATATATATATAATTCTTCCCCAGGTAAAAAATATAATGAAAGTTTTGTTTTGAAAGAAAAGCATATTTATAAAAGCTAAACTTCCTTCGTGAAAAACGAAAACAGCAAAGGGCAAAGGACTGTCTTGAGCAATTATGGACACCCTTGTCCATTTTTCTTTCTGAGAGGCCCACCAAATTTCACGAGGGAATTTATTTTTTTAAGCGTTTCAACCCAAGCAATGTGGGAAGTCACTAGGACGCAAGGGGTTACAGAAAATTTGGAGCAAGATCAGATAGGAGTGATAGAAGAAAGGATGAGGAGAAGGATAGTGGATAGATCAAGGCAACCGGAGATGTCGATTGACATTACATTTGAATAGTTGGAGATTATATCTCTCAGGGAAGCAGGAATAGGAAAGGGAGTTCCACAGGCGAGAGGTGTGAGACATGAAGCTATTCGAGTAGAAGAGACAGCTACATTTAGTAGTTTCGACACTGAAAGGGTGAGAGCGGGATGCCAGCCTCGTAGGGCGCTTGAACTCATGAAGTCTGGGAACCAGCGATTGCAGCTCCTCGGGGCAAATGCCATGAAAGTATTTGTAAAACAGACAGAGAGAGGCGACGGCGCGTCTGTGAGAAAGTGTCTGTAGACGAGATGCCAGAGCAGATCAGGGTCAATTATATGCATATCCGCCTCTGGAGCCTATCAAGAACCCCGAGGCAAACAAAACGGGTTACAGACCACATATGGCAGCAATACTCTATGCAAGGGCGAATTGTTGATTTTTAAATCTGGAGGATCGATTCCGGGGAGAAAAATTTACTAGCGCGGCACAGGGAGCCAACTTTCCTTGCGGTGGACGAAGCCATTGACTCAATGTATTTGTTCCATCTCAGGTCAGCCGTCAACGTGAGACCGAGCAGCCGCAGAGAGGTGCTCTCGAGAAATTGAGCGTTGTTTGTTCACTTTCATCCTCTTCGGTTCCTTCCCATTTTATCATACACTAGACTATCCGTGACTTGTGGGTTCACTGAAGGTTCAGGTTACAAAACATTGAAGTTGATTTCAACGTTAAAAATATTCTCTGTTTGAAGAAATTTGAAATAGAAATACTTGCTGTATGGATAACCCGTATTTTTAAATGTTATTCATTTAAAATATTTTTAAAATCAGGTTAACTTAAAAATATTTTTTAATATGCCAAAAATATTTTAAAATCATATTCAATACAAAATATTTTTTAAATGCGGCAAAAATATTTTTAAAATATTTAAAATATTGTTTGTTTAAAGAAAGCTGAATATAAATAAACACGCACGCAATCACGGGAAGGTGGAAAGAGAGAAGTGAAGAGAGAGAGAGGGAGAGAGAGAGTTGGAAAGAAGGTGAGGGAGAAAGAGAGAAGTGAATAGAGAGAGAGAGAGTTGGAAAGAAGGAGAGGTGGAAAGAGAGAAGTGAATAGAGAGAGAGAGAGAGAGAGAGTTGGAAAGAAGGAGAGGTGGAAAGAGAAGTGAACAGAGAGAGAGAGTTGGAAAGAAGGAGAGATGGAAAGAGAAGTGAATAGAGAGAGAGAGAGAGTTGGAAAGAAGGAGAGGTGGAAAGATAGAAGTGAAGAGATAGAGAGAGAGAGTTGGAAAGAAGGAGAGGTGGAAAGAGAGAAGTGAATAGAGAGAGAGAGAGTTGGAAAGAAGGAGAGGTGAAAAGAGAGAAGTGAATATAGAGAGAGAGAGGTGGAAAGAAGGAGAGGTGGAAAGAGAGAAGTGAATAGAGAGAGATAGAGTTGGAAAGAAGGTGAGGGGGAAAGAGAGAAGTGAATAGAGAGAGAGAGAGTTGGAAAGAAGGAGAGGTGGAAAGAGAGAAGTGAATAGAGAGAGAGAGAGAGTTGGAAAGAAGGAGAGGTGGAAAGATAGAAGTGAAGAGATAGAGAGAGAGTTGGAAAGAATGAGAGGTGGAAAGAGAGAAGTGAATAGAGAGAGAGAGAGTTGGAAAGAAGGAGAGGTGGAAAGAGAGAAGTCAAGAGAGAGAGAGAGTTGGGAAGAAGGAGAGGTGGAAAGAGAGAAGTGAATAGAGAGAGAGATTTGGAAAGAAGGAGAAGTGGAAAGAGAGAGAGTTGGAGAGAGACAGAGGTGGAAAGACAGAGTGGTGGAAAGTGGAAGAGGTAGAAAGAGAGAGAAGTGGAAAGAGAGAGGGTGGATAGAGAGAGACAGGCGAAAAAAAGAGAGGTAGAAAAAGAGAGGTGAAAAGAGGGAGATATAGAAAGAGAGACAGGTGGAATGAGGGAGAGGTGAAACGTGAGAGGTGAAAAGAGAAAATGGTGGAAAGTGAGAGAGATAGAAAAAGGGAGGGTTGGGAAAGAGAGGGTTAGGTGGAAATAGGGATAGGTGGGAAAAGAGAGAGGGAAAGGTGAAGAGAGAGAAGTGGAAAGTGGTAAAGTTGAAGAGAGAGGTGGAAAGAAAAAAGGGTTGAAAAGAGGGAGAGGTGGCAAGAGAGAAGAGTTGAAAAGAATGAGAGGTGTCAAGAGAGAGAGAAAGGTGGAAAAAGAGAAGTGAAAAAAAAAATCATTCTGCACCCGACGGCCGACGTATGCACCATTCACAGACTTTTAATATTATATAGATAGGGATATACGTAAACGATAATTAACGACGATGTTTCTTGAATTTTGAAAAACTTTAGTTTATTTTCTATAAATTTATTTCATAGTAATTGTTCAATTCCTTTCCTCGCCTTCATAGATTTAAGCGTAGTACTAGATTGACAGAAATATCTTTTACAGTTAAAATGGCTAGAAGCAACCGCAAGTTCTATGCTAACATTTTCTTCTCTCTCTTGTGGAATTTTCTTCTGGCTTCTTGCTTCACAGTCAACGTTAATCTTCCAAAATGTCAATCGATATCTCCTTAATTTCCTGTTTTGTTCTCGCTCTCTTTTTTCTCTGAGTCTGTCTACATTTCTGAGATGAGGTATTATGTACATTATTGACCTTATTGTAAATATTGGCCATATTTATCACAACGTTCTTCAGGTGGTTGGAATGACGATCTGAACCCTTTATTTCGCTCACTGGGGTAGACTGTTCTAGTTCCATGTGACATATCAGTTATTAGTTATCCCATCTGAAAGTTCTCCACTGCCTTACTCGAACTTATTGAACTCGCACTCTTTGGGTCATGTCTCTGGATCTAACCAACGCCTTTATCCACTGTGCCATGTGTACTTGAGAACATCTGGATATAAATTTCTGGGTATTATGAACCTAATGTCTTCAGCAACCATTTTTACCAGTGCTCATATTGCAATTTTTGCTGTTATCATTACCTGTTTTTACCAGAGCTCATATTGCAACTTTTGTTGTTATCATTGCTTTTCTCTGGCACTCCTTATTACTGGTTCCCATATTGTATTTATTTCTATGCTTGGTCGGCTCAGGAGATTTTTGTGGCCTAGTCTTTTTCTCATATTTTATCTCACCAAGTAACACCTGAAACTTAGTGGCTCTATTCCTTTCCTTGGAATAAAATGACTAAAGAATGGTTTACACTACAGTGAACTAACATTCCTAGTAGAAGACCCAACAGCTGATTTTGATGTTATCATTCCAATTTAAGTCATTGGAAAATGCTATCCCAAGAAAACAGAATGGGTTCCACTTTTCTCGTACTTTCCGCTTGTGGAACTCTCTTCCGGATTCTTGCAGTCTAGTTTGAACTTCAAAAATTTAAATATAATGACAATCTTTATATTCTGTCTCCTTAATTTCTCTTCTTTTATTATTCTTTCTCCTTAATAATGTTTTTCTTTTTCTTATATCCTCTCGCATTAAGTAACCACTTACGATTCAGTGGCTTTATTGCCTAGATTGAAATGATAATAAACTGTCAAATGAGTCATCTTGATAAAACAATTCTTAATTAATAACATGTTTAAATTTTTCCCCTGTTTATGCTTTTTCTGTCTTTTCCAATTAAAATATTGATTTGAATTTTCGTTTTTTAGTCTAATAGGCTAAAATCTGTATTCACTAAACAAGCTGATTATCTGACCTACACACAGAGGAAAGTAATTTGTAATCGTTCTTTTTTTTTTATATTTTTAATATTAATTAAATTTAATTCAACAACCGTCTTTATTTACGTATTTAAATAGTTTTCGTAATTTTTTATAATAATAATACAAATTAATTCAACAACAATTTACTTTCATTAATTGACATATTTGTTGCGTTAAAATTTAAAATATTCATTTACATTTTTTCATTCCGTTCGTGTTTTTGTAGGTAACTTCCTGTCGTATATGACTTGTGGTAAAGAATAACTTCTTTTGCTTCTAATTAATGCATTGAATATTTTTTTAAAATCATGGTGATCAAGATGGAAAATATGGTGTGACGGTTTGACGAGTTTCAGTGAGCATTGAACGATAACGTGTCCATCAATGCGTCGGCTAAAATTTCAGTTTTCCAATTGTCTTTTACCTTCATACACATTGTATTTTTCTATAGGTTAATTCTGAGAAATTTTTACATATTTGTCGACATGGAAAACAATCAAACACACACACGCATATAATCAGAAAATACATACAACAACTAACATCCGTCTATTCACATAAAAAAAAAAAAAAATTGATGAATGTTATTCCGCAATTCTCACACAAGCTTTGTCAAATCGTCGCACCATATTTTTCCTCTTTATTTCCATGATTTTTTGAAAAATTCCATGCAGGAATTAGAAGGAAAAGAAGCCATTCTTTACCGCAGGACATATATGACAGGAAGTTACCTACAAAACACGAACGGTATGAAATAAGAAGATTAATGTACTATATAAATAAAAAAAAAAAAGAATGTTTTGCAAAATTACATGTTTTTCCAATCAAAATGAAATTTCTATATATTTAAATAACTCTGTAATATTTCCTTTAAGAGTAAGTCAAAATAATTAATGTTTGCATTAATAAAGATTTGAGGCACGGTGGAGTAATGAATAAGGGCTCGGATTGAGGAATAGGAGAGCCGAGTTGGAATTCCAGTCGAATCCATTATATTCACTTACATGCTAACTTTGGAAAAATATGAATAAACTTCATCTCTACCCACCAGCTATGGATAAATAGCAGGACAGAACCGATTCTATAGCCTTGGATAGCAACTGATCTATCGCAGAAAGAAATGGCAACGATAATACAAAGATACATGATCGCCTAAGTGTATATCACGCATGACTGAATGATTGAAAGTTATAGAAAATCTAACGGAACCTTTTATATTTAATTACTGAGATGAGTCTATAATTGTTTTTTGTTTTTTTTTTTCAGTTCTCCTTGACTCATTTTCCGCAGTGTTAAATGACAGACGACAACACTGCAGAAGGAATTAGGATCGTTACTGTTTTTACAATTTTATTAAAATCCTAAAACTTTTAAAATTATTTATTTAAAGTCTGCTTCCTAAAAGCCAAGAAACGAAAACAGCGTTATCTTTTCATCAGACAAGATTACGTTTTCTTTAAATGCAAACATAACGATTTTCTTACGACTGTATTATGATAAAGAAAATAAACATTGTTTCTCCACAAACACTATGAATCTGATATGCATTTTTTCTATACAAACCCGATTAAATTTAAAAACAAACTTGGTCAACAGAAGCATTGTTCTTATTTTAATCCTTTTAACAGAAGCAAGCAATAAAAGAATAGCTTTCGACGAGATTGCAAACGTTGTGCTTAAAAAACCTGCGCAATTTGTTCAAACGTTCGGTCCATCGTATTATACACATCCTTGTGTAGAACTATATTTCTGTTGCCTCAAAACTCTTCATCTATGAGGATATTGTCCAGAATAACTTCTAAAAAGGAGGACTAATATTACATAACCTTAGCTACCTCCAAAGATTTTCTGAAAAAAATTATGCCATGATGAAAAAAAGGCCACAAACATGATGAGAAAATCGCCAAGATGTTTAGGTTATTATTAGAGGAAAGACCAACATATTTTTACTATTTTTTTAATCCTTTCTAGCACATTCGAAATTTTGGTTATTTTTTTCCTTGCGTCAGTGAGTGGGCCAAAGGTTAATACTGGGAATATTATAAAAAATATTTAAAATAAACAGGAAATGTATACACACACACACACACACACACATATATATATATATATATATATATATATATATATATATATGTAAAAAAGTAAATTATGTTAGAGTCGTGAATATGAAATATTAATTGAGATATAGTTTTAAATTTATTATGCAAGTTATTCTTTATGTTAAAACTGCCATTGTTTAGCAATCAGTACACAGGTTACTTGGCAAATATTTATTTAATAATGTGGACATTTTTGGAATATATAGTGGAGAGGCACAGATTAAATTTAGCTTCACGGGAAATTATAAAATAATATGCTATATAATATTCAACTGTCTACTTATGATCGTAAAGCTCGGTTGGCATTTCGGCCCCACCCTTTTACTGACAAAACAGTTAAATGCAACCGCCTCTTCTACTCCAACAGATTCTTCTCTGAAACTTCCTGACAGTGGAACTCCCTTCCGCTTACTTGCTTCCCTGATAATTATAATCATCAAAAATTTAAATGTAATGTCAATCGACATCTTCTGATGCCCTGAGCTTTGATCCCCGTCCTTTTCTTTATCCTTTTTCCTAAACACCCCTATTTACTCTTACTTTCATCCTCCTTAACCCCTTGCGTGCTACTGACACTCCTGTCTTGCTTTGGGTGAAACCCTTTAAAAAAAAATTGTTGAAGGAAGGTCGACGAAAAGCAAATATATATATATATATATATATATATATATATATATATATATATATATATATATAATTATATATATATATATATATATATATATATATTACCCCTAAAAATACACACACACACAAACACACACACAGACACACACACACACACACACACACATATATATATATATATATATATATATATATATATATATATATATATATATATAAAATACCAAGGCGACATCGAGGGAGAGCTTCTTCACGTGTATTCGTCGAAATCGAAACTATCACCCCAGTGTGGGCCTGTAAAGCCATAACAGATAATGCGTCGTCATCTGCAGCTGAGGTATAAATCTTTGGGTGCAGATTTATCTAAATAAAACATATACTACACTAATCCTAGTCACTTCTCGGGATTTTCCACCATGATAATCCCTAACCCTCTACTTATTAAATTTGGTGAAGAAATCCAAGCGACATCTTCTTCAAAATAGAAAATAAACCTTTATTCAATGTCCGGATCAAGGAGATTATAAAAAGGGTTATACAAAAATAGGCCAGAATCTGAAAACTGCGTGTTATGAATATGCTCATCTTATCTATCGAAATTTTTATTAAATATCTAAGGTCCAAGAATCACCGAATAGATCCTTGAACTGTTACCTACCACTGGTGGTCCACATAGCATTTCTAGTGGTCCACAGGAAATTCGTAGCCATAAAAAAATTGTAGCCATTTCACAAAATTGTATCTAAATTATTCATAATTTGAATATCTGTCTATATTTCTGAGATGAAATATTATGTACATTATTCGGACTATTGTCCTCATCTTTGTTGCCATATTTATTACAAAGTTTCAGCCGTTGTACGATCCGGCCTTCTTCAGGTGTTTTGAATGTCAAACTGAACCCTTTATTTCGCTCTCTGGCGTAGACTGTTCTACTTCCATGTGCCACGTGCCATGTTTAATCGATGTCACTTATCAGTTATCTCCTGTTAATTTTCCCTTGGAAGTTCTCCACTGCCTTAGCCGGGTATTCAACTCACACTCCTTGGGTCCTGTCACTGGATCTAACTTTATCCACTGTGCAATGTGTCCTCGAGGACCTGTATGTATGAATTTCTGGGTGTATAATATTTTGTTTAATTACCCACATGTACATTCTATTTGAAAATTTCGAAATTACGTAGGTATTATGCAGTGCTATATTTATTTCATTTTTTATCATATATATATATATATATATATATATATATATATATATATATATATATATATATATATATATATATATATATATATATGTAAATATATATATACACGTTTCATTAAATAATATAGACAAGTGTTGTCTATTTATTTTATGTAAATTCGCAATATTGATCCATATTTTTTTTAATACAATCTAAGCTTTCGGCTTACATAAGCCATTATCAAAGATATCAATTGCAACATATTAAGCAATATACGGACAAGACAGTGATAGTCTGTCATTGTTTACATAGATGATTTCTAAGCAACGATAAACACGCGCATATAAGACGCTAGAAGCTAAAATCGCACCGTATCTCATGACGTCACACATGACCACACGAGAGTGAATTGGAGAAGTATAAAGTATGAGAAGCCTTTGGTATAAACCAATAGCTTCTGTTACAAATTATAGACAGTTAAGAATATTTCTAGAGATGCCATAATTGATTTTGTTTAGGTTGGGTTTCAACTGTTTGATGCATAATGCTTCAAGTATTTTTAGTTTGTGTCTATTGTTTTCATGTCGAAGTATAATTGTGTTTTCGACCAGTATTTTACGGAATTGTTTGCGGGCAGGCATGTTGTTTTAAATGTCTAAAAATGTTAGAGTTTTCATTCAAATGTAATGTCAAGCGTCGTGAAAACGAGTTTGTGGTGTGACCAACATAAATATTATTTAATTCGTTGGATATATATATATATATATATATATATATATATATATATATATATATATATATATATATATACTATATGTGATATAAATTTTTCATTCATATAAAAATTATACCTATGTGAATAGATCACTATACAAAGACTGTTTGAACCAACCCCTAAAAAGGCAAAACTGAGGAAATACAGAGATGATTTTATCATGTTTTAAAACGAAATAGGCTACTTTGTCTTATCATTGAGTATTTTAGTGTGAAAATTGGACAGCCTAAAAGTAAAAAGAAGTGGTCGATTTTAATTTTTTTGTCCATGAGGTGAAAAATGTTGAGTAACACTGCTCTAAAGAATATTCCTTAATTTGAGCGCCTATAATCTCAATAATTTATATATAGGTTTTATCGTAAAAGATCTCGGAGAAATTGTGATACGTAGCTGATCCCACCCGCGATGCTCTAGTTTTACAGCAGCCAGACCAAACCAAAAATGGATTACAGTCGTCACATCCCGGCTGGAGCAGACCAGTCTTAACCTGCCAGTCTCTTACAGAATTCAAAAACGTCTACACAGCCTTGTCGTTAATGGATTATTTTGCACCTTACAACCACTTCGCTGTCAGAGGAAAAATCTCTAGACTATCGCTACTACTGTGGCATGAGAAAAATTATTTTAGCCAGGAGAAATAAAATACGTCCAATTTCAAAATTTAATTACGTAATCCAAACTCAACATGAATAAACAGTATTTGGAACTAGTACTGAGTATGTCCTTCATTAGTTAGTTTCAGTGTATGTATTTGATTTTCGATGGATTTGATCAAGTTATCAACAATCGTCTGATCCATATTTTGTAACTCATTTAGCAATGTTACTTTAAGTGCTGCCACTGACGTGATTTTGGTTGCACGCTCTCGAAATCTTCGGTCAAGGTGCTCCCAAACGTGCTCTATTGGATTCTTGTTAGGTTTCTGAGCTACCCATCGTAGTGACTTGATTCCTTGCGTTTCCTTCCAGCCCTTTGTTACTTTGTTCGTATAATATGGCGCCCAATCTTCTTGATAAATGTAGACATTCTTGTCAATCTGATTGGTTTCAAATAGTGGGAGTATTCCTTTCTCTAATATTTGACAGTATTTTGGACCATTCAACCGCTCGTCAACACGAATCAGCTCAGATTTTCCTCCAAACCAGACAGCGCCCCACACCATTACTCCAATCCCTCCATGTTTCACGGTCGCCTGTATACATTCAGTGTTCCAATCCTCATTCCGAGTTCTCCAAACATAAACCTCGAATTGGAATACTGGCAGAATTTACTTTCACCTGAGCAAATTACAGACTGCCAAAATTCATAATCTTTGCTCTCGAATTCTCTTGCCCAGTCCATTCGCCTGTTCCTGTTAACCTCTGAAATCAAGGGATTCTTTCTTGCAATTCTTCGTTGATAGCCTAGCTTTCTCAGAGTCTTTATCACCGCACATGTCAACCTTTCCATGCTGTTGGTGACATCTTTGACGCTCTGACGACGCTTTCTGATGACTTCGCTATTCAGCGCCCAATTCATTCGCTCAGGCAGGATGCTTGGTCTTCCTGAACGTTGTTCCACACGACAATGGCTTTCTTCGTGACAATATTATTGACCGTGTCATGATTAACCTGGCAAAACCTATAACTTTCTCTATTTGACTTGCCACACTGATGGCATCCTATTATTTACCCTCGTCGAAATTCACCAATTTTCATACTTCCGCGTACTTTCATTCCAAGATATAAGTCAACTATCTTTCATAAATGACAATAGCTAGATACTAATACGGTATTGTCTGATACAAAAAGAAGAGACGTTTTTACGCAAGCCAAAATTACTGTAATCAAGTCTCGCTAAAAATGTATCATAAAAAGCAACAGCCAAACATAGCTGTCCGCAATTTCTTATTCTTTATATCGTTATTTCCATGAAAAATGTTTAGACAAGCTATATTCTTTAATTGCCTCAGTTCTAATCTTCACATTTAAGACCTTCCATACCACTAGGACGTATCACACTGATATTCTTCCTTTCCCATTATTAAGAAAGCAATTCAACTTGGAGAGGTTCTTTTCAAGAGCTTCTAATTTGTGTGATAAACTCACGAGGGAATATCTTCCAAATTAGTACAATTTTAATCTCTTTAAGTCTAAGGTAAACAGTTATCTATCCTTTATATCCTGATAAACTATACTTCTTTCCTACTCGTATTATACTCATATAACATTATTCAGTAACCATCTACCTTGAGGGGTTCTTGGGCCTTGTATTTTGGGAACAATTGAATAAAAAAAAAGCAATTAGCATTCTTAGTTTTTATTTTTCCAACAAACCTCATTTACTTTGAAAATGTATTTAATTTCACATTCATTAAAAAATTAAAGATAATAAGAAACTCGAATATGATCCCATATTTTCAATTTTATGGCAGGGTGGGCGAGAAAGTAATTTTTATTTGCAATTTAAAAAAGATCTCAGATCTTCATCTTTTTCTATGTACCTTCAGAAAATAGGTTATCATGGCTCTCCACAACTTCCTATCCTTTGTAGGACTTATCAATATTTATTTTTGGTTGTTACTATCGCATCCGTTACATATTCTGCCATATATTTACACAAATTCATTAGATAAGTTATTTATTCTGCCCATTGTTCCTCCTTTCCTCAATATATCATGTGTGAAAAATTTTCCAAGCCTTCTTTCCTCATTGTATTTCCAAGAGATTTCGACCATTTCTTTGTGACTCGAAGTATAAGTGTTATTTTGCTTCCATTATCATAGAGAGTCGTTACCCAAATCCTCCATCATGGCATTCTCAGCATCCTTCTGTAGAACGACGTTTCTGTTGTCTCAAGTCGCCATTTCATCTGCGAGGAAAATCCAGGTGTGTTGATATTTAGCCTTCTTTTCTTTCTTTCTAATTGAATTCTTCATACTTTGTTTAGTTTTTGGAAGGCATCTCCTGCTATACCAATGCCCCCCCCCCCGGATTTCGGTATCTCACTTCTCGTCTTTCTTTATCACACATTCCAAATATTTAAACTTCTGCATTTGATTAACACTAGAATGTGTCTTCTTGCGGGAAATATTCAGCCTACACAGTAAGGCGATTCTGAGATAATTAAAATTCCTACCAGGATTAATTATTGGCGGCTACAATCTTAACAACATTAGGTATGCAGATGGCGCAGTACTGATAACATACACGGAAAGGAAACTGCAAGAACTTCAACAGAAGGAAAGCGAGAAGAAAGGGCTAATCACCAATGGCATTAATATGAAATGCAATGTTATTAGCAAAAGGAACAGCTCAACATGCAAATTACAACTGGAGATAAGAAATTCAAAGAATTGAAATAAATATATGTGGGAAGTGTTTTAACAAAGGATGAAAAATACGACACTGAAATCCGAACGCTCATTGAGATAGTTAAAATGCCTTCCAAAACCTAAGCAAAGTATTAAGAAACGGGAAAACTTCGTTAGAATCAAAGAAAAGAGTACTTAACTGCTACGTAATAACAGTCCTCCTGTACAGCAGTGAATACTAAACAATTTCTTCACAGATGAAGAGGAGACCTGAGGCAGAGAAATGAGGAAGAAAGATGCTGAGGATATTAGTGACGAAACACGTGAGCAGCAACAACGAAGTTTTAGAAAAAATGGAAACAGAAAAGAAACATATACTTAACATCAGAAAGAAACGGTTAATATTTCTAGGCCACATAATGAGAAAAATTAGAAATGTTGATGGCCGCAGGACAGATTGAAGACAAGAGAGATAGAGGAAAACAATTTGTAACTTCGTGGGATTAAGCAAATGGATGGTTTATCAAAGTTTAGGAGAAATAACAAAAAGTCAAAATTTATTAAAAACTACAAAGAACAGGAAATTGTGGAGAGTCATGATCGTTAACGTTCTGAAAGAACACAGTACATAGAAGAAGAAAAAGAAGAAAAAGTATGAGAAAAAGGTGGTTGAAAAGAAAAAGAAAATGGCGAAGAAGAAGAGTGAAGAGGAGGCGGAAATGAAGAAGAATAAGGAGGAGGAGAGGAAGAGGACGAAGGAGAAGGAGGCGAAGGTGAAAAATAAGAAAATGGAGGACGAGGACGAGGAGAAGGAGAAGGTGAAAAAGAAGAAAATGAGGAGGAGGAGGAGGAAGAAGAAGAAGAGGAAGAAGAAGAAGAAATAGAAGAAGAAGAGAATGAGCTTGAGTAAATGGTTGGCGGAACAAGATTTAGGAGAAACGACAAAAAGGCAAAATTTACTAAAGATTACAAAAAACAGGAAATTGTGGAGAGTCATGATCGCCAACGTTCTGAAGGGACACAGCACATAGAAGAAGAAGAAGAAGAAGAAGAAGAAGAAGAAGAAGAGTGAGGAGGAGACGGAAAAGAAGAAGAAAATGCAGAAGAAGTAGAATGAGGAGGAAGCGGAAATGAAGAAGAAAATGCAGAAGAAGGCGGAGAGAAATAGGACGAAAGACGAGAAGAAGACGAAGAAGGGGAATGAGGGGAACGATGAGAGGGAGGTGGAAAGAAAAAGAAAATGGAGGAGGAGGAGGAAGAAGAAGAAGAGAATGAGCTTGAGTAAATGGTTGGCGGAACAAGATTTAGGAAAAACGACAAAATAGCAAAATTTATTAAAAACTACAAAGAACAGGAAATTGTGGAGAGTCATGATCGCCAACGTTCTGAAGGGACACAGTACACAGAAGAAGAAGAAGACGAAGAAGAAGAAGAAGAAGAAGAGTGAGGAGGAGACGGAAAAGAAGAAGAAAATGCAGAAGAAGAAGAATGAGGAGGAAGCGGAAATGAAGAAGAAAATGCAAAAGAAAGAGGAGGAGGAGAGGAAGAGGACGAAGGACGAGAAGAAGAAAAAGAAGAAGAAGAAGAAGAAGAAGAAGAAGGGGAATGAGGAGAAGGAGGTGGAAACGAAGAAGAAAATGGAAGAGGAGGTGGATGAGGAATAAGGAGAAGAAGAAGAGAATGGGTTGAGTAAATGGTTGGTGGAACAAGATTTAGGAGAAACGACAAAAAGGCAAAATTTATTAAAAACTACAAAGAACAGGAAATTGTGGAGAGTCATAATCGCCAACGTTCTGAAAGGAGACGGCACATAGAAGATCATTATTGATTTTAAAATCTCTAATTCGCAGCTCGCATCTTAGGCAGGTTTCTCTTGACTTTAAAATCTAAACGCGCATGACCCCCATGTCTCTACCAAGGCAGAATTGTCACTGTCAAGTTTAGTGCTTCCATGTCAATAAGTTATTTAACCACGCATTACCGATGTTAAGTTCGCCATGGAGTCACTATTAACAATGCGGCTAGGCGCGTTTGTTAGAAATTATTCAGTACGCTTGGCACACCTTAGTTTGAAAAACCTCAGGCATCGAATATCGAACCTGACCCCACAGTTTTAAGTGCAATGGGGAAGTTTCTGTCGATATGGAGGATTGTTCTTTGGAAATGGTCTTTGGTTAATTTGTGGTTTAGAGGCAGAAGAACGAAAAACGATTTCTAGAAACTTAGAATTTACAAAAAGCAATAAAAAGCAGGCTAAACACGAACGAATACACAATACAGGCTACAAGGAATTCAAAATTTGCGCTACTAAAAAAAAAAAACAATATTATGATGTAAGGAATTCTAGCCACAAAACAAAACGTAGAAGAAGCGAATTGTTATTTTATTTTACGACATTCTCACTGATTTCTTTTTTTATTTGCATTTATTTACATCGTATTTGGTTTACACGAAGAAATATCTTCTGAGCAAAATAAGAAAATAGAAGAAGAAAGAAACAGTCGACTGTTGTGATTACTTAACAAAACATTTATGCACTTGAGGGAGAAAAAAAGAATTTTTTAACGCAGAAAAACTGTCGTTGCTAGGAACGCTGTCTACAGACATAGAATGTATATGGAGTACTGGGTAACTGTGTGCAACAGCGTCTAGTCATAAAGTGACTGCGAAAATGTATGTGTGTGTGTGCACATTTCATTGAATAAGATAGACAAGGTGAATTTATCTAAGTTTCTGTAAAATTTCTCATGTTATCGAATTTTTTTTCTTTTCAGATGATAAATTATATAAAAACTGTCCGAATGTTCTTTTTTCCCGAGCGCTTTCGGCTATAGATTTAGCCATTTTATAAGATTAAATATTTTAACTGTTAAATAAGAAAAAGTTTGATGCATATATGTATTTATATAATGGTTCCCTTTTTAAAAATACGGTCAAAATGTTGTGCCCATGTTCATAGTTGACATTATTAAGTGAAAAACACAAACGAAGTTGCCTTTGATGTCACCAAAGGATGTTATGATGGTGCATTTCCGAGTGAATGGATACCTACATATTAATATCAACAAGATTGTACACGTAGATAACGAAGGAAATTTTGAAACGATAGTTTCAGTAAATATGCAAAAATATAACGAGGTGTAAGGCAAGGATTGTCTTTTCATTTTTATCATTCAACCTTTACAGTGAGACTATACTGAGAAGATTAGAAGTTCTACCAGGATTCATTAATGGTGGTCACAATCTTAACACCATAAGATATCCAGATGGCATAGTGTTGATAGCAGGAACTCCTCCATGAACTCCTACAGAAGTTAGTGAAGGAAAGCGTGAAGAAAGGACTAAACATCAATTACAAGAAGACAGAATGCTTTGTTGTTAGCAAAAGGAACTGTCCAAATTTCAAGCAGCAAACTGGAGATAACGAAATCAAATACGTACAATTAAAATATTTTATAAAAATAAAACTATTCAAAGAAATACTTTTAAATTGATTGAAATTAAAACTGTATGCAGGGGTGTTAGCAACATGCAAATTACAAATTGTTGATACCAAAATAAAACAAGTATAAGAATTTAAATATTTGGCAAACGTTTTAACAGAGGACGGAAAGTGCCACACGCAAATCCGAAGGTGCATAAAATGTTTTTCAGAAGCTAAGCAAAGTATTAAGAAACAGGAAAATTAGAAACAAAGAAAAGAGTAATACCGTTCCCCCTGTAAGGCGGTGAATGCTGAACAATCTCACAGATGAAGAAGAGACTTGAATCAACCTACATGTAGTTCAGCAGAAGAATGATGAGAATGGCATAAACCGAGTATGTGAGCAACGACGAAGATTTAGAGAAAATAGAAAACAAAAATGGAACTTATGCTATACATCAGAAAGTAACAGTTGACCTTTCTAGGGCACGTGATGACGAAAGATGGCTTGGAAAATTTGCTACACAAAGGGAAGATAGAAGATAAAGAGGACAGAGAAAAACAATGTATAATCTACCTAGAGAGCGCGAGTAAATGGATGGAAGAACAGGGTTTAGGAAAGATAACCAAAAGACAAAACTTATTAAGAGCTATAAACGTAGGGCTCCCGGCTATATCACCTTGAAACACCGATTGCTGTATGATCACAAGAAGTTAAGCAACTTCGAACCTTGTCAGTATCTAGATGGGTGATAGCTTAAGAATACCAGGTACTATAAACTTGTATGTTCGGTTGGTTAATGGATACCGGCTCGGTAGTCGGAGAGGCAAGTTCTAATTTGGGTTCGTTATATTCACTTACCTGCAAATACCCCTGGGAAAAGTAGGAATTCTACTCTCCTTGCCCCCAACAATGGGTTAATTAGTAGGACTTGTATCAGTTAATCGTTATCATAAGAAAACAATCTTATCATAAGAAAATAATCTTATCATGAGGAAACAAAACCAAAATTTTCACACAATGTAAAAAAAAAAATATTTTCAGGATTTAAATAATTTGTAAAGCCGTAAATAAACAAATATCAAGCATGATTATAAGGGGAACATTCTTAAGCAAAATAGAAGAATTCCTAGTAAGAATCAGCCCGAGAGCCATTTTCGCTTTGCATAAATATACTACCAAGGAGAGTACCAAAAAAAAGTCAGTATTTAAATCCAGGAAGAACTATCTTGGTTAGTGAAGGATCTGATAGGCATAATGAAAAGAATAAAGTTTAGAAAAATATAAAAGCACGTTCCAAACGAGCCTTATTGCGAAAGTGAAAGAAATAAGTAAAACAAGGAAAATTTTTATACAGCGTAAACCGGATATGAGAGACCCGGATATAAGAGAGATTGTATCTGGTCCCAAATTAGAGCCTGTGTTAATGTATATAAATTAGACCAAAACCAGATATAAGAGAAACCCGGATATAAGAGACTTCTTCTCCGGTCCCAACAACTCTTTTATATCCGAGTTACACTGTAAAAGGAATAAAACTAAAACAATATACAGCATGAGCCCGAGAACTTACAAAAAGAAATGTCTGACAAAGTAACTCTACTCAATGCAGGGTGGTCCGAAAGTTTTATCACCTTTA
Source organism: Acanthosepion lycidas (assembly GCA_963932145.1). NCBI lineage: Eukaryota > Metazoa > Mollusca > Cephalopoda > Sepiida > Sepiidae > Acanthosepion > Acanthosepion lycidas. The sequence goes on from OZ010600.1 coordinate 12,457,009, forward strand.
TCTCTCGTCCAAACTGTAGGAGCTCCTGTCGGCCAGCTGAAATAGAAAATTGTATACAGAGCAACCTCGGTTCTTGAACGTCTCACATGTTGAACAAATCGGTTTCTGAACAGAAATTTCGAGATGAAAATGCCTCGGTTAGCGAAAAAAAATCCGGTTCTCGAACAACATTGCCTAACCGAGTTAATCCAAACGTAATCATTTCTGAGTCGACCGCCATGTTGTATACATTTGTGCGTTGTGGCGTGCTTTTCTTTTCCAATTTTATTGCACTGTGATTTTTTCGCTACAATTTTTCCTATTGAAAAGCGTCCTGGGTATGACAATAAACCACATCCGCGTCCTGGGTATGACAATAAACTACAATCGCGCCCTGGGTATGACGATGAACTACATCCGCGTCCTGGGTATGACAATAAACTACATCCGTGTCTTGGGTATGACGATAAACTACATCCACGGCCTGGGTTTGACGATGAACTACATCTGCGTCCTGGGTATGACGATGAACTACATCCGCGTCCTGGGTATGACGATAAACTACATCTGCGTCCTTGGTATGACGATAAACTACATCCGTGTCTTGGGTATGACGATAAACTACATCTTCATCCTGGTTATGTCAATAAACTACATCCGTGTCTTGGGTATGACAATAAACTACATCCGCGTCCTCGGTATGTCGATAAACTATATTCGTGTCCTGAGTATGACGATGAACTACGTCCAACAGCAAGGCTTCTGATAATGCGGTTTTGAAAAAAAAAATGTTCCCAGCTGTACGTTTTTGAAAAAATAATATCACCAGCTATACATTTTTGAAAAGATAGTATTACCAGCTATACGTTTTTGATAAAATAATGTTACCAGCTATACATTTTTGAGTAATAAAAAATATTAACAGAAACAGATTTTTGACAAAACAGAAAGATTACCAGAATAAAAAAAACAAATGTCGGCATTAAATGACCCATTGAGGTTGATATGCCGTAAAACAAAACAAACCAAAAAATAGTTCCGGTTTATGAACATTTTGGGTCACGATCGGCCTTCAAGAACGAATTAAATTCGTGAAGCAAGGTTCTACTGTATTTTCTATGCATGACTAGACTTTCGGACCAACCTGTAGAAAATCCCCAGCTTCTTATGTTGGACAAATACACAAAGAAATCAAATATATTACAGACGAAATGGTCATCATTGATAGACACCAAACGGGAAATATTTAATTAAAGGAAAAAAGAATATGTAATTACATTGAAGGGAGAGGGGCATAAAAATGACCTAAAATTTAATCCCCAAGTTAACCAAACAAAGACAAAAGATAACAAAAAAATAATAAAAAGAAAAATTAATGTATTATGGTTCACTTCCCCCATTCAATTTGCAAGTGAAAACAAACATAGGAAAATTTTTCCTTAATTTAATCAAGAAACATTTCACGAAATGTTCAGAATTTTCAAAGATTTTCAACAGCAACACTGTAAAAATGAATTAAAGCTGTACAGGAAATTTGTGTAACATTATCAAGGGACAAAATACGAAGAATCTAAGGGTAGATGTGTATATCAACAAAAATTGTAATTGCACAGACAAAAGCAAACGTCCATTGAACGGAGACTGCTATACTGAAAACGTGATTTATCAGGCTGAAGCTGTATATGTGGATGCGAAAAAAGGATTTACGTGGATGCACCAAACGGCCCTTAAAAAAATAGTCCATTCCTGTTTCTTCATTCAAACTACAGAACCATAAGTATGACACGAAAATTGTTGACTACGTCTGGAAATTGAAAAAAGAAAAGACGTAATGTGGTGTATACTGAAAGAAGTGAAACCAGAATGAACTATAGGAAACAGGTGTAGATTGTGCCAAGAGGAAAAGTTGACTATTGTAACACATCTAGACAGAAAACTACTACGAAACGAACGATCAGAAATAATGTCAAAGTGTAGACATATAAATAAATACATTCTTGGCATTTACGAACCAGGATGGAAATAATTTTCCCACACCCAATCTCCTTAAAGAAAATCTTCCGGTTCAAAAAGAATTACGTGGCGCTAGAAAACTAAATTTACTCTACCGTCTGATGACGCATTACAGTTGTAGCCCAGGTCTTGATTAAGGGTAGAAATTTTGACATTTTATAATTTGAAGCTGCTCCACATATTCTATTTTCAGAATAGACTTTCGAGTACTTTAATTATATTTCCGTGTTTAGCCTAGGATTACCACGGACAACAGTAAATTTCATATTCATATATATACATGCATACATGCATATATATATATATATATATATATATATATATATATATATATATATATATATATATATATACAGTGTACAATGAGGTAGCATATCTTCATTCGAACATGTCTGGTCAAATAATTTAGATATATCATGTCGATTACTTTTCATTGTGATTTATTTTCTCATCTGAAACTATTTAACCAAAACTTTTTGAATATATATATATATATATATATATATATATATATATATATATATATATATATATATGTATATGTGTGTGTGTGTGTGTGTGTGTGTATGTGTGTTTCTGTGTGTGTGTACAGGGTATCCATAAAGTTCGTGTGCACTTTAAAAAATTATAACTATTTGTATTTGCGATAGAAATAATCTGTAAAAAATGTTATAAAGTTTAATGTATCTAATTTTAAGTATAACTAAAATAACTAATGTCATTTCAGGCATTACTGTAAATCAGTTGGCAAATGTTTTCTGTGAACTGCAAAATTGTATTACCCTTGGTATTGCTAATGATGGAGGACATGTGGAAACTTAGATAAAAATTTCAATAAAACCTTGAAAAATGTAGATTTACTTCTTTTTAATCCTCTTTACAAATTATTTCTATCGCAAATACGAATAAAGTTATAAATTTTTAAAGTCCACACGAACTTTATGGACACCCTGTATATATATATATATATATATATATATATATATATATATATATATATATCAGGTCTTTTCTTCCGGCATTGGACCATTTGCTATTGTTAATTAGTTTACTTAGTTCGTTTTGCAATCTTCTTATTATATATGATTAATCTTCTTATTACATTCCGTTCGTGTTTTTGTAGGTAACTTCCTGTCATGTATGTCCTGCAGTAAAGAATACCTTCTTTTCATGGACATAAAGGGGAAAAATATGGTGCGACATTTTGACGAGCTTGTGTGAGCATTGAGGAATGGCTTTTCCATCAATGCATTTTCTAAGAAAGATTTTTTCTTTTTTCTTGTTTTTATGTGAATAGGCGGATGTTAGTTGTTGCATGTGTATTCTGACCATATCTGTGTGGATTTTTGTTTTCTCTGTCGACTAATATGAACCATTTCTCGGGATTAACCTATAGAAAAATACAATATGTATAAAGGTAAAAGACAATAGGAAAACAGTAATATTAGCCGACGCGTTTCGTCCAGTGTGGATTTTTTCAAGGTAAAAACGAAATGAATTTATTAAAAACAAAGTAACTATTAACAAGAAACAAAACGTCTTTAGCAACTAGAAGAATTCAGAAAACACTATAGTTAACATATTTTCAACTGGAAATTACGTCCAGTACTTTCACGTGTAGAAAGATTGTTTTTATTGTTGTGTTGATGGATTTAACTATTTTCTTTTGATATCTTGGTTGTTGTGTACGTTGGATTGAAAGGGAAGTGAAACTGTTAGGAAAGGTGATATTGGGAAAAACCTGGGCGTAGATTAATATTTGGATAATATTCAATGAAGGCACTCTCGAGGATTTTCCTTCTGAGTAATTTTTGGGGGGATAGAATTTTAAATATATATATATATATATATATATATATATATATATATATATATATATATATATCGTCGACGTCGACTCTCCCGTCGAGTTCAACGTATGAGGGTCAAGCAAATCAGTTCCTAGGAAACCGACAGCCCGACAACGGCACATGAAATTTGATTATAATGGTGAAGGTTATGTGCAGGACCAGCCACCCTTTTTGAAGGGCCAAATACAGAGATCTGGCCACAAGGTCCCCAATCGACCCTCTGCTGGTTTTGAATTGAGAGTTGTCCTTCTCCTAGTCCATTTGCCATCCAAGGCTATTGAACCCAGTCTGTCCTGCTATTTGCCCAAGTCTGGAGGGAGAAGAGGATTCACACCTTTCCCAAGGGTATTAGCACGTAAGTGAATGTAATGGATTCGACTGGAATTCGAACTCAGCTCTGCGATTCCTCAATCCAAGCCGTTATCCATTACTCTCTGTCTATGTCTCTCTCTCTCTCTCTCTCTCTCTCTTTCTCTGTGTGTGTGTGTGTGTGTGTTATCTGTCTCTGTGTGTATAAATATATATGAGACATAGAAAACTTTTTCTTTTCAACTAGATTTTGCATACAAAAGTTGAGGTTTCGTCACTATTGTTAAAATTGTAAAACCTTTCTCAAGTCATAGGTTCAAAGAAATATTTTATTTGCTTGCTGAAGATCGTTTTAGAGTTTTAGATTTATTTATGCTTTCTTATTACGAGATATTTTCAAATATAACTCCTTGAGTTGAGAGTTTTTAGATTGTTTTTTTGTTTTTTCTTGTTTTGGTTGATACTTGGAAAATCTATTGAATATGCTTGTTTCTATATTGAAGGAAATTTTGGAACAAATATATTAAATATATTTAATCAATAGCTTAAGCTTATACCCGACTCAAAGCAACACCAGAAAGCGTGACAATGAATCTCTCTCGTAAAATAACGCTCAAATAAATTTGAATGTTGAAAGGAATATTTGCAGAAACAAATAAAACGATTTCTTAAGAATGCCTATGGAAGACGAAAATCTCAGAATTTAGAGAATGCTTATCACATGTCAATCTTGATAAAATATATATATATATATATATATATAATTATTTATTTAAAAATATCCAAGCCGATATCCATTAATCCACCGTGCCTCCTCTCACACACACACACATATATATATATATATATATATATATATATATATATATATATATATATATATATATATATATATATATATTCCAGTTCCAGTCGAATCAATTACATTCACTTACGTGCTAATACCCTTGGGAAAGGTGTGAATCATCAACTTCTCCCTCCAACTATGGGTAAATAGCAGGGCAGACTGGTCTCTATAGTCTTGGAAGGACAACACTGAATTTAAAACTGGAGTAGATCAAACCTGTAGTAGATCCACGAAGGCGGATGAACGGCACTTTATGCTACCCTCCGGAAACTCCTACATCCACGGTGGTATCAAACTGTATTGGCTTATCCACTCCATTGGACTCTGCTAGCAAGGCCGAAAGTGGGAAGTAGACGTTCGGGAAGCCCTACTTCACCATATATCCCGCTCAGCGTCGAAGCGCACCGCGCTACTCCATCGTATCTCGAGAGGCACGGATGCTAACGACGACGATATGTGTGTGTGTGTGTGCGTTGGTTTGTGTGTGTGTGTGTGTTTGTACTAGACGCAGCTAATAGTGACTATACCAATTATATATGCATATATGCAGGTATATCCTTGAGAAAATTAGTCAACAATATTACTAATGCAACGATATAATCTACAAAATGAAACGACATATATATATATATATATATATATATATATATATATATATATATATATATGTGTGTGTGTGTGTGTGTGTGTGTGCGTGCGTGCGCGTGTGTCATATAAGGTGTGTATGACTTCATCGCTCTTTCATAATCTGGTAAGAATATATTTTCTGTTTTTCATTTTATATAACTTTTGTTTCTTTTAAAGAACGCAGTCTTTTCATGTTCTCCATTTTTTTTTAAGATATTAAAATACCGGGTTTCTATCTTCAACCGTTTTTTTTTTTTCGTTTTATTTTTTCTATTTCTTCGTATTTCTTTCTTTTATTTCTTTTCTTTCTTCTTTTGGATTTTCTTTGGTTCTTTGTTTGTTTCTTTCGCTTGCATATTTCTTTCGTATTTTTATTTTTTACCTGAATTTCTATCTTTCTTTCTACCTTTCTTTCTTTCTTTCCTTCACACCCATATTTCTTTCTTACCCTTTTCTATTTTTACACGTATTTATTCATTTGTTTGTTTATTTGTTTGTTTGTTACTTTCTTTCTTCCTTTTGTTCTTTCTTTCTTTCCCGCTAATCCCGTATTTCTTGGTTACTTTCTCTATTTTTCTTACTTTCTTTCGTAGTTCTTTTATTTGACTTTCATTTGTCTTTCTTTCTCATTTTCTTTTTCTTTCTTTCTTTCTTTCTTTCTTTAAGTACCGTATTTCTTTCAGTACCGTATTTCTTTCTTACTTTTCCTGTTTTTTATTCTTTCTTCCTTAGTTCTTTTCTTTGATTTTCTTTTTCTTTCTTTCTTTCTTTCTTTCTTTCTTTTCGTTTTTTTCATTCTTTCTTCCTAGTTCTTTTCTTTGATTTTCTTTTTCTTTCTTTCTCATTTTCTTTTTTTCTTTTTCTTTCTTTCTTTTCCTATTTTTCATTCTTTCTTCCGTAGTTCTTTTCTTTGATTTTTTTCTTTCTTTCTTTCTTTCTTTCTTTCTTTCTTTCTTTCTTTTCCTATTTTTCATTCTTTCTTCCGTAGTTCTTTTCTTTGATTTTCTTTTTCTTTCTTTCTCATTTTCTTTTTTTCTTTTTCTTTCTTTCTTTCTTTCTTTTCCTATTTTTCATTCTTTCTTCCGTAGTTCTTTTCTTTGATTTTTTTCTTTCTTTCTTTCTTTCTTTCTTTCTTTTCCTATTTTTCATTCTTTCTTCCGTAGTTCTTTTCTTTGATTTTTTTCTTTCTTTCTTTCTTTCTTTCTTTCTTTCTTTCTTTCTTTCTTTCTTTCTTTTATTGCTTTTTGTATATCAGTTTTTATTCATTCATTCGTTTTCTTTTCCTTTTTTATCCTTTCTTCTTTTTCTTTTCTTTCTTACATAACGTTTTCTTTCCAGTTTTTCCTTATCTTTCTTCTTTTCTTTTCTCGTTTTTCACCTCTCTCTTCCGGTATCTGCATATCCCATTTTTCCTCTTTTTATTCTAATCTCCCTTTCTGCTTTCGTTCAATTCATCTCATTTTAAACTCGAATAAATAAATACTTTATTTTATTTTATTAATTTTTTTTTTCTTTTCAACCTCACTCGCTAAAACCTCCATTTTTTTTTTGGTATTATTACAAGCAAATAATTCTTTCATTTTTCTTCCTCTTTTTTATCCTTGAGTTTTTCGTCTTGCCGGAAATTATTTCTTGCAGTCATTACAAGAAATGTTATCCAATTTTTTTCGTTCTTTTTCTTTTAATATTTCCTTCCATTTTCTTTTCATTCTGCGAACAAATAATTCCAGTCGGGACACATCAACTCTTTCGAATTTCAAAACGCTTCTTAATAGTTTGTATAGAAAAAAAATCTTTCTTTTTTAGTTTTTTTATCGATATCTTTTTAAAACTTGCTATTGTCATTTACATCGTATTTACAGGTTTCTTTCAATTGGATTTTTGATTTTTCAAAAAATTTTCTTTGATTTAATTTCGTCTTTTTCCGTTTTTTTCCCCCACGTTCAACAATACTACTATGACTACGGCTGCTGCTGCTACTTGCTGCTTTTTCAGTCTTTACAGTTGATACTATTATGGCGACTTCGTTTAAAATATTTTTCTCTCTTCATTCGCCATTAATTCTTTTTCTTTTCTTTTTCTTCATTCTCAGTATTCTTAATTGATGCCTACTTATACTTTAAAAATTTTCTTTCATAATGTCTTCCTTATTTTATTCTACCAATGTTTCCAACTGTGGAGCAAGACTTAGCAAGCCGGCCTCAAGGGCAACTGAGTAGTGAGTGCAATATCCACAGTATGGTCCATGCATGTCGCTTTGCGGCGAGCCTAAGGATACCTTAGTAAATAACTAGTGATTTTGGGGGCTGTAACGGCTAACGAGCCCTTTCCGCAGATCTTTACTTCTGATTATTGACTTCAAGATGCATTAAAGAATCTGTTAGTTTGGATTTTTGGTTCAAGCAATCCAAACATTGTAAATTCCTGTCTGCCACTTTGTCGTTGTGTAATACTTAACGAGCCAGTCACACAGATCATTATTACAAAAGAGGGAGATCGAAACTTATTGGTTCTTCCTACTTGTGTCTTTGTGCCGAAATTATTAGCAGACTGAAAAAAAAATGTTACGCACCTTGTATTAGTGTAATGTCAACAAATCTATTTCGCAGACTATTACTAATAAGAAATGACTTCAGTGTACACTGCAAGTTTCAGGTAACTTCACCAACAATGGAATTCATGATAATCGTAAAGTATTTAAATTTCTTAATATATGATAACGATCAATAGTTTAGTAATTCATTTACTGCAGCCGTAGGTGCTTCTAGAGCAAGACAGGGTCCATGATTTTTGAGGTTTGTTTAGAATTTCTTTTTTCTAGACTGCCAACCAAAGCATGGACGCCCACTGCTGTGCCGCTAAATCTTAAATGGATGAAGATGGGACCAAAAATTTTCTAATAGAAACTAGAAGCGAAATAAACGAAAGAGCATCGAACTGGGTTTGAAATCGGCACGCTGCTTTCACTCTAAATGTCACGCCTCGCGCACATACAGTTTAATTTCTGTTTGCCTCATCGATATTTTCAGCTCGCTTACAACCTGGACGTTTCATAACATTAAAAAATCGAAATATTTTGTCTTCATGTCACTCATTTCATTTTTAATAAAATAATCCCAACAGGAAAACAACCAACAAACCACCCGAACAAATCAAACCCAGGTGCATCAGCAGAACAAAAAAAAAAGAATATCCCTAAAACGGAAATTGCGGGCAGAACAATGTAATATACCAAGCCACTAGAAAATCAGCAGCATAGGAGTAACAGAAGGACCCTGAAATAAAGAAGCTACGCACAACAACATCGTATCACAACGGAACGCAAATTATATTGCAGTTACAATATCATGTTTGTCTTTGTAATTTAACCCTGAAAATGATCATAAAAAAGTCGAAATTATTTGGGTGAAAAAAACCTTCGTTGATGCATTTCATCTCACTATCATAAAACTAATTAGACAAAATGAAATGATCAGTATAAGAATAAGTAGGCACAATATGCCTATATTATTCAACATGTTTAAAAGTAAATTATGCTGCCTACATTGTGTGTGTATATATATATATATATATATATATGTTTTATGTTTTTACGTTCTTTTTATAGATACACATATGTAAGTAAATGCACTGTTTATAATAAACAGTATTAACGACATTTACCGCAAGAATACAGTCGGTACTACTACAACATTTCTCAAGAAAATAAAAAGCATGTGTTGCATACGGTTTAGCGTACCTTACTTTGAACGCATATAAACACAGTGGCAGTAAACAAGAGGGGAGAGAGAAAGTCGACGAAGTCGAAGAGTGCATATATATATATATATATATATATATATATATATATACATATATATATATATATATATATGTATTTATATAAAAAGGTATAAAAAGAGTTAAATGATAACATACATCAATAATAATATACACACTTACACACACTATACTCACTCACTCCCTAAGAACTAAATAACACGCACTTAACAGACACGCCCCCTTTCCAGGAACCAATAAAACAGTCAAAATAACCAAGGGAATTCAGAGCAGCATGAATCATCCAGCTCTTATCTTTAATAACAACTTAAAAGAGACTGACCAAGACTTTAATAACGACTTAAAAGGTCTGACCAAAATTTA
>OZ010600.1:12471776-12501776 GCA_963932145.1 Acanthosepion lycidas
ATATTTCATATAAGTTAGGTTTCTTCATTTTTTTTTCATTAATTTCTGTGGATTCTCGTTGAACATTTGCCTTGTGGCCATTAAGATGTAGGTCAGTTCAGCGGGTTCCCCTTCTCTCTCGCACTCTTACCTCATTAATATAATACCCCGCATTACTTCCTGTAACTATGCCATCTTCTGTCCTTTCTTCTTGTCTGTCCCTCTAACAAAATCCTGCAAATTTTAAAATTATAATTCGCGGGTGAAAATGGACATTAATTATTGCTATCTTAATTCCAGTTGCACGAAAAAGTTTGCTCTGTTTAATGAAAATGAACATCGAGCACTTTTGGTCAGTCAGTTTTGACATTTAATATTTAATATTTAAAATTCTATCTTATGTTAATAAGACTCACTTGGATATAACAAGGGATTACTACCTATATATATATATATATATATATACGTTCCATATTGATTTAAAACAGTGCCCGATAGAGTAACCTAGAGCTTTATAAATACAAATATAGGTAACTATACTCGTTTCGAAAAACCCTCGAATTTTTGATTTGCCAATAATCAAATCAATCTCGAGGGAAAAAAAGGTTTTTAAAAAAGAAAGAGCTATTAGGTTGTTGCAAAAATAATTTCGTTTTCTCACATAGTAACATATGTTAGAAAACGAAATTATTTTTGCAACAACCTAATAAAAACATAAAAGTCTGTCGAAAAAAATCGCACAGATACAGGTTTCAAGCCCAAAGAAAAAACCCCGATACGAGTAAACAACTAACAAAAGAGCTCAATACAGCCGTAGAGCAGACCATTCCCTGACGACCCGATTAGGTGAAACCTGGGTAGGTTTGTTTGGCTCACTAGGTTTATCTATCTATCTATATAAGGAGAGAGAGGGAGAGAGAGAGTGAGAGAGAAAGCGAGAGAGACAGGGACTGAGAGAGATAAACACTGCCTGTTATATATATATATATATATATATATATATATATATATATATATATATATATATATTTCACTATGTAGATCGGCAACTGAACAAATTGGATGAATTCTATGAAGGATTTCATCCGTATCAAATTTACGCGTGAAAACTTGTTACGCTGAATTTTTGTATTTTTCATTCAATTACCTAATATAATTATATATATCATATTTTCCCTTATACAGATAATATTTAAAAAAGCCTCTTTTCTTAGATAATCAATACATTTTAATTAAACTATATGTTAATTAAAAACAACTTTATTAAAGGAAATAACAACGCTTTCAATATTTATAACAAGATGAAATAGAATAAAAATATAAATTAAAAATTAAGAGGTGCAAAATAAGTGAATCCTTACAATTACACACTGTATTTATTTCTTTTTTTGTGTCCTGGGTAAGACGATAAACTATATCCGACAGCAAGGCCTCTGATCAGAAGGTTTTGAGGAGCGTGGAACCACCTCTTAATTGCTGGTGTTCTCAGGTCCACCCTGAGCCGAGGTCGTAGTACCTGTATGGGATAATAGTTAACCCATAAACTGGAGTCAAATCACTATGAAATTTAATATATTTAATATTACCAATGAATTTTTCTTAAAAAAATTATTACGAGCAATACATAATTATCAGCAATACATTTTTGAATAAGAAAATCTTGCCAGCAATACATGTTTGGAAAACATTACCAGCAATAAAAATATTGTCGAAATTAAATAACCCATTGAGATTGGTATGCCGCAAAAAAAAAAAAAAAAAACAAAAACACACCAAACCAAACTGTATTTTTGTTTTACATGTTTGCTAGTGCAAATAGATTTTTTGTGTAAATGTAAACTGACATGTGTTCCTTTTTTGGTAAGCTGTGTATACTATAAACAACCAATATCACTCATTGTGTATGCAAAAAGTGTGCAGTTAGAGACTAAAAAATATGCCAAGATCAAAAGAACTTCCGGAAGCTTTAAAGATCTCAGATTTGAAAGAAATAATGATGGACGAAACTAGAAAAAGGTAACAAAACGATTTGGAGTCCACCTCTCCAACGGGAGACAAATCATTTATGAATGGAAGGTCTTTGTATGACGCATCGTAATCATTTATTGACCATCAGCCTGAGATAGATAGATAGATAGATAGATAGATAGATAGATAGATAGATAGATAGACAAATAGATAGATAGACAGATAGATAGACAGATAGATAGATAGACAGATAGATAGACAGATAGATAGATAGATAGATAGACAGATAGATAGATAGATAGATAGATAGATATGAAACTACTGGCATAGATAGATAGATAGATAGATAGATATATACATAGATAGATAGATAGATAGATAGATAGATAGATAGATAGAATTAAACAGACTAAGGTAGATAGATAGAAATGAACAGGCTCTGATAGGCAGATAAAATTAGGCAGACTGAGATAGATAGATAGATGGAATTGAACAGACTGAGATAGATAGATAGATAGATAGATAGATATACACTAGGTACCTCCACTTTTTCGCGGGAAAACAGCATAGCGTAATAAACAAATGCCACAAACTTACCGAAAATAAATTTTTATCGTCAAAACGCTTATGTTATTATTAAGATGAAAGACCAAAGTGTATTTTAATTATTTTTTGATATTTTTTAATATTTTTTAACACGTTCGAAATTTTGGTTAAAATTTTCTTTTTTTTACGTCATCGCGGTGCTGTAAAAATAACATTGTTTTTTTTTGCGCTTTTTTCCCGTTGAAAACCCATTGATTTGGAAATTCTTGTAAAATTAAAGTAATTGTCCGATTTTAATGAAATTTTCAGGACTTATTTCACCAATGAATGAAATTATTTTTGAAATATTTCTTTTTAGTAAATTTTAGTAAAAAATATTTTTTTTTTTAATATGTTACACCCCACTTACTTATTTTCCCGAAATTTTTTTCAATTCTTTTTATTTCCTTACAATTTTTTTTTGTTTAAAGTAAGAGTCATTGGAGATGGTAAATCACCTACTTTTTTTTTTCTAATTTGTTCCAACTTTTGTAAAATGAGCTTTGAATAGAAAAATAATGAATCCAATAAAACTATGATATTACTTAATTAGAAAAGCTTTTAATTGCTTTTGTAAATAAGTAATATTAAGGTCATTATTGCCTGAAGAAATAAATTTTTTCTGATGAATAATTAAATTTTACAAGAATTTTTTATTTGTTTTACATTTTGATTATAATAATTTATAATAGTTTAAAAATCGTGCAAAACTCTGTATTAGCTTATTTCCTTTTGATAATTAGTAATTAAGTAGAAACAAAATTTACGAGTTCAAAATTGCCAAGTTTAATAAATTTATTGATTCCACTTTTTTTTCAAATAATTTTTTATGTTGTATTTTTCTACTTAATACATTCCTTATTTCCATGTACGGTAGACTGAAATTGCCATTATTATAAAAAGAGTTTTGTCCCTTTATTCTAATAAATAGACATAACAGTAAAACTAAAAATAAAAGGGTTCACTCAGATTTCTAGTAATTTTCATTTATGGTCATCCGTCATAGCTGTCATCACTTGTCAATCAACACGTGGATCAAGTATCGGATCAAAATTACGGTACCAATCGTTAATAATTCGTTGTATATTTCTTTTTTATGCTATAATTAAGTAATATTTTTTTTAAATCAGATTAATTTAACATTAAATTTTCTAATTTTACTAAAATGACGTGTCAGAAATTTTTTTAAATATTTTTAAAATCGATAAATTTGTGTTTGTTTACAAATTTCTTAAAATTAAGAAAATGGCGGGTTTTTTGAAAATTTAAAAATTTAAAATTAAATTTGACATTCCGATGTATATAGTTTCTATCTGAAATATACCAGAATTGTTTACTTAATGGAAATAATAAATTTAATGATTCAACTTTCAAGTAAAGCTAAAATGTAATCTTCAAGCATGTTTTTTCATTTTAAAAAATGTATTTTAAACTTGGGTATCGAAATTTATGCCGAAAAAGTGGAGGTACCTAATATACACTTGCATAATAGGTAGATTGATAGAAATGAAGAGGCTGGGATAGGCAAATAAAATTGGACAGATTGAGATAGATAGATAGATAGATAGATAGATAGATAGATAGATAGAAACTTGATTGAATCGATACATAGGAAAGCATGTCGATGGAAAACCAGAATATCATGAAATAAGCAATATATCTTTAAGAGACATTTTTGACAAAATGAAGGCGTCGTAGGTCGCCCAACATATCAAGGAATTTCGAGATGAGTTCAATTCTAATGATCTACAACATTAACACCTCTAACCTCTAATCAGTAGCAAGGCGCAAATCGCTATTTCGTAAAATTTCATCACCACGTGTTCAACCGTTTATAGCTCAAAGGATCAAATTATTTATGAATGGGGGGGCCTTTGTATGACGTATCGTAATCATTTATTGAAAGCGAAAAATAACTGCAAGAAAAAGTAGACATCTAGTTTGACAAACCCAGGCGAATTCTGCTTTGGACTCTGCGATTCTTCAAGGCTCCATGGCAAATGTCGGAATCAACTTGAATACGTCTTAAGTGCAACGAAATCCGATCTTCACGGAAGAATGCCTACAAAAAAGCCTTTGACGAAATAGCACCAAGAATGTCGGCCGAAATATGCCAAAGCTCATATTAATATTGTAGAAATATTATGGTAGAATTTTTTATTGTCGGATGAAACCAAACTAGAGATTTTGGGGAGGAACGCTAGACGGTATATCTCGTTGGCTCCTAGTACGTTTTTTGAAGAAAAGAATTTAGTGTCAACAGTCAAACATAGCAGCATTATGATTTGGGGTGCTTTACTGAAGCTGAAACAGGCAGATTAGTACGCATTGACGGCAAAATGGACACTGCAAGATTAAAAGAAATTTTGAATGTTAGTGTCTTGACGTCGGTTTGAAAGTTGGGATTGTGTCTGAGCTGGACCTTGGAACAGGACGGTGAAAAAAAAAAAGGAGATTTCAATTCTTGAAATGGCCTAGTCAGAGTTGGGATCTAAAATAAATTGGAAACCTGTGGTTCAAGTTAAAGAAGGCGTACCTTGCCAGAAATAAAGGTAATATGGAAAAATTATGGGAGTTTTTGCGAAGAAGAAAGGACAAAAATTGAATCTCTCTACTACCAGAAATTTTTAAGAACTATAGAAAACACATTTATCGGTGTCGTGACCAAAGGAGTCACAAATTATTGAATGTAAGAATTCACTAACTTTTGCACATTTAACTTTTAATTAATACTTTTTTATTCCAGCTTTACAGATGTTTTTGAAAATAGTTGAAATTCGTTTAATAAAAGACTTCCTTGATTAATACAGAGTTTAATTAAGATTTGGTGATTATCTGGGAAAAAGACGTAAATTTTAAAAATATTATCTTAAGGGTTACTTTTGCGCAGCACTGTAGATGTATAAAAAGATGGTAATTAGTCGTTCTCGAACACACCAGTCTGCCAAGTCGGCGAGCAAATCACGCCTGGTCAACCTATATTGACCACCTGTGGTTCATACTTCAGCTATCCTGAGCAGAACTTAATTACAAATTTTGAGATAGATAGATAGATAGATAGATAGATAGATAGATAGCATTGAACATACTGAGATAGAAAGATAGATGGAATTGAACAGACTGAGATAGATAGATAGATAGATAGAATTGAACAGGGGTAGATAGATAGATTTGAACAGTCTGATATATATATATATATATATATAGAGAGAGAGAGAGAGAGAGATAGAGATAAAATTGAACTGACTGAGATAGATAGATAGATAGATAGATAGATAGAATTGAACAGACTGAGGTAGATAGTTACAATTGAACATACTGAGAGAGATAGATAGATACATAGATAGATAGAATTGAACAGAATGAGGTAGATAGATAGATAGATAGAAAGAAAGAAAGAAAGAAAGAAAATTGCTTGAATAGATACATACGAAGCCACGTCAATGGAAAACCAGTATATCATGAAATAAGCTATATATTTTCAAGAGACATTTTTGACAAAATCAAGGCGCCGTATGTCGCCCAACATATCAAGGAATTTCGAGATGAGTTCAATTCTAATGATCTGCAACATTAACACGTCTAACCTCCATTCAGTAGTAAGGCGCCAATCGCTATTTCGTAAAATTTCATCAACACGTGTCGAACCGTTTATAGCTCAAAGGATCAATCTTTTTAAAGTAGGCTCTGCGAAACAAACTCTTGACTAAATACACAGCGATATTTCTTCTTGGAGTTATCGAATGAAAGACTTTTGCTTACAAACAATACAATGTGATAGAAATGTTGAATATTTTATATTTGTTCGTAACCAATTTATTATTTCAAGCAATGCACTATGAATGGAATTTACACAGATAACGTTGATGATTATCCCAAGGCATGCTGGTATGTGATTGAAGGATTGATTTGTTTTACGGCTTATCAACCTTTTTCAAGCCATTTAAATCCAGAATATATTTTTAGCTATTTTTAGATTGTAATAATTTTTTGGAGAAAATAATAGATTACTGATAGTTTTCCAACCTAAAAAAAAAAATGTTAGTTTAACAAATTTCAAAATCCGTTTCTTTTTATTATACTAAAATCTATTGTCAAACATTGGCGGAGTTTATTCTTTTCTTTTCTTTTTATGTGCCGTGTCCCTTCAGGACGTAGGCGATCATGGTGCTCTACTTCCCCCTATCCTTTATAGCTCTCAATAAATAAATAACCGTCTGCCACCTCCCCGAGACTAGGTTATGTCAACCATTTGCTTAAGACCGCCAGGTGTGACATACGTTGCTTTCTCTTGTCTCTATTTCTTTCTGTTCGGCTTGTGAGTATCAGATTCTCCAGGCCTACTTTTCTCATTACGTATCCCAAATATTTCAGCTACTTCTTCCTAATGTTAAATATAAACTTCCTCCTTGTTTGCATCCACTCCAAAGCCTCATCGTTGCTCACACGCTCCGTCCGTGATTTCCTCAGCATCCTTCTGTAGAACCATACTTCCGCCTCGAGTCTCTTCTTCATCTTTGAGGAGACCGTCCAACATTCGCTACCGTAAAAGAGGACAGATGTAGCGTAGCAGCTCAGTATTATTTTCTCTGTTGCCAAAGTGATCATCCTCTCTCGTAATACTCTGCCCAGATTGTGGAATGTGTCCTTGATTTGTGTCTCAACTTAAATATTATTCATGCTGGTATTTTATTATCTCAGTTTATTCATACAAATTATTAACCCTTACGCCCCTTATCTTTGAATAATTGCCCTAGCCGTTACCATAGTAACTTTAATTTTAATAATGAATATCCTTAAACGCGTAAATTTCTGGAATTAGCTATACCAAAAAAAAAAAAAAAAAAAAAATGAAACAGAGCTGTTAATTCAATTTAATTCAAATAATTATATTGAAGTTTTCGGCTCTTGTTTTGAAACATGAGAACTCTTATGTAGCGTTGGAATCATATTTTTAAATAAATAATTATATATATATCTTAAATATATATATATATATATATATATATATATATATATATATATATATATATATATAAACATAAACATAACCACACACACACACATCTGATGATCCTTCGTCTTTTAAAAGGGCTCTGGTGAAATAAATTATTATAATCGTTCCTTAAAGTGGTCTGTTTTTCTTTAAGATATATATATATATATATATATATATATATATATATATATATATATATATATTATGTTTCCTCCACAGTTGTCCGTATTTTGTATTTCGTTTTGCAGAATGACTGAATACATTTTTAATTTTAAACAGATTTCTTTCTTACATGCGACAACCGTTTTTTTAATCATTTTATGATCATTTTTATTTTTTTAATAATTTTTATCATTCTTTTAATAATTTTAATTATTCTTTTAATCAATTTTTTTTTTAATAAATTTAATAATTTTTTTTTTAATCTTTTATTTTTTTACATAATTTGAATCATTGCTTTAATCATTTTAATCATTGCTTTAATCAATTCACCATAATTAAAGTAATAAATCCACTAAGAAAGAAGACTTTACTGGATATTAGACTTTACGAGAAAAGCTACTGTTAAGGAGAGAGTACTATACAAGAACAAGAATTATGATAGCTATTGACGATTGTCATTGGAACTTGACTCTCCGATTAGCAATTCTGAACAATTATCCAATTATTACACATCTAGGTAGTGACCAGGCTCGACGTTACTTCTCTTTGGTGATCACACTGGAACCAATATTTTAACGTTATGTGACCGTAAGCCGTTGCTAAGACGCAAAAATACAATAACGGTATGAAAAAAAAAAAGAGACGTAAGAAAAGAGAACAATAAAACCTGGGAAAGAAAAATAAGATAACAATTGACACTGCATTGAATTTTATGAAGATCAAAGTTGACTTAAAGACCGGAAGCAGATTCCACAAACGAGAAATGCGAGAGAAGAAACCGTTACCATAAAATTTTCGGTTTATATCTAGTAATTGCCAGTATAAAATGTTGAGAACGAGATGTCAATCGAGCAGCTGCACTGAAATGTTACAAAAAGGAAAAAAAAATCATCAAAACACTTAAAATATTTAGAGGAAAGGCAGATGGAAGCTACGTTAGAGAGGCAAGAAAATAACTGAAGCCGAGATGATAGGTAAGGACGGATAATATTGCTGATTATTCTTTGGGTTTAATCAAGAATCTTTAACTACATAGCGAAATAATTAAACAAGATGTGACACCAATATTCAATGATTGGCGAAGGTGTAGCAACATTATTTAAATATCACCGCCATTTTGGACGATACGTACAAACTTTTATCCACTAGGCCTTGTGTCCTCAAGTATACAAGGCCCAGTCCTCAAGGGCACATAGCTGAGTGGATAAAAGCGTTGATTGGAACCAGTGACTTGACAAAAAGGGTGTGAGTTCAATTCCAGGCTACTTCAGTGGTAAACAAAAACTTGTACAGTTGAGTTAAAGGGAGATCACAGAAACATCCGGAAGAGGCATGGCACTTGGAACTAGAACATTCTACCCCATTGGACGAAATAAAGGGTTCAGCTCGAAATTCCAATCAGTTGAAGAACGCCAAAACGTCGTGAATATGGCAACAGTCCGAATAATGTAAATAACTTAATTAATAACAATACCATATCTCACAAATATAGACATATTCTGAAGAAGGCAGAAGCGTAAAAAGGCCGAAACTTCGTGAGTATGTCAATAACGACGAGTACAACAATCCGAACACTGCAAATAACGTAAATAATTACAATACCTGCTCAGAAATATAGAGAGATTCTGAAGAAGGCCGTAGCGTACAACGGCCGAAACTTCGTGAGAATGGCAATAACGATGAGGACAACAGTCCCAACACTGTAAATAACGTAATTAATTACAATACCTCATTCTCAGAAATATAAACTGATTCTGAAGAAGGCCGGAGCGTACAACGGCCGAAATGACTTGAGTATGGCAATAACGACGAGGACAACAGTCCGAACACTGTAAATAACGTAAATAATTACAATACCTCATTCTCAGAGATATAGACCGATTCTAAAGAAGGCCGGAGCGTACAACGGCCGAAACGTCGTGAGTATGGCAATAACGATGAGAACAACAGTCCGAGCATTGTAAATAACGGACAAACTAATTCATCCATAAAACTCAGAATCTTACTTATTATAAAACGCAGATTGTGTGTGTGTGTCTGTACGTTTATATATTGGATCGGATTTCCTACATTTTTCAACCGATTTCAACAAAACTTCACAGGACTACGTAAAATACCTTGTGGTGGTTCTAACAGCGCCAAAAATTGGAAAAACACAATTGTTTTTCCACGAAATCAATTTGAAAACACGATTAAGGGATCACGCGAATGAAAGGGGGACAACTCATATCGAGTTATACTTATTATAAAACCCAGGTTGTTTGTGTGCGTGTGTTCGTTTATATATGGGATCGGATTTCCTACATTTTTCAACCGATTTCAACAAAACTTCACTTTTTTTTTTGGCAGGTAGTGTTTCTTATTGTCTTGCACACTTTTTTCTTTATTTTTACATTCAGAATAATTTAAAAATTCGATTTACAAGACAATTGTTTATAATAAAATTCTATCGGTAGACTCATGACGATTGAAAACAATGTTTTTGTTTGAGTTTGGGTTTGACCAATTCGTAAAAATAAAATAAATAAATAAAACTAATTAAGACATGCGTGTCCGTCAACCTTAAACAATAATCTTTGTCAATTTTATTTTTCCGTCTTTATGATGGTCGATACTTGATCTATCTCTTACTATTACATCCCCGGGCAACGCCGGGATCTACTGCTAGTAATTGATAGAAGGATTTGAATTTTTCACCGTTTTGCACTTTTCTGGTTGTAAAACCAGTGATTGTTTTATTTTTTTTTATTTTTGTTCGTCCGAACAAATTATTTATGTGCTTCAGATTGCCTTCTGTTGGATTGCTAATATATTTCCTCTTTCGGCAACACAATGTATCATTTTGGAATAACGATATCAACCATTCGTATCTTAGAATCAAATCCTCAACATGGTTGTCTAAAAGAGAAAATTAGTTTCCCACAGCAGCCTTCAACCTTTAAGCTCACCCTGAACATTCATTATTCTTTTTTAGATTGCATTTGATTGATGAAGACATTCAGGAATATCTCCTTGGGCTCTGGATATATGACCTCCCTCAAATAGAGGTTAGGTATTAAGTTCATATCCGGTACTTTCGATTTGAATGCTAATCAAATGGCCCGTTAGCTTTCTTTAAAAATACATTCATCTTTGACAAGATATTTATTTTATGCAATCAGCTTACCTGATTTGACTTGTAGAAAATCCATATATGGCAAGCGTAACGTTTGTCCATTATCTATATATAATGAGTATTATTGAATTATATTACGCTCATAAAACATCATCTACCTTAAGTGACACTTGACAATTGAGTCTTGCTTACTTGTGAGCCATCTTCACATAGCTCCGCTGTTAGTTTGTCTTTTTGTGTATCGGCTTCATCTGAGTCTTCCAAATTACTTTTGTTAGTAAATGTTATACAGCTATTTTAATTGCCTCTATATGTTAAACTTTGGTGAACCACATAGTCTCAATAATCTCAAACAAATTTTGCCAACATAACCTTTGACCGTGATTGGCTTCATTTTATGCCGCCTCAATTAGCCCCCTGTTGTCTCTTAAATATTTTTTTGGCAATCAATCACATCCAACGGAGGCGATAATGCTACTAAGTTGCTACGGGGAGTGAAATTTTATGAGAAAATGTCAGAAGGAACCAGAAACTGAATGCTAAACAGGAAACAACCATTCCGATTCAGACGACTGGGTAGGAAAGTGAACTTGACGATATCCGAACCTGTCTTCTCGTAATTTTTTTTATAAACGTAACAGGTTGTAGATAACTGTTCGAAATATTTTTATGTGTATTTAATATTGAGTAATTTAACCACAACAAATGGTGCGGTGGAATAATGGATAGCGGATCGGATTGAAGAATTGAAGAGACGTCTTCGAATTCCAGTCGGATTCATTTACGTGCTAATACTCTTGGGAAACGTATGAAACTTTCCCTCCCTCCAAGCAGGACAGACTGAGTCTAGGAGAAAGACAAATCTTAATTCAAAACCTTCAGATAGTCCTTTGTGGTACATTGTGTACCAGGTCCCTGTTTTCGGTTGTGGTTCGTTTTCGGCTCTTGTTTTGAAACATGAGAACTCTTATGTAGCGTTGGAATCATATTTTTAAATAAATAATTATATATAATATATATATACATTATATGTATATATATATCTTATATATATATCTTACACACATATATATATATATATATATATATATATATATATATATATATATAAAAACATAAATACACACACACACATCTGATGATCCTTCGTCTTTTAAAAGGGCTCTGGTGAAATAAATTATTATAATGGTTCCTTAAAGTGGTCTGTTTTTCTTTAAGATATATATATATATATATATATATATATATATATATATATTATGTTTCTTCCACAATCAAAACATATATGCAAGTGTCTGGCTGTCGGTTCCTCGGAACTGAATTGCTTGACCCTCATACGTCAAAAAATCAACGGGAGACTCCGGTATAATTTAACCCCAAATGGATGGAGTGCTTTTTGCCCGCAAAAAATTAACAAATGATACATGGCCATTTATGATTGTCTTATTGATATGAAACTCCAGTTATATTAGTAAAAGCAGTAAAAGTAAAAACATAGTCATAAAAATGACTAAAGAATAGTCATCGACGTTGTCTGAAATACGCGATACACCTATCCGAGACGTGACCCTCCTCCGGTGTTTTCTAACTTTCAGGGGAAGGGCAAAGATGGTATGTTCTCTTTCCCTGGATTTTGAAACGTCCTCCCAGATAAAGATTTTCAAGTACGCCTTTTCGAATAAAGTAGCCCTGAATAGTTTGCAGCAGAATGTTTTCTTGTTGAAATCATCAGAAGAGCCGTGTCGTTTTTTTTTTGGGGGGGGGGGGTCGTGCGCAGTCCGAGGAACTTTTAACAATGGCCGACAGAAATATATTTCTGCGGCTTGTTTAATGTACAGCCTGGTGCAGATGAAGTGAAACAAAACAAATTATTCCGTTATTATTTACTTTTTTCATATTTCCCGATGGAAAATGAACCAGTGTATATGTTAGTACCTCGTATGTCCATTCAACGAAATCATTCCTTGCAGATTGACCACAGATTCTCAATTAGATTTAAATCAGGAGAATTTACGGGCCAGTCAAATGTTTTGATTTGCTCACTAATAAGGCTTGCCAGTGTGTTCGTGTAGCGTTAAAACTAGCCATGTTCACTGCTTACTCGGGAAAACAGCATAGCGTAAATAAAAAAAAAATGCCTCAAACTTAAAGAAAATAAAGTATTATCGTAAAAATGCTTATGTTATTATTAAGATGAAAGAAAAAAAGTATTTTTCAATTATTTTTTGAATTTTTAAAATATTTTCTAACACGCTCGAAATTTTGGTTAAAGTCGTCTTTTGTTTACGTCATCGCGGTGTCATAGAAAATTGCGATTTTTTTCCGTTGAAAACATATTGATTTGGAAATTCTTGTAAAAATCAAATAATTGTCCGATTTTAATGAAATTTTCAGGACTTATTCACAAATGAATGCAATTATTTTGGTAAAAAATATTTTTTTTTAAATATGTTATTCCCCACTTACTTAATTCCATGAAATTTCACCCAAAACCTTTTCGATTCCTGAACTTTTTTTTTGTTAAAAGAAAGATTCTTTGGAGATGGTAAATAACCTACTTTTTTTCAAATTTGAGCTATCTAACTGAAAATCTGCTCTGAATTGAAAAATAATGAATCCAATAAAACTATGATATTACTTAATTAGAAAAGCTTTTAATTTCTTTTGTAAATAAGTAATATTAAGGACATTATTGTCTGAAGCAATAAGTTTTTTCTGATGAATAATTAATTTCTACAAGAATTTTTTCGTTTTTTAAGAAATTTTAATTATAATAATTTATAATAGTTTAAAATCGTGTAAAGCTCTATATTAGGAGGGTTCCTCGAGATGATGTAGTAATTAAGTAGAAAAAAAATTTACGAATCCAAAATTGCTAAGTTTAATAAATTTAGTTGAGATACATTTTTTACAAATAATTTTTTATGTTGTATTTTTTTACTTAATACATTCCATATTTCCATGTATGATATACTGAAATTGTTAGTATTATTACAAGGTCGCGTGATTTAAGGGTTTTGTCTCTTTACGTTGCCTTTTCATAACATTTCTTATTTTCCATTCAACTTTAAAAGTGTAAACTTTAAATTATAAAGTAATTTTTCTTTTTTTTCATTTACTATTTCACTAAATAATTTTATTTTATGTATTGTATTTCCATTAGTGGGGGTCATACTCAAATAGAATATTTTTTAAAAAAACTCAGACTTTTAAAAATTATGTAATTTATGGTAATCCGTAGTAGCTCTCATCAATAGTTGGGTCAGATTAACAGGATCGATCGTTAATAATTGGTTGTATATTATTTTTTTATGCTATAAGTAAGAAAGATTTCTTTCAAATCAGATTACTTTAACTTTAAATTTTTTAATTTTATTAGGTTGGTGCAAAAAAAAAATGAGATAACAATGTCGTTTTTTGACGTATTTTTTAACGTCAAAAAACGACATTATTATGTCATTATTTTTGCACCAACCTAATGCTAAAATAACGTGCTAGAAATTTTTTTAAATATTATCAAAATCGATAAATTTGTGTTTGTTTACAAATTTCTTAAAATTAAGAAAATGGACGTTTTTAAGAAAATTTAAAAATTTGATAATCAAATGTATATAGTTTCTATCTGAAATACACCAGAATTGTTTAATTAATATAAATCATAAATTTAATTATTAAACTTTCAATTAAAGCTAAAATGAAATCTTCAAGAATGTTTTTCGTTGTAAAAAGTTCATTTTAAACTTAAATATAGAAAATTTATGCCGAAATAGTGGAGGTACCTAGTTAAAACTTTCACATGCTTCCTTGGAGTAAAGTCCATCGCAGAAAATCGCTGTAGGACAACTAATCGACACTCTAGACAATAGTGTCTGGACGTGATAAAATCTGATATAATCGCATGATGCCGCAATATTTTTCAAGGTCAAACAAATTTTATCATACACCCAGAAAATAGATTCATATTACTGCACACGAGTGCAAGTGACCTAATCTGAAGAAAAAATAGAAATCGATTACATCCTGTTAATTCATTGGTTCTAAAACTGACATTATGTTGAAAGAAAGGGAACTAAAGCAGTTGTTTCCATTAATTTGCACAAGGATGTAAATCTATTTGCACAATGGTTCGACTAAACAGACATATATAAGGCAAAAAATCGTACCAGAAATGTCCAGGCAGAAAACATAGGATTTTGCAAATATGTTTTGTTGATATGTGCAAAAACTGCAGAAAAGCTGGGAAATAGAATTTCTTTTTTTTACGTGTTCGCAAACCATTTTGTGAGAATTAAAATTTCAATAAAATGTCTCTTAACGAGAAAATACAGGCAAATATAAAATTTACGTAGAAAAAAATTATGCATAAGTGATGACGGTATCAGAAGTCAAGATGGCCTCGCTAGTACCAGACTCAATAAAAACTCAAATCAAAAGATAAATGTTGAAAGAATCCTGCAAAATTTATACGCCACAGTGTGAGTCTTTGTGTTGTCTTCATGTCAGAAGGAATTCCAAGGAGAAAATAAATTTACCTAAAATAAAATTTCCTAACTAGACTTGTTCATTACTCATTTGCTTAAAGAACAAGTTTAGGGCAGAAAGGAAGCGAATGTCTTCATCGGAATTTGGTCTGATTTATTTTATTTTACGGCATGTCAACACCTCAATCATTTATTTAATGCTGGTATTTTTATTGCTGGTATTTTTATTGCTGGTAATTTTTTTTTTCAAAAGTGTAATGCTGGTAATAATTATTTTGACTATAAATCCTATTTTACACTTGTTTGATGATTGACTATATACCGCTAGCTAGGACCACTAACGTGTGTGACCAGAGTCGGGGGGAACCTGGGGACAACAGCAATTAAGAGATGGTTCCATGTTCCCTAAGATCTCCTGATCAGAGGCCCTTCTGCCGTATGTAGTTTAACAGAAAATATACCCTTGGGTTTAAAATATAAATTTTATATTTATTAAATTTATTTAAAAATATTAAAATATAAGTTTTAAATATATCAAACTGTTTTCATTTTGAATCTGTAGGTCTGATGAATTCGGTAGTGTTTACGATTCGATTTTAATAAATTATAACCATGAAATATTAGCGTGTACGCCTTATATATATATATATATATATATATATATATATATATATATATATATATGTATGTGTGTGTGTGTGTGTGTGCGTGCGTGTGTGGGTGAAATAGTGCCACAATTATTTTAATATATTTATTGTTTCTAAGTTATTTTTATAGGTCCAAATATTTAAGTAAATGCTCTGTTTATATTAAACAGTATTAACAACATTTACTGGCCTGAATATCCGAGAAAACCTATATTTCCTATGAGGACGGTTAATATTGTCAATACTATTTAATATAAACAGACCATTTACTTAAATATATGTATGCATAAAAATAACGTATAATATATATATATATATATATATATATATATATATATATATATTCAAAATTATGGCATATTCATGTTATAACATCATTACATATATAGCCATTTTGCTTCAGCATTGCTGGTGTCGCATTAAGTGATGGTGTTGATTATACTTGTGTAAGTATATATATATATATATATATATATATATGAAAAAGTATATATATATATATATATATATATATATATATATATATATATATATATATATATATATATATATATACACGTATAAATATGAAAAGTAAATTTGGGGCCGACGATAGCTGCGCCAACAAGAGGTCACAATTCATCGTGACCGAGGGTTTGAGTGTGTTGGCCTTGTTCAGATTGTTTTTCAAAGTCCAGAAAATGTCACGATGGTCTACTCAGCATAGCTGCAGTATAAACAAAAGGTGGGCTCTGTAGGTGTTAAACAAACACAAATGTGACTGAGCGAGCGTCTACAATAGGGATTGGTTAGCCGCCCTATTAGGGGGGTATCGTCGAGTATCCTTTTTTCGACGTATCAGCCGCCAGCAGCTCAGAATCGAATGGCCAGACTACGCACACATTTGATGAAGGATTGTGCCGAAAAAAAGAAACTTCTTTTTGGAACAGCCGAATATCGGGATCTGGTGCACTGCGAACCATAACATCTACAAACTACCTTCCTCAGAGTTGTTTTAGACTGCTTACAACCCAAGGGCATCGGTCACAATATACTCATCTATTTAACTATATATGGGGATTGTCAGAAAACATAGATTCATACTTTTCCAAAGCTCTATTGTACGTAAGTAGATGTAATGAACTAGATAGACTGGAATTTAATCTCGTCTCTCGATTTCTTAAATCCAGCTTTCCATTATTCGACCATATATATGTAAAGAGAGCACGCATACGCAATATATATATATATATATATATATATATATATATATATACATATATATATATATATATATACATATATATATATATATATATATATATATATATATATATATATATATATATATATATATATAAAATGTCCATAAATAAGTTATAAATTTTAAAAGTACGCACGAACTTTATGGACACACTTATATATATATATATATATATATATATATATATATATATATATATATACAGTGTGTCCATATATATATATATATATATATATATATATATATATATATTGTGTGTGTGTGTGTATATTTAGACAGCATTTTTTCATTGGTGCATGTTTCATTAAATAATATAGAAACGTTTTTTCTATCTATTTTATGTAAATTATTTTCATATCGTCTGATAAGCTTAATAACATTATTATTAAAAGAAGAAAGAAAATCACAATATTGATATAATTTTTTTAACCCTATCTAATCTTTCGGCTTACATAAGCCATTATCAAAGATGACAAGTACATTATAATATATTTAACAATACACGGACAAAACAATAATGAAGTGTCGTGAAAGCGAGTTTGTAATGTGACCAACATAAACATTATTTTATCTGTTGAAGATACAATCTCTCAAAGGATACTTGAATTTGTAAACTCAGTTGTTTTTTTGCAAATCGCTGACCGGGGGAGAAGAACGCTTGGGACTACATTTGAATGATAACTGTAACATTTTTAGACATTTAAAACAACATGCCTGGCTGCATGCACAATTCCGAAAAATCTTCGTTGAAAACACAGCTATACTCAAACATGAAAACAATAAATAAAAACTAAAACTTTCTTGAAGCTATATAAATAAAACTGTTGAAACCTAACTTGAACAAAATAAACTACGAAATCTCCACAAATGCCTATAATTGATAACAGAAGCCATTGGTTTATACCAACGGCTTCCCATTCTTAATACTTCTCCTTTTCACTTTCGCGTGGTCATGTGTGACGTCATGACTGCGGTGCAATTTTCGCTTCCAGCGTCTTGCATGTCGTTGCTTGGAAATTTTCGTTATTGTTTTGTCTGTGTATTGTTTAGTATATTGTAATGTAATTGTCATCTTTGATAATGGCATATGTAAGCCGAAAGCTTAGATAGGATTAAAAAAATATGTATCAATATAGTGATTTTCTTTCTTCTTTTAATGATAATGTTATTAAGCTTATCAGACGATATGAAACGAATTTACATAAAATAGACAAAACTTGTCTATATTATTTATTGAGACATGCATCAATATATATATATATATATATATATATATATATATATGTAGAGAGAGAGAGAGAGAGAGAGAGAGAGAGAGAGAGAGAGAGAGAGAGAGAGAG
The DNA here is from genome assembly GCA_963932145.1 of Acanthosepion lycidas. Classification (NCBI taxonomy): domain Eukaryota; kingdom Metazoa; phylum Mollusca; class Cephalopoda; order Sepiida; family Sepiidae; genus Acanthosepion; species Acanthosepion lycidas. The sequence goes on from OZ010600.1 coordinate 12,490,296, forward strand.
AGAGAGAGAGAGATTTTCTTCCATTGTGATCTTAACTTCAATCTATACCATTCGTCTTCTTTAAATCCTCCTGATCTATTCTCCAGTGTATCAGTTTTCGGCGGAACCGTCGTTTTCTCTGTCGTCATAACATTCGATGTAGCAAGCAAAACAACATAGAATACTAGAGATTAATCAAATTTCAATTGCAGCTCAGCTTAGCCCGGCTCCCTTCAGCCGCTTAATTTGGTCGATTTCGGATATCCCCGACGGCATCCTGTTCGAAAATTGGGTGACCTTACTTCGGACAAGATGATAGGCCATTCTGTCGAGTAGCAAACCAGTACTCATCGAAAGAACAGCATTCTAAAATAACTTTTTTTCCTCAGAGAATAGAAAGATCTCAAATGGATTTTCGTCAGCAGAGATACGTATTTAAAATAGATTATATATGCGAGTGTGTGCACGTGCATGCCTGTGTGTGTGCATTGTTTTAAGTAACTACCTGTCAGAGGGAAAAAATATATTCGAACTGTTCAGCACGCTATCCGAAATGGCGTAGGACAAAGGACCAAATACAAAGACTTAACATGGAAACATTGTTAAGATTAACCAACAAATTAATCTCCTATGTCTTCCAGCCTCAAGATCGATACTCGAGTTTCGTCATCTGCTCTCGATTGATATAGAAGGCATGAAATGACACACCCTTTCCGATTCTTTAGAATCATATATTTTTTTTCTATTTTTTAAACTATTTACATTCGGAATATTGTCCTCATCTCCGTTGTTGTTACCACAGAGATTCGGTCGTTGTGACGTCCGGCTTTCATCAAATGTATATTGATCCTGGTGGTCTATAAGAAATTCCAAACAGAACCCTTTATTTAATCTAACGGATAGATATTCGGCCTTCCACGACTCACTTCGACGGATATCTCGTCTAGTTCTTATTTTTAGTACTGTACAGTTATCGTTTGTCGTGTTTTCACTGGGTCCAATTATGTTAAATACAGTGTAACCCAGATATAAGTGAGTTGTCGGGACCGGAGAAAAGGTCTCTTATACCCGGGTTTCTCTTATATCCGGGTTTCTCTTATATCCGGGTTTGAACTATTTTGTTTAGGTAAGTATGGCTCTAATTTGGGATCAGATAAAATATCTCTTATATCCGGGTTTCTCTTATATCAGGGTATATTATATGCGGGTTACACTGTAATACGTTAACAGACTATTATGTTTAGAGGGGGGAATGCTATTTCTGTTCGAACTTCTTGGGGTTAATGAAAGAAGACGTGTCTATATTTCTGAGATGAGGTATTATATACACTATTTCCATTGTTCGAACTATGTGTCCTTGAAGTCATCTGTTTATGAATTTCTGGGTATTATAAACCTAATGTCTTCACCACCGTTTCTTACCAGTGCTCATATTGCAATTTTTGCTCTTATCATTTATATTTTTTTACCAGAACTCATATTGAAATTTCCTTGTTATTATTGCTTTTCTCTGGCACTCCTTATTACTGGTTCCCATATTGTATTAATTTCTATACCCAGAAATTCATACACAGATGTCCTCAAGAACAATGGCACAGCGAGTAAAGCCGATGATTAGATCCAGTGAAAGGACCCAAGGAGTCATGAGTTAAGGCGGTGGATAAATTGGAAAGGGAAATTAACAGGAGATAAGTGACATTAGAACAGTCTAATCCAGTGAGAGAAATAAAGGGTTTACGTCGACATTCCAACCACCTGAAGAAGGCCGGACAGTACAACGGCTGAAACGTTGTGATGAATATAGCAACAAAGATAAGGATGATAGTCCGAACAATGTAAATAGTGCAGAAAAAAGTGCTCTTAATAAAAAAAGAAATACAAAGGAATACAAGTCTACAACAGTAGGATGTTTTAAGGAGTACAGTGAAAGACGGCAAGTATAGCATCGCTCAACTGCAAGCAGGTAGGTTTAAGGCCCAAGTTTTCCACAGAGACTTGACTAACGGGACACCAGTCTAGTACATGAAGGAGACGGTTCTTTAATATGGTGATATAGTGATTGCGCATTCAATCACTGGCCTGAGCAATGTGTACTCAGTGGAAGCAGCAACAACTGGGTAGTAAAAAATATCGACTGGATGAAAAATAAGAACTAGACGAGATATCCCAAAACATTGACACTGGAAGGAGAACAGTCTACCTTTAGAAAATGGCTCTGTTCTGAATGCCCTTGAAGGTCACCCGCATCGATATGCACTTGGTGAAGACCGAAGATCACATCAGACGAAACGTTTTGATAAGGTGAGAACAATAGTCCGAGTGTAAATTGTTTTAAAAATCATCAACCCAGAAATTCAGACAGAATCTTCCCAAAATAATTTATTCTTTCATAATTAAAAACTCTACCAGTAATCATAGCTTCCCTCTCAATCTACCCAGGTTCGATAGCCACCCCGTTTGTTTAAACAATCTATTACGTCTACTGACCGGCAAACTCGAAAAATCATAATAAAAAACATACACCGTTATGCAAATTAATTGAAACAACCGCTTCATTTTTCTTTCTTTCGCCATTTTGAATGACAGGGTGTAATCGATTTCTATTTTGTCATCAGATTAGGTCATCTGCAGTGGTGTGCAGTAATATGAATTTAATTTCGTGGTGTATGATGAAATTTGTTTGGCCTTGAAAAATATTGCGTCATCGGTGATTGCATCAAATTTTCAACACGCCCAGATAATATTGTCTCGACTATCGATTAGTTATCCTACGGTTATTGTCTGCTATGGACGTTACTCCAAGGAAGCGTAGGAAAATTATAACGCTGCACTAAGGAAATGGCAAGCTTTACTAGTGAACAAATTAAGGTACTTTAGATTGGCCTGGAAACTCTCCTGATTTAAATCCAATCGAGAGTCTGTGTTCACTCTGCAAGGAACGACATCACAAAATGGAAATACGAAGTACTAACATGTGCACTGAGTCATGTTTCTTTGGGAAAAGACGAAAAAAACAAATAATAATAGAATTATTCATTTTGTTTAAATTAATTTTGACAAGGGTGTATGATCCGCAAGGTTCGAACCTGTGTCCAAGGAGAAACCACCGTCTATAGACCAGTCGGTCAGACACACACACACAAACACACACAGAGAAAGAGAGAGAGAGAGAGAGAGATATTTAGTCTTTGAACAAACGATACGTCTATAAAAATACGGGTAACTTCTTAAATAACGCTGGGTGTAATAAAAATTGCAGGTTAAATATAAAACCATTAATATTAATATAAAAATAAAACCATTAATATTAATATAAAAATAAAACCATTAATATTAATATAAAAAAAGCTATTAATATTAATATAAAAATATATCCATTAATATTAATATAAAAATAAATCCATTAATATTATATAAAAGTATATCCATGAATATTAATATAAAAATAAACCATTAATATTAATATAAAAATAAAGCCCTTAATATTAACATAATTTGATTGGATAAAGTTTCGGATTAGGAAATCGAGCAGACTAGCGATTTCGAGAAAAAGCTAAAAAAAATGCAAATCGAAAGCGAAAAACGTGACGTACATCATTAATTAATCATAGAAAAGGATCGGAATCTCGTGAATGATTGAAATTAAGTTCAAATATATATATATATATATATATATATATATATATATATATATATATATATATGTATGAAGATATATGAATATGCGTTTTCTCTGCAGATGTATATGTGTAAATATGGGAATATACATAGTTTTTTTTTTTTACTAATTAATAAAAGATAAAAATAAATTAATTAATAAGATTACTAAATATAAAATAGATTACTCTTTCAATGTACTATCTGTGAATTTTTCTAATCGACTGTTTCATAGAAAATAACAAATTAATTAATTTCTTCGTAGATTGTTTAAACATTTAGATACAGAAAAAACTTTAACCTCCCAAGCATGCCCGTTAATGTAACGCGAATTAACAGCGTCTAAAAAATTTGAAAGAAAAACTATCCTCGTGAAAGTAGTGTAGCTTCTTCCTTTAAAGTCGGTCTCCACCCCTCCACTCCTTAGCCATCTATATCTTGAGACTAGACACAATAAATTCGAACATCTAGCCGACACATTGGAGTTAAAAATTAAAAATAAGAATTTGAAATGCTACATATGACACATTCATATCCTCTTTCCCACCTCACTTCCTCACTTCGTTAATTTTACGTATACTTGATGAGGTCCGTCAAAAATGTGTGAATTTCTTTTCATTTTTCATTTTTCATTTCAATTTTTGGAAGTAAAGTCTGATGATCCAGAGCCCTGTTAAAGGGGTTATGGTGAAATAATTTATTACATGGAACCTTAACGTGGTCTGTTTTTATTCAAACAAATATATATATATATATATATATATATATATATATATATATATATATATATAGATATAGATATATTCCCGGATCATTTCCCATCTTATTCAAGATGATCTTCGCCCTCTCTAACATTCTAATTTTATGTTCTGGAGTAACAAGTTGCCTCATACGTTTCATGTACGATTTCATTATCAATTGTTTTTTACTGCTTTTTGGAATGTCATAGTTGAATCTACTTTCGCACGTGCCATATCACTTATGGATGTACTTGAGTCTTTTCTGTTTGATCCATTGAGCTCTAAGTTGAAATGATGATCCCTCTTCCTGTTGTGGCCTCTTAATCCAGTTTACCTCTCTACTGTTGCCCGCTTTTTAGAACTATTCACTTCTTGAATGGGGTTTGAAGGTGAAAGCCAGTGTATGAATGATGGTACCATTATTGAAGGCTTAAATGATCTTTTTCCTTTCGCCATTATTCGATTGTGAAGACTGTCGGTCTGTCACAAAAAGATTTTAAACTTTTCTGTTTCTACCTGAATAACTCAAAAGTTTTTTTTCTTTTCAGTTAATCTTACGAAAAATGGTATCAAGATGGCTAAACGTCTTATCTGAAAAAATATTACCAGCAAAAAAATTGTCGTCATTAAATAACTTATTGAGGTTAATATGCCTTAAAACAAACCAAACAAAACACGTTGATTGGAGTTTCAGTTTTCGTTTTGGGCTCGATAAATTGTCTGAAAATCGACTACAAAAATTACCCTAAATCGGGTTTTTGGATAATGCAATAGGTCGTTATTGCGAGTCGGATATTAGCTCCAAGTTTCCTTGAACGGGGATTTAGATAAAGATTCAAAAGCAAGTGTCTTCCAGTCCGGGTCCACGTTAACTTCCGAGTTGTAGTCTTTCCTTTCTTGCGCAGATTTTAAACAAAACTGTGTAGAATTCGCTCGAGCACATGCTAGGGTTATTAATGTACCTCCATTGAACTGTTGCTTGATTTGATGTTAGATGTAGATTCCAATAAAATATACTACTATATATTTGCACTTATAAGCCGACCTATAGATAAGACGAGAGTCAAAATCTAGTTAAATTTTCATATTTTTATCAGTAGTATGAGACGACCGACTGGAACCATATCACGAAACTGTAAATGACGATGTTTATGATGAGCACTTTGAATCAGATTGTGATGATTATAAAAGGTCTAAGTATATGAGTGTCTTGTGCTTTTTATGCTGTAATGAGACATAATGATTTTATAGCATCTTACGTCTTTTGGTAATTAACGCCACTGAAAATAATACCGTACAATGTATGATATTGTAAAAATAGTTCGTATGCTTTACTAAATGCGGCTATTTAACACCACAATGATTTGCATTAGAAATATAAAATCCATAGTTTATGATTTGCATTAGGAATATAGATTCTATGGCCTATGATTTGCATTAGAAATATAGATTCTATGGCTTATCATTTGCATTAGAAATATAGATTTTCTGGCGTGCTATGAAAAATAATCGCTTAAATGAGGTAAAAATGAAAATCAATAATTTGCATTAGAAATATAGATTATATAGCGTGCGATGGAAAATTGTCACCAAAATCACTTTAAAATGAAAATAAATAATTTGCATGAGAAATATAGATTCTATGGCGTATGATTTGCATTAGAAATATTCATTCTATGGCGTGCGATGGAAAATTGTCGCTGAAATGAAGTAAAAATCAAAATAAATACTTTTCATTAGCAATATAGATTCTATGGTGTGCGATGGAAAATTGTAGTCTAAATGACGCAAAAATGAAAATTAAATTGACGTCACATTTTAGCAGATGTTCTTACGAAAATTAGACAAACATATCTTGAAATACCAAAGAGTAAATTTATTTAATATTGTTTTCAATCACAGCCTCCAGACGACTTCGAAATCTTCTGCATCTCTTATGGATGATCTCCTTGTTTAAGTTACTGAATGCTGCCATAGTACTTGCCTCCAGTTTATCTTTGGTGTTACAAGGAGATTTGTTTGTCTATCGATCTAATAATCAGGGTGTTGCATTCTGGGGAGTCAGGTGGTCAGATATAAAGGTTGATGTGGTCGCAGAAATTGTCTGACAGCCATGACTGGGTTCTCCTGCTTGTGCGGCATGGTGCAGAGTCCTGTTGCCAGTCATAGTGTCTTCCAGCAGTCTCCCTCTTGACTCAGGGCATCACTACATCCTTGACCCATACCTCTATGTTTAGTCTGGAGCCATCACCAATAAATTAAGAATGATTAGAGTGTGTTTTCCGAGCTGCTTTATCTTCAGAATAACTATTTATTAGACTCATCCAAATCCTCTGCACTGTCCTCGGATTTACACCCAAACACTTTGAAATGTTCGTATTAAAGTTTCTGGATCAAATACCAAGCATACAGCCTGCGGTTTCCAAATTTCTGCAAGAGTGAATTGCATCATGGTGCTCACTGCCCAACTGAGCCTATAATATAGTGCAGTCGACAAAATCAAAAACAACGCGCATGCGTGAAATTAAATATATAAAATGGTGACAATTTACCTAACGCGCCATTTATGTTACACTAAATGTTGCTATTTAACACTAAACCGAGAAATAATGACTGGTGTGTACGTACTGAAAACTCTACAGATAAGAAACGAAACAATTAATTAATTATTTGTGCGTGTTGGTAAGCGGAACTTTTGCAAATTCTTGTGTTAATCGATTCTTCAATATTGCATGTTGAAGTGAAATCACTTTCTTGAATATTGAATTTCAATGCGAAATTAAGACGTAAAAGTAGTCGTATTAAATGTATAATCGCGTTACGGCATTATAATATCAATTATTTCAACTAGTAATATTGACATCTTTAGTTACGATACTGAGAAAGCTGTTACTCTACTGCAATGCATGGCGCAAGCATACTAGTCTACTTACCAGTACCGATACACCACAGGATTTAAGGTTAGATTTTTGTAACTGTCCTATTTGACGACCACCAATTTTGGAGGTTAATTTCTAAGATTTACAGGTCGTCTTATACACAGAAATATACGTTATGTTTAAAAAGAGATTAGACGTTTCTCTCTCTTATTTTTTTTTTACGTTTCTCTTCTATCTACTTTCCACTGATCTTGTCGAATAACGTCCTTCAGTTCAGTGCTATCCAGATTTATTTCGCGTTTTGAACAGAATTCATAATTTCTTTGATATATGAGATCACGAATCCGAGAAGCTCTCAGAATTGGAAGTGTTTCATTTTGGTTTTGGCATTGATATTTTTTTTGGGGGGTCGTGTTTCGTATTTCTGACTGCGGACGGATCTTATATTTGATTTATCAACGAAGCCATTAACATTTCTTTCTGATTCTGTTCATTCGAATAAACACGGTTTTATGGAAACTTTTCTTATCGCGTTGACTTGGCGCCAAAGCGTTCAGTTTTCAAATCAGATTTCTTCCTTAAAAATTCGCTCTGTCTTCTATATTACCTAATCTAATATCAAAATAGTGTGACATTAAAGTATATAATCTACGCTCTCGTACAATAGTTTGATACAGACTAAGTTACATTCACCTTCCCTTGCTCAAAACGTTATATTGAGAAATCCCGTGCAACTTATTTCAGAAATTTACGTGTTTTAATAGCAGATTCATTATTGAAATCAAAATTTCCATGGTAACGGCCAGCGCGATTGTTCATATAGAAAGAGGGCAGGGTGTTAATAATTTGTATCAGTAAAGAGTTAGATTCATAGGTGTCAAGACAGGGTAAGGTTGGGGTGTCTAAATTTAAAACGGAAGATGTTTTCGTCTAGTCTGGTTTACGTGTCTATGGAGATTTATTTATTTTTTTATTTTCTTTTATCTGAAAGCGTTTTGTGTATATAAAAACACTTCCGTAACATTTGCTTTTTTGACGACTTCATAATGGGTTATCTTTTTTGTAGGGTATTTAAGCTATTTATTAGGACTATGGATTCTAAAAAAATTATATGCTAATTATTCGATGCAAAGATTTGATGATGTCGGCAAAAAACCGTTAACTCATGTCTATTGTTTAATAGATTTTTTATTATTTAGAAACTTAATAATGTGTAGTTTTTCATGTAGGCATAAAGGGCATGGGTCATCCCAAGTTTTACAAGTTCTAGTTTTGTTTATAATTTTCCATTTTATATATATGCTCTACTTTGTATTTAGGCTCTACTTTTGTATCGAGCACTATTTTTAAAATAATAACAAAAATAATAAAGAACTTTGGATTGTTTACCTAACCAGTTCTTTCTTATTTTCTATATATTTTCACACACACACACACACACAGATATATATACATACATACATATATATATATATATATATATATATATATATATATATATATATATATATATATATATATATATATGCATCTTCAAAGATCAAAATATTGTTCTATCTAATTTATATTTAATTGTAGCGGGTGTAGTAGGTGTTTTCTTACAATTTTATAATGATTTTTTTAAGCATACAACCCCAAGCAAGGCGGGAAGCCACTAGAATGCAAGGGATTACAGACAGTTGTAGCGAGAGCAAATAGGAGTGATAGAGAAAAGGATGAAGAGAAGGATAGGGGATAGATCAGGGCATCGGGAAACGTCGATTGACATTACATTAGAATAGTTGGAGATTATAGCTATCAGATTAACAAGAAACGTGTAGGGGTTCCACAGACGAGAAGTGCGGGACATGAACATATTGGAGTAGAAGAGACGGCTACATTTAACAGTTTAGACAGTGAAAGGGTGAGAGCGAAATGCAAGCCTAGTTGAAAGCTTAAATTTATGAAGTCTGGGAACCAGCGAAAGCAGCTCATCGGAGCAGTTACCGTGAAAGAGTGACTGCAGACGAGATGCCAGATCAGGGTCAATTACATTTCATATCTGTCTTTGGATTTTATCTAGGACCTTGAGACAAACAGAAGGGGCTCCAGACCATATATGGCAGCAATACTTCATGCAAGGGTGAATGGTTGATTTGTAGATCTGAAGGAATGACTCCGGCGAGAAAAAATTCCTGGCGTTGCACAGGGAGCTGACTTTCCTTGCGTTTGACGAAGCTATTGACTCAGTATATTCAATCTCGGGTCAGCGGACAATGTGAGAGGTGCTCTCGTGGAGTTCAGCGTTAGGGATCAAAGATCACATTAGTTTATGCAACGAAGAAAGGAATATTGAGTCGTTACGTGACATCTGTCCTCCTTTACAGCAGCGAAAGTTGGACGATTTCCTCAAAGATGATGTAAAGAGAGGATGCAAACAAGGAGGGGGCTTATACAAAAACATCAGGAAGAGGCAGCTGAAATTTCTGGGAGCCGTAATGAGGAAGGCGGGCTTGTAGAATCAGATACTTGTCAGAGTATTACGAGACAGGAGGATATTTTTGGTAACAAAGAAACGAGTACTGAACTACTACTTAACATCTGTCCTCCTTTAATGTAAATAATACATATAATACCTCATCTCAGAAATATAGTCAGACACTGAAGGGCCTGAACGTTATAATAAATATGGCGACAAAGATGAGGACAATAGTCCGAATACGGTAAACAATGTACACATTACCTCATCTCAGAAATATAGACAGGCACTAAAGAGCCTGAACGTTATAAAAAACATGGCTAAAAATATCAGGACAATAGTCCGAATAATGTAAATAGTGTACATAATACCTCATCTCAGAAATATAGACAGACACTAAATTGCCTGAACGTTATAATAAATATGGCGACAAAGATGAGGACAATAGTCCGAATAATGTAAATAATGTACATAATACTTCATCTCAGAAATATAGACAGATACTGAAAATCCGAAAAGTTGTAATAAATATGGCGACAAAAATGAGAACAATAGTCCGAATAATTATTGGAACTCTGCGCCTTCTCTCAACTGACATGACAATTTTTAAAAGTCTGCCATTTGACTATTCTTAGAATATTGCTTCCACATATGGTCTGGTGTTCCTGTTGTATATCTAGAGATTCTTGATAAAGCTCAAAGAAGAATCTTTAATGTTTTTGGTCATAATATCTCTACTTCAACCACTCACCCACTGACGTAACGCAGCTTCCCTACGCTTTTCTATAATGACTTTCATTATTTAAATTATTCGAACTGTTATCCTCAACTTTATTGCCATATTCACAACGTTTCGGCCTCTATATCTCTGAAATGAGGTATTAATATTACTTGCATTATTTACATTATTCGGACTGTTATCCTCATCTTCATTGCCATATTGACAATATTTTGGCCTCTATATCTCTGAGATGAGGTATTAATATTAATTGCATTATTTACATTATTCGGACTATTATCCTCATCTTCATTGCCATATTGACAACGTTTTGACCTCTATATCTCTGAGATGATGTATTATGATTACTTGCATTATTTACATTATTCAGACTGATATCCTCATCTTCATTGCCATATTCAGAGCTTTTCGGCTTCTATATCTCTGAGTTGAGGTATTATGATTACTTGAATTATTTAAATTATTCGGAGTGTTATCCATATCCTCATTAGCATATTGACAACAATTCGGCCGTTGTACGCTTCGGCCTTCTTCAGAATTTTGAACCGAATGATTTATTCCATCCATCGTGGTAGATTCTTCTAGTTCCACGTGCCATGTCTCTTCCAGATGTCTCGGTTAATTTCCTTTAACTCAACTCTGCAAGTTTCGATTATTGAACTGGTATTGAATTCACAACACTTTGGGTCTAGTCACTGGATTTAACCAACGACTTTTTCCACTGGGCCATGTGTACTTTAGGGACATATATATTCTGAGAAAACATAAGGTTATTTCAACAAGAATTGACAAAAATATTGGCCTGCAAAATGATGTCAAAATTTTTAGACACCCTGTATAATACAACAAATAGAAAACATATATATGTCTTTGAAGTATTTACATATTAATATATGGCTCATCTTTTCAATAACGGCCACCAATCTATTATCAATTAATTCTGTTATATATATATATATATATATATATATATATATATATATATATATATATATATATATATATATATATATACTTTATCAGCTTCTA
>OZ010600.1:12506776-12521776 GCA_963932145.1 Acanthosepion lycidas
TCCCTTCGACGTAGCCTCCTTTAGGTTCCTCCCCGCCCGAAGGGAGAGAGTTCAACCGATCAGCCGGTCGCCCGACTACGGAGTGAACGGTATTTAGTCACCCCCACCCCACGAGGGCATCATGTGGCACAAGGCCGGTTTAACGTGGGATCTCCGAGCGCGTGAGATCTCCCAGCCCGTGGGCTCGGCCAAAATTATGCCCTTTGAACCGGTATAAACTGGTTCAGGGTCGGTTTAACTCCCCGAAAGAAACTCCGCCCTTCGGCGTAGACTCATTCGGGTTCCTCCCCGCCTGAAGGCAGAGTTCAACCGATCAGCCGATCAGCTGGTCGCCCGACTGAACTCCCTGCTTCCTCTTGAGGATCTGTATTTATTACGTATGGAATAGTCCATTATGTTATTATGGGTAAGGTCACATAACAGTGTGTTAACCCCTTGGTTTTGCTAAAACGTCCGCAAAGGGGCACTCTTTAACTCTATAAAAAGTAATCTTACTTTTTCTGTTTTTAACTCTTGCTTTCACATCTAGTCTCACGTAGATAAAGTATCCCCCAATGTGCACGTTCATTTTCATGTCCCTCTCTTAAGTGTGTTGAGGTATGTGAATAAGAATGGACCATTTGTAGATGTCTGTTATCAACATAACCACTCGATTTATATTTAACGTAAAATATCACAAAATATCAAACAGCAAGAAGGAATAAAAACGGTTTTATAACAACTAATTTATATATTTATTTTTGTGTAATGATGTACATGCTTAGAAGTCAATATTAGGTTGGTGCAAACATAATGACGTAATAATGTCGTTTTTTGACGTATTTCTTAACGTCCAAAAACGACATTATTACGTCATTATTTTTGCACCAACCTAATATTTTGCTGGTTTCATGGCCCTTTGACTGATTTAATATTTTTATCTGAGCTCACAAACATTGAATTAATTGTAAAGCTGAGAAATGCTGAATAAACTAGCTTGAGAAAAATATTTCATTTCAAAGAGAAAAGGTCTTTTTGCTTGTTTGGAAATGCTTTGTATGTTTGTAATGTAGTTTGGAAAATTTCGTACGTACGTGCATGAGTGAATATGTTTTTAACGTCTGACCACCCATGGTCGAGACGAGAATCCATAAGGCTACATCTTCGCAGAAGGGAAGAGAAAAGAGAGCGAGAGAGAGAGAGAGAGAGAGCAAGCTTGTGTCTGCTATTTATAATCAATGTAATCACGTGACATGATTACTGACGGGAAAACTTGACTTGGTCACTCGTTGGAAAAAATATTTAACCCTGGGTGGCATTGCAACGCCCACTTGTGTGTTTATTGACCAATTAGAAGCTGATATTTCCTGTATGAAGCTGAATAATATTCAACATTGATAAGAAAGTGGTAGCGGATTGCTAGAAGTGAAACTCCCCCACACGCAAATAAACAAACGTGTATATCACACATAACATATTATCTTCTCATATCTAGTTTCAATGTCTTTTTCTTTCATTTCAATTGTGTACACATGCACACTTTTTTAATCGGTATAATCCCAATCATCAGAGTACAGCACGTAAGGAGTTACAGGGTGCGAAGGATTTAGAACCAGAAACATTAGCATTGGGGAAAAAGAGAAAAGAGCGATCAGGAGGACAGTACATTACGATTGACATTTCATTTAATTTTTTACAGATTAAAGTTGTTTGGAAAATATGAAGCTGGCAAGGAATTCCACATGCATGAAGTTCGACGTAAGGAACTATTAGGATAAAAAGTTACGGTTACATCTAGCTAGTTAATTTGTAAATTGATGAAATCTCGCTCCCAATCTAGTATTGCGCTTAAATTAGCAGAGTCTAGGTACCATAGCTATACTTTTCTTAATACCTGCATTAATTGGCGTTTGTTTTACATTTTATGTTTTGTTTAACTTTTTTTTTTAACCCGAACTCACATGAGTCCGCCAGTAGTGTTTGCGGGATTAACGCTCTAGGAGCCCATGAATATTCAATATGAAACGTCCATACACATCGCAAACAAAGACGTAATACCCGTGTTGTAGAGTAAGACTCGGTGTTCTTCCTGCTCACCCCTACTACTGTGAAAATGAACTGCTCCTATCTATAAGCATGGCATTGGAGTTGGATTTTAGGAGTAGTTGATTTACTCAAGTATTTTTTCTGTTTTATATATAAGGATTTAATATACCTTTTCTTATTTGTTTTCCTTACCAACTCTTCTGTTCCTTCGATATTCTCTCTTACTACGACCTTTCGAATTTTCGTTTATTTCGGAAAACATTGGCTCGCCGTGGCACAATGTTAAAACAAACCTGCCTTGAATGTAGTTACCTAGATTATAAAAAGGAATAGAGTTTCGATTCCTATCGACATGCACATTATCCTTAATAAGACCTTCGATCAATAGGCCGGTGTGCATTAATTTCACCGTTAAAATATATTGGAATGTTTAGTCAAACATGGAGGCCCACAAAATATGCCGTTTATAGAATTAAGAAATACTGTCAGATTAAAGGATTATCCCCAAAATACTTAAATATTTTACTTTGTTTACTTTGGGGATACGGAAATTGTATCAGTTGAGATAGACTTTGGAAAGTCTTAATTGATATTAACTTTGCTATGATAGCTTACCTTGGCTTAATGGTAAATCACTCTTGACTTGGGCGTGTTTTCTTGAGACTAAAAAAAGTGAGTACAGGTTAAATCCGTTGTTTAAAAAGTATTTTTTAAAAAAAACAATGATTCGCTTGATAGTTTGTTTACTTGTGTTATAGAATAGGACTCAGCATACATCCTGCTCATCCCTATTACTGTGAAAATGGACTGCTCCTATCTATAAACATGGCATTGGAGTGGGATTTTAGGAGTAGTTGATTTAAAGTATTTTTTCCTGTTTTATGCAGTGGTTTTCCAAGCACATTTTAGATGCGGCTCAAGGCCGAAATTAGAAGCTCACCCAGTGAGAATCGAACTCACTACACAGTCATAATGGTTCTAGCGTGACAAGCTTGCTAACCATTACACCACCACGAGGTACCCCACTTCCTGTTCTATGTATGAGGATTTAATATACCTTTTCTTATTTATTTTCCATACCTAGTTTTCTTTTCCTTCCATCATCACTCTAACTACAACCTTTCTAATTCTCGGCTATTTTGAACAACGACATCATTTCATCAACCCGTAACACCCTTCACTTCAAAGTCATCCATTTTCATCTTTGTTTCAGTAGAAAGTTTTATCATAATTCTAGTGTCAAGAAATAATGGCTTGCCAAGTTAGCTTGAACTCAGGTTAATATGATGAAACATATTTTACTTAGAAATTTATATCTTATCATAATTATATCTGCTCAAGTCTTTCATTGTTCTGCTTCTTCTTTTTATTTAATTTTAGATTCAAGCTACTTAAAGCGGTGTATCGTCTTTTATACGTACCATCTACGAAAACGTAACAAATTATTTTGCAATATTCAACCCATCCTGGGTATGACTATAAACTACATGCGCGTCCTGCCTAAGACGATAAACTACATCCAAACAGTCCTCTGATCAGAAGGTTTTGAGGAGCGTGGAACCACCTCTTAATTTTTGGTGTTCCTACGTCCACCCTGACCCGGTGTGGTAGCACCTGTTAGGGTCACAGCTATAAGCAAATCGTTAGCCCCCAAACCGGAGTCAAAACACTGTAAAAAATGTAAAAATATGTTTTAATACAAACAATACATTTTTGAAAAAATATTACCAACAATGAATTTTTTAAAGGAAAAAATATTACCAGAAATGCATTTCTGCAAAAAAAAAAAAAAAAAAATATTAGCAGCAATAAAAATCTTGTCGGCATTAAATAACCCATTGAGGTTGATATGCCGTAAAACAAACCAAACCAAACCAAACCAAACCAGCAATAAAAATCTTGTCGGCATTAAATAACCCATTGAGGTTGATATGCCGTAAAACAAACCAAACCAAACCAAACCAGCAATAAAAATCTTGTCGGCATTAAATAACCCATTGAGGTTGATATGCCGTAAAAAAAAAAAAAAAAAAAAAAAAAGAAAACAAACCATACCAGCCATAAAAAACTTGTCGGCATTAAATAACCCATTGATGTTGATATGCCGTAAAACAAAACAAACCAAACCAAAAAATAAAAATCTTCTCGGCATTAAATAACCCATTGAGGTTGATATGCCGTAAAATAAAACAAAGAAAACCAAACCAGAAATAAAAATCTTGTGGGCATTAAATAACTCATTGAGGTCGATATACCGTAAAACAAAACAAACCAAAACAAAACAGCAATAAAAATGTTGTCCGCATTAAATAAGCCATTGAGGTTGATATGCCGTAAAATAAAACAAACCAAACGAAAAAATAAAAATCTTTACGGCATTAAATGACCCATTGAGGTTGATATGTCGTAAAACAAAACAAAGCAAAGCAAACCAGCAATAAAAATCTTGTCGGCATTAAATAACCCATTGAGGGTGATATGCTGTAAAGAAAAAAAAAACAACAACAAAAAACAAAACAACAAAAAAATCCAAACCAAAACCTAACCAAACCAATCTTCAAGGTCCACAGAAACGTCGGATAAAAGCATACTGAAGTTTATGTACTTGGCCCCAAACTTTTGGGTGGAAGTTGATACTCCCATCGTTTGCGCCTTGTCGTCAGACGAAAAAGGTCATAAGGATACCTTTATCAGGACCACTTAACCAGATATTCCTTTGACTGAGCTCATATTAGGCTAGCGATTTTTGCTTGAAATACATCCAACTAATGTAGATATATCTTTAATTAATATGGCTTATAATTTACTAGTTATATTCCATAACCGCCGATCAGATACCTTGAATTACCACCAGTCACAATGAACGGTGTCCCCACCCCCGAGCAGGCTACGCGCCTTGAGAGAATATTAACACCCGAATTCAAGTGGAAGACATATACAATCCATCGCTAAAGAAGCAGGTAAAAATGATCAGATTCCGGTACTACGCTAGCATTTACCCGCCTCCTCATGCTATCATCTACCTTTCTAAGAACCAGATCAGGTCGAAAATGGAGTACTTTTGCCATATTTAGGTGGGAACTGTCTAGTTTCACTTTCCAGTCTTGATAGAGTTCAAAAATATCTCCGAGATTTTATTGGAGAAAAATTATTTAGTTAATGATGTTCTATTAGTTAAACCATATGTGGTGGGCTAGAAGAGATCCATCTTGTTGGAGAAGAATACTTTTCCACCCTCCAACCTCTATCTCACAGGCGGGATGTGGGGAGTCTCTAACGTGTATATCGCTAGTTCCATAGAAAGTGCTAGGAAGAACTACATTCCTTGGTTGCGCCATGTCTTAACCTTCACGGTTAGGACCCTCCATGCCACTTACATAGTAGCAAGCCACGTACATTCAATCCGTATTTAATCGGCGCGAAGTACGTTCCACTCAAACAGCTTCTTCCACGAACAAGTGTTCTGTGGAACAGATACACAGGAGGATGTCTCCCCGATTACTACAATCTTAACCTGTTCAAGTATAAAGTCAACCGATAACTTCCCTTCCGATCCATATTGATAAAATGGAATATACGTACACCTGGGTTCCCCCTCACTGGAATATGATTGGCTGGTCCCAGTCATAAATACTGACAGACGTGTAGGAGAGTCAAAGAGCTAAGTCTATAAGGACGCCCATCGGACTACGCCATTGATCTACACTTCTTACCTGCGACGACGACGCGTACCAGTCGATTACTGCTACCATATTCTACTTGGTTATAGTAGCCAAAACCACTTAGTTACTTTGTTCAAATATATCCCTTTATGGGACATATCAGTTGGCGACGAGATTCGTAACGACCTCACAAGTTAAAAAAAAAGAAGGAAAATACAGTCGACAAAGTATACTAACGAAGAACGTGAGAAAAGCTTTTACGACGCTTACAGAGAGTAAGTAATTTTTTTCACTTATGTGTAGGAGAGTCAGGAGAGCCTTAGTCTGAGAGCTAAGTCTATAACGACGGCCATTGGACAACGCCATTGATCTACACTTCTTACCTGCGACAACGACGCGTACCAGTCGATTACTGCTACCGTATTCTACTTGGTTATAGTAGCCAAAACCACTTAGCTACTTCGTTCAAATATATCCCTTTCCGGAACATATCAAATATAAACTAAGACTTAACCCTCTACCACGAATGCCTCCCAGGTTTTGTACAGGGTGAATCTTATTGTAAAATTTTACTTGGTTGTTTCAGATATGATCAATCAATAAATATTGTTTTATTAATTTCATTTTATGTTCTATCTTTACAATTGAATGGATTACATCCTTTTCTGTAAACGCATTTACGAAAACGAACGAATCTGTGTTTGTATTAATTGTCGTTTTTGGAACGCCCTAGATGTCTGATTATCATACCGTGAGCATGATTAAAACAAAATCAAATTCGGCCGCCAACAGGCCTGAAAAGCGAAGTGAAACTGTTATCTAAATTCATAAAGATTGCTTGCTAATTATAAGGCGACGAATGAGAAATTTTTAGAGCAGTTATCTTTAGGCATTAAAAAAAGACAAACAGCATAGGGCGTTGCAATATCAAAGTGATTATTTTCATCATAACTAAACCAAAATGGCGGCTATTTCGGTTGATAAACAGATACGACGTCAACATCGGCGACCATTTGACGTCCTTGCCTTTGAAATGCTATAGAATTATAAGCTGGCCAATTAAAATCAAGGAAGCAACCTGAGCATTAGCGGGTTAATCCTATATTAATCTGTAGACGAAAGAATTGTTTACAATTATTATCATAAGGTACTTTTTTTGTTTTATTTGAATACTTTTTATTTTGCTCGATGCTTAAAATCATGAGGCTGATCAATTTTATTTGAGCAGAATGAAAACTTTAAATGAACTCGAATTTATAATTTTGGTAAAGGATTTACTGGCGTATAAGACGCAACAGGAAATGAAGTTCTCTCTGCAGATTATTCAAGCATAAAGCGGTCTACTACGAAAGATGTGTCTTCCCAGTTATAATAGCTGATTATTGGATACATTTGAACGCTTTTATAGTGCATATATGTATATATCGAAAAAATGAAAACATTATATAAATACATACAACAAACTATTTCTTATTTCACAGTGAAAATGTTTCATCCTTGAAAATGGTTAAATGTATAATCAAAAGTGCGCTCGGAAAAATAGAAGATTCGGACAGTTTTTATATAATTTATCATCTGGAAAGAAAAAAAAAATGTTTAGATCATAACAGAAATTGTGTAAAGATAAATTGACTGACGTATTCAATGAAATCTGCATGAAAGTAGGACTGCTGCCTAAATACAATATATATATATATATATATATATATATATATATATATAATGTCATCCACAGACAAACTGTTTCGCTATATCCCTGCTCATCAGTGTGCCTAGAGGTCCGGTTGCATCTAGCTAGGATCGAAACCCGGCTGAATTCGCAGATTCTACTCCTAAGCCTTTGAGGAACGTCGGGGATGAAGGTGAATTTAAGCGTATTTATTTTTAGATAAGCACACAGTGACTGAGAGAACTCGATTCGCTTTACCGAAGAGTCTTGCATTATTAGCCGTAATAGGGTTTGCAAACACACAATTTCTACCCAGGGAGCTGAAATGAAATAAATATTTCAGGATCATATATTGCCATCCACAGATAGACTGTTTCGCTGTATTACAGCACATCAGTGTGGCTAGACGTATTTATGCGTACATACCTACACACACACACACACACACACATATATATATATATATATATATATATATATATATATATATATATATATATATATATATATATAAATATATATATATAATTATTTAAAAATATGATTCCAACCCACATTTACATTGCCTTTTTCCAGACATTTTAATTAAATTTGAAAATTAAGACATAAACGCCCCGTACACACATAAATATATATATATATATATATATATATATATATATATAGTTATTATGTTCTCTTATTTAGCGTTGGAATCATATTTTTAAATAAATAATTATATTTATGCACTACTTTTGTATCGAGCACTATTTTTTAAAAATAATAACAAAAATACTAAAGAACTTTGGATTATTTACCTAACGAGTTCTTTCCTATTTTCTATATATTTTTCACACACACATACATATATATATATATATATATATATATATATATATATATATATATATATATATATATATGTCTCATTAAATAATTTAGACAAATTTTGTCTAATTATTTTAGAAGAAATTTACCATGTTGATGTATATCTGTATTGAAAAACTGAAAACAACCATTAATAAAATTAATTTAGAATACTGCACATATATTTAAAAATATTTGCAGTCGATAGTTTAAAATAGATTTAATACTTTTTTCTTTTTTGAAAATATTTAGACATTACAATAAATTAACTTCCTCCCTTCACGTTAGCACGCGTGCCTACATAATAAAATTTAAAATTGTATAGTACATAAGCTTTTCTCACATCAAATGTTAAAAAAAACAAACATTTATTTTGTCTTAGAAAAACAAGGCCCTGCAGACAAAATTGTGCTAATATCGAAAGTACTGGGAAGGAAATATACTAAGAAAATTCACCTTAATTACGAGAGGATCCTATTAAGAATAAGTAGAGTTGTATGAATCCTTATCTTCTCTACCCCAGCTATGGGAAAATAGTAGAATAGAATGGGTGGGCACCAGCCTAAGAGAAACTGGAGTGTCTGACTTGAATAAATCTATGTGGACCTGTCGTGGCACATAATATGTAGCTAATGGAAGAATTATTCACATTCAATCGATGATTCCGACTACGGTCGACTCCTTAACAGACTGGGTTCTATAGACTTTGATGGCAACCAGTCCGATATATAAAAGCATGACACCAGTTGACAATTGCAAAAAAAATAGATTAATTATTACTATAAAAAATTTAAAACGTCTAACCATATAGTTAAAATTAATAATTCTCATTCTAGAACCAAATTAAATACGGCAAATATTATTTACGAATTTAAATGCTTATTAAGGAATTGTATTCTTGATCACTCAAAATTCGTAAATAATTATATAGGACCCACTACAACATGTTTGACACGCAGACTAACTCTACACCTTTCTATCGGACACTATTCATAACATATTTGACAACACTAATATAATAGCATCATCTACATGAAAAAAAAAGGCTAAAAATAATGTAAGCCTTATTAATAAAACAAAAAAAAAAACAACTTTTAATAATATCAACTTTGAGCATGGTCACAATTTCTTGCCTGTGTTTTGAAAAATGAAAACATTTTATAAAACATACATGCAACAAACTATTTCTTATTTAACAATTAGAATATATTATCCTTGAAAATGGCTAAATGTACAGCCGAAAGTTCTCTGTTAAAAAGAACATTCGGACAGTTTTTAGATAATTTATCATCCGTAATAATAAAAAAAATTTAGATCGCATGAGAAATTCTATAAAAAAACTAAATAAAAGCACATTGTCTGTCGTATTCAATGAAATTTACATTAAAGAAAGATTGCAGCCTAAATACACACACACACACACACACACACACATAAAAACGTGCATATATACATACATAGATATTATTGAAGTGAGAAACAGACAGACTACCAGAGAGTGTTTTATTGATATATCCATTCTATATGTATATATGTCTATATGTATAAAAGCTCTGTCTCCTATACCGAAAAGTATTACTTCGTAAATAGACCTCGTTTTACCTGTATAAAGACGAACATATATATATATATATATATATATATATATATATATATATATATATAATCGGAGTTTCTTTTGGCCCTACTGCATATATTGAGTTTGCACAACGATAATTTTCGCGGTAAAGTCAGGAACATTATAGGCAGCTTTGAAGTGGATATGATGATAAAACTTTGGTTTCAGATCATCTTGAGTATATCATATTTCTGGGCAGATTGTCGAGCCAAGATTTTATTGATCACACACTTCCAATAACACCTGAGTCACACATGCATATTTAATTGTGTGTAATATATATATATATATATATATATATATATATATATATATATATATATATATATAAATATATATATATATATATATATATATATATATAAGAATAGAATTAAGTAGTCATGAATATAATTAGAAATTTTCATAGATAAAAAACAGAATTAGCTAGATATGAAAAGAAATATATATATATATATATATATATATATATATATACATATAAATTTTTTCTACTTATTTTAATTTAGTCTAATATATATATATATATATATATATATATATATATATATATATATATATATATTTTCTTTTTTTTTTCCTACTTATTTTAGAAGATATTTACCATGTTGATGTATATCTGTATTGAAAAATTGAAAACAACCCTTAATAAAATTTAATTTAGAATACTGCACAAATATTTGGAGTAGATAGCTTAAAATAGTTTTAATAGTTTTTTTAGTTTTTTTGAAAATATTTAGACATTACAATAAATTAGCTTCCTCCCTTCACGTTAGCACGTGTGCCTACATAATAAAATTTAAAATTGTATAGTACATAATCGTTTCTCACTTCAAATATAAAAAAAAATATATTTTGTCTCAGAAAAACAAGGCCCTGCAGAAAAATTGTGCTAATGTCGAAAGTACTGGTAATTAAGTATACTAAGAAAATTCTCCTTAATTACGAGATGATCCTATTAAAAATAAGTAGAATTGTATGAATCCTTATCTTCTCCATCCCAACCAGATAGATAGATAGATAGATAGATAGATAGATAGATAGATAGATAGATAGATAGAGAATCAGATAGATTTATAGATAGGTATGTACATAAAAAGATAGACACACTGATGTGAATAACCATATATATATATATATATATATATATATATATATATATAGATAGATAGATAGATAGATAGATAGATAGAGAGAGAGCGAGTAAGACAAGGAGGAGAGAGAGACATAAAAAGGTAGATCTCGACGAAGAGGAAGAAAACTGGATCAAATCGATAGTCTGATAGGTATCAATAAATATGAAAACTGATTTATAGAATAATTGAAAGAAACGCAATAAGTGAAATATATAATTTGGTTTAGTTACCGCACATCAACCTCAATGGGATATTTAATACCGACAAGATTTTTATTACTGGTTTGGCTTGCTTTGTTTTGTTTTACGGCATATCAACCTCAATGGGTTATTTAATGCCGAAAAATTTTTATTACTGGTTTGGTTTGGTTTATTTTACGGCACATCAAACTCCATGGGTCATTAAATGTCCACAAGATTTTTATTACTAGTTTGGCTTGTTTTGTTTTGTTTTACGGCATATCAACCTCTATGGGTTATTTAATGCCGACAAGATTTTTATTACTGGTTTGGTTTGGTTTGGTTTACGGCACATCAACCTCAATGGGTCATTTAATACCGACAACTTTTTTCTAGCAATATTTTTGTTTTGTCAAAAATCTATTTCTGTTAATATTTTTTCTTTCATCAAAAACGTATACCTGGTAACATTATTTTTTTCAAACACGTATTGCTGGTCATAGTTTTCTTCAAAATCACATTGCTGGTAACACTTTTTTGCCTTCAAAATTTATTTCTGGTAATAAGTTTTTACAAAGTATTTATGGTATTAATCTTTTTTTTACACTTTTATAATGCCTTTTACTTCAGTTTCTGGGTTAACTATTTGACCATAGCTGGGACCCTAACAGGTGCTACCGCCCTGGTTTACGGCGAAACTGGGAACACCAGCAATTACGAGGACGTTCTATGCTCTTTAAAGCCTCCTGGTTAGAGGCCTTGCTGTTGGAATTACTTTATCGTCTTAACCTGGACGCGGATGTATTTTATCGTCATACCCAGGACGCGAAATATATATATATATATATATATATATATATATATATATATATATATATATATAGATAGATAGATAGATAGATAGATGAAAAAGAAAGAAACATAGAAAGAAATGTTTGGAAGAGAGAAAAATTATCTGAATAGGTATTGGTAGTTTGATAGATATGAAAAAAAAAATGAAGATAGAAAAGTAAATGTCAATCCTAATCAATGGTCATATTAATGTTAATTTAACGGTTTCCTTATAAGGAAATATATGGCATTCATTGACCGAGTAGTCATTGATGTTTCCGGTTGACATGTATAAAATCTTTCACTGATCGTTGATTTTTAGGAAAACAGATTACTCAGATCCACTATTATTATTCATTTCAGTATTGGTGCAGTTTTCCTTTCTAACATTTTATCTGAAATGGTGTGGAACGTCGCCATCTTATGTCATTATTTTCTCTTTCAGACATATGTCAAATCCATTTTAGCCATTCCTGCTGTTGAAAGACCTCGAGGAACGTGATTTCTGATATCTGGTACAGTTCTTTCTTTTTAATTCTGTAACGCCATTGATCGAAGATTTAAGACCTTCTCCACTATCAGATAAATATAAAGAAACATAGAACGATATATATATATATATATATATATATATATATATATATATATATATATATATATATATATATATATATATACAGGAGGCCCGGTGGAGTAATGGATATCGGAATCGGAGAGCCGAGTTCGAATTCCAGTCTAATCCATTACATTCCCTTACGTGCTAATACCCTTGGAAAAGGTGTGAATCCTCTTCTTCTCCCTCCAGCTATGGGTAAATAGCAACTTGGATGGCAACTGGTATAAGAGAATGGCCACTCTGAATTCAAACCTGGAGTGGATCCCCGAAGGAAGATGGACGGCACTTTGTGCTACCTTCTGGCAACTCCTACAGCCGCACTGGTACCAAACTGTATTGGTTTATCCTCTCCTTTGGTCTCTGCTCGCAATGCCGAGAGGGAGAACTAGACGTGTGGGCAGCCCTAGTTCTCCATATATCCCGCCAACGATATATATATATATATATATATATATATATATATATATATATATATATATATTTGGCTGTAAACCAATGATGATTACATTATATCTGCTGCTGCTGATTTTTTTTTTTTTACCAACAAGATGAAAACTTCTACACCAATGGAATACAAAATCTGCAACACAATGGATGTATAGGCAGTAAGGCTGACTATGTTGAAAAATAAAATTTATTTGGTCACATTCCATGAGAATACATTGGTCAGCCTACGAACCTTTCCGCTGGCCTATATATGTATATTTGACTGTAAAAGTTCAATTTTATAAGTGGTTTGGGCTAGAATTCGTTCAATGACACTTTCAAACTTGAATATTTCTTGATTAGTGTATCGTAGTGTCTTTGTGAATGTATGTGTGCGTATGTACGTGTCTTTATCGGTGCCTGTGTGTACGGTCACTTGTGTGTACCTTTCATTATGTATGTATGTGTATATTTTGTTGTTTTTTTAAAGGGTCGGGGAGTTATTTCCTGTCTCGTCGCTTTTTTGCGCGTGTATATATCTAAATACGTCTGCGTGTTTATGTATTATAATCTGATTGTGTATGTATTGTCTTTTGCAAGATGTCATCCTTCCCCGCCTCTGTTTAGAATTCAAATGTATCCATGTTGTCATGAAGTTCAGAGCAGCATTTGATCTTAACGTTTATTCCAACTTAATTTCAATAAAAACAAAATAAATAGAATAACATGTATTTTTTTTCTTTTTTCCTCAGTAATTTTATAATTTTAAACTTAATATAGATTAAATGTAAACTTTAAAATGGGTTATCTTTAATTTTTAATTTCAAACTTTATCGTATAATTTAATATTTATTAGTGAGAATAAAATCTATTTTAGTCTAACCCCAACATTAAGGCATTAAATAATTATTATAACCTTAGTTCGTTGTCAAGCTTTTTTTGAATTTTCATATCCTTGTATTTTGATTGGTCATTCCAGCTTATGTAACAGCGTTTCCCCCTTAGCGAGGGGTGTTTGATTGATTTGAACCTTTTAAAACCCTTTATTATATATTCAACATCATCACTTGATAAGACACAAGAAGTGTTCAAAGAAAATGACTATTTTTGTAGTGATTTTATAACATATTTATGTTATAATTTTCGAATAAATAATTATATTTGCTCTACTTTGTATTGAGCACTCTTTTACGAATAGTATTTGTTGGTTATTGGAATTTATTCCCTATACACCAATCCTATACTTGGATATATATATATATATATATATATATATATATATATATATATATATATATATATATATATATAAATAAATAGAATATATATATATATATATATATATAAATAAATAGAATATATATATATATATATATATATATATATATATATATATATATAAGAAATATATGACATAATTATACATGGTTTAACGGTCAAATTTTCCATATCGTGTAACCCCATGGAGTATTTTCCAGTCCACAAAACTTTTAATATCTAAATATATATATATATATATATATATATATATATATATAACACTAAACTTATTGAGTTTCATTTTTCCCCGTTTTCAGATAAGATGTTTAGACATCTTGACACCATTTGTTGTAAGAATCACTGATAAACACTTTGAGCTAAAAAGAAAACATTTCAAAATCGTTTTGTCTCAGCACCACTATGTCTTCCCAACTGAGCAATGGTGAAAAAAAGAAAAAGATCATTGACGCCTTCAGTAATGGCACCTATATTCATACTCTGGTTTACATCTTCAAAGTCCATTCAAGAACCATCAAGGGAATGGTAAATAAGTTTTAAAGAGTAGAGAGGCAAACAGGAGGTCACAGGAGCAAGAGGGATCATCATTTTTAATTTAGATCTAAATACATTCGTAATGTTCAAAGCAGAGTCCAATAGTGTTATAAAAACCTCACGGAATTCCAGTAAGATATATTTAATCATTTCTAAGATAGAGTGTTTCAAATATTAATC